>CM042059.1:51206111-51822222 GCA_023525745.1 Arctium lappa | reverse complement strand
AAGCTTGACAAGGCCGTTTTATCGTCTAGTAGTGTTAATTGTAATAAGACTTCGCTTACTAAAGATGTTGTGATTGCTGAAATTGCTGTTTTGAATCCAAAACTTGTTGTTTCTCGTAAACAATATACAATGAAGCAATTATTTCAGTTATCTTTGTCTGCTGGAAAGTCCTCTATCTATAATAAACATGTTTCTATTACTTGTCAAGATTCTGGAGATTGGTTTGGAAATTATCATGTGCATTCATCTCATACCAACTCTCATGCTTTTCAAAAGAACAAAGGATCCAATTTGAAATGGATACCAAAATCTTGTGCTAACACAGCAGGACCCAAATTCGAGTGGGTACCTAAGGCTAAATCTGTGTTGCAGGCACACAAAGCTTAAAGAGAAAGCGACTTCTGATTATGTACAGATCAGGACTCGTTCTTCAATGTCAAAATAGGTTTTTGGATAATGCAGTTCAAAACCCGAACATCAAAGTCGAAATAGGCTTTTGAACAAATCAGTTCAAGACCCACACTTCGAGAATCAAAGTGTAAATTCCAATGTTGTCATACGAAAATCTAAATTATGTTATTTTCTCTTATGCAGACTTGTCATACATGGTTCTTGGACAGCGGATGTTCCAAACACATGACAGGTCAAAACGAGATATTGTCCAATTACAAAGACAAATATTGTGGAACAGTAAGATTTGGCAACGACCAGTTTTCTCCAATCATGGGATATGGTGATGTACAACACGACAATGTAACTGTCAAGAGGGTGAGTTATGTAGAAGTCTTAGGACACAACTTGTTCAGCATAGGCTAGTTCTGTGACAAAGACTTAGAGGTCAACTTCAAAGCCAAGAGCTATTCTGTTCGCAATGAAGAAGGCGAAGAACTCTTGGTCGGTACACGAGAATCAGACCTCTACACAATCAACTTATCAGATGTCCAGACTGACAAACAAGTTTGCCTACTATCGAAAGCTTCGATGCAACAAAGTTGGTTATGGCATCGACGTCTTTCTCACCTCAACTTTCGGTACATCAACAATCTGGTCAATGGAAAGCTCGTCAAAGGACTTCCAGAGCTGAAATATGAAAGAGAACATCTATGCGTAGCTTGTGAAAAGGGGAAGATGAAGAGGGCACATCATAAACCGAAGCCTGAACCAAGTACAAAAGCTCCTTTAGAGTTATTGCATATGGATCTATGCGGTCCAATGCACACTCAAAGCTTAGGTGGCAAGAAGTACATACTCGTGATCGTGGACGACTATTCGCGATACACATGGGTCAAGTTTCTTCATTCAAAGGATGAGACACCTGATGTTCTCATTACATTCCTGAAAACGACCCAGGTGAATCTGCAGAAACCGGTCAAGATTCTAAGAACAGACAACGGCACAGAGTTCAAGAACAACAAAGTTGAAGAATATCTCGAATCTGTCGGGATTTCACATCAATATTCTGCTGCTCGAACGCCTCAACAAAATGGAGTAGTTGAAAGAAGAAATCGAACGCTAGTCGAGGCTGCTCGTACTATGCTAAGTCATTCCAACTTACCTCTATTTTTGTGGCCAGAAGCTGTTTCGACCGCGTGCTACACACAGAATCGTTCCATGATACATCGGAGATTCAAGAAGACTCCTTACGGTTTGATCAACAACAGAACACCGACAATCAAATACTTCCATATATTTGGATGTAAGTGTTTCGTACTAAACGATAGGGAGAATCTCAACAAGTTCAGCGCTAAGGCAGATGAAGGAATCTTCATTGGATATTCCTCAACAACGACTGCATATCGTGTCTATCTAAAGAAGACAAAGACGGTGATTGAAAGCGCCAACGTCACCTTTGATGAAGAAATGGCTTCCGAACAACAACGTTCAGAACCCGCAATAACAGGAATACTAGCTTCTGGGCAACTCAGTCCAGGACCTATGTCTCAACAGAATAAATCAGATGAAGCATCAACTTCTACTAACCATTTATCTGATTTAGATTTATTATTTGAATTGTTTTATGATGAATATCTCGGATCTAATGTAAAGAAATCTGTTGTGGTTGACAGGATGGAAGACTTAACGACTACTCATCAAACCAGTTCAGATGTTCCAATTGAATCAAACGCCCCGATTCAACAAGAGATAACAATTCAAATGCCGACTCCAACAGTTGAAGAAGTGACAAATCAGAACGAGACAGAAGTAGCTGAAACAGTAGGATGTTCTGTACAGATCAATCTACAGCCAGAACAAGTTGTACCTACTGAGCCTTCTGAACCTGCCACTTCAACTGAAATCAATCCTCATGAACAAACATAAGAAGGTACAAGTGGATTTGTAGATGACACAACCGACATACAATCATATAATCCACTGCCTCATGAACATAAATGGATCAAAGAGCACCCGCTAAGCCAGATTATTGGCGATCCATCAAAACCGGTGCAAACTAGGTTAGCATCAATGAACATTTGCATGCATGACTCCTTTCTGAGCAAGATTGAGCCAACAAGAGTATCAGAAGCTCTTGCTGATCCAGAATGGGTGATCTCAATGCAAGAAGAGCTAAATCAGTTCGATGCACTTAAAGTCTGGAGACTTGTACCGAAACCTCAAGGTAAAACCATAATAGGTACGAAATGGGTGTTCAAAATAAAGAAAGACGAAGATGGAACCGTCATCAGAAACAAGGCACGACTTGTAGCCAAAGGATACAGACAAGAGGAAGGAATAGACTATGACGAAACATATGCTCCTGTGGCGCGATTAGAGGCAATCAGAATATTTTTAGCCTACGCAGCCCACAAGAACTTCACGGTCTTTCAAATGGACATGAAGACAACATTCCTCAATGGAATTCTGAAGGAGGAAGTCTACGTCTCTCAGTCAGAGGGTTTTGTCAATCAAGAGAAGCCGAATCACGTCTACATTCTTGACAAAGCACTCTACGGTCTGAAACAAGCACCTCGAGCCTGGTATGATGTCCTTTCTAATTTTCTAGTCAAGTCTGGGTTTTCAAAGGTACGGTGGATACCACTTTGTTTATTAAAAAGGAAAAAGGCGATATCATTTTAATTCAAATCTATGTAGATGATATTATCTTTGGTTCTACAAATACTAAGTACTGTAAGAACTTCGCAAACCTTATGGTGTCTAGATTTCAAATGAACTTGATGGGAGAGATGAATTTCTTTCTCGGTTTACAAGTAAAACAATTTTCTACGGGTATCTTTATCAATCAATCAAAGTACATTAGGGATATTCTTCGGAAGTTCCAAATGGAAAATTCTA
Source organism: Arctium lappa (assembly GCA_023525745.1). Taxonomy (NCBI): domain Eukaryota; kingdom Viridiplantae; phylum Streptophyta; class Magnoliopsida; order Asterales; family Asteraceae; genus Arctium; species Arctium lappa. The sequence goes on along the minus strand of CM042059.1, from coordinate 51,818,931 downwards.
AACCGATTGGTACCCCAATGGCACTAGGTACTAAGATTGGCAGCGATCCTTCGGGAAAAGCTGTTGATATTAGGACTTATCGAGGGATGATAGGTTCTTTAATGTATCTTACGCCGAGTAGGCCAGATATAATGTTCTCAACATGCTTATGTGCACGATATCAGGCCAATCCTAAAGAAATCCATTTGTCTGCTGTAAAGCGCATTTTCAGGTATCTAAAGGGCACTGCAGATCTCGGTCTGTGGTATCCTAAAGATACTAGTTTTGAACTAACAGCCTACACAGATGCAGATCATGCAGGTTGTATGTTAGACAGGAAGAGCACGTCAGGACATGTGCAGTTCCTCGGTGACAAATTAGTAAGTTGGGGATCAAAGAAGCAACTTTGCGTTTCAACCTCCACGGCCGAAGCAGAATATGTAGCTGCTGCTAGCTGCTGTTCTCAAGTCTTGTGGATGAGAACTCAATTACGCGACTACGGTTTCCACTTCAACAAGATCCCGATCTACTGTGACTCCAAGAGCGCCATCGCAATAACCGCGAATCCTGTTCAGCACACGAAGACAAAGCACATAGACGTCAGGTATCACTTTATTAAAGATCATGTTGAAAAAGGAACAATTGAACTTTTCTTTGTAAAGTGTTATCCCAGATTAATTCTAGTTGGTAAACAATCAATCAAGTAATCAAGCAACACAATAATAATCAAGAGATATAAAGATTAATAATAACGTACCAATCCCTTGAATAAACAATGAAACTCTTGCGTGTTCTTGATACCCTTTGAATACAGAGAAAACTTCACCTCACTCTATAATATGATTATTGTAAATATGAGGATTAAACCCTAAAACTAATTAAACAAAACTTTAAATACCTAAGTCATATGGGCTTTAAGCTTAATGGGTTTTCTAATGGGCTTGGGCCCAATAGCTTAATAACTATTGACTTATTACATAATAAACCCTCTAATTAACTTTAGCACAATTGCAGTTTAAACCCTTAACTTTAACTTTAATCTTGAATACAATTTATGATCCAACAATCTCCCCCTTTGGATTCAAGATTAAAAAAAATTTGCAATTGTCTTCGGGTCTTCTCTTGTCTTCACTTTTCTCTTGAGAATCTTCAGATATGACGTTGATAGCTTCAAAACTTCAAAAGTTGATATCTTTAAACAATCTTCAAATCTTTAAAATCTTTGAAAACTTGAATATCTTCAGATCTTCAGATTGTATTCTCCCTTTTTGTATCTTCTCCCCCTTTTTATATCTTCTCCCCCTTTTTGATGAGTGGTGAGAATCAACATCATCAAAACTTGGCAAAACAATCTCCCCCTTTTCAAGACAATCTCCCCCTTTGTGTATGATCATCATGTAAGCATAGTCTTCATCATGTAACGAGCCCTGTATGGAAATAAGAGCAGTCTCTCCAAGTGGAAAGAGTGATTATTTCAATCTTTTCAGATTAAAATAGAAAGTAGTAACCATTCAAATCTTTTCAAATTCAAACAGTTAATAAGTGTAACCCTGAATCAACAAATGACTCAGTTAGAATGCCTGTCAATGACACAGAGTCACTAAGTAACACAAAGTTACTATATAAGGAGCTGGTTTGATGTAGACTCCCCAGGTCTTCCATTCAATCATCGAATAACACATGGTTATCTATGAACGTTCTGACAGAAAACAAATTTCTGTGTGTTCGTGCATGTGTATGAAAGAAATTAAGCATAGATGATTGCTTTTTCATGTGTAGGCTCAAAGTATGTAAACTTGTTGAGACAACAACAAATTATACAAAGACTCAATGTGCATGAGAAAGGGTTCGAAGGTGGGGCAACTTTCCTTCTTTTTCAATATTAGTATCCTCCAAATGAAGAACCAATAGCGTATGTGCTGCGTCCCCAGAAAATGTGAAACATTCTCTTTTTGAGAAAAGGATGAGTAGCTGGTGGGGTTGTATGCAAGAGATGGCATGGGCTAGTTGCCTTTTTCAATGATGGTCACCAAAGAATGTGAACCAATCAGATTATGTGGCTGCCCGACTCAGAAAGTAGTTTGGTGCAGAGTTTAATATTCTTTTACTCTGTTCTCTCACCCTCTTTCTTTTAATGCTCACGTCTAACCAATCTCTCTTTTCCATTGTACCTCTTCACACACCATCACTCAATTCTTTTGACCCTTCTCCCCTCAATCACTCAGGGAATACTTCCTGGGTAGGAAACACTGGTTATCGTGAATCCATGGAAGTTCTGTTAAGCTCACACACTGAATCCCATGTATTTTCCTAAAAGAAACATGTTGTTCAACAAGCTATTGTACATGTAAGCACAAATACCACTTGTTACATGAGAAATAAGACTTTCGAAGATGTCAAAACAGAAGATGTTTGACGATGCAATTCTCCCCCTCAAACTAAAAGAGTTTGACAATTAAGCTCATATCATTTTATCATGAAGAATAATATTTTGAAGAATCAAAAACGAATGTTGTTTATATGAACAATATATAAACATATTTTCAATAAAGCACATGAAATGACGTTTGATTCAATCAACAGTGAATACAAATAACGTGAGTATTACCGTAGAAAGATTTAACTTTTGATACATGGTAATAACAAAGTCAAATAGAATGTTCTGAACCGTTAAGTGTATGAATACTTGACAAAGTATATTGCCAAGATAAAACACAAGTATTTATCTTTAAGAACACACGGTCAGATAAGCATTTAAGTATCCAAAAATCTGTTAATATCACAGATATTCTCCCCCTTAAATCACTATTGTTTTTTTTTAATTAATAAGGAAATAAAGCATATAAAAAATAGATAGAGCACTGAAGTTTGGGTTCTAATCCGATGTGATTAGAAGCCATAGTCACTTGAAGTACGGGTTCTAAGTTGATTTACTTAGAAGCCTTCTTTTTGACAATGAAGTCCGGGTTTTGAACTGTGTTGTTCAAAAGCCATATTTCTTCCTCCCCCTTAAACATTGGGTGCCTGCAACACAGATTTAGCTTTTGGTACCCACTGGTATTTGGGTCCTAATGGGTTAGTTGCAGTTCTTGTAGGAGATATGAAATAAGAACCATACCAGTTATTCACATAATCTTTTCTTACAAAATCATTTGAGCCACAATAGGAACAACTAATTTTCTTTTGTGCTAACCTGATCAGTTGATTAATGGTGTAAACCAGATCAGGTTTGCCAAAAGTTTTACTTTTAGAGGCATTGTTCCATTTAGCATTCGTTGTATGCACAAATGATTCTGCTTTCTTCTTTTCCTCCGGAGATCCTTTAACTCTCCAGATCCAATTACCTTTATCTTTCTCATCATCTTTTCTCCAGAGGCTTTTCTTCTGAGACTTATTCTTCTTGAAGTTACCTGAACCATCAACATTTTTGTCATAAAAAAGGTTAGAAGGATGAATCTGATCAGTAGATTTAGAAGTAAGACAATCATCTGAATCACAGAAAGGATTATAGAAAACATTTGAAAAATGTGAACTTGAAGCTGTTTTTAATGAACTATTTGAGTCAGCTAGATCGTCTCTTGGTGATTGAGCTATGGACTCTGGCGTCTTGTGCTCAGTCAGCTTCACCTTGAATACGATCTCTTCAAGTTTCTTTATCTTTGAAGACAAACTGTTTCTTTCCTTTTCAATCAGATCAAACTTCTTATGCAACTCAGATTTTGCATTCTTCTCCTTCATGATGTTTGTTGACAATTCAGCTAGCTTTCCTGTCAGCTTGGCTATCTCCGTCTCAAATATCTTCTTTTCTTCCAAAAAGTCTGTATTTGATTTCTTCAGCTCATCTTTCTTCTTCTCATTCTCAGCCTTTTCTCTTTCAATAATGATAACCTTCTCAAAGTCTGAAACTTGTTGAGAAAGTTTAACACATCTAAGTTTTAATGCTTTCTTCTCTTCAAAGGCTTTTCTGGAGAAATCAGAGAATTTCTTAGCAAATTATTTTCTTTCTTTCTCAATCTTCAACATTTCATCTTGAGCTATAGTATTGTCTCTGTCTTGGGTTGCCTTTTCTTTCATCTTTTCAATCTCAACCTCAAGACTGAGAACTTTATCTTTAAACTTATCTCTGTCCGTACAGAGTTGAGAATTTATCTGTCTTAGTCCTGTACTAGTATCTCTTGCAACACTTGTACTTCTTCTAAGATCCTCAAGTTCTCTTTGCATTGCATCCTTTTTAGACCATGTAGAGCTTGATTCAGATCTTTTCAACTTTGCTTGAAGATCGAAGATCTCTTTTTCTTTAGACGCAATTATTCTTGCAAGATCAATTATGTTATCAGAATCTTTTGAATTTTCTTTTAAAGCATTGATCTGAATAAGAAGAGAAGAGTTCTGAATCTTTAGATTTTCAATCTCAGCTTCAAGAGGTAACATCTCGGATTTGAGCTTTGTAATCTCCCTCTCACAATCATCAACCCTGTCTCTATTTCTTGACGATTGTCTAGCAAGATGTTTAGCCCTTTCTTTTACTTCAGAAAGAGTCATGTCGCTAAAATCAAGGTTGAATCCTGCAGACATATTTAGCTGATACGACATCCTAGCTGTAAGGTTAGAAATCAAGCTAATCTGTACCAAAACAATCAACTAGATGAGATCGTTAGAATCAAAATAAAAAAAAACTACACTCAAAAATTTTAATTTTAATTTTAATTTTTTTTGGTCTTGAAACTATTGGTCGACCGGATGAATAGTGATCGGATGAATAGTGTCGACCGGATGAATAGTGACCGGATGAATAGTGTCGATCGGATGAATAGTGACCGGATGAATAGTGTCGACCGGATGAATAGTAAACTCGATGAATAGTAAAATCGATGAATAGTAAAATCGATGAATAGTAATCAGTGAATAGTAATCGATGAACAGTAATCAGTGAATAGTAATCGATGAATAGTAAAATCGCAAAACACAGATTTAATCCTAAAAACTTGATTCTTTAGGCTCTGATACCAATTGTTATCCCATATTAATTATAGTTGGTAAACAATCAATCAAGTAATCAAGCAACACAATAATAATCAAGAGATATAAAGATTAATAATAACGTACCAATCCCTTGAATAAACAATGAAACCCTTGAGTGTTCTTGATACCCTTTGAATACAGAGAAAACTTCACCTCACTCTATAATATGATTATTGTAAATATGAGGATTAAACCCTAAAACTAATTAAACAAAACTTTAAATACCTAAGTCATATGGGCTTTAAGCTTAATGGGTTTTCTAATGGGCTTGGGCCCAATAGCTTAATAACTATTGACTTATTACATAATAAACCCTCTAATTAACTTTAGCACAATTGCAGTTTAAACCCTTAACTTTAACTTTAATCTTGAATACAATTTATGATCCAACATAAAGACGGATTATCAACTTGCTGATTTGTTCACCAAACCTTTAGACGAAAAGAGGTTTACCTTTCTAGTCTCGAAGCTTGGTATGCTAAATCTCAAAGTATAACCAGTAATTACCTATAAAGTAATCAAGCAACACAATAATAATCAAGAGATATAAAGATTAATAATAACGTACCAATCCCTTGAATAAACAATGAAACCCTTGAGTGTTCTTGATACCCTTTGAATACAGAGAAAACTTCACCTCACTCTATAATATGATTATTGTAAATATGAGGATTAAACCCTAAAACTAATTAAACAAAACTTTAAATACCTAAGTCATATGGGCTTTAAGCTTAATGGGTTTTCTAATGGGCTTGGGCCCAATAGCTTAATAACTATTGACTTATTACATAATAAACCCTCTAATTAACTTTAGCACAATTGCAGTTTAAACCCTTAACTTTAACTTTAATCTTGAATACAATTTATGATCCAACATAAAGACGGATTATCAACTTGCTGATTTGTTCACCAAACCTTTAGACGAAAAGAGGTTTACCTTTCTAGTCTCGAAGCTTGGTATGCTAAATCTCAAAGTATAACCAGTAATTACCTATAAAAGTTTTCTAATTGTATACTTATTCATCATTTCTTCATTCTTAACTCTGATTGATATCTGCCATTCTATCATATGCTCATGATCCAAGGGGGAGAATGAGAAGAAATTGACATCTGGTCAATATTACTTCGAGGAGGAGCTCATAAAATATTGCATGTACCTTTTAATGCCAATTTTTTTGTAATGCAAGATTTTAGGGGGAGCTCTTCAAATAAAAAAGGGAGCTCGGACATGACTTCTGATTACTTCTGATCAGAACTCGTACTTTAAAAGTTTTACTGCTTTTTGTCTTTTCAATATAAGTGAATAATTATTACTTTGACTTGACATTAGACTTTTGCAGAATATTTGAGAGAAGCTTACAAGTTCATATTTCTATGACTTAAAGCTTAGCTTCATGAGATGGGAGATCATACGTAAAGGTATAATTCTATATCTTCATCTCACATATGGTTGAAAGAAGGACAACTTTCAATCATCGAAAACATTGTTTTTAATGTTCAAACCACTTCCCGATTTTTCATCAGATTTTATATTTTGGGGAGTGTATTTTTAAATGTTTTCATGATCAATATTGTGCTTTAACTGAAATAGTTAAACCAATCTGAGCATCACGTGCATCTAGGAAAACAACGAATCATTGTGCTAGGTATTAAGACAACTTCTATGGAATCAACTTAACCAGTGATTTCTACCCAAGAAGTTAATCCTTAGTATTTGAGTGTGAAAATAGAAAAGAAATGAGTGTGATTAGAGAAAGCAAAAAGTTTAAAAGAAAGAGCTTGTGAGAACAGAGTTAAAAGAATATCACAACTCTACACCAACTTTTTCTGAGCCGGGTAGCCACAATTCTAGTGATTCACAATTCTTTGGTGATCATTATTGAAACAGGCAACTAACCCATGCCAACTCTTGATCAAACCTCACCATCTACTCATTTTCTTCTCAAATAGATAATGTTTCATTTTCAAAGGGGATGCAACACATTTGCTATCTGATTTTCATTTGGAAAATCTGGATATTGAAAAGAAGGAAGTCTGTCCTACCTTCGCACTTCAATCATGCACATTGAGTCTGTGTTTAACTTACTGTTGTCTCAGTGGTTTACACAATTTTGAGCAAATAAGCAATCATCAGTGCTTAATTCTTTCAAACACAAGCACGAACACACAAGGAATTAGTTTCTTTGTCATAAGGTTTATAGAAATAACCTTTGTGGTGTTTCGATGATTAAATGGAAGCCCTGGGGGAGTCAACATCAAAACAGCTCCTTTCCAATGTGTATTCGTTACACTCAGTGACTTAGTGTTACTGACAGGCATGATAACTGATTCATTAGTTGATTTCAGGTGTTACATATCTAATTTCTCTGGATTTGCAAAGATTTGGACGAATCTCTTATGAATTGACGAATCAGGGGCTCTAACCGCAAGATTGACATTTCTTACAACAAATTTTGATGAAGTCGTTGCACTTAACATCAAAAAGGGGGAGAATGACTACACAAGAAATGGATAAATCTTTTTATTAAATGATCTTGATCCAAAGGGGGAGATTGTTAGACCACAGTCTCATTGGATTCAAGATCATCCAATATAAAGATCGCAATCTGAAGCTAAAGCCGGAACGTCGACTCTCGATATTAAAGTCTATGTCTATTTGTAATAAATGTCAATGTAATTGTTTAGTTTACTTAGATTTAATATCTAAGTTATAAGTATTGTAATAGGTAACTTAGTTAACTTAGTTTGTTAAAGTTAGTTTCTAGTTTACTTTATTAGATATAATATCTAGATCTAGATCTAATATCTAGATATTATGTTTAGGTAGTGTGTTGAACACACTAGTTAGATTAGATGTATCTCAATCTCTCTCATAGATCTGATCATAACTTAACTCACACATAAGACTGATCACACACAAACACACACAAGAAGGTGTAAAAGAGAGAAAACATTGAGAACACAAAGCAAAGCTTAATCATTCAACCTTGTAATCGTTTCTATATTCAATACAGGTTGGTAATCGTTAATGTGTTGTTGTTTCTTAGAACTTGTTAAGTAGTATTGTTGGACCGACAAATCATAATTCAAGTAAGACTTAAAAATTCAGCATTTCTTAAAAAACAAACACCACTTAAGTGAATAAGACATTACCTCTTAATAGAATCATGAGTAAATTGCATGTTTGGTCCTATGGTTTACTCAAAAGTGTACTGTGCGTCTTTAATCTGAAATATTTACGGAAAACGTCCATCTGGTTTACATTATCTTAGGGTTAGATTGGTCATTTAATATTAATTCAGTTTCTTTTAAAAGATATATATATATATATATATATATATAGATAGATAGATAGATAGATAGATAGAGAGAGATAGAGAGAGAGAGAGAAGGGGGGGGGGGGGTCATAAGAGAATAATAAACAAATAATAAAAGATGAAAACGGAAAATCACATGTGATTTACGCGACTTTTGTAGCGACCTGAGTTCGCGAGCTAGGCTGCCCGCTCACCTTTGCGTTGACCATGGTCGTAATCGCAGGTGAAATCACATGCGATTTAGCTGGTTTCTTGTCTCTTATTTTGACCATGTTTTTGTTTGATCCTCCCTATATATATATCTATATATGTTTATATATAATGTGAGGTTCATTTAGGAAAGCAAAATATCATGAGAAGGTAAAAAGGGAATGTTAAGAAAATGTTTATATGTGAATCATTGACAAAATCTGTTTAAAGATGCATATGTGAATCAACGTTAAGATTATTCATATGAGTTCACGTGTGCATCTTTAAATAGATCTTTTCAATGATTTACATATGAACCTTCTCTTAACTTCTCACGATAATTAGTCTTTTTATTTGAACTTGTCTATACATACATACATACATACATACATACACACACACGCACACACATACATACATTCATATGAGTTCACGCATGCATCTTTTGTTATCCATGAAAAAGTTGTTAACTTTGTGATTGTTGTTGTTGATTGCATGTGTAATTAATGCATAAGGGTATGAAGGGAAATTCTAAAAATTGACAATATTTGACCTATTTAATTAGGAGTTACAAAAACTAGACGAGCCATGATTGTAGCTAGTGGTGTGTTTTGAATTTTTAGTCCATATACATTTTCATTCTAAAATCATCATGAACATAACAATAATCAACTCAATATCGTTGATCGACATGATTAATTCCAGGCTTATGAACGATATCGATGGAAGGACAAACATGGTGGATCACAATGAACATGCATATGATCAAATATGGTGAAACCAGATGAACACCCATATCGTGGATCAAATATGTTGAACAATAATGAACAATGGAAGGACAAATACGATGGATCAAATATGGTGAAACCAAATGAGCACCCATATATGAACAAACCATTGCTGATCCAATGATATTCGTATGACTAGATATGAACAATCCATTGTCATCTACTCACATGGATTGAAACCAGTCTATATATTCCTTAATGAATATGCAACACATGGGCCAAAACTACAATGGACTGAATATAATAAGCTGAACATAAACCAAATTATTCTAATCTAGAACAATAATGAACAATATATGAACAAATATGGTGACAAAGATGAACATGTATATGAATAACTATGGTGAACACAAATGAACACACATATATGAACAAACCAATGTGATCCAATTGTAAGAGAAAATATGGTGCACACTAATGTACACCCATATGTGTAAGTACAGTGAGTACATGTCGAGATGAATAACCATTATATGAACCAATGCATCTAAACTGGATCAATAATGAACAATATATTTACAAATATGGTGAACACACATAAACACCCATATTTGAACACAATGTTTTGAATCTTTGAACAATCATCGGTTTCGTTTGCTTAGAAGAGAAATTAATGGAGCAAAATAATGATAGAAGACATGGGGGTTATTTTTTCCTAAATTACCCCTTTATGGTTCACACCCCTTATTACGTCATACCTCATTTAACTACCTTTTATAATATGTCAAATATCAACCGTTCATTTTCAAGATCAAGGGCTTGGATTGGTTCATAAAGTCAATACCAAAAATAAGGGTAACAAATGAACTGGACCACATATATACACACACACATATAAGAACACCACCTTTCATCATCTTCATTAACATATCACTCCGTTCAAACTCCAAAGACTTCACAAACTTCACTTTGACCAAAATTCGAACACAAGGACGATCTCTAGTCCTCTATCTATTGTTATCTTTTCCTCTCCTAACAACCAACAATCACCATCAAGACTTTTCTCCACTGCCACTGATTGTCCCCCTCCTACCTCCGATCAAAACCCTTCTCCCAATCAAACCATCACCTCGTGTTAAACCCCTTCCTCCATAAAACCCCTTATTCGGATTGGTTCGACCATTACTAATACCACATTCATTGATTCAATGTTCGAGTACAACCTTTGTTAGATCCCAATATAGACAAACAATTGAAGAATTCCATAGAAATGTAGAGATAAGATAGAAATTAACAACAATAATCCTCAAGAACTAATCTCATATGCTTTGATTGATGATCAATGGAGGGGAAGTTGGAAGAACACCACACTAAACATTTAATCGACTCTCATGGACTCACCTAGTCTGTGTGTGTAAAGTGTGTTCTCTCCAAAAACCTACTGAGAAAATGAACCTTTAACACCTTTTTATAGGGACCATTTACAAATAATAAGCCCAAGACCATAAAATAATTTCAAAGCCCAAAATACATATCTTTATACAACATTCCATCAAATTAGGGGCTAAATTTGAGCTAACAATCTCCCCCTAATGTTTTATAAAGAAATCATCATCATATAGTCTCCCCCTTGCTTTCTTTAGAAGCTTTGGTGTGCCTTTATTCGAGTCTTCAAAGCATCACAAGCTCCCCCTCAAATGTAGGCCCATCTTCTTGAAAGACTTGGACGAATTACCCCATTTTATCCAGCTTTCATGGCTCAACTTCACCGCTGTTTTTGACCATCAAGGAGCTTGATTGAGAGAAAAAATAAAGCATCCACATTTAACTCCAGCCTCTTAGATTTCCAACGAGCTTTGATTCATCCATTTTGGATGAAAAATGAGTGAATTGTGCAAGTTTTCCCTCAGCTGCGCAGAACGATCGTCAAAACAGAAAACTTGACTCTTAAGATCCCGTTGAGTAAGCGTTCAACACCGAGCCTTAAACTTGAATAATTGAGGAGGGAGTTAAAATCAGTATTTCATATATGTAGCTTGAAACCATGAAGAACCGTCGAGAGAACAACGTTCTTAAAAGCGGAAAGAGCACGAGTGAAATGCGATGCATTCGGTCAGCACCCTAACACAGACTTTGACACAGGTTCTGGAATATCAGATCATGGAATTTGAGAAAACTCAAAACATCAAAGTCATACATCTGTGTTTTGGAAATCCAACGCAACTGGACTCATGTAAATCGGAGCTTCGAGTAAAAAGTTGTGTGCGTGTTTCTAAAACAGCGCAATGTTGTCAGAAAATTTGAAAAATTCGGGTTTTGAGCACTTGGCTCATTGCGACCTCTAGACCATCGACCTCTGAAATACGTGCTTGGGTCTACCTCTGGTTCCCCCTTCTAGTCGCTGCTCTTATGTGGGTTTGGTCACAGAGGCTCTGCGGACAACTTAAGAGCCTCTATGTGCCTCTTAAGAGCATCTCTGAATATCAACTTCTGCACGCTCTGGATAGCCTACAAAGGCTCTGTGCATCAGCCTCTGATGTTCATATTCTGCACCTCTGATCTTTTGCCCGTGCACAGAGGTTCTGTGCATGCATCTGTTCATGGCAACTTAAGCACATCTATGATCAATTTCTAATGCAGCTGATCGAGTTGACTTGTACATGACAAACAAGAATCTGCAGCTCCGACAGATACTTGTACAAAACATATTTGCATTGGAGATCGATCTGCACAAATCTGGTTGAACTCATTGAACACATCAACATGCTTCAAACTCTGAGAAACCAAACGATTCAGATTGGTGTAAGATGGGCGTTCAATATCAAGCGGGTTGTGGTACGGTTCCATAACAAAAGTTGAAACCTCTGGACAGAGCCATGGACAGCAGCTGATTGGATTATGTTGTAGCTTCTGCCCACATATCGGTTTCTTCTATTTGACTTTTCTGTAGCAACTCCAAAGTTCTGGACAACATGGACAAATTCAACACATTTGTAGATCAATAATCTGTCACAATACAGATTACACTAATTTGTAACTCTGAACATTAAAGCTGTTTGAATGATCATAACTCGGATCATACTTCAACCTCTAAAGCATGCTTTGCATCTTGGTCACCAAAAAATGTATAAGCCTCTCCTGTAGCACCTGCCCTACCAGTTCTTCCAATCCGGTGAACATAATCCTCCACTCCCGCAGGAAAATCATAGTTCACCACCACCCTGATATCTTTGAATTCCAGTCCACGAGCAGCAACATCAGTTGCGACAAGCACATGAGACTTGCCTGTGCGAAACTGACTCAACACATGATCTCTCTCACCTTGAGACTTATCTCCATGAATGGCCACAACACCAAATTGGCAGATCAAATTACGATCAAGCTGATGACACATCTTTTTAGTTGAACAAAATATAATTATCCTGGTTTTTGAGATTTCAGTATCTGCTCCAGTCGTCGGTGTTTCTCTATGTAAGTCATAACCTCAACTTGCTGTGTAATGGATTCATCAATATTTCCAATGTTCACTTGAACTGTATTAACCAATAAATCAGTTGCGGACCTCCTTTGGTCATGTAGTAGTATACATAAGAGTTTGACGACGGGCAGGAACCCCATTAACTATTTTCCATATCTGAGGTTCAAATCACATGTACAACATTCGGTGGTCCGCCTCATCCAAGACCAAATAAGTATTGATTCTAGAGAACAAAGAAATCTCAAATGAATTTTTTTTGGAAGGCATAGCGGCATCGAACCAACGAACGACTACAACAAACTCACGCACACACGCACGCACGCCTCCCCAGCTGTATCATACATACTCATTGATGATGAGAGCGCATATGAGTCGATGGACATATCATACATACTCATTGATGATATATTTCACATATATTGTCGCTTATGAGATGATAGAGCACATTGACATCGAACCAAGTTGGCCTAAATGAAAAGAAGCAATCTAGGAGAATTATATTATTTGACAAATTAACGGGTATTTGGTTTGGTAGTGCTAACCCACCAAGTGTAAAGCATGTAAGACATAGATAAATCATTTGTCATAAAGTGTAATGAGAATAATTAATTCATAATGTTTGAGGATCTCATTTGGTGCAAGGTTTCTCATAACGCCCTAGATTGACCACGAGAGTAAGACGTTATAACTGAGTAAGACGTTATAACTTTCTGCTAACTAATTAGCCTAGTAGTCTCCGAAGGACTGGAAATGCATCTCAAGAATGTGGTTACCACATATCTCCAAGGGGATCTAGATTCAGAGATTTATAATAGTGCTTGATGACATTACATTACCGAAATCAAGCAACTCTAAACCACGAAATGCGTTTACAATAAAATTGAAATGCGCACTTTATAGATTAAAGCAATCTATGCGGATGTGGTATACTGCCTAAGTGAATACTTGAGTAGGAAGGGATAAAAGAACGATGAATTGTGCCCTTGCGTGTTTATAAAGAAAACGAGTTCCAGATTTTCAATCGTAGCTTTATATGTCGATGTAATGAACATAATAGGTACTCTTTATGAAATAAGAGAAACCACAAGCTACTTGAAATGTAAATTTGGGATGAAAAATATTGGGAAAACTTGGATTTGTCTAGCTATTTAGCTTAAACACCGAGTTTGTGAAATATTAGTTCACGGGTCACATATGTCCATAAAATAATCAGACAATTTAATATGGACAAAGCGCATCCGGTTAGCACTCCCATGATCGGTCAAAATATTAGAACTCCCATGATATGTCCATAAAATAATCAGACAAAATATTAGCACGTTGTTCGTTGTCTACCTTCGTTAATCATTGTTTATTAGGTACACAATTTATTTTACATTTTGCGTTATACTAAACTAAATGAATTTATTTGTTGCATATTCACTGTTTAATGTTTACATCTCACGTATAATAATTATGTGTGGAGGTTGAGAATGCATCAGCAACAACAGATGGGGAGGTATCTTCTATATCAGTAACAACAATTGAATGAGATAGAATGAATTTAGAAGAAGTGAAAATGGATGATGGAAAAGGTGGTTCTTGTGAAGACAGTATATCGACATTGTATGTTGAAGAAACTAAAGATGATGATGATGTTGTTGTTGGTAGTTACAGAATCATAAATTTGAATATGATGCAGGAAGAGACGTTAGAAGCGACGATAATGGACCTGGAAGAACTTGCAAACAGGATAAAGTGGATAAAAATCATTCAAGAAACCAATCAAGATACAACATCATCATCGTCAGCAGTAGCAGCACCATCTCATTGGAAGTTTGCTGATTAAAGTCTAAGTTCCTTCTTTCTTATTTGTTTAGTAAGTACTAAAAGATATAATGTTTTAGGTCAGGAAGGAAAATTACCAAGTGATATTGGTTGTGGAAATGAAGAATCCTTTTTCAATAGATGACATTTGTTTAATAGATAACAATATATTACTGAAATTACAAGCTTAGGTGTTTGCCTTGAACTTCAACAATTGTTTTACTAAAAAGAAAAAGGGAAATTGACAAAAATAATCGATCTACTTAACTAAATTCATTTTATAGCCACTTTTTGATGCAATTTCTCAAAATAGCCACAATATAGACAAATTCTTTTTTGAGTGAAAGGCATAATGAGGCAAATTGCAACTGTTGACTTCTATAGCATAAGAAACAACACCATTATCGTAATATGCCCTCTCGAATACCTAAAACGTTTTTATACCCTAATCCTTAGCCGAAGACAAGAATGAGACCATCCTAAAGCTAAGGACATAATACAAAAATATTCCATTCTTATAACGAATACAAGGTGATATTTATGGTCATAAACATCCAGAATGCGGGCCATTAAAGTACTTTATGGTTCTGGTTTAGACACGATGAATGCATGTCGTATTATTGTTCACATGAAATGTTGCACTCCTAGCAATAGCTATACGTTTAACGACTCACCATCCTGATTATCTCATTAAGTCTACATGACAAGAAATACTAGAGAATCTACATCATAAGGTTTTGATGATTATTGGATATGTATTGGGATCAATGTAGAGTTTCCTCTACCCCATATGTATATCTAAAATGGTCTCGTAGAAGTTGTCATCAAAAGAATATAGGTGGTAGCCAAGACAATGGTTTTGCGAACCAATTTACCTACATGTGTCTAGGGTTATGCAATAATATATGCAACTTTACTTTATCATTTTGAGACTTATTACTAACTTTAAGTATCATGTGTACCAGTTGGTAACTGGATATATGCCTGATATTTTACATTTACGCATGTTTGGTTGGGCAGTATATGTGCTAATTGCCCCCCAACATCGCACCAAAGTGGGTCTTTAAAATGATTAAGTATATTTATTGGATATGAATCTCCAACAATTATCCGCTAATTAGAATCCTTGACAGGTGATCTTTTTACCGATAGATTTGCGGATTTTCACTTTGATGAGACAGTCTTCCCGTCGTCAGAGGGAGATAGGAAAAAGGAATTTCCAAGGGAACGACAGAAAATGTCGTAGAATATTCCTACTCTGTCTCATGTTGATCCCCAAACTCACAATGTAAATTTGAAGCCAAACGAATCAGACTTGATACCTGATTCGTTTAATGTTATTCGAGAAGTGACAAGATCACATATACGAGCTGCAAATATACTTGCAAGGTCAAAAGTTCCCAAACAAGGGCACAACGTCGCTGGAAAGTGCGTTGCAATCACACATGGTGGAGGTGTGGCTGAGGTCGTAGCTCCCAAAAGGAAATGAAGGAAGCTATTTGGTTCGATAAATACTCATCTAAAGGAGGAGAAGAGTAAGACACAACTATTTATCATCAATACATAAACCTCTCATGAGATTGTCTCTGATTATAACTGTTAATGAATCATTACTGGAGGACGCACCGAAGTTAATATTGATTCCAGAAAACAAAGAAATCTCAAATGAATTATGAGAGCGTATATGAGTTGATGGACAGATCATACATACTCATTGATGATGTATTTCACATATATTTTTTCTGATGAGATGATAGAGCACATTGACATCGAATCAAGTTCAGTTGAAGAATATCAACAAAGAGCAAATTAATCTAAATGAAAAGAAGCATTCCAAGAGAATTATATTATTTGAAAAATGAACGGGTATTTGGTTTGGTAGTGCTAACCCACCAAGTGTAAAGCACGCAAGACATAAATAAATCATTTATCATAAAGTGTAATGAGAATAATTAAGTCAATGTATAAGTCTCTCCTTTGGTGCAAGGTTTCTCACAACGCCCTGGATTGACCCGAGAGTAAGACGTTATAACTTTCTGCTATCTAATTAGCCTAGTAGTTCTGAAGGACTGGAAATGCAGCTCATGAATGTGGTTACCACGTATCTCCAAGGGGATCTAGATTCAGAGATTTATAAAAGTGCTTGATGAAATTACATTACCAAAATCAAGTAACTTTAAACTACGAAATGCATTTGGAATAAAATTGAAATGCTCACTTTATAGATTAAAGCAATCTATGTGGATGTGATATACCGCCTAAGTGATTACTTGATTGGGAAGGGATAAAAGAACGATGAATTGTGCCTTTGCGTATTTATAAAGAAAATGAGTTCCAGATTTTCAATCGTAGCTTTATATGTTGATGTTATGAACATAATAGACACTCTTTATGAAATAAGAGAAACCATAAACTATTGAAATGTAAATTTGAGATAAAAAATCTTGGAAAAACTTGGTTTTGTCTAGCTATTTGAGCTTAAACACCGAGTTTGTGAAATATTAGTTCACCGATCACATATGTCCAGAAAATAATCAGACAATTTAATATGGACAAAGCACATCCGGTTAGCACTCCCATGATTGGTCAAAGTGTTGGATATAAGGAATGATCCATTTCGTCTAAAGGATGATGATGAAAAAGTGTTGGGAGTTGGAATTCCCTATTCAAGTTCAAAATGTGCATTATCGTACTTAGCACAATACACTTGATCGTATATTGTATTTCTCAGTGAACTTGTTAGCTAGATTTAACTCAGCGCCAATGCAACATCTTTGGAATGATATCAAGTTAATCGTTTGGAACCATTGACATGGGCTTATACTTTCCCTATAGAAATAAAAATGAGATTGATAATGAAACTTCAATACCTACTTAGAATGTTAGCAGCAAAAGTACTAGCTTTTATAGAAAAGCACCAAACAATGTCTTGGTATGTCTTTGCTGATATTAGGTATCTGCCTGACCCATACGAAGGTTGTTCCCATAATAGAATAAAGATTTACCACACGGAACACGCCAATTTCTTGGAAGTAAGCTAAGCAAACCCTTGTAACAACCTCGTTGAACTAATCCAAGAATATTACTCTCCATGAGATAATTAAAGAATGTATATGATTAAGGACTATCATTACATATATTAAAGGAGCTAGTAATTTTGGTTCAACAAGTATCCTACTTACATAAATGGAAATAATGCATCATGTATCGAAGAAATGAACATATGATACATCAAGGGTCATAACACAAACCATAATCTGCTTAAGTCTTAAAGAATCAACAATAAGAAAAGTCTTTGCTAGATTCAAGTGAATCAAGTAAGATGTCAGAAGAACATAGCACATTTTACCAAATCATTACCTAAAACCATATTTTGGGAATCATATAGAAAGTAAATGCAAATGTTTTCCAAACTCCCTTGATTAATGCACGAATCAGTGGGAGTAGTAGATAAAAAGGAAAGTCTACTATACATGTGATAATGGTATATTGTGATCTTTCCTTCAACCAAGGTTTTATTTTTACCATTGGGTTTTGTTCATTGGTGTAAGGTTTTAGTGAGGCAACAATCTAGATACCATCATGCTTTCCTAACTCTCATGATTGATGTACGAATCTAAGTGAAAACTAAACTGAAGGAAAAGTCTATGTATTGCAAAGAAGATGGTGTGTTGTACTCCTTCCTTCGTCAAACTTTTATTTTCTCCCACTGGGTTTTTATTTTGGTGTAAGGTTTTAACAAGGCAACAATTGTACACCGTCACTTCTTTAACTTGGCACAAGGGGGAGTGTTGTAGGATAAGCATGCCATCGTCTAAAGGATGTGATGATAGAGATAGAGATAAATATATCAAAGATAGATAAGAACTGAAATATCTCGACTCTCATATGAGCGCTCGGCGGTTCATTCATCTGACCGTAAACTAGAGCCACTTTTGATTCTGCAATATTTTGTTCATTAATTACTCCAGATTCTTTCATTTCCATGTAAAGATCATTTCCTTCACAAGTCCGTTCACCGACTCCCCCAAATACCGATACGCCTCCGTGAGCTTTCGCAATACTGTTAATCAATTCCATAATGAGTACTGTTTTACCTACGCCAGCTCCCCCGAATGACAAAAAAATAAGGAGATGGATCCATGTGCTCTGAGTCATTATGTGGATTCAGATTCAGGATCACTACCAAAGTTTTTCAAGGGATGTTATCTTGACGTAGGTTTGCCTCTGGCCCCATAAGGGTTTGCCCGTTCATTGTACATAAACCCTTGTCAGGGTTTCACGTAGTTTCAGCAGTTCTCCCTTCTATACAGATGGATCTTATATATATATATATATATATATATATATATGGTATAATGAAGTACCACATGGGTGGATATATAAGAATCAAAATATGCCGAATCACTCATGTTATGATCTTCTACATTCTCACCGTTGGATTTAAAAAACCTTGCGAATTAACTTGGGTTACAGGTGTGGTTCTGGATGTATTGACTGCATCTTTTGGTGTAACTGGTTATTCCTTACCTCGGAACCAAATTGGTTATTAGACAGTGAAAATTGTAACAGGTGTACCTAAAGCTATTCTTTACTCAAAATCCAAAGGAGGTTAATGGCCAAGGGTAAAGATGTGCGAATACCGTTTATTTTGGAATGTACAACTTGTGTTCAAAACGGTGGCCGATTGATCTTCCAATATGCTAGTTTCAACAACTCTCGTTAACCTAGCTATGTTAGGGTCTTTAACCATTGTTGTAGCTCACCATTTGTATGCCATGCCCCCTTATCCATTTCTAGCTACTGACTATGGTACACAGCTGTCATTGTTCACACATCATATGTGGATTGGTGGATTTCTCATAGTTGGTGCTGCTGTGCATGCAACCATTTTTATGGTAAGAGACTATGACCCAACTACTCGATACAACGATCTATTAGATCGTGTTCTTAGGCATCGCGATGCAATCATATCACATCGTAACTCATCCCCTATTTAAAGGGCTTATGGTTAATGATAATTACATATTTCCTCTATTTATTCTGTTGTTGTTTTGTTTTGTTTTTCCTTTAACAAATTGATGTTAAAATCCATGAATTGAAAAAATAATTAAAGCATTCCACGTTTTCGATGATGTCAAATCATGTAATAAAATAATTAAGGGGTTATTTGGTAGTTGTTGAATGCTTTAGTAAAAAATTATGAGAAGTTCTATATAATTTTATATAGAATGAAAAATGAGTAAATGATTGTTTAATAAGTGTTTTGAATTGACAATTTGAATGACATAAAACCTCTTATTGAAAACCTTTATCGAACATTCAAAGCGTTCGATTTCTTACTAAAATAACAGTAAACAAAGAACTAGAAGTGAATTTTATTCACCTTGAACTAGGAGTGCATTTTATCCATACCTATTACATTTCCGAGGGGCAACAAATTGAACATAAAAGGTGAAACGAAGATGTAGTTAGTATTGAATCAAACACGAGAGGAAAGATTTTGAACCTGTCGCCAAGCTCTTCATAGTAGACAAGAATGGAGACCTACTATTTTTGTTGAATCATTTGAAGCAAAAAAGAAGCAATGAAGATTGAAGAACTAACCACAATGGTGGTAGCATGTTGGATAAAGAAAGGGGATGATAAAATCAACTTGGATTCAAATCATGCCATCTAAGTATGCTTTCGTAGCCAATGGAGAATTACCTCAGTATTGTCGGTGAAGTCTACAGTCGCTACTGGCCATGAGATTAGTCTTGAAGAAGATTGTAATCACCCATTTCCAAGAAAACAGAAGAACTATTGGAAATAGAACGAATGAGAGGGAGATGAGGGTAATAATGTATAAAGGGTATATCCAAAGCTTGATTATAGGTTGGCAAGAGAAGGATTAAGATGGTTTGGAATTATTCAAACCCTAAAAAAATTAAGGCCTAGTTTGTTTAAAAAACAACAAGCTCTTATCAGCCACTTATTACTTATTCGATAGAGGTAGAGCCATTCAAATTGTTTCTTTTTTTCCAACTTTTTAGATCATTTTATATCTTATTATTGTGTTCTGAATAAAATAACAGAATGACCTAACCCCTTAGTTACCTCTTATCCTATTTTCTATCTCTCAATCGAATTTGATTCCTCTTGACTTCACCATCTCACTCGATCTGCGATCTAGTTCCTCCTCCCGACTTCACCATCTCACTTGATATGGACGACGATAATGCATATAATAATTGGAGTAATGAGGGCAAGGGTGTTGTTGCTGTGACGAAACTTGGCTCAACTCGAATAGTTGTGTTGGTCCTCTTGCAATCATTGTTTTCGCTTTGGTTACCGGAGTTTCATCCTCCATTCTGTCCAATTGCTACAGATCTCCGCACTTTGAGTTAGACATGTTTCGTTTCTTCAAGCTGTAAGATTCTATTTGGGTCCGTTCTCGATTTCTCTTACCATTTTTGATAAATTCACTTATGTTTTTCAGAATTAACTTAATGTCAGTGGATGTTTTTAGATATCGGTTTCAATAGATTGATTATTGAGTTACCATATACTTAACCATCAATCGGTGCATAAACTATTTAGTAGATTTGTTAGAGAGTTCTTGCTTGTTTTTATGCTAATGCAATATTAATTAGTGCCACAAGCGAGTATCTTGATTGAACTAATAGCATCAAACCAAATTTAAGGCTAACTTTGAAATGCAGGGGAGAGGAGTCAGAGGATATTTACACTGCTTTTCAACGAGAGTTTATTTGGGAATGTTATAGTTTATACCATTGCAACTGCTACGAGCATCAAGTAAATCTAATTTACTGGTTTGGTACTCTTAATTCATAATCATTGATAAGGAAATACTTATTTGTTGTAATTTATCAACATTTGAATTACAAATGTAGATATTCTTTACTAATGATCCGATTTTATGGATAAATATTGGTTTATAAACTTTGCACAAGAAATGGTAGAGGACATCTCCGCATATATCTCATTTCACACCTTAAATTCGAGTGAGATATACTAAGGGGACTTTTGGTTCGCGGAATGGAATTTGATGGAATTGGAATCCATCGAAGAAATTTGACTTTGAAGGAATTTGAATGGAATTTGTTATTTGACCACGCGTTTGGTTCCTTAAATTGTGGAATTCAATGGAATTGGAAGGATTCCATCTTGTTGGATCATAAATTGTATTCAAGATTAAAGTTAAGTTAGAGGGTCTAAACCGTATTTGTTTGATAGTTACAGTTCAGGGTTTAAACTGTAATATGTTTATAGTTATTTGTAAATGGGCCTAAAGCCTGTTAGAAAGCCAATTAAGGTTAAAGCCCATATGGCCTAGGTATTTAATGTTTTGTTTAATTAGGTTTTAGGTTAATCCTCATATTCATAATTATTATCATATAGTGAGGTAGCCGTATTCTCTGTATTCAAGGGTATCAAGCATACACAAGGTTTAACTGTTTATTCAAGGGATTGGTATGTTACTCTGAATTTTTATATCTCTTGATCTATATGTGTTTGTGTGTTAATTAATCAACTAGATTAAACTGGGATAACAAGTGGTATCAGAGCTAAAAGAATAATTTTTTTTTGATATTACTATTCATCGATCACTATTCACGCGAAGTTACTGTTCATCGATTTTTTTTCCTGTTCATATGATTTCATGAATCTATGTGCTTTTATGATTAAGATTGATCTGATTCGGTGAGTTTTATTATATTGAAAAGTATCTGATTGATTAATTGCATTGAGAATTATCAAGTGATTGAATTTATTGATTTTGTGTTTTCTGGGTTCATAAAGGAGTTGCCTCTGTGTTCTTAAAATCAAGTGATAAAAAGTGATTTTTACTTATTATGATTGATTGAATGCTGATCAATATCTGTTTTGGGATACAAAAGACTGATTTTTGCATCTGATTTTGAGTCTGTATTGATTTCTGGGTTGATTATTGCTTCTGTTTATCGACGTTCTGGGCTGGTTTAAGAACATACCGGTCGACCTCTTCATATCGGTCGAAGGGTTCCAGGTCATATCATTTTATCGGTCATATCACCCTATCGGTCGACTCTCTTACCGGTCGTATATCCCTATTGTCACACCCCGCTAAAGCGGAAACACGAGGCACGACAGCTCATAGTTTCATAGCAATAGGAAATACATAACATCAACCATACATTCGACCATGAAAAGTTAAATTCAACGTTTTGAGTTACAATCCAAAGTTCAAACATCCAAAAGGTAATAACGTTTTAACATAATAATAAAAAAAAAATTCTTGTGTTGATGTTGACACGCATGCACGACTAAGAATTTTCTTTTACCTTCTTATCCTCCTGAAAAGCACATTAAAGAAAATGAAAGGGGTCAACTACAAAGAGTTGGTGAGTTCACAGGTTTCCAAATGCATAAAATAGTTTTCATGAAAAATTTAGCGTCAAATTTAAATATTAAAGCTCATGGGCATTTTCACAGTGAATGATGTACAACACGATGTTTAACTGTTGAGCCACTACTAAGCCTTCTGACAACCTACGCCCCACGAACTACCTCAGCGGTGGTATTTAAACCACATGAGTAGAACATTAGTTATTGGTAAAGTGCACCCCTACTCGTCAGTCAAAGGTGGGTTCGTCAAACCAAATAGCGCTATCCACTAATACCATCGGCTCATAATGAGTTAATAAGTAGTATACCTATTGGGGACTTAACGTTTTCTTTTTAACCCAACACATCAATCTGTGTACATGCCTTAGTGCCCTTATCAACAATTTCATGTTCTTTTACGCTTGATGACGTAAATCAATCAAGATTAATTCAACATTTCAAAATTTAACGAACGATCATTTGATAGCGAAGATATTTAGCAAATTCAACATGCTTTTCACCCCAAAACATATAAAAACGGTAAAAGAGGGGCTGTGAATACTCACCGATTTTAGCAGCTGCTCTGGAATATCTTCTAGGTTGCTTAAATCTTGGTACTACGCTTTTCCTATGAAAGTGGAACACATCATCAGTTCGGACCTATTTTTACGTTTTCGGACACTACTTAGGTCACTATGCCTTATAAAATGCCTTACATGATTTATTTTATGTAGGAGTAGCGAGTACTAATCCTACTTGACATAATTCCGGCTCTTCGGATCAAATTTTTAAGGCTTTTAGGTTGACAAATTTTACTTGAAGTTCGATTACATAATAATATTTATATTAAAATTAAAATCTTCATTTTTAATTATTATTATGCCCAAAAGTCCAAAATAATCATTTTTAAGAAGGTTCATTAGCTACTGTTTGCTGTCAGAATTTTAAGTCATAAACTCTTTGTATTATGAATATTTTCCCCAATTTATTATTTTACCAAATTTTTATATGACTTATTTTAATGCATTAGGGAACTTTTGGCATAGGTAACACCATTTTTGGAGTTGATTAGATAGGCCAATGATGTCCTTAAAGTTTATTGGTCACATGCACACATGCAATCTGCAGCTCTGGATTGTCACAATCATTTGGAGGGTCTAAACTCATTATTTGTGAGTGAATCAAATTGTGTTCAACTCCTAACTCATAAAGGTAACTTCCAGAAAAAGATTCACCCCTTTTGAATTAAAAATGAGTGAGTTATGTTCTTTTTAAATCAAGAGTTCCAATCTGACAGAAAGTTGCTTTTAGCACACTCAACTTGTTAATGATGTTTGAGTACTCATTTCTTCATATTTTTGTGTGAATCAAATTTTATTTGATTTCCAACACATTAAAGTTACTTTCAGAAAAGAACTCATTAGTTTTTATGGATTTAGATGATAGATAGGGTTGATTGATTGAAACTTTTTGTCCAGCCGGATTCTATTTACACCACAAACTTTAAAGATGAGGTTGAGGGGTCAAAACTCAATATTTTTGAGTGATTCCAGTGGGGTTTGATTTGTATTTCATTATATTAAGTTTCAAAAGAAGATTCATAGCATTTGGTTGAATATTTTTCAAGTTATGGTCGTAGTAAAAACATGCATGAAATCTGCCAGACTCTAAAAATGAAGTAATAAGATTATATGAACATTCTATCTCTTTTTGACCCATATATTGAAGTTTCTTGATAAATATCATTTTGATCAACCAAATATCTCAAGTTTTAGTACCAAAATCAATATGTATAAACTAGATATGAATCTACACATGCATGCACTTCACCATCTTAGATAGTGAGAAAAATGTTCATGGATGTTCAAAATCCTTCTTTTCTTATGTTTTGGGTATATGGATCATAGGTTATCACAATTTCTTGGTGTTTAACCAAGTTTTGAGTGTATAAAACAACAAGAAAACATATAAAAAGGTGGGGAAAAACTTGATTTTTAAGAAGATTTTCAAGAAAAATGCATGAGTTCTTAGTAAAAATGTTACCTTGATGTTATGGAGGTGATTGCTTCTTCTAAATCTTGACTTTGAGGTGGGATGAGGGTTGATTTTTGGCTGGAGAATAGGAAGGAATAAAGAGAGAAAGTGAAGCTAGAGAGAGAGTAGGGATGAGAGAAATGAAGAGTTGAAAGTATAAATGCAATTATGAGTATTTTAAAAAAAATAAAAAGATGGGATATTGGGGAGAGGATGGGCCGGCCATTTAGCCCTCTCTCTCCAAATTAATTATTTTTTTTTTAAAAAATTATTAATGTTAGATATAATTTGATATATTTCATTTTCTTTAAACAAAATTTGATTAAATGGTAATGTTAAGACCTAAATTTTTAAGGAATTGTAAAGTGTTTTGGATTTTTAATTTTAATTTTTTTTTTTATAGATTAGGATATTTAATGGTCCTAATTAGTGTTTTTAACACACTTAGATGTTAATTTTATCAGTTTGGCACTTTATAAGACAGTGTATCCGTTACGGGCGGTAACCAGATATTCTAAGTATACTGTCGGGATTCTTAGGAAACTACAACCCTTGCCTATGAAATTAGGTCATAATAGGGTGTTCCTATATATTTATTCATGTATGGCACTATTCGAGTGCTAACCTGTAGGTTCCGGTAGACAGATGTCACACCTATATCGGTCCAACATCACTATCGGTCCATACCTTTACCGGTCCTAGCATCTCACCGGTCGAATACTTTGTATCGATCATACAGTTTGTTGATCATAGCCTATACCGGTCGAAGCCATTTCCGGTCGAACTCGATACCGGTCCTCACACCACCCCGGTCGCCCGGTACACATAGATCACTACCGGTCTAAGCACTTTTACCGGTTGAACGTAATACCGGTCTTTACATTCTTCCCGGTCGTGCAACATACCGGTCGAACAAGTTCCCGGTCGAAGCAAGTTACAGGTCGAACTCAACTTTGCGCCACTGCCTTGTAACGCAAACCTCACTTTGCGCCAGTACTGTTAACGAATTCACTATTCACTGTTCATTTTTGCAAAATTTATTTTTCGTCAGATTCTCACAGTTTGATTTGTTCAGTATTATTTGAAGCTTTATACTGATTAAGAGGACTGGATTTAATTATTTTTGGAAATTTATTTTTCTGAAATTTTTTTAGTGTAGTTTTCATTTTGATTCTAACAATCTCATCTAGTTGGTTGTCTTGATACAGAAAAGTTTGATTACTAACCGTACAACTAAGATGTCGAATCAACTTCTCTCAATGGGCTCTCAGTCCAAACCTCCTGTCCTCATGGCTAATGAGTACCAGCAATGGAAGACCAAAATGATCCAGTTTTTGAATCACAAGAATAGAGATTTCATGAAAGCAATCATTAATGGTCCAAAAACTCCAATGATAACAGTAAAGGGTCAAGCTGTAATAGAAACCTCTCCAGAAATCCCTGACAGAGAGGTTCCTAAACCATATCAGTTCTTTACTGAAAATCAGAAAGCACAGTACAAGACAGAAGAAGAGGCTCTAATTTATCTAACAATGGCTATTCCAAACGACATCTACAATCGTGTAGACAGTCAGAGCTCTGCTAAAGCAATCTGGGATGAACTAGCTAGACAGTTTGAAGGAAGTGAAGCCTCTTTCCAAGCTAAGCAGAATCTATGCATAAATGCATACGAGGGATTCCATGCAAAAGAAGGAGAGTTGCTACTAGATACCTACAACAGATATAACATCATTCTCAATGACTTGTGGAGGAACAAAATCTCTAAATCTGCTTCTGAGATAAATTACAAGTTCATCAAGAATCTGAATCTAGAGTGGAAGAACTTTGCCATCAACCTACAGATGTCCAAGAATATGGCTCAAGAAAATGTCACTGATATCTTCTCTACTCTTGCTCAACAGGAGGATGAGGTGAGATCTATTAATAACGAGTCTAATAATCTGAACGACTCCGTGGCTCTCATAGCCGGCAAAGGTTTTGTATCCGCTGCAAGGTAAAAGAAAAAGGTGTCTAAAGCTCTAGTTACCAACGTTACTAACTATGACTCTGCTTCAAGCGATAAAGAACTGGAAATTGATTCTGATCCAAATATTCAGAAGTTCTCTGAGGACTTGGCTCTAATTACGCGACGATTCAAGAAGAGCTTTGGCAAGAAAAGATTCTACTCAAAGCCAAAGTATGATGGATACAAGAAAGAGAAGTCTGAGATGTGATACAAGACGAGGCATGGAAAGAGAGAGGAAGGACGAGAAGACAGGAAGGAAGATAGAAGAGAAGGAAAGAGAGAGGAGAAGCGAGAAGAATGAAAGGATGAACCAGGAAGATGCTACAACTGTGGCAAATTTGGGCATTTCTCAAGAGACTGCAAGTTCAAGAAGGTAAAGAACTCAGAGTACTACGCAAGAAAGTCACTCATTACCAAGAAAGCTGAAGAAGGAAAAGTGCTAATGGCTGAAGAAGAAAACTGGCTGTATCAAAGTTCCGATGACGAGAAGCTGGATGGTGACGATGAAGATTTTGAGGCATAATCCGAAGATGCAAACTCCGAGGTAAGTGAAATTCTGAACTTATTGAATCGTTAATGGCCCAAATACATGGTATGAAAGATGAATTTGCTTTACTGAAAGGTAAACTTAGCTCTGCACATCAATCTGTCTTAAGCTTTCGTGATGAAAATGGTATATTAAAAGTTGTTGTGGAAGAAAAAGAAAAGGAAAAGGATGATTTAAAAGATGAAAAAGCGTATTTAAAAGAAAAAATATCTGGTTTAGAAACGGATCTTGTGAATCTTAAAGCTGAAAAGTATGAGTTTCAAATAAAATTTGAAGTTTGTTATAAAGAAAGAAATGAAGCTTTCACCAAAATCAAGCAACTGGAGGATATTAATATGAAACGAGGTCAGACTGAGCAAACATTAAATCTGTTGACCAATAAACTCCAAAACGAAAGGTTTTATAAACTAAAACCAGGTTTGGGTGTGCCAACTAACGAAATTTTGAAAAAGGCACCGGAGCACCTATATAACTTTGATAAATTTGGCTCCGTAATAAGACCCATCCCTGACATTCGTGCAACTTTTGTTGAAGCAAGTTCTCCTAAACCTTCTAAAGAGACCAAAGGTAGAGAAGAAATGGGAAAGAACAAGTCTGGTGACACTGATTCTCAAAATCTTTTTAAATCAGTTGGTTTTACATATGGTGATTTAAATAAAAGCTATGAGACTCGAAAGATCGAACTTACTGAGTTTGAATCACTATTTACCACACCTTTCAAAGAACTAGTAAGCACCAACACTGTTCTACCTTAGACTACATGCAAATATGATGAGTATGAATCGGATGTTGATCCATCTACTATGCCATCAGTTCAAGTCCCATTGCTTCTAAACCTTTACTTGTTGAAGAGGTTGAAGAAGAAAATGCTATCACGAATGAATCTTGTGTTCAAAATGATAAAAAGGAGTTTATTGAGTCCATGACTGAAGAGATATTCTCTGAAATGATGAATGCTTCAGACTCTGATCATGTTTCTGATTTAAAGGGGTCAAATTATGTGAATGATAATACATCTGAATTGATGAAGCAAATTGATATGTTGCAACAGTCTCTTGATGAGGTTGAAGATGAAAACTTTGATCTCAAACATAAACTTGAAAAGTCTTTAAAAGTAAATCAAGAGCTTTGCACTGAGATCAATGATTTGAAAATTACTTTGTTTAAAAATGCTTCAAATGATAAACAGATGTTCAATGATCCAAGCTGGAAGGTAAGAACCAATCCAGAATTTGATGCTCCTACAAAACCTTCAGTTGTTTACTCTAATTGTCCTGAATATCCACCGAGTATTTTTGAGAAGGGTGAGACTTCAAATAGCTCTAGAAAAGAACCACCTTCTAAGTTAGAGACTAACAAGGTTCCTGTTTCTGTTTCAGATTTAAAAGGAATTGGAGTTGGGAGGAGTAAGAAGAATAAAGATAGTAGTTTGAATAAGAATGATAGGTTATCTAGTGAAACTTTTGCTTCCAATGGTTGTACTTCAGACAGTGTTATTTTGAAAAGTAATTCTTTTGATGAACATGAATGTAAGTTTTGTTTTAATAAATCTAAGTTTATGAATTTTGCTCGAAAGAATCTATATTGTAAAGACTGCTGGGATAACTCATTCAAATACTACTCCCCTACAAAGTCCAAACAGATTATGCAAAAAGCTAAACTGAATCCTAATTCTAATTCTAATTCTTCTACACAATCCAAAGTGTTTCGAGCTAAGGTTGCCAATCCTACTTCTAAAAAGCACTTTCAGGAATTAAATGTTAAGATGGTTTGGAAATGGGTTCCAAAACCCCGTTATGAATGGAGAGTGAAAGTTAAACCAACTGATATTCCTGAGTTGCTTGATGCTAACCGCGAAGGACCCATCCTATTATGGGTGCCTAAACAAAACTAATTGTCTCTTTTGCAGGCCTGTCGATTGTGGGTAATAGATTCTGGATATTCACGCCACATGACAGGATTCAAGCACCTCTTGCATAACTATGTAGAGGAGCCTGCCAGAGCAGTTAGATTTGCCAATTCTGAAGCCGAAGGTCACGTCAGAGGATATGGAATGATCGATAATGGAGTTGTGAAGACTCAAAGAGTGTTATATGTTGAAGGGATTGATCACAATCTGTTTAGTACCAGTCACTTCTGTGACATGAAATATCAAGTCCGCTTCACAACCACTCATTGCTATCTAGAGGATCCCGATGGTTACAAAGTTTTCAAAGCTGAACGCCATGGAAATCTATACTATGTAGATTTTCCTACTCTGTCTGCCACACGTCCAGTATGCCTAATAGCCAAAGCTTCTAAAGCACAATCGTGGACGTGGCATCGATGCTTATCTCATCAAAATTTCAGATCTATAGCGAAGCTACAGAGACAAGGTCTGGTCAAAGGTCTACACATAGTCTTTTATATCTCTCTCTAATCTTTTAAGGTCATCACTCATTGTCTGGTTGTGATCCCTGTACCTTTTAACAGTTTCCATACAAGTTTTAGAGCAAAGATTAGACATTACCTCTGTGGGGATTTCTGTGCTTGAAGAATCTGAAACTTTAGCCATTGATGATTTCTGATTTCAAGGAAGAATGATGATTTCAGGTTTATGAGAATACTAGCTCTGATACCACTTGTCAGGATCGAATTCTCAACAAGAATTAATTCTCAGAAACAATATCAAAGAAGTTTGCGGAATAACACTTTGATATTCAATGAAACAGTAAACCAAAACAGTAAATATGAAGAACAAATTGTAAACTTGTATTGAATGATTGAAATCACAAGATTACACACTCAACCTCAATCTTGAAGAACAGACTCTTTCAAGACGAATTCTACTTCTCTAGAATTAGGATCTATGCCTTGAGGTTGATTTTCTCTCTAGAACTAGGAATGAATTGAATAATCAAAATCTCAAAAAGTTATATCTAACTATTCTAAACAATACTATATATATATATACTGAAGATAAAAGCTAATTACAATTAATAAAATATCTTCAGAATATCTTCCATCAATATCTTCAGCTTCCATGAATATCTTCAGTTTATCTAGCTGTCATCCTTTCCATACAAATCTCCATCTTATAAGCAGTATTAATCTTCAGCAGCATTAATACTCTGAGCAGTATTAACTCTAGCAGTACTAACCATGCTCAGCAGCATTAATCTCTTCAAGCAGTACTAACTTTGAACTAGCAGTACTAATCTTGTTGAGCAACATTAACCATCAACTAGCAGCATTAAAGAACAGAAGTACTAACTAGAAGTATTAACTGTTTTCTTCTAGCAGCATTAACTAGAAGTACTAACTGTTTTCTTCTAGCAGCATTAACTAGAAGTATTAACTGTTTTCTTCTAGTAGCATTAACTAGAAGTATTAACTGTTTTCTTCTAGCAGCATTAACTAGAACTAGCAACATTAACCACAGAAGTAGTAACCATGGTGAATATTAACTTCAGAAGTAGTAACCATGATGAACTAGAAGTAGTAACCATGTTGAACTAGAAGTAGTAACCATGTTGAACCATCCTTGGCATATTTCAGACCCAACAATTATCGTACTTAGCACAATACACTTGATCGTATATTGTATTTCTCAGTGAACTTGTTAGCTAGATTTAACTCAGCGCCAATGTAACATCATTGGAATGATATCAAGTTAATCGTTTGGAACCATTGACATGGGCTTATACTTTCCCTATAGAAATAAAAATGAGATTGATAATAAAACTTCAATACCTACTTAGAATGTTAGCAGCAAAAGTACTAGCTTTTATAGAAAAGCACCAAACAATGTCTTGGTATGTCTTTGCTGATATTAGGTATCTTCCTGACCCATACAAAGGTTGTTCCCATACTGGAATAAAGATTTACCACACGGAACACACCAATTGCTTGGAATTAAGCTAAGCAAACCCTTGTAACAACCTCGTTGAACTAATCCAAGAATATTACTCTCCATGAGATAATTAAAGAATGTATATGATTAAGGACTATCATTACATATATCAAAGGAACTAGTAATTTTGGTTCAACCAGTATCCTACTTACATATATGGAAATAATGCATCATGTATCGAAGAAATGAACATAAGATACATAAAGGGTCATAACACAAAACATAATCTGCTTAAGTCTTAAAGAATCAGCAATTAGAAAAGTCTTCGCTAGATTCAAGTGAATCAAGTAAGATGTCAGAAGAACATAGCGCATTTTACCAAATCATTACCTAAAACAATATTTTGGGAATCATAGTAAATGCAAATGTTTTCCAAACTCCCTTGATTAATGAACGATTGAGAGGGAGTAGTAGATAAAAAGGAAAGTCTACAATACATGTGATAATGGTATATTGTGATCTTTCCTTCAACCAAGGTTTTATTTTTACCATTGGGTTTTGTTCATTGGTGTAAGGTTTTAGTGAGGCAACAATAATGCTTTCCTAACTTTCATGATTGATGTACGAATCTAAGTGAAAACTAAACTGAAGGAAAAGTCTATGTAATGCAAAGAAGATGGTGTTGTACTCCTTCCTTCGACAAACTTTTATTTTCTCCCACTGGGTTTTTATTTTGGTGTAAGGTTTTAACAAGGCAACAATTTTGCACCGTCACTCCTTTAACTTGGCACAAGGGGAGTGTTGTAGGATAAGTATGCCATTGTCTAAAGGATGTGATGATAGAGATAGAGATAAATATATCAAAGATAGATAAGAACTGAAATATCTCGACTCTCATATGAGCTCTCGGCGGTTCATTCATCTTACCGTAAACTAGAGCCACTTTTGATTTTGCAATATTTTGTTCATTAATTACTCCAGATTCTTTCATTTCGATGTAAAGATCATTTCCTTCACGAGTCCGTTCACCGACTCCCCCAAATACCGATACGCCTCCGTGAGCTTTGGCAATATTGTTAATCAATTCCATAATGAGTACTGTTTTACCTACGCCAGCTCCCCCGAATGACAAAAAAATAAGGAGATGGATCCATGTGCCCTGAGTCATTATGTGGATTCAGATTCAGGATCACTACCAAAGTTTTTCAAGAGAGGTTATCTTGTCGTAGGTTTGCCTCTGGCCCCATAAGGGTTTGCCTGTTCTTTGTACATAAACCCTTGTCAGGGTTTCACGTAGTTTCAGCAGTTTTCCCTTCTACAAAGATGGATCTTATATATATATATATATATATATATATATGGTATAATGAAGTACCACATGGGTGGATATATAGGAATCAAATATGTCGAATCACTCATGTTATGATCTTCTACATTCTCACCGGTGGATTTAAAAAACCTTGCGAATTAACTTGGGTTACAGGTGTGGTTCTGGATGTATTGACTCCATCTTTTGGTGTAACTGGTTATTCCTTACCTCGGAACCAAATTTGTTATTAGACAGTGAAAATTGTAACAGGTGTACCTAAAGCTATTCTTTACTCAAAATCCAAAGGAGGTTCATGGCCAAGGGTAAAGATGTGCGAATACCGTTTATTTTGGAATGTACAACTTGTGTTCAAAACGGTGGCCGGTTGATCTTCCAATATGCTAGTTTCAACAACTCTCGTTAACCTAGCTATGTTAGGCTCTTTAACCATTGTTGTAGCTCACCATTTGTATGCCATGCCCCCTTATCCATATCTAGCTACTGACTATGGTACACAACTGTCATTGTTCACACATCATATGTGGATTGGTGGATTTCTCATAGTTGGTGTTGTTGTGCATGCAACCATTTTTATGGTAAGATACTATGATCCAACTACTCGATACAATGATCTATTAGATCGTGTTCTTAGGCATCGCGATGCAATCATATCACATCGTAACTCATCCCCTATTTAAAGGGCTTATGATTAGACCTGGCAAAAACTGACACGACACACTAACCCGACACGAACTCGACACAAAATAAACGGGTTTGGGTAATATATTTCAACCCGTTTAAGTAAACGGGTTGACACGACACGACACGAAAATTAAACGGGTAAGGTCAGGGTCAAAAATTTCAACTCGAAAATGACCCGAATAAGTTTTCCTTTTAATGCTTTGGATTTTTAGTGTTTTAGATTTGATTATAATTTTGAACTATAAATTTTGGATTTCTAAAGCTTTGATTTGAATTTTGTATTTTTATTTTTTGTGAATTTTCGATTTTTAATTTTAACTTTATAGATGTTAAACGGGTTAGGCGGGTCGGGTTAGGGTTGGGATTTTCTGACCCGTTTATTAAACGGGTCGGGTTAGGGTTAGACACTTTCAACCCGTTTAACTTTGAACTTGACACGACACGACACGTTTGCCAGGTCTACTTATGATTAATGATAATTACATATTTCCTCTCTTTATTCTATTGTTGTTCTGTGTTAGCTCCACTCACATTGTATAGAAGTATTGAAAAATAGGCTAAGTATGGGAATCGCAGAAGTCAGCCGCTGAACACCCAAGTACACCACAGAAGATGCAAAGCTCAGAGGTTATTTCGCAGAAGATGTACCAGAGGACAAACCTGATAATGATACTCAAATCACAGAGGCTCTGTGATCACTCAAAGAGCCTCTGTGAAGGCTAACCTCTGGAGATCAATGTTGAAGCTTTTCTTAGATAGTTTAAGACAAGACCACGTGCATAACACGTGAGGCCTGCTGTACGAAGATCCTCAAGATCAAAGTAATGGGCATCCCACGATGTTTTAATTTACAAGTGGCATTCCTTTTATGGATTGTCAGCCTTTTTCTTGTACTGTTATGTGCTCCCCTTGCTATATGAAGGGATCACCTCCTGCTTTGTAAAGAGCGAGCACACACACAAAAAATAGCAGTCTGTATAATCCTTGAACATATTTGCACATACCAGTGCGTGTTCTTGGTGTTCTTGAGTAATCAATGAAACAGTTCTTTGAGTAACTTTCCTGTAATACTTTACTTCCTGTTCATTAATTACTTCTGTGTTTACTACCTTGCATGTTCAACCTTTTCTACACATCTTAAACGCTTCCGCACTCTATTTAATTAATCTGTGTGTAGTAAAAGGTTAAATCAAGTTAAAGAACATCAAAACTGGGATCAACAATTGGTATCAGAGAAAACTTTGATTTTCAATATCAAAGGATCTTGTTCTATACTTGTTTCCAGTACTCAAGGTAGTAGTTTGAGTCTGTTCTTTGTTCCAAACTCCATTCATAGTCACACTCTGTTTTCTGAAGATATATCAACCTGTTTGGTATAGAAACAGGTATAGGTGTGTCCTTCACTCCAAGACAGATTCAAAGCTAGTTAGTTGGTCACCTGTTCCTACTGATTCATATTATCATCATTTCTAAAACCATCACTGTTATACTCCTTCTGGCTCGTGCCATACTCTATTTTTCCTCTCTAAACTAAAATGGCAAAACTGTTAACTACTTAAGTGCGGGATCTCAGTCGAAACCTCCCACTCTACTGAGGGATGAATATCCTCAGTGGAAGATCAGGATGGTGCACTTCCTTGAAGGTGTGGATCCTGGTCTGGTTGAGTTTCTTCACAATCCTCCTTTCATCCCAATGACAACTGTTCCTCGTGTTCATGCCACTGCCAATACTCCTGAAATCCCTGAATATCAACACCCCAAACCTGTCCTTGAATGGAGTGAAGAAGAAAAGGCACAACATGAGCTTGCAAAGAAAGCCAAAAGACTAATCATAATGGCTATCCCAAACGATATCTTTCAATCTCTTGACTCATGTGAAACTTCAAAGGACCTATGGTTAGAGCTAGAGAAACAACTTGAGGGTGGTGCCAAAACCCTCAAGAACAACAGGGCCTTATGCATAAATGAGTATTTTGCATTCAAAGCTCTGCCGGGTGAATCCATTCAAAACACTTACAATAGATACAAATCTTTGATAAATAAGTGTAAGAGGTATGGGATCCACAGAACCTCAGAAGAAAACAATGTCAGATTTCTACAGAGCCTGAATGATGAATGGATTCATCTAACCATGTCCATGCAAGCCACATTGGACCTTGATGTGTGGTCCATATATGGTCTCTTTGGAACACTGATTAGCCAAGAGAATAGAATTTCCAAATTGACAACCTCTGTCGGAGGTCCTCTGGCTCTTGTAGGAAGTGCCTCAGAAGGCAAAAACAAGGGAAAGAAGGATAAGGCATATGAGGAGGTACAGAAGAAGAAGAAGAAGAAGAAGAAGAAGAAGAAGAAGAAGAAGAAGAAGAAGAAGAAGGTACTTGTAGCAGAGAGTGAAAGTGAAGAAGATTATGAGGAGGAGATTGACATGGCTACTCTGGCCAAAACTCTTGCACTTATGACCCAACAATTCAATCGTGGTCTTGTTAGGACTGAAAGTCCTGATGGTTGAAAGTGGAATAAAGTATTTATAAGGGTTTGATTTGTAATTATTTAATAGTTGATTAATTAGATGGGCCCAAGCCCATTAGCCCATTAGGCCTGTTAGCCTAAGTATATAAAGGCGGTTTTATTTCATAATTAGGGTAGAACAGTTTAGTTAGAGATTAATTATTCAGTTTACTAGTTGTTAGGTTTACATATTATTATCAGAAATTCTCTCTGTAAACCTTAGCCCTTTGAAGTTTATATTAATCATATGACTAGTTGCTGTGGCCAATATCTTGTTCATCATTGTCATTATATCTGTTGATTGCACTGAAACTGGGATCTACAATTGGTATCAGAGCTGTCACTGGTTCCCGTTCCTGTTCCTGTTCCTGTTCCTGCCTCTGTCCCTCTGTTCTTGTACCCGAACCCGTACCCTGTTCAACCTGTTCCGACTCCACTACATGAGACTCCGGCTCAGATCGACGTTGGCGCTTCTCCCCCTCATGGTGATCAGGATCATCCTGATCATCATGTCGGCGCTTGAGCCGTTCTGCCTGGCCACGGCAGGTATCTTCCACTGCCGAAAGGCGTTCAGTCAAAACAGCTATGGTTTGCTGAAGTGACTGAAGCATAGCTTGTTGGATCTGGAAGGCTTCGACAGAAACGATAGGTTGGGGTGTAGGTGGGGTCGGTGTAGATGCTTGAGAAAGTAAGGATAACAAATCGGCATCCTGGGTGGGTTCGGTTAGAGATTGGGCTATAAGTTTGGCGAGAAGGATAGATTTCAGTTCAGGTATGGACATATCCGCAGCTGATAGAGAAGATGGAGTAGATGTGGTCTCCGGCTCAGTCGCAGGACCTTTGCCTTTGACCATACGTTTGATGTTGTCCAACTCCTCCGTCATCATAGATTGGACAGCCTTTAGGGCGCCGTCCATGTATTCCCTTGAGACAAACTCAGTGTGGGTAACGCCGGGGTCACTTAGACTTCCCGTTGTAGCTACGACTGTAGAAGTCGAGCCGCCTACGTTCACGGTTGGCGTGATGATAGCCGTGGTAGGACTTCCATCCAATCCTCGTAACCTACCCGAAGGTGGGTTTACTATGGATGTTCCGGCCGGGCCACTTAGGCTACCGGCGATAGCCGAAAACGGAATCTGTGTCCTAGGAATGGCGTGTAATACAAATGGATCTAGACTCCGTGCATGCAAAGAAGGCGAGAACGGGGGCAGCTGTTCTCTTGTTTCAATATCGGCACCCTCCAAGTGAGAGCCCGATAGCGTATGTGCTAAATCCTCGTGAGTTTGTGAAACCACCATCTGTTGAGAGATGGTGGAGTGGCTTGGTGGGGCGTGCAAGTGTGCCGCTAGGTCTACGGCGGCTTCTTCAATACCCAGTCCCAACACATGAGACTGGATAGCAGATGTGGCTACCTGGCTAGATGTGGCTGGGGGGGATACAACCGAAGATGGTTGTCCCATCACTCGTGTACTCTCAGAATGTAGCTTACTCCGCCTTTCCCTCACACAACTCACCTCTTGATGTTCAACTAATACTCCCTCCGTTCTCCTTATCTCTCCGGATGGGGGCTGATTATCGTCACCATCAGAGTCAGAAGACTCTTCATTTGATGCTGATGTTGCGGTTTGGGTTTCCTCGGTATCTGAAGTGGCTGATGTTCCTTTAGTAGCAGCGACAGAAGAAGACTGAGCTTGAACGGCTTCAGAAACTGTTGCCTCTTCTGTCGTTTGAGTACCTGTTGTTGGTGGCGGAGAAGGTTGTCTCGAAGAACTTGGCTGGCTCGTTCCAACGGCACTGCCCACTCCAGTTCCCCTCACGATAATGGCCCTCGACACACCCTGTCCGGAAGCCCCAGCTATCCGGACGCTCCCACCTCTCGTTCGTGGACGCTGACCCTCACGTCGCTCAGGTCTTGCTCCTTGGGCAGGTCCTGCCGGTCCTGGCCGGACCATAGGAGCTGGGATGTTGTGTGTGTGCCTATAAGCTATCACACTCAGTGCCGTGGGACGAGCATGGTCTAGTACCCCGACTGGGATTTGTCGGGCGACAACACCTTCTGGATCAACACGGGAAGGAATCTTCCGGGTTGGATGTTGTGGGCACATCGGGTGGGTGGAGCGGCGCTGTATCTCGGGATACAGGTTCATGTAGTTCCGGATGATTATCTGTAGGAACCGCATGAAGGGGACGAAGTTTGACCGCCGAGATGCAGTCGACCGAACTCTCTGAATGAGTTCAAACCATAGAAGATCAGCAAAGTCGACGTGGCGATTGAATGCCACCGCATGAAAGATGCGTAGAATCGGAGCGCTCGTCTGATCAATGCCTTTCGTTATAGACGAAAGACACCGATTGATATAAGTGAACAGCATGTACCATAACGTCGATAGATGTTTGCGGGTGAATGTTGATGGTATGCGGAGTTCTGCGCCGTATCCCAACGAGATAAGATCGGTGCACAATGTAGCATCTGAGACAAGCGGGTCGAAGTCTTCTTGGCCAGCTACAGATCCGGCGGTCGGTAACCGAAGAAATTGGCGGAATAGATCACTTGTGAGAAGCACTGGTGTGTGATCTATCCGACCTTCAAGGTGGAAACCGCCATCGGCTTCTAAGGCATGAAGGGAACGCCAGAATTGCTGTAGGTATATGATTGGAACGGTGGCTGTTTCTGTTAGAGCATAGGAGAGTGGATGGCCCCTTAGTATCTCGATGATGACCTGATGTTGAATGGCGAGTTGGGTCACATCGAGATGGTAGTTATTTGCTGTAAGTGGAAGGAACTGATCCTCAGGAATCAGTTCTGCATCTGCGATTGGGTCAATCGCTGGTGGCTGATTTTGAGCCATTGTACCTGTGAAGAAGTAATCGATTAGTACACAGGTTTGGAAACACAATTTTTGCCGTTGGAGTTATACCGTGATGATTTAGATCACGCCAGATAGTAACTCTAAAAATTTGGAAGAGCAAACCCTACTCGTGAGTTAGGGTCAGTCACCAAGGCGCGCAGACGTGCACCACTTCCTCATAAACACACAGAAGTCCAAGAATGACTATAAGCACCAAAAAATAATTTGATTCGACCGAATAAAATTCAACCGGGGTTTTTATAAGACCGGATAAAAGCATGACCGGACGAGGCATTCGACCGGAGGTCTCTAAGACCGGATATACGTTCGATCGGATGAGGTGCTAGACCGGAGGTCACTAAGACCGGATATGGTCTTCGACCGGAGGAGAGATTCGACCGGGTAAGTGGTCGACCGGATAAGGTCTTCGACCGGAGGAGAGATTCGACCGGGTAAGTGGTCGACCGGATAAGGTCTTCGACCGGAGGTCACTAAGACCGGATAGGGTCTTTGACCGGAGGGTCCTTTGACCGGGGGAGTCTTCGACCGGGGCGTAACCCTAGATCGGAGTATACCCCCGGAGAAGATGAATTGACCCAGAGCAACCCCGGGGAACATCCAGAGCAGAAAACCAACGGGAAATCGATCGATTACGATCGATCGATGACGAACGATCGACGCAGACTACAAAACAAACAACCGAAACAAGATGAAACTACCTCGTCGATTGTAGACGATGGAAACGACGGAATCGGTCGAAGCTTTCGGTCGGAGATGAGGTCCGGGCGAGAGAGTATGTATGAGAGAAAACAAGTAGGATCGATCGAATGAGGAAGAATCTGGTTCGATCGGGGTTCTTATACCCCGGAGGTGAGGTGGGCTTGGGCCGGGGGGGGGGGGGCGGGAGACTGTGGGCCGAAAACAAACCAAGCAAACAAGTCACGACAGAAAACAAAAAAATATTTTTGGAGTTTTCGGAGATATAAAAAAAAACTACTTAAAGAAAAAGAATAACGGGGAAAAAAATTAAGATAAAAAGAACTTAAATAAGTGAAAAAGAAAAAAAAACATGAGACCTAGCTCCCCCTCGAATGGTTACCAAGAGAAGGACCAACCACAGAGCCCTCTTACCTGCTCCCCCTCGAAAGGAGGACCCGTGAAACTTACCAACCATCTGACGCTAGTGGTTCCCCTGAACACAGTATCGGGTTGTAGATCTGTCACTAACAACTAACTCTTCAAGGAACAAAGAAATGAACTGCACACACAATCACGAAAAACAGACATACTAACACAAAAAAAAACAAAACGGGAACACAACGAAATCTACTTTGTTAATACAAAAGTTCGTAACGGACACAGAGCTGAACGAGTAAAATGCAATAACCAAGGAGTGTGGAAAATAGCAACCAGAGACAAGTCACTGGGGCGGTTGTCACAGTCATTCGTTATTGAATGAAACTCGTAGAGAGCTGCGAACGGATCAAACTTGCAAATTTAGCATACCTAGTTTGGACACAAGGTAATT
This sequence comes from Arctium lappa, assembly GCA_023525745.1. NCBI lineage: Eukaryota > Viridiplantae > Streptophyta > Magnoliopsida > Asterales > Asteraceae > Arctium > Arctium lappa. The sequence continues at coordinate 51,778,728 of CM042059.1, read as the reverse complement.
AAATTGTTTTTCGTCCAAGGCTTTGGTAAATAGGTCTGCTAACTGATGCTCTGAATTAACAAAATAGAGCTCGATAGTACCTTTTTCCACGTGATCTTTTATAAAGTGATAGCGCACATCAATGTGCTTCGTCTTTGTGTGTTGGACGGGATTGCTTGATATGGCTATAGCGCTCTTCGAGTCGCAGTAGATGGGAATCCTGGAGTAATTAAATCCATAATCTTTGAGCTGGGTGCGCATCCAGATGACTTGCGAGCAGCAACTGGCGGCTGCTACATACTCCGCCTCGGCGGTGGAGGTGGACACGCAGTTTTGCTTCTTCGAAGCCCAGCTGACAAGACGATCGCCCAAGAAATGAGCATGACCCGACGTGCTCTTCCGATCCAGCATGTTGCCAGCGTGGTCAGCGTCCGAGTAGGCTGTCAATTCAAAACCTGTCTCTTTTGGGTACCACAAACCGAGATCAGCAGTACCTTTTAAATATCGAAAAATTCGCTTAACCGCAGCTAAGTGAGACTCTTTAGGGTTTGACTGAAATCTTGCACACAAGAATGTCGAAAACATAATGTCAGGCCGACTCGCCTTCAAGTACATCAGAGAGCCAATCATACCTCTATAAATAGTCGCATTCACATCCTTACCGTCAGGATCGGAGTGAAGCTTTAGAGTAGTGGACATGGGGGTTTTCATGGATGAAGATTGTTCCATCTGGTATTTTCGAAGAATATCCGAGATGTACTTAGATTGATTAATGAAAATTCCTGTTTGTAATTGTTTTACTTGAAGACCCAGGAAAAAATTCATTTGCCCCATCATGCTCATTTGAAAATGTTTACTCATTAAGGCAGAAAAGTTCTGACAATACTTGGGGTTCGTGGAGCCAAAAATTATATCATCAACATAAATTTGTACAAGGATGATATCTTTCTTCTCTCTTTTAATAAATAAAGTAGTATCAATTTTACCTTTAGAGAAGCCAGACTTGACTAAGAAGGATGAGAGTGCATCATACCAGGCTCGTGGCGCTTGCTTAAGACCGTAGAGGGCCTTGTCAAGAAAGTAGACGTAATGCGGATTTTCAGTACTCACGAAGCCTTCTGGTTGCGAGACATAGACTTCCTCCTTGAGCACGCCGTTGAGGAACGCGGATTTCACGTCCATTTGAAAGACGATGAAATTCTTGTGAGCGGCGTAGGCGAGGAACATGCGGATCGCTTCAATGCGAGAAACCGGTGCAAACGTCTCATCGTAATCAATTCCTTCTTGCTGGCGATATCCTTTAGCCACTAGACGCGCTTTGTTCCGAACTATAATGCCGTTTTCGTCCTTCTTGTTCTTAAAAATCCATTTAGTCCCTATCACCGTCTTGTTCTTTGGTCGGGGAACTAGGCGCCATACTTTGAGGGTCTCAAACTGGTTGAGTTCCTCTTGCATAGCAATTACCCAGTTCGGATCATTCAGCGCTTCAGAGACAGTGGAAGGTTCGATACGGCTGAGGAACGAGGAAAATAAACAGTCATTCGCGGTGGTAGATCTAGTTTGAACTGGTGTGGAAGGATCACCAATGATCTGATGAAGGGGGTGTGCTCGAGTCCACTTGGTAGTGTGTGGATGAGGTTGATATGTCTGATGGGAGGTATCGGCATCCACATGACCACCTGGGGGTAAATCCTGAACTGCCTCGAGGGATGATGGCCTGTGAGGTGGAAGTTTCGTCGTGGGAGTCGAACACGGAGTAGAGGACGACTCAGCTGGAGATGAAACAATAGGAGGTTCCGGGATTGCCGGAGAGGGAACTTCGAGGGCACCTTCAACAGGAGTCGGTTCATGAAGTTGAACGGAAACAGGAGTCGGTTCAGGAGCACCGTCATCAAGAACTTGAGTAAGAGGATTTCTAGTACTTGAGGTTGGGGAAGCTTGATCATTGGCAGTAGAGGATGGAGCACCAGGCGAGGATGGACCTCCAGAGTCGGTAGGGCCAGTGACTTGTGTCACTTCTGGTGCTTGAGCAGTATTCCTATCACATGACTTAGAATTAGATTGAACATTAAATAAGTCATTATAAAAGAATTCAAACAGTAAATCCAAATCAGAAAGATGTGCTCTTGACGTAGATGCATGATGTGGATCCACTGGAGATTGTGTAGCTTCCGAATGGAATTGTCCAGACGCTAACACACCAGTAAGCGCGGGTTCTGAACTGAGATGCTCAGAAACCATCTCAGGGGCCTCGTCAAAAGTCACGTTTACGCTTTCAACGACGGTCTTCGTCCGTTTGTTGTAGACACGATAGGCTTTTGCGTGCTGAGAGTAGCCGATGAACACTCCTTCATCCGCTTTGGGACTGAATTTGCCAAGATCATCCTTATCATTTAAGACAAAGCAGGTGCATCCGAAGGCATGAAAGTAGTTGATGTTCAGAATACGTTTGTTGATGATCTCGTACGGAGTCTTGTTGAACTGCTGGTTAATGATAGACCGATTTTGAGTATAGCAAGCGGTAGCAACAACTTCTGCCCAAAGAAATAGTGGTAGCTTGGAATGAGATAACATCGTGCGTGCTGCTTCGACTAGAGTTCTGTTTCGACGTTCTACCACTCCATTCTGCTGAGGAGTACGAGCAGCGGAGAAAGTATGTGAGATACCCACTGAAGTGAGATAAGTGGTGAGTAACTGATTCTTGAACTCCGTGCCGTTGTCCGTCCTGATGGTTTGAACTACCTGGTGGAGACTGACTTGAATACTTTTCAGAAGAGAGATTATCAACTCGGGAGTCTCATCCTTGGAACGGAGAAATCGGACCCAAGTGTAACGAGAGAAATCGTCAACCATCACCAGGACATACTTCTTGTGATTTATGCTTTGGACGCGCATCGGTCCACATAAGTCCATGTGGATTAGCTTAAGGGACCGAGAAGTACTCGGAACGGCTTTAGGCTTGTGAGACGCCTTTTTCATCTTGCCCTTTTCGCAGGCAGCGCACAGATGATCTTTTGCAAACTTGAGATCTGGCATACCTTTGACATGTCCCCCGAGCACCAACTTGTTGATGTTCTTGAAGTTCAGGTGCGAGAGACGACGATGCCATAGCCAGCTTTGTTCAGCAGATGCTTTGGACAACAAACAGACTTCCTTATCGGGTTTCAAGGATGAGAGGTCGATCGTGTAGAGGTTGGTGCGTCGCGTTCCAGCAAGTATTTCTTTACCATCCTTAGTTCGAACGCTACACCTTTTAGCCTTGAAAGTAACCTCGAGATTCTTGTCGCAGAATTGACCGATACTGAAAAGATTGTGACCGAGACCTTCGACATAGGAGACTTTCTTGATTGTGATATTATCTTTGACAATATCGCCGTAACCCCTGATAGGAGAGGAGTGATCATTCCCGAACCGTACATTTCCACAAAACCTCTCGGTGAAGTTTGTGAGAAGCTCCCTTCTTCCGGTCATGTGCTTGGAGCAACCTGAATCTAGATACCTCACATGACCGTCCTGCAAAACAGGTTATTTCTTTTTAGGTACCCATTCGTAAATGGGTCCTTTGGGGTTAGATTTAACACCCGCCTTAGAGACCCGTTTATAATTGGGTCTTTGTCTTTCACGGGAGACATTACTATGTGAATTATTAGTAGCAATATGATATGAACCAAACCAATCAGATGCATAACGGCTATCAACAAAATCATTTGATCCACAATGAGAACAACACAAACAATCATGCGACAGTTGAAGTAATTGCGGAATTGAATAAACTTTTAAAGGAAAAGTTCCATTACAATCAACTAGAGGTTTAGAAATAAAAACATCATGATTGTTATTGTTCTTTCTAGACTTTAACACTGGATCAACTAATTCTGATGTTGCCGAGCTTTCTCTTGACTTCTTAGCTACCCAAGCATATTTCACTTCTTTCCGCCGACCATACGTATCTGAAATGCCGTTGAACCCATAGTCAGAGGATTTGAAAATTGACGATTGTGACATTTGAGAGTGACCGGTCCTTTTCTTCTTCTGTGAACGCCTTTTCGATTTTGACATGGAAGGTTTTGAAGGAATGTTCACAGAAGGTTTTTGCGAGGCAGATGTAGAACATTCACCCTTATGAAAATTGACAGGAGGCGCACATGACTCATTTAGAAAATCAACATGGCTAGGTAGAGAAGGATTAAAATCAAATTGGCTCAAATTGTTATCTAAACACACCTCAGAATTCAAGAATGCGGAAAATTCAAGTTCCTCATCAGAAAGGACCTTACCACATGAGGACTTCAGAGCATTTGAAGAGTTTGTTGAGTGCAGATCATATGCGGAAGCATTTTTACAATCAGAACACTGATCTGGTTTAAGACTTTGAGGCTCTTTTCCTTTATTTGAAATGATCGGTGACGAGTCACCCATAAAAGCTTTGTAGGAAGATGTGTCAGAAGAAGGATAAGAGTTTTCAGACAGAGACGATAACTCTCTTTGGAGAATGGAAGGCTGAGCATGAGGGTCAACCTTGTGAAGTTGCACTTTCAGATTATCTGCTGCCATAGCAGCCAGTTGTGAGTGCAACTTCTTTATTTCTGTCTGGTAATATTCTTTATCTTCTTCCGACATAGTTTCCTTTTTGTTGGAACTGAGACACTCAATTTGAGATAAAAGACTTTGCTTTTCCTTTTGAAAATTTTCCCTTTCTAGTACATACGATTCTTCTAGCTGAACAAGTTTCTTTTCTAAAAGCAGAGTAGGAACATAAACCTTGGGAGCTAGAGGTTCCTCCTCAGTTTTAACGGTTTTAGTATTTAGTTCAGCTTGAGAGTAACTATGGAAAAACTCGGATGACAGGAAACGGGGTTTGTCAGTATTATAAGAAGCATTTAAAGTATCATAAACAAATGGAAATGTCCTTTTAGAAAGAACAGAGTTTTCTCTTCTCAACTTATCTTCAAGGTCTTCCTCCTCAGTGGGTGTGGTCCAATGTATCTTATATTCAGGAAAGATTTTGTCTAATCCAAAAAATTCAGATGCATATAAAGTAGGAACTTTGGATAAAGCCTTGTTTAAATAATCAGGGTTATCGTACCCGATACCCGCATTGCCGTACTTTGGTTCTTTTGGTGCGATTAGCTTTAACGTTTGATCAGATTGACCAAATTTATAAAGTTTCTTTTCAAGCTCTTCTAGCTGATTGGATAACCTTATTTTCTCATTTTTGTAAGCCACGTTTTGATTTAACAAATCAATTTTCTCGGACTCAGACATACGGAGCTTATCGGAGGGTGGTCTTTGGTGGTGTGGCGCGGTGAAGAACAAAAAGAGAGAAAGAGAGGATTTCGATTTCAACATTGTAATCCTTTGAATCCATTGAATATCAATATCAGGTTTGATTTATTATATTGTTTATGTGATTGCTTGATTGAATGATTGCGTATTGGGACACACAATTGGTATCGGAGCCTAAAGAATCAAGTTTTTAGGATTAAATCTGTGTTTTGCGATTTTACTATTCATCGATTTACTATTCACAGATTACTGTTCATCGATTACTATTCACAGATTACTATTCATCGATTCACTATTCATCGAGTTTACTATTCATCCGGTCACTATTCATCCGGTCGACACTATTCATCCGGACACTATTCATCCGGTCGACACTATTCATCCGATCACTATTCATCCGGTCAACACTATTCATCCGGTCAACCAATAGTTCCAAGACCAAAAAAAGAGTAAAAAATGTCAAATTTTTTGTCTCACGATCATTTTGCAGTGCATTTATTTTAGCCCCCGTACTTCAAGAATTCAGCGTGTCATTTGTGACCCTAAACTTTCAAGTTTCACAAGTTGTCACTTTTGGTCCTTGCACTTTAGCGTACCATCTTTTTGAAAAGTTCAGTCCCTGTATATCAAAAGGAATGCCTTCAAGCGAAGCTCTTTCAATAAGTATGGATGAGAAGCCACCGGTTCTTTACAGAGGAGAATATGACAAATGGATGATTCAGTTCTTAGACTTCATTGATAAACATGACTTGGGTGATTATATCAGATTATCTCTGAGGGAAGGAAAAATGGAAACTCCGACAGATATTTGTTATTATATGGGAGAAAATAGAAGAACGGAACACTTAGTGTACACAATACCATTTAAGGATTACACAGATGAGCAAAGAAAGAGATTTGAAGCTGATAAATTATCTAAAGCTTTTATCTTGCAAGGAATTTCCGAGGAGATTTCAAAAGAGATTTCTGTAAGGTTAGACAGTAAAAAGGCTACAGGAAAACAGTTGTGGGAACATCTTGAAAAGATAATGACAGGACCAAAGATGTCTTCAAGAGTAAAGTTTTTGGAAACTGAGAACTCTGAACTAAAAAGACAGATTTCTGATCTGGAAGTTCAAATTGTCCAAATCCAACAAGCAGCATCTGTTGAAAGTTCTGAGGAGCAGATTGAGCATCAGAAAGATAGAAATGCTGAGCTTCAAAAGCAAATATCTGATTTGGAGCAAAAGCATGCTCAAGATAAATCCGAGTTTGAGAAATCGTTCGCAAAGAAGTTCTCAGAATTCTCGAGAAAATGTGCTGATGAGAAGAAAGAAGTTGAGCTGAAATGCATAAAACTTTCTCAGCAAGTTTATGATTTTCAGAAAGTAATCATTCTTGAAAGAGAGAAGTTTGCAACAGAAAAGAAGGCCATTGAACAAAAGAATGTTGGTGTCTTCAAAGAAATATCTGGCCAAAGAAACAATGCTGAGAAGGGATTTGAAGAAGAAAGAAGCTTGTTTGAGACTGAGATCAAAAAGCTTACTGCCAAGTTATCTGAACTATCTGAGAAGGCACTAAAAGAGCAGAAAACGAAGTCTGAGTTCACGAAGAAGATTGACCTGCTTGTTCAAGAAAGAGACAACTTCGCTTCAACGATTAAAGTGCTTGAAAAGTCTGTATCAAGCTCAAATCAGAAATCTGTCTCTACACAAAGGTCAGTTAAATCTTTTGATCAGATTCGTAAAACTAATCTTTTCTATGATAGCAATATAGATGGTTCAGGTATACATCAAAGAAGAAGGAGATACAAAGATGAGGAGTTGGTCTGGAAGAAGAAACCAGTTGAAGATGAGCTGAAAGAAAAAGAATCATGTGTACATGCGTCCAATGTCAAAAAGAACAAAGTGCATAAAGGTAAACCTGATCATGTCTACTCGAGAGATCAATTACTCAGGTTGTCAGGTAAGAAATACCATTGTTCTTATTGTCATACACATGATCACATTCACAAAACCAGTGATCATTTCTGGTATGGTTCTTATTCTATATCCCCTACAAGAACTGTAACTAACATTCGAGGACCTAAATACCAGTGGGTACCAAAACCGAAAACTGATTCTGTGTTACAGGCACCTACTGTCAAGGGGGAGTAGAAGAATGATGGCTTCTAAGTAAATCAGCTTAGAACCCGGACTTCAACGAAGTTAGGCTTCTGATCACATGACAGATCAGGACCCGTTCTTCAACGTTCAGACTTGGATATGTAGCAAATATCCAGGGGGAGCTTAATTGATCTATATCGTTCTATCATGATTTGAAGGGGAGCTTAAAAGGTAAATATCTTTTAATCCTAGATCTCTGATTGATTTGAAAGAAGAACAACTTTCAAGCATGAAAAACAGTTTCTGAAATGTTCAAACCACTTCTGATTCTCAAAAGGTTTCATGAATCTAGAAGTGTGAATTTAAATGTTTTTCATTTTTTTAGCTTTAATGATTAACTGATTGTGTGTTTCTAAAGATCAATACTTGCGTATTATCTTATCCTTATACTGTAACGTATTCACACACACAGGTTCAGTACTTCATTTGTATTTGTTATTACCATATCTCATAGCGAAACAATTTTTCGATGGTAATACCCCCGTTTGATATTCAATATTGTTGAGCATCTATCATTATTCTAAATTTGTGCTTCCATTGCTAAATTGTTTATATTTGTTCATATAAACATAATATCCAATTCTTTGATACCCTGACCAGTTTTTTTTTTTGATCTGATTGATACATTGTCAGTTTTTCAAAGATCAATTGCTCAAATCTCCTGAGCATACTTTTTGACAGTGTTATCTTATTTGAGCTTACATGTTCAAGTTAAACTGTTGAGCTACTATTATGTTTAGGACTTACGTGGGATTTGTGTGAGAACTTAAACAGAACTTCCATGGATTCACGTTAACCAGTGTTTCCTACCCAGGAAGTTATCCTTGAGTGATTGAGGGGTGAGGGGTCTTAAATCAAAGAGTGGGGGAGATAACTCATCGGGTTGAGTTTTTCTCATTGCGCTGAGCGGAAAAATGAAAAAGAGAGTTTGGTTAGAAGTGAGCTTTAATGTTAAAAAGAAAGAGAGTGTGAGAACAGAGTTAAAAGAATATCAGAACTCTGCACCAACCACTTTCTGAGCCGGGCAGCCACATATTCTGATTGGTTCACATTCTTTGGTGACCATCATTGAAAAGGCACTTAGCCCATGCCAACTCTTGCATTAACCCCACCAACCACTCGTTTCTTTCTTAACAAAGAAATGTTTCATTTTCTTTGGGGACGCAGCATATCTGCTATCTAGTATTCACTCGGAAGATTTAGATATTGAAAAAGAAGGAAAGTTGCCCCACCTTCGCACCTTTTTCATTCACATTGAGTCCGTGCAATATTTGTTGCTGTCTCAACAGTTTACATAATTTGAGCCTGATCAAGCTAAGTAGCTTCAATCATTTCTACACTTGCACGAGCACACAAGGAATGCGTTTTCTTGTCATAACATTCATAGAAAATTCCTTTGTGGTTTTTCGATGATTGAATGGAAGCCCTGGGGGAGTGAACATCACAAAAGCTCCTTTTCAAAGTACATCCGTTGTACAAAGTGGCTCCGTGCTACTTACAGGCATACTAACTGTTTCATCTGTTGAATCAGGATTACATTGTTCATTATGTCTGAATTTGAAAAGATTCGGATATATAAATTTCATGAATTGACGGATACTCAGATCACAGGTGGGAGAATGCCAAATTTTCATAGAGGGGAGATCAAAGAAAGTGCTGAAATTAAATAAGTTTTGATGATCATGATGTTCACAATCATCAAAAAGGGGGAGAAAAGTTCAATTTCAAAGTTTTGAAGAAAGAAAGTTTGTTTTTCTGAAGACGGTCTAAAGATCAAAGAGATGAAGATATGAGTTTGTCTGAAGACAATGAAGATATGAGTTTGTCTGAAGACAGTGAAGTTTTCAAAGTTTGTATTAATTCTTTCCCGTATCATGTGGTGTTTGCTACAAGTTTCTTCATTATTCCTCCTACGAGCTGATTGAAACAAGTTCTTAAGCTGAAAGCATATTCAACTCACGGTTCAAAGACAGATTCTTTGTTTAAACTGAAGATGCACCATGGAAAGTCACGGTACTCTCACATTATCTTTCATGTGTGCTGATCCGATGTGATTGAGTTTCTACAGTTAAAAGCTGTGTGATAGTGCATTCAGTCGAGGCTACTGTATATTGAATTTGGTTACAAAGTTGATACTATGAAGACCAAGAGCTTTATTCAAGGGGGAGCGTGGAAAGTCATGAAGACTTGCAACACCAAAGTTCTTCAAAGATTCAAGAGGGAAATAAGATCAAGGCCTGAAGCTTTTCAAGAAGATAAATGCTTTATTCAACTTTAGGGGGAGATTGTTAGGACTGAAAGTCCTGATGGTTGAAAGTGGAATAAAGTATTTATAAGGGTTTGATTTGTAATTATTTAATAGTTGATTAATTAGATGGGCCCAAGCCCATTAGCCCATTAGGCCTGTTAGCCTAAGTATATAAAGGCGGTTTTATTTCATAATTAGGGTAGAACAGTTTAGTTAGAGATTAATTATTCAGTTTACTAGTTGTTAGGTTTACATATTATTATCAGAAATTCTCTCTGTAAACCTTAGCCCTTTGAAGTTTATATTAATCATATGACTAGTTGCTGTGGCCAATATCTTGTTCATCATTGTCATTATATCTGTTGATTGCACTGAAACTGGGATCTACAGGTCTCAAGAAGAAGCCGGAGTACAGAGGGAGAGAAGAAAGAGATGACAGAAGCAGAGGATATGGTGAGGCAAGAAGGCATGAAAGAGAAAAGTCTGAGGAGCCAAGGCAAGAAGAGAGGAGTGAACAGAAGTTAGACGACAGAGGTGGTGAGAAATTCCCAAAGCAAACTGAAGGCTGCTTCAAATGCGGGAAACCAGGACACTATGCCGCAGAGTGCAGGTCCTCTGCCAACAAAGGGAAATCCACAAGGGACGCTGCTTTCTATAAAAATAAAGCAGAGTACTACACTCAGAGATCCCTATTGGCAGAACTAGAGAACCTTGTAACCGATGAATCCTCTGATGAAGAAGACAACGCACTCTTCTGTGGAATGGCAGAAGTCCACTCTTCTGACAACGAGAGTGAGGTATCCACTTCTAATTCTTGTAACTCTGACATTGAAAACAAGCTTCTTGAAATACAAAATGATCTTCTAGCTTATAAAAATACATGCTCGGATCTTGAGAAAAAGCTTGCCTTCTTTGAAAGAGAAACTAGGCTTCTCACAGAGGAGAAGGACAAGCTTTACCTTGAAAACAAAACTCTTACCTCTGAGCATATTTCAATAAAAAGGAGTTTCAAGGAGAAAATCACAAATCTTGACAAAGCTTTGAAAGAAAGGGTCAAAGAGCTAAAGAAATGTGAGAGTGATCGTTTAAATGCTATTTCTTTGAAAAACTTTTTTCAAAAAGAAAGAGAAGACCTTCATCAAGATCTGTTCGACAGAGATCTCCAAATTAAGAGGTATCAGGACGCTCAAAAGGTTCATGAAAAGGTAAACACCCAGATCGGCAGAAGAGGATTAGGGTTCGAGGATATTGACCCTTATACAGGAAATAAAAGAAATAAATCTTTATCAAACATCTTCTGCCCTGGACAATTTTTGAAACCAAGTCTTCCAAACCTTTTATCCACATTTAAGAGGCGTAGAACCTCTGAAGGACCACATATGAGGAAACCTCTGCAGATGGCAAACGTATGGTATGAAAACGATGATTTACCATCTGCACTCTCATCAAAAAGAAAATCTATACCAAAGAAATATCTGTCTCAAAAAACAGATAGGGGTCTTCAGATTTGGTCACCCAGAAACGCAAACTCAAATGGCTTTTGTGTGCATGATGATTCCTGAAAAGGAACTATCCTCTGAAGCACTAGAGTTCATTCCAGCCTCTGTGGAAGAAAGACTATTTAAAAGGTTTTTGGAAAGCGACTTGAGAAGAACTTATGAAAATCATTTTCTCAACCATCCTGATTTAACCTCTGAAATAAGAGAAATCTTTGAGCAAGATCTACAAAATTGTCTTAATGTTCCTACGGTCATTCCTTGTATTTCAAAATTTCTAAATACTTCAGAGGACACCAATGGACAAAGCAAGGCACTTACAGAAGGTCAGGCTCTCATTCACAGAGACTTTCTCGATTCAAATTCTGAGTCAGAATCAGAGTCCTCTGTCGATAATGGGACAAGTTCTGTGGAACTTGGGATACTCCCCTGTGGTCCAGAGAAGAGTAAACTTACCTCTGGCATTTTTAATAGAACAGTTCTTCCTAAAATGAAAACCACAGGTGTACCTATCTGTCCTGATTTCCTGGACATGTGTTTGCAAGCAAAAACTTCTCTTGAGCTTGAAAAATCTAAAAGGAAAAAGATCTCTCATATTTCAAAAGCTCCAAGACCATTAAAACCTTTTCAAGAAAAATTCACTTGGCAACAGAAGGGTAAATGGCCTAAAATTGATAAACTTGATGCTTTTGTTGCAGTGAAAGCAAGGAAAGAAGATCAAGGGAGAGTTCAACCACAGAGCCACTCAAGAGGAGTTTTTGAAAAAACTCAACCTAGATTAGACAAAGCTTTCTGTAAAAAGAAACCCAAATCTAAAATGGGTTGTAGTAAAATTTGCTCTGTACCCTCCTTTGACAAATTTAATGAGATTTTCAAGAAGTTTGTGTGACAACTGTCAAATTTTGATTAATGAGGTCAGCACCCTCAGAATAATTTATAAGTTTTGTCACTTTTTAAATTTTATTGAAAGCCTTTAATTAGAAGTTGTGTTAAAGACCCGGAACAGTTCCGCATCTGACCGTCACTGTCCAGAAATGCCAAATAAGTGAATAAAAGTCCAAAATTCTTAAATTATAAAAATCAGAATTTTAATTTCTCTTGCATTGCAAAATTTTAAAATTTGTCATTTATTTAGCAAAAATTGAGAATCGGGTATTTCGGTTCTCAAATATATCTAATATTTATAAATTAGACTAGTAATTTAATTAATAATATTAAATTAAAATTTTTGGTGAGTCACTTAGGACACTTGTCCTAAACCTACAACACTTTGATCAACATTAAAAACAAATTAAAACCAATTATCACTCTCATTTCTCAAAGTTAACTCTTCACCTCCTCTCTCTCTTTCGGCCGAAGAACTCCACCACCACCACCATTTCTATTTTTTTTCTTCATCTTCTCCTTTCATTGCTAAGAATCAAAGAGCCAAACAAGAATCCTTCACTATTTTGAAGTTGGAATCCAAGTCTTCATCTCCTATTGTGAAGGTAATCACTTAACACTTCCATTTTTCAAGTTTATAATCAAAAAGTTGTGTATTTCATATCTTTTTATGTAAATGTTGTACAATCCAAGTTTTGGAAGTGAAATGGGATGCATTAGTATCTATACATTTGCTAATGAACCATTGAATGATCTTCCAATGAAACTAGGGTTTCCATGTGTGTTATTTTGAAATTTTGTCAAAGAGATAATAATTTTATAAAATGTGGTTTTTGGTCCACAAAATTTTAATAATGTTGGATTGAAATTTATCCATTTATATCAATTTTGTGTATAAATAAACTCTTAGGATGAGATTGTTCAATCTCATATGATTAAAGAGTTCTATATAGTGTTAAACCACTAATCTAGTGTTTATGTTGTCTTGCATGTGGTTGAAAATTTGTTAATAAGATGGTTTACCTTTGATATTTATATAATATGAGTTTTTGACTCTTGATACAATGAGTGTTAGTATAAAGATGTTCTTATGAAGGAATTTTCTAAGTTCTACATGATTAAGAACATTGTAACAAATGTTAATGTCTTATTTTCTTTATATTGTGTTCATGCATGCATTTGGATGAGCATTTATATTGCCATGAATCCATGATGCATGTGTTAGTTTATCATGTGTTGAAGGGTGAAGACATGGTTTTTAACCAAAAACCATGTCTAATGATCATTATTTGTGGGTTAAAATAGCATTTACATCATTCTAGAATCTGTCCAGAAAATGGACCTCACTTCTAGCTTGCACAACTCACAAACCACATGTCCAAATTTGGGGTTTTTGCTTCTAAACTTCATTTTAGAGTGTTAGCTTTCTAAAAAGTCCAAAAACATAGAATTTGGAGATGATTTGGGCACTTAAATGGATTTTATAAGAAAATGGTGCAATCTGTCCAGTGAAGACAGATTCATACACCTATCTTGTAGAGGCCATAACTCCCTCACTACTCATCCAAATTAAGTGAATCTTTTTCCAAATGTTAGGATTTTGAGTTAGGTTTGCATCCATATATGGATCACTATCTAATTCCAAGAATTGATACCTCAAAAGCCTGTTACAAGTGAGGTATTTCACTGATCCGAAAATCAGTGACACTTTATTTTACAAAAATGATTTGATGTAGCAAAAGTTATTCAAAAATTATGAAAAAGTGCAGATTTGATCTAAACATATCATAGTTTCATCACAAAATTTGTGAGTAAATAATTCTCTTAAGAAGTTAAGTTTCCGTGTTGAAATTACCGGATAACTTTCTGGACAGCATGTGCTGAATCCAGAAAAGTTGTTTTATCAAGTTTAAGTAATGTCTTATTATATTTTGGAACTTTGTTTAGACAAAATAATTTAGGACTAAGAAACTTATTTGATGGCATTTCATGGGACAATTGGACATATTGGTTGGACATCGGAATAGGGTATTAATGTGTTTCTTATGGCAACTCTTATATAGGGAAAGTTAAGGCGTGACAAAATTCATTAAGTTTAAAGTAAAGCTTCACTCGTTGCTTGCATCAAGGTGAGTATTCACAGCCCCACTTTTATCGTTTTAATTGATTTTGGGGTGAAAAGCATGTTTAAATTGCGTATTTAAAGATTCATGAGAATTGTTTGAAAGAATTGCGAATTGGCAATTTATAAGGCTTTGTTAAAAGCGTTTGGAAAAAATTAAGCTATATGATGAGTATGCAATTGATGTGTTGAGTTTTTAATGTTAAGACCCCGTGACACTACTATTAACTCGAAGAAAATCGGGCCTATAGTATTAGTGGGTAGCGCTATTTGGTGTGACAAGCCCACCTTAATGCTGACGAGCAGGGGTGCACTATACTAGAGAAGATGGCTAAACATGTGGCATGAACCACCGCTGAGTTAGTCCATCGGGGGCGTTGTAATTGGTCAGGGACGACTTAGTAGTGGCTCAACGTAAAATTCGTCTTTGCTTACACTTATCATAAAGAAATTTAAGTTGTGGTACTCATGAATCAAAGAATGGAAGTTGGTTTTTACGTACGCTCTACGATTGTTAACTTGCATATAAAAATGATTTGTGCATATTCAAAACCTGTGAACTCACCAACTCTTTGTAGTTGACCTTGGTTTTTATTCATGCTTTTCAGGAGTCGAGAAGGTAATTCCATGAGGCTTTATCAGCGTACTCATATTTTGAAGCAAGACTATTTTCGCTTTAAGCGTACCTTATGTTTAAAAGATTTCGAATTTGTAAACGATGATGATATTATGTTTTTAAAAATGTAATGTATTTTGAATGATTAGTAAATGTTGGTATGTTTATAATCTTGTGCTATGGCATCGGAGCTGTTACGCCTCGTGTTTCCGCTTTAGCGGGGTGTGACAGTTTGCCTCAAATGTTCCTTATTGTAAATGTTTTGATCTTATGCATGCATTAAATCAACATTTCTCGAGGCCCTCCTGTCTTATATCTCACCCCAAACCCAAGAATGCAAAATTCAAGGGTGAGAAGAGACAATGTGGTACCTCTGCAAATGAGGATAAATCCAAAACCAAATGTGTTAAGGCATCTTCACAGCCTCCTAACAAAAATGGACCCATTTGGAAATGGGTACCTAAATCTCTCTAATATGTCCACAGGAGAAACAACATGTGCCTATCTGGTACCTAGACTCCGGGTGCTCAAGACACATGACTGGCGACAGAGGGTCGCTTTCCTCCTACAAAGAAAAACATGGAGGAGGATCTGTGACTTTCAGAGATAACAAAAAGGGTCAAATAAAAGGCTATGGAGTCAATGCCAAAGGATTCATCGATGTCAACAGAGTTGCCTATGTGGATGGCCTCAAGCACAACCTTCTGAGTGTAAGTCAACTCTGTGACAATGGACTCGATGTGATGTTTAAAAGACAGTACTGCTCTCTGTTGAAGGAAGATACAACCACAGAGCTTTTACGAGCCAAAAGACAAGGTGATTTATACCTCATGGACTTTAAATCAACTAACAGAGAAAAAAAGCTCTGCTTAGTCTCAAGTAAGAATGAAGAAGCTTGGCTCTGGCACAACAGGTTCTGTCATCTAAACTTTCACACACTTAATAAACTTGTGAAACCAGAACTAGTAAGTGGTCTACCAAGTATTAGATTCGACAAGGATCATCTATGTTCAGCTTGTGAGATGGGCAAACTCAAAAGGGCTGCCCATAAAACTAAGTCTGACATATCTTGCACCAGACCTCTGCAGATGCTTCATGTTGACCTTGGTGGTCCTATATCTGTGCAGAGTCTTGGTGGCAAGAAGTACATCCTTGTTCTCATAGATGAATTCTCTAGATATACTTGGGTTGAATTCGTTCGAAAGAAATCAGATGTTCCTAAAGTACTAATCAATCTTATCAAGAGAATACAAGTTCTTTATGACTGTAGGGTACAGAAAATCCGAAGTGACAACGGGACAGAGTTTAAGAATTCAACCATTGAAGCCTATCTTTTGACATAAGGCATATCACAGAACTTCTCTGCTGCAAGGACTCCACAACAAAATGGTGTTGTTGAACGAAAGAACAGAACACTAGTGGAAGCCGCAAGAACTATGTTCACTACTTCAGGGCTCTTTATTTCTTTCTGGGCAGAAGCCATTTCAACCGTATGCTTCACCCAAAATCTATCCTTGATCATGAAGAGACATGCAAAGACACCATATCACTTACTACACCAGAGGAAGCCGAACATTAAGTACATCCATGTCTTTGGCTGCAGGTGCTTTGTACTAAACGACAGAGACCAGATAGGGAAATTCAGTCCCAAAGCCGATGAAGCCAAATTTGTTGGCTATTCATCAAACTCCAAGGCATACAAAATCTATGTACTCAAATCCAAGCATATACTTGAAAGTATTAATGTTTCATTTGAAGATTCTTTCAGGTGACTTCTGAGCAAATCAGCTCAGAACTCAAACTTGAAGATGAAGATTCTGGTGGATCATCACGAACAAATGATCTTCATCATCTGTTTGAAGAGATGTTCAATTATGATAAACCCTCTGAAGGTGACCGCAGAGCCTCTGAAGCCGAATCCTCTGAGGACCAAACAGGTACTTCTCTAACTGGTCCTAGTAATGCTTCACCCTCTTCCAGTAATGCTGCAGGTGCAACCATCGAGGGGGAGCACTCAGAGGAAAATACGAATCAAGGCCCCAAGCTCAATCAAGATCATGGTCATCTTCAAAATCTCTCTGAAGGGTCAACACTAGATCAACGCTCCATAGAGCTCTCTACCTCAACTCATGATGAACAACCAAGCCCTGTGGCAAGTACAAATGATCATTTTCTCTCAACAGAAAATGATCTACATCATGACGAACGTGCTCCTGAACTAACCACAGAAGTTTACAATGATCACCTGCCCCGCATGACAAAGTGGACCAAGAGTCACCCACAGATCCAAATCATTGGTGACGCTTCTGACAAGGTCCAAACTCGATCGAGTACTGCAAATTTTTGTTACTATACAAATTTTGTGATTATCATCGAACCCAAAAAAATATCTGAAGCTCTTGAAGACCCAAACTGGGTAGAAGCTATGCAAGATGAGCTTCTGCAGTTCGAAAGAAACGAAGTATGGACCCTAGTGCCTCGTCCGAAAGGCAAAACCGCAATAGGGACCAAATAGGTCTTCATGAACAAAAAGGATGAAGACGGTGTGGTGATCAGAAACAACGCAAGACTGGTGGCCAAGGGATACTGTCAAGAAGAAGGCATTGACTTTGAAGAAACCTTTGCCCCTGTGGCACGAATCGAAGCAATAAGAATCTTTCTTGCCTTCGCATCCCATAGAGGTTTCAATGTATATCAAATGGATGTGAAGTCGGCCTTTCTGAATGGGCAGATTCAAGAAAAAGTATATGTCCAACAACCACCAGGGTTTGAGAACTCTAAGTACCCAAATCACGTCTACTTTCTGGACAAGGCTCTGTATGGACTAAAACAAGCCCCCAGAGCATGGTACGACAGACTTTCAAACTTCCTCCTTGCAAACGGTTTCGAAAGAGGTACTACTGATACTACTTTATTCTATAAGAAGAGAAAAGGTGAGATTCTACTTGTACAAATTTATGTTGATGACATTATTTTTGGGTCTACTAATGATTTATATTGCAAAAAGTTCGAGTCATTGATGAAAAGTGAGTTTGAGATGAGCATGATGGGAGAACTTACATTCTTCTTAGGATTGCAAGTCAAACAAACCACAGAGGGTATTTTCATAAACCAATCATAATATGTCTCTGACATACTTGAAAAATACAAGCTCTCTGACTCTTCACCAATGAAAACTCCTATGGTCACTGGATCCAAGCTCCATGCAGATACAGAGGGCAAATCTGTGGAGTGTATACTCTACAGAGGGATGATAGGATCTCTGTTGTACTTAACCGCGAGTAGACCTGATATAATGTTTGCCACATGTCTATGTGCAAGATTTCAAGATAACCCCAAAGAATCTCATCTTTATGATGTCAAGAGGATATTCAGATACCTAAAAGGGACCAAAAATCTCGGTCTCTGGTATCCGGAGAACTCTGGCTTTGATCTCATGGCTTATACAGATTCAGATTACGGAGGATGCAAGCTCGACCAGAAGAGTACCTCTGGGAGTTGCCAATTCCTAGGAGGGAAACTAGTAAGCTGGACTTCCAAGAAACAGAACTGTGTCTCCACCGCTACGGAAGAAGCAGAATATGTTGCTGCTGCAAGTTTTCGTTCTCAAGTTCTGTGGATGAGGACCCAACTTGGAGACTATGGATTTGATATCGAAAAAATCCCCATCCTCTGTAATTCCAAAAGTGCCATTGCGATCTCTGCCAATCCTGTGCAGCACTCTAAGACCAAGCATATCGATATCAGGTATCACTTTCTAAAACATCATGTGGAGCATGGAACAATAGAGATGTACTTTGTGCCCACAGACTATCAGTTTGCCGACCTTTTCACGAAGGCATTAGATGAGAAAATATTCACTTTTCTAGTTGTCAAGATTGGTATGCTCAACATGAGTTGACCACAGAGCCTCTGTACCCTTGCACAGAGCCTCTGCTGTACATATTTACTTTTCTGCCTCTGCAATTAGTTTCTTAAGTTTCTTTTCCTGTACTAGTCTTATCTTTATATGATCCTGTCAGGATCGAGTTCTCAACAAGAATTATGAATACTCAGAAACAATATCAAAGAAGTTTACGGAATAACACTTTGATATTCAATGTAACAGTAAACAAACAGTGTATATGATTAACAACTTGTAAACTTGTATTGAATGATTAATATCACAAGATTACACACTCAACCTCAATCTTGAAGAACAGACTCTTTCAAGACGAATTCTACTTCTCTAGAATTAGGATCTATGCCTTGAGGTTGATTCTCTCTAAAAAAAAACTTAAGAAATTAAAAACTATTATATTATTTTTATACATATACTGAAAAAAAGATAATTACAATAAATAAAATATCTTCAGTATATCTTCCATGAATATCTTCAAGCTTTCCATAATCTTTAGTCCATCCAGCTGTCATCCTTCCATGCGAATTCTTTATCACATAAGCAGCATTATTCTTCAGCAGCATTAATACTCTGAGCAGTATTAACACCAGTAGTACTAACCATGCTCAGCAGCATTAATCATCAACTAGCAGCATTAATCACAGAAGTAGTAACCATGATGAACTAGCAGTATTAACCATACTTGGTAAATTCTTCAGTTCCCAACAGATCCAAGCATAGTTGAAGGGGGAGCAGACCGAACCATCAAAGACCAATCTTGACTATTCAAGGGGGAGCAAGACAGTTCTGCGCAACAGACTACAGAGTGAGGTTAGTCCATCTGAACCAAGGGTCAAAACTCTTTCTCGAGCACTATGCCCTCAGAAAAGATCCCACTTTGTACCAAATTTTCTGTCAAAACTTTGAAATGATCAAATCTTTGAAAATCTTTCCTAAAAAGGAAATTTTGGTCTCAGAACCTCTGAGGTCGACCACAGAGCCTCTGCGATCTATCACAGAGTCTCTGCACCTCTAAACTGAAGATATTTGACAAAATGCACTTTAAAAGGAACCCGATCATTTCATCGCACTTTTCTCCCTCTTAAAAAGCTCTTCTGATAACAACCTTGCCTATGACCTCAGAAGCCTCTTATTCACAGAGCTTATGCCATTCGCATCACTTGAGAAATTCAGGTCATGTGCTGCGGGTTATTTTTTGAAACTCACTGTCACGTGAGAATAGTAAATGTCAGGCGTGTGAGAATAGGGTGGCGCACGTCCTAGATCGTGCACCGCCATCATCTGACGTGGCAATATTGTATTGGTTCGTAACCTGTACCGTCGTTTTTATGAAATGACTTCTTATCCGTTACCACTCATCACGGATTTGAAAATTTTATCTCTTACCGCTCATTCTTTTTACCCTCTCTCCTCATATATAAACCCCTCTCATATCCCAAAACCTTTTTCTTTACCTGCTATCTTCGTTTTTCTCAAGAACTTTTCTGCAAAAGATCGATTGTTCTTCTATTTCCATGGCATCTCCATCTGCTTCTTCCAAGAAATCCAAAGGTTCTTCTGCATCAAACAACTCGATGCATTCTGAAGCCAAAAAGGCTGATTCCCATTCTGTTGAACAAGAATATGTCCTCACAAGCAGAATGCTCTCCTTCACACACCATGATTACCACTCCAGGCAACTGAATCTCAAGCCTAACAATCACTATGTTGTCTTGGAACCCAAGGGATATCCTGAGGAAGCTGCTCCTTTACTTCAAATCCTAAAAAATCACATCATCACAAAAGCCCTAACCCTAAAAAGAACTGATATTCCTGAAACTTACATTCAACAATTTTGGTTGAGTGCTAAGCATGAAAAGCTGGATCGTTATGGCTACTGTGTCATTGGGTATGCCACTCATCACTCCACTACTCAAATACTGGACCTTGGTATAAACCGCAGAAGGGTCGCAGAGGTATTCGAGCTTCCCACCAAGACCCAGCTGAACCTGTTAAAATACTCTGACGAACCCTCTGACGATGAAATCCTAGAGTTTCTCATATTCATAGGGTACGCAACACCGATTTCCAAAAGAACTGACTTCAGACGACAGAACCTTCTACCTATGTGGAACATTTTCTTCTCTATCCTAAATCGCTGCCTGACTTGCAAGGTAGGCAGTCCTGACCAATCTAGCCATACCATACATGCAATAATGTATGGTATGTACTACGATTTGCCTCTGGACTATGCAACACTTATGTTTAGAGAGATCAGAAATGTGGTCATAGCCAAGCAACAGGATCAAGCTCGAGGCACAGAGCCCAAAAATCTTGTTTTCAACAGGTTCTTTGCACTTCTGCTAGGAGATGCTCTGATAGGAGAAGGGAAGTTACCTGCAGAGGGTAAGATGATCAAGGTCTATGACATGAAGTCGCGCAAGCCCACAGTTCTCAAATCTGGGTATCCAGGAGCAAGACCTCTGCCAGCCCGAATGTTGGCCTACTTGTAAAGTGAAGATAGGGTGAGAACTTACATTCGTGGGCACAGGACTCCTGAACCGAGTCCTACAACCCCCCCACGTATAGGATTCCAAGTGGGTGAGATAGTTGTTTACCTTAGGACAGAGATAGGTGAGGGAGCTGAAGTTAGAACAGAGGAAGGTGAAGGAGCTGAAGTGCGGACAGAAGCTGTAGCTGAGAAACAAGAAAAGAAGCATAAAAAGAAAAGGACACCCAAGAAGAGAGTCGCAGAAGAAGAGACTCCAAAGTCACCAACAGAGGTTGTCAAGCCAAAGAAGAAGGCTAAGAAATTGACTAAGGCAGCAACCTCTGAACCTGTCCATTCCCTTGAACTGAATGAACCTGCAGAGTCCGAACAACCTATGCAGAGGAGAAAGAAAAAGGTGATCATTGAAAGCTCTGAGGAAAGGCCATCTAGCCCTCTCCTAGTCGCCATGACCATAGCCAAGGAGATACAGAAGTTGTACTCTGGAACCTTAGGCGAAATCCCAGACTTTGACGTGACAGACGTTACGGGACTCTCAAGCTCTGACGATGAGGGTATAAAAAATACGGAAAAGGAGAAAGAAGAAAAAGATTCTATGGGCACACCACCAAAACCAACTCCCAGTGCAACCCACACTTCTACCCCTGCAGATCTAGTGTAGAGGGGTATTGAAACAGGACTGCACAATCCGAACCCAGCCCAAGCCATCCGGACAGAGGATATTCCTTCACATCCTCTGTACCACCATCCGAGGAAACCAAATCCACCTCACCCTCTCAAAAGGGTGAGAGTGTTGCTCTGCGTGTCCATTCACCCCAGGACATATCTCTTCCACACACAGAGGTATTCGTTACCTCTGTCACACACAAGAGGGACACCCAAACCACTTCAAAGTTAGTGGTGAAAGAACACGTTGACTCTGTGGCTCTAGAACAACCACAAGATCCATTCAACATCGATCTTAAGGGAGTCTCTGAACCCTCCCCCAAAGAACATGTTGACAGAACTTCCATAGATGTTTCCTTTGTGGAACTTCGAGGATTAGAAGGAAATCCTCCAGCGCTCAACATAAAAACAGGCTCTGAAGGTGCCAAAAACGCGTTGGCTAAATCTGGAACATGTGTAGTTCCAGAGGTTACCTCTGACACTTTTGTCACAAAGGGCGAGTTTAAAGCCTTTGGTGACATGGTGCTCACAAAACTTGACGATTTGAAAAGCTCTGTCTATGTGGATTCTCAAACAATTGCAGATGCTCTTCAAGCAAACACTGCCGCCTTGACCGCTCTTCGCCAGTCCTCCACTCAACATTCGGCAGCGATCAATGAACTAAACACAAACTGCACGAAAAGGGCGGATCTTCAAGCTTGTGGACAAACCATCATTGCACACTCCAATCAAATTCAGGTTCTTGGGGATCTTTGCACAGAAGAGTTCCCAAAGTATGCTATACAAGGAGTTCAGACCGGAGTGAATGAAATGGACAAGCTTCGAGAGGAAGTAAAGGACATTACTCGCAGTGTTATGGTCCCCTTCCACCCACAGGCATCAACCTCTGTACCTGACCCCTCTTCTTTCGCGACAAAAGCCGACCTAGAAGCAATGGGCAATCAGTTTCTGGGTAACCACAACCTTCTTCGATCCAACTTCAATGAACAAGGAAAGAAGGTGGCAGCAGACTTGAAGAAAACCGTAGCCACATTTCGTTTCAAGTCTGATGTGGAAATCAACGCACTATCGTTGGCTGCAGAGGACGCCCTACAGAAGATCAACAAACATGTTGATGAACACCTCTGCAAGAGGAAGAAGAGAAATGCCCCTGCCACTTTCCAAGAGGAGGCCTCACAGAAGAGGGCTCACCATGATGATCAGGACCCAGATACCTCTGGCTCTGGCCATCATGAGGGGGAGAAGGCCTTAACACCAAAAGCACCTATCATCTCTGCCACTCCTCTTCAAGCCCTACCCCTACAAAGAACATCTTTAGAGGCACACAAAACACAGAATCTCATGCCCTGTGCCTCTGAGGACTAAATACTGAGTTCTCCAATTGTCCAAGGAACAACCTCTGCAGTGTGTCTAAAGGGAAAGGTGAGTGTGGGATCTGAACAGATCGCAGAATGTCTCACAAAGTTTGTAGAACCTTCAAGTCCTGAACTTATTCCCACTACACCCACACCCGCTGTAAAATTTCAAAGCCTTGATCCAGTAAACGTTGTAGATACTTCAGAGACCTCTCCACGGAACAAAGATCAAAACATCTCTAAACCTGACAAGAAAAAGCCCTCAAAACAGCCCTCAAAGCAGAAAAATCAAGAGGACAGAGTAAAAGAGATAGTTCAATCGATGGACGCCATGAGAGTTCCAATCCCAAGGCCTCCACTGAAAGAACTTAAGTTTCAAGAGAACATTCATACCTATTTTTACAGCGCAGAGCCCAAAGCCATCTTCTTAGCACCAAATCTACATCCCTTAATCAAAGAAGACATCAGAAGACGCTTCGAGCGAACTGCACTAGAAAGGGATGAAGTGTTCTCCACAGAAGATATCAAAACTGTGATGAGTATCTCTCTGCATTCCTTCGCCAACAAGTCAATCATGTATGCAAAATACTTAGTTGAGAGAAAAAATGGGAAGCAATACACGTTCACATATGCAGACTTAAAGAACCTCTGTGCCTACGATCTTCCTCAACTACATGCCTTCACAGAGTAAAGACTTGAAAAGCATAAGGAGTACATGATAGCAAATGGAAGGATCAAGGAGGTGATGTGCGAACATGTAAAAATATCACAGGAAAATGGACTTCGAAGTAGCTCTACAACTCGGAGTCGAGAAGCTATCGATCACCAAACCACATGACCAATTCCTCGGAATCGAAAACGTTCCTTCCAACTCCTTAATCACAGAGCCTGAGTTCGGATTCATCTATAGAGACGATGATGGGCTTAAAAAGATGTATCGGCCAAATCAAAGTCACAAGTACTCGAACAACACTCTGCAGAAGATAAAGAACACGATTCTGAGGAAGAAGGGCTCTGAGATTGTGCAAGCAGGACCTGCAGAGACAATGATCGGACAGATTGATGCTCAACTGAAGTACATGGAACTCATTCTATCGATGAGAAAAACTCTAGCTGAAAGCTTTACCAACCCGATAAATGACTTTCCCCAATGACTTCTGTAATCTTATCTTGTATTTTCATTCATGTATTTGCTTCCTAATGTAACTGTTTTCTGGAATTTTCTTTTTGAATGAAAATTCTTATTCAAAGGTTGAGTTCCTTTCACCTCTTTTTGTTTCCTTCTTAGCCAACACCTCATTTTTCAAATTTTATTTTTTCAATACTTAGGGGGAGATTGTTAGCTCCAATCACATTGTATAGAAGTATTGAAAAATAGGCTAAGTATGGGAATCGCAGAAGTCAGCCGCTGAATACCCAAGTACACCACAGAAGATACAAAGCTCAGAGGTTACTTCGCAGAAGATGTACCAGAGGACAAACCTGATAATGATACTCAGATCACAGAGCCTCTGTGATCACTCACAGAGCCTCTGTGAAGGCTAACCTCTGGAGATCAATGTTGAAGCTTTTCTTAGATAGTTTAAGACAAGACCACGTGCAGAACACGTGACGCCTGCTGTACGAAGATCCTCAAGATCAAAGTAATGGGCGTCCCACGATGTTTTACTTTACAGGTGGCATTCCTTTTATGGATTGTCAGCCTTTGTCTTGTACTATTATGTGCTCCCCTTTCTATATGAAGGGAGCACCTCCTGCTTTTTAAAGAGCGAGCACACACACAAAAAATAGCAATCTGTATAATCTTTGAGCATATTTGCATATACCAGTGCATGTTCTTGGTGTTCTTGAGTAATAAATGAAACAGTTCTTTGAGTAACTTTCCTATAATACTTTACTTCCTGTTCATTAATTACTTGTGTGTTTACTACCTTGCATGTTCAATCTTTTCTACACATCTTAAACGCTTTCGCACTCTATTTAATTAATCTGTGTGTAGTAAAAGGTTAAATCAAGTTAAAGAACATCATAACTGGGATCAACATTCTGTTTTGTTTTTCCTTTAACAAATTGATGTTAAAATCCTTGAATTGAAAAAATAATTAAAGCATTCCACGTTTTCGATGATGTCAAATCATGTAATAAAATAATTAAGGGGTTGTTTGGTAGTTGTTGAATGCTTTAGTAAAAAATTAGGAGAAGTTCTGTATAATTTTATATAGAATGAAAAATGAGTAAATGATTGTTTAATAAGTGTTTTGAATTAACAATTTGAATGACATAAAACCTCTTACTAAAAACCTTTACCGAACATTCGAAGCATTCGATTTCTTACTAAATTAACAATAAACAAAGAACTAGAAGTGCATTTTATTCACCTTGAACTAGGAGTGCATTTTATCCATACCTATTACATTTCCGAGGGGCAACAAATTGAACATAAAAGATGAAACGAAGATGTAGTGAGCATTGAATCAAACACGAGAGGAAAGATTTTGAACCTGTCGCCAAGCTCTTCATAGTAGACAAGAATGAAGACCTACTATTTTTGTTGAATCATTTGAAGCAAAAAAGAAGCAATGAAGATTGAAGAACTAACCACAACGGTGGTAGCATGGTGGATAAAGAAAGGGGATGATAAAATCAACTTGGATTCAAATCATGCCATCTAAGTATGCTTTCGTAGCCAATGGAGAATTACCTCAGTATTGTCGGTGAAGCCTACAGTCGCTACTGGCCATGACATTAGTCTTGAAGAAGATTGTAATCACCCATTTCCAAGAAAACAGAAGAACTATTGGAAATAGAACGAATGACAGGGAGATGGGGGTAATAATGTATAAAGGGTTTATCCAAAGCATGGTTATAGGTTGGCAAGAGAAGGATTAAGATGGTTTGGAATTATTCAAACCCTAAAAAAAATTAAGGCCTGGTTTGTTTAAAAAACAACAGGCTCTAATCAACCACTTATTACTTATTCGATAGAGGTAGAGCCATTCAGATTGTTTCTTTTTTTCCAACTTTTTAGAGCATTTTATATCTTATTATTGTGTTCTAAATAAAATAACAGAATGACCTAACCCCTTAGTTACCTCTTATCCTATTTTCTATCTCTCAATCGAATCTGATTCCTCTTGACTTCACCATCTCACTCGATCTGTGATCTAGTTCCTCCTCCCGACTTCACCATCTCACTTGATATGGACGACGATAGCGCATATAATAATTGGAGTAATGAGGGCAAGGGTGTTGTTGCTGTGACGAAACTTGGCTCAACTCGGATAGTTGTGTTGGTCCTCTTGCAATCATTGTTTTCGCTTTGGTTACCGGAGTTTGATCCTCCATTCTGTCCAATTGCTACAGATCTCCGCACTTTGAGTTAGACATGTTTCATTTCTTCAAGCTGTAAGATTCTATTTGGGTCCGTTCTCGATTTCTCTTACCATTTTTGATAAATTCACTTATGTTTTTCAGAATTAACTTAATGTCAGTGGATGTTTTTAGATATCGGTTTCAATAGATTGATTATTGAGTTACCATATACTTAGCCAGCAATCGGTGCATAAACTATTTAGTATATTTGTTAGAGAGTTCTTGCTTGTTTTTATGCTAATGCAATATTAATTAGTGCCATAAGCGAGTATCTTGATTGAACTAATAGCATCAAACAGAATTTAAGGCTAACTTTGAAATGCAGGGGAGAGGAGTCAGAGGATATTTACACTGCTTTTCAACGAGAGTTTATTTGGGAATGCTATAGTTTACACCATTGCAACTGCTACGAGCATCAAGTAAATCCAATTTACTGGTTTGGTACTCTTAATTCATAATCATTGATAAGAAAATACTTATTTGTTGTAATTTATCAACATTTGAATTAAAAATGTAGATATTCTTTGTTAATGATCCGATTTTATGGATAAATATCGGTTTATAAACTTTTCACAAGAAATGGTAGAGGACATCTCCGCATATATGTTATTTCACACCTTAATTTCGAGTGAGATATACTAAGGGGACTTTTGGTTCAAGGAATGGAATTTGATGGAATTGGAATCCATCGAAGAAATTTGACTTTGAAGGAATTTGAATGGAATTTGTTATTTGACCACGCGTTTGGTTCCTTAAATTGTGGAATTCAATGGAATTGGAAGGATTCCATCGCTTTCATTCCGTGAACCAAACATGGGCTTGCAATTTGGTCAGTGGAATTGGCCATTCCAATTCTTTCAAATTCCTTTCAATTCCATGAACCAAACCTAAGATCATTGGATTTGATTTGGTCTATTAATGAACTTTGCTTTTGGGCCATAAAGGTAAATATGCTAAAAATGGTTTGCTTTGGTTTGTTTATAAACTTTGCTTTTGGGCCATGCTGGAAAAAATGTCTAGGTTTGTCTCGAGGTGTTGTGATCATAATAAGATATTTATAACAAGATGATATTGATGCAGGGAAATATTGAAATCAAGTTGTTATCACGAACAAGGGCATGTTGCAACATGTAAATATCTAGACAACATTTATATGTTGTTTTTTGGACTAGTGTAGATCGTCATGTCTCAGATATACCAAATATCTGTAACATGGCATGGCTCTTTGTTGTTGCTGCCATCATGTCATATGCTTACTCTACTTCAGTTTGGGGATTGGCTTGGCAAAAGTTATTGATATATATATATATATATATATATATATATATATATTCCTTACCTAATATTGATTTTGTTTCATTTCCTGTATCCTAGTCACATTGAGCCTTTTGTGGACTAACCCTAGAAGTATTGGATTTTTTTAATTCTACATTTGGGAAAATGCCTCTCTACCCTGTGGGGTAGTTAGTAGAGGCAAGGTATGTATACATTTTACCCTCAAACCCTCCTTCTTACCCCTAAACCTGTATACATTTACCCTTAAACCCTCCTTCTTACCCCTAAACCCTACTTTATGGGATATATTGGATTCCCATGATTTGGTTACATGGGAAAATGCCTACCGATATCATCAAAGTCTGCAATATTCATCACCACCTTCTTCTATATGTGTTGTTGAAGTTTCAATTATGCAGCCTTTGGAAACGCCACATCGGGTAATCTCTTGACCGGAAGGTTTAAGTGACGAGTAATTTTCTGAAGTTGATTAAACCAATGGGCAAGGGGATGATGGCAATGATGAGGCTGAACATGTTCAATCACATGGGAGTATCGCTGACGAAACGCATATGGCTAGTTTAAGAGAAGAAATTGCGACACAATTAATGCAAAATGAAGATTGATTTTAGTTGTTATGAGACATTATTCATATTTTCTATTGTGTTTGAATCAATTGATGTATTTTAAATGAATTTTTAAATGTGTTAAAAATAGACGGTAGTATATTTAGTTAAAATGAATTCATGGTTTTATAAATTCAACCGTATAACATTTTGAGGGATAAAATAGACAATTACACATCAAACTTTTGTCAGTTTACAAATATAAATAATCTAATATATTCAGATTTCGGATTTTGGCACCACCTTTTATCAATCATAATTCAAGTAAGACTTAAAAATTCAGCATTTCTTAAAAAACAAACACCACTTAAGTGAATAAGACATTACCTCTTAATAGAATCATGAGTAAATTGCATGTTTGGTCCTATGGTTTACTCAAAATTGTACTGTGCGTCCTTAATCTGAAATATTTCCGGAAAACGTCTATCTGGTTTACATTTTTACACGCCCTAAGTCCCTCACACCAACTCCGTTAAATAAAATATTATCTTAGGGTTAGATTGGTCATTTAATATTAATTCAGTTTCTTTTAAAAGATATATATATATATATATATAGAGAGAGAGAGAGAGATAGATAGATAAAGAGAGAGAGAGAGAGAGAGAGAGAAAGGGGGGGGGGGGGGTCATACGAGAATAATAAACAAATAATAAAAGACGAAAACGGCAAATCACATGTGATTTACGCGACTTTTGCAGTGACTTGAGTTCGCGAGCTAGGCCGCCCGCTCACCTTTGCATTGACCATGATTGTAATCGCAGGTGAAATCACATGCGATTTGGCTGGTTTCTTGTCTCTTATTTTGACCATGTTTTTGTTTGATCCTCCCTATATATATATATATATATATATATATATATATATATATATATATAATGTGAGGTTCATTTAGGAAGGCAAAATATCATGAGAAGGTAAAAAGGGAATGTTAAGAAAATTTTTATATGTGAATCATTGACAAAATCTGTTTAAAGATGCATATGTGAATCAACGTTAAGATTATTCATATGAGTTCACGTGTGCATCTTTAAATAGATCTTTTCAATGATTTACATATGAACCTTCTCTTAACTTCTCACGATAATTAGTCTTTTTATTTGAACTTGTCTATATATACATACATACATACACACACACACACATACATACATTCATATGAGATCACGCATGTATCTTTTGTTATCCATGAAAAAGTTGTTAACTTTGTGATTGTTGTTGTTGATTGCATGTGTAATTAATGCATAAGGGTACGAAGGGAAATTCTAAAAATTGACAATATTTGACCTATTTAATTAGGAGTTACAAAAACTAGATGAGCCATGATTTTAGCTAGTGGTGTGTTTTGAATTTTTAGTCCATATACATTTTCATTCTAAAATCATCATGAACATAACAATAATCAACTCAATATCGTTGATCGACATGATTAATTTCGGGCTTATGAACGATGTCGATGGAAGGACAAATATGGTGGATCACAATGAACATGCATATGATCAAATATGGTGAAACCAGATGAACACCCATATCGTGGATCAAATATGTTGAACAATAATGAACAATGGAAGGACAAATACGATGGATCAAATATGGTGAAACCAAATGAGCCCCAATATATGAACAAACCATTGTTGATCCAATGATATTCGTATGACTAGATATGAACAATCCATTGTCATATACTCATATGGATTGAAACCAGTCTATATATTCCTTAACGAATATGCAACACATGGGCCAAAACTACAATGGACTGAATATAATAAGCTGAACATAAACCAAATTATGCTAATCTGGAACAATAATGAACAATATATGAACAAATATGGTGACAAAGATGAACATGTATATGAATAACTATGGTGAACACAAATGAACACACATATATGAACAAACCAATGTGATCCAATTGTATGAGCAAATATGGTGCACACTAATGTACACCCATATGTGTAAGTACAATGAGTACATGCCGACATGAATAACCATTATATGAACCAATGCATCTAAACTGGATCAATAATGAACAATATATTTACAAATATGGTGAACACAAATGAACACCCATATTTGAACACAATGTTTTGAATCTTTGAACAATCATCGGTTTCGTTTGCTTAGAAGAGAAATTAATGGAGCAAAATAATGATAGAAGAAATGGGGGTTATTTTTCCTAAATTACCCCTCTATGGTTCACACCCCTTATTACGTCATACCTCATTTAATTACCTTTTATAATATGTCAAATATCAACCGTTCATTTTCAAGATCAAGGGCTTGGATTGGTTCATAAATTCAATACCAAAAATAAGGGTAACAAATGAACTGGACCACATATACACACACACACACATATAAGAACACCACCTTTCATCATCATCTTCATGAACATATCACTCCGTCCAAACTCCAAAGACTTCACAAACTTCACTTTGACCAAAATTCGAACACAAGGACGATCTCTAGTCCTCTATCTATTGTTATCTTTTTCTCTCCTAACAACCAACAATCACCATCAAGACTTTTCTCCACTGCCACTGATTGTCCCCCTCCTACCTCCGATCATAACCCTTCTCCCAATCAAACCATCAACTCGTGTTAAACCCCTTCCTCCATAAAACCCCCTATTCGGATCGGTTCGACCATTACTAATACCACATTCATTGATTCAATTTTCGAGTACAACTTTTGTTAGATCCCAATATAGACAAACAATTGAAGAATTCCATAGAAATGTAGAGATAAGATTGAAATTAACAAAAATAATCCTCAAGAACTAATCTCATATGCTTTGATTGATGATCAATGGAGGGGAAATTGGAAGAACACCACACTAAACATATAATCGACTCTCATGGACTCACCTAGTCTGTGTGTGTAAAGTGTGTTCTCTCCAAAAACCTACTGAGAAAATGAACCCTTAACACCTTTTTATAGGGACCATTTACAAATAATAAGCCCAAGACCATAAAATAATTACAAAGCCCAAAATACATATCTTTATAAAACATTCCATCAAATTAGGGGCTAAATTTGAGCTAACAATCTCCCCCTAATGTTTTATAAAGAAAGCATCATCATATAGTCTCCCCCTTGATTTCTTTAGAAGCTTTGGTGTGCCTTTCTTCGAGTCTTCAAAGCATCACAAGCTCCCCCTCAAATGTAGGCCCATCTTCTTGAAAGACTTGGACGAATTACCCCATTTTATCCAGCTTTCATGGCTCAACTTCACCGTTGTTTTTAACCATCAAGGAGCCTGATTGAGAGAAAACATAAGGCAACCACATTTAAATCCAACCTCTTAGCTTTCCAACGAGCTTTGATTCATCCATTTTGGATGAAAAATGAGTGAATTGTGCAAGTTTTCCCTCAGCTGCGCAGAACGGTCGTCAAAACATAAAACTTGACTCTTATGATCCCGTTGAGTAAGCGTTCAACATTGAGCCTTAAACTTGAATAATTGAGGACGGAGTTAAAATCAGTATGTCATATATGTAGCTTGAAACCATGAAGAACCATCGAGAGAACAACGTTCTTAAAAGCGGAAAGAGCACGAGTGATATGCGATGCTTTCGGTCAGCACCCTAACACATACTTTGACACAGATTCTGGAATATCAGATCATGGAATTTGAGAAAACTCAAAACATCAAAGTCATACGTCTGTGTTTTGGAAATCCAACGTAACTGGACTCATGTAAATCGGAGTTTCGAGTAAAAATTTGTGTGCGTGTTTCTAAAACAGCGCAATGTTGTCAGAAAATTTGAAAAATTCGGGTTTCAAGCACTTAGCTCATTGCGACCTCTAGACCATCAACCTTTAAAATACGTGCTTGGGTCTACCTCTGGTTCCCCCTTCTAGTCGCTGCTCTTATGTGGTTTTGGTCACAGAGGCTCTGCGGACAACTTAAGAGCCTCTCTGTGCCTCTTAAGAGCATCTCTGAATATCAACTTCTGCACTCTCTGGATAGCCTACAAAGGCTCTGTGCATCAGCCTCTGATGTTCATATTCTTCACCTTTGATCTTCTGCCCGTGCACAGAGGTTCTATGCATGCCTCTGTTCATGGCAACTTAAGCACATCTATGATCAATTTCTAATGCAGCTGATCGAGTTGATTTGTACATGGCAAACAAGAATATCCAGCTCCGACAGATACTTGTACAAAACATATTTGCATTGGAGATCGATCTGCACAAATCTGGTGGAACTCATTGAACACAGCAACATGCTTCAAAATCTGAGAAACCAAACGATTCAGATTGGTGTAAGATGGGCGTTCAATATCAAGCGGGTTATGGTACGGTTCCATAACAGAAGTTGAAACTTCTGGACAGAGCCATGGACAGCAGCTGATTGGATTATGTTGCAGCTTCTGCCCACATCTCGATTTCTTCTATTTGACTCTTCTGTAGCAACTCCAAAGTTCTGGACAACATGGACAAATTCAACACATTTGTAGATCAATAATCTGTCACAATACAGATTACACTAATTTGTAACTCTGAAATTTAAAGTTGTTTGAATGATCATAACTCGGATCATACTTCGAACTCTGAAGCATGCTTTGCATCTTGGTCACCAAAAAATGTATAAGCCTCTCCTGTAGCACCTGCCCTGCCAGTTCTTCCATTCCAGTGAACATAATCCTCCACTCCCGCTGGGAAATCATAGTTCACCACCACCCTGATATCTTTGACATTCGGTCCACGAGCAGCAACATCAGTTGCGACAAGCACATGAGACTTGCCTGTGCGAAACCGACTCAACACATGATCTCTCTCACCTTGAGACTTATCTCCATGAATGGCTACAACACCAAAATGGTGGGTCAAATTACGAGCAAGCTGATGACACATCTTTTTAGTTGAACAAAATATAATTATCCTGGTTTTTGAGATTTCAGTATCTGCTCCAGTCGTCGGTGTTTCTCCATGTAAGTCATAACCTCAACATGTTGTGTAATGGATTCATCAATATTTCCAATGTTCACTTGAACTGGATTAACCAATAAATCAGTTGCGGACCTCCTTTGGCCATGTAGCAGTATACATAAGAGTTTGACGACGGGCAGGAACCCCGTTAACTATTTTCCTTATCTGAGGTTCAAATCACATGTCCAACATTCGGTGGTCCGCCTCATCCAAGACCAAATAAGTAACCTGACCCTTCTCATCTCAAGAATATCATTCAAACGACCCGGAGTAGCAAGCAACCACAATGGATGTGCCATGGTCCATCTCTTTTAGTTTAGGGCCCTTTGGTGCTCCTCCATATAAACACATGGAAGATATTTTTGATGATTTTCTAAACTTCATTGATTTGAGGATTCTTGTGGGTTTGTTTAAGATGAATAAATCTAGGAATCAAGTAACCCAAGGTCTTTCCAGAACCTGTCTTTGCAACTGCTACTAAATATATCACGACTTTGGAGAGAGAGCTATTGGCCATGATGATTGTGCTAGCTTGTATGGGGGTTGGGGCAGTGAATCTAGCCTAGAGTACCTCTCTAAGTAATTCCAAAGGGAAACCAGTAATGATGTAAAAGCTTGAATCTCTGGGTCGCAACTCATAAAGTTTTTCTAACTTGAGATTTGCAGAGCTGTATATCTGGAAAAAAACAGATTTTACAAATGGATCTCACTAATTTGCTGCACTCAGTTTGAACATATGATCATTAAGAATAAGAGATGAACTTTTCTAGGACACAATGAATGATCAATATGAACAGGATTCTGCAGGTTTTGTCTAATAACTTTGAATGTCAAAACTCTAGATCAACAACAGCAAATTAGCAGTCCAACAACAACTGTAAGTTAGTTCTGCAGAATTAGAATCAACAGCAACATAAGCACTGGATCAACAGCTTTTTGAAGCAACTGCTTCTATTTTCATGGATAACGATGTTAAAACTGCTCATCTACATAAGATTAAGAAGGTCTAAATTTCTGCATAATTGATCACTCTCAGTCACGATGTCCTTCACAAGTCCATCTAAAAGATGAGTTGCACTTTAGATCTGAGTCTGCTGAAAGCTTACATAAAGCATCAAATATCTGATTAAAGAACACCATGAAGTCTCCTCTTACAACCTTCACAATGTTGTATAAAGCTTCACAAGCATAATAACGAACTCTGGTATCTTGATCAAAGAAAGAGTTTATCACTGGCGGTATAATTTGCTCCAGATGTTGAGCAGTTTCCATGCTCAACCCAACAGTAGTTGCAGCCTGTCCAATCAACCCTCCCTTGCGATGATTTGTTTGTGGTGAGTAAGAGCAACTCCAACCTTCACACCAAATAAAACACCAAATTTGGTGGGCCCATCAACACTAAAAAAAAAAACTCAACTCCAACCATCCTCTAAAAAAAACACCAAATTTGTGGACCCCACATTAAAATAACATTAGTTTATTTATAATTATACAGATATATATATATATATATATGTGTGTGTGTGTGTGTGTTAACTTATATAATTATAAAATCAATATTAAATTAAATATTAATAAAAAAATGGATAGTGGTGCGCCTCTCAAATTTGCATTGTGAAATTTGAACGGCATATATGCCGTGTGAAATCTTTGGCCGGCAATTTTTTTTGAGATTTACAGGTCGATTGGAGCACTCCAACCGGCAAAAATGGGGGTTTAGCGGCCGGTTGGAGATGCTCTAAGTGTACTCATGAGTAATTTGTTATAAATAGAATGAAAATGTGGGATGTATTTTTTGATTAACTGATATTAAAAAATAAAAAGGAAAAGATAACGATACTTATTTTGCTAATTTGAAGGGGGAAAATCAATATCGGTATTGAATTAAAGAATAATTACTTTTTTGATTTAATTACTTTACTTTAAAATTTTATTATAACTTAAATATTCTTGATTTAGAAATAAAGATATAATTTGTTTTAGTTTTGATGATATAATACTTTTCTTAATAAAAATAATGATCGAGTATATTTGAACATGCTTATTAGTTGGTTTAAAGACCTTTAAAAATGGGACGTACACATTAGTTACTTGTAAACATAAAATTTAATTAGAGGTATTAGGCAGTCACTAATGGGATTGAGCATAAAATAAATTGTTTGGTCTAATATGATATAATCGGTCTATTTTCCCCACAACCCTAAATTTTTCATTCTAGGTTAAATTAGGTGGGGAATTAAAATTACTATTTTCGTTGTCTATTATTTTCTTTTTCATTTCCCTTCATTTTCGTTCTGTATGAACCAAACAACCCTTAAGAAATTACATATCTATACTATATTATAAAAGAGACATAAAAAACTCTTAAAAACAACCTATTAAGTATTATGTACTATTATTTAATGATAATTTACTTAAAATCTCTTAAAAAACAACTAATGAATCAATATGTACTATTTTTAAATGTTTTTAACCCTAATTGATAAATTTCATCATTATCCCCCAAAATCCTTATCTCTAATCCCCAATTATGAAATTTGAATTCTGATAAACATAATCAAAACAGGATAAACATCTTAATTTAAATATAAAAAATTTAAAATATATAAGATAATTAATGAATTTTAACAAACTACTTGATTCTTTTTATATAAAAAAAAACATTATATTATTAAGCCTAAATTAAACAAATTTATTAAAAAAAAAACCATTATCATTCTCTAAAAATCATCCAAAATCGTACTGTAAATCGATAAAAAAACAAAAAATAAAAATAACCATTAAAATCGTGATATATCTCGCTGCATTGCGCGAGTACGTTTCTAGTTAGTAAATAAAATTAACATTTAATACATGGTTTTAACATTTTTATCTAAATATTTTAGTACACAATATATTTACTAAAAGAAAATGTTTAATATTGAAAAAGAAATGTAGAAATTCGTAGAAAAAAGAAAATGTAAAATATATATGAATGTTGGGGGTGGTGCACCTTTTTTGGGGTCCAAGTAAAAAAAACCCTACTTAAAACATGAGTTTAGGTTTTTGGTGGTGACTTGGGAGTTGGGGGTGGCCAAGCACCAGCGTGCCAACCTATTCCCTCCACCTCTGAACAGATTAATCATAGCCGTAATTTTATCATGATCTCCAGCAACTATCAACTGTTTCGATCTACACAACACAATCTGTTTTGAAATCTTTGCAACCCTCAATCTCATGGTCAAGAAATCTCAGGGATGCAATTGTTGCACTGCTATTACTTCCACATAAAACAATATGAATAGCAACACTGAACAGCAGCAAATTCTGTCTTATTTCAAATTCTAGAATAAATTATGATCTCCACATTTCGAACTCAGTAAGCATATGGATAGATTTCTAGCAATGGTTTTAATTTGTACCATTTTCAGATTATCAAATACATAGTGCCTCGATCGAATTCAACATGAATACAACATATTTGCATTTTTCAAATGTCCACTGCACAACCCATGAGTTGCACTTTATATGGCTGTTATTTTTTGACCTTTTACTAGCTTTGAACATAAGAAAATCCCAAACTATGATTACACTGTATAGGAACATAAATCTAGGCTTTCTTGTTGTCTCAATCCAACAGCTTCAATCATATTGCATATGACAGTTAAGCCAAAAACCAATAACATTAAAATCTGTGCATTTTATATTATGTCCCAAATCTGTAATAACTAACTATGAAATCTGGAAAATTCTCAACAACAACACATATTTGATAGAATCTCAGCAACCAAAATTGAAGACCAATTTGGCCATAGGCCACTGGTAAAATACATGGTTGAACCAAAATATTTTCACCCTTATCTCTCCAATTTTTCCAAATCAAATATATAAACCCCAAAACCATGCTGAAAATATCCAGATACTAAATGAATTAGATGTACATCGAATCAATCATGGACAATGGAAATTAAACAAAATCTGAATAAATGAAAGAGAGCCCAATCTGGAATGATATTAAGATCAGATTTGAGATAATGTGTTTTAGGAGTGCGTGTGTCACCCAATAGGAGTCATGTGTTTTAGACTGTAATGCATTTGATCCATATGCATGTAAGTCAGTCGTGTTTAATGGTGAGGACTCTTGGGATTCTCACTTTGGGAAATAATGTTGTGTTGGCATTGGTGTTGTCCCGGTTGTTTGGCGAAGAGGAACCTTTATGGGTTGTACTTCGGGACCATGGGTCCTGTGTTTGGATGTCTAATTCTTGTGCATGAGTGTTAGTCATCATGGGTTATCAAGTAAGGAGTTGAGACTCCTACCTTGAATGCTAGTGAGTAGACACTAAAGGTTGAACGGGAACCTTGAGGTTGGAACTCTACTAGGGAGCGAATGGGCACTAAGATCGGGTATCCTTGAGGTGACGCCCGCTAAGTGGTGTGCACTAAAGGTACCGTGTCCTTGAGGTGACGCCCGCTAAGTGGTGTGCACTAAAGGTGTTGGGGACTTGAGGTGACACTTAAGTTAGTGTGCACTAAAGTCAATGATCTGAGGTGAAGTTCGATAACATAAATACGTGGCATACTTTTGTGTTCCCACCACGTTCAATAGAAACAGGCCTCCCCCCGTCACCAAAAGGTGTTGTTTTGGGTATTGTATTTTTTAGTATCCATGGTTTCGGTGACATTTTATATGTACAAGTTTTATCCATGAGTTATGTGGAGTATTAGTGTTCTACCCGTGTTTTGGTGTTTCGGGAAATAAAGGCTTTTACGTGTTTTATAATTTGGGAGTTCAATCCCTGTTTAATACTTCAAGTGAGTTTCGAGTTAAAATCTAATTTGCGAAGGATTATTTTTTTTATGCTAGAATTGTCATCTTTAAATGTGTGTATTTGGAAAATGAGTCGTCTCATGTTAAAGTAAACCTTTTGGGAAGATCAATGATTTAAATGACATTCTTTACTAATAACATTATATATCCACTCATGTTGAAAACTCTTGAACTCACTAGGCGTTAGCCTAATCTTTTATT
This sequence comes from Arctium lappa, assembly GCA_023525745.1. Lineage (NCBI taxonomy): Eukaryota > Viridiplantae > Streptophyta > Magnoliopsida > Asterales > Asteraceae > Arctium > Arctium lappa. The sequence continues at coordinate 51,740,326 of CM042059.1, read as the reverse complement.
TGTCGGCATGTGCATCATGTTCCAATTGGGGAAGAGGTTCTAGCAGTTCTTTGAAGAGATGAGTCTTAGTCTTACGCAAGGGTAAGTAGTTGGTGAAGTCTTCCGCAAATTGGAGATAGTGATTGTTATTGGGTTTTAGTAGCACCCGTCTCTTTTATAGACGGTACATATAGAATGAAATGTGTGTATCGAAGTTAAACCTTAAATTGTGGTTGTAGATGAATCATTTATTGATGTATTTTGAAAATTTTAAATTAGTTGCTATTTCCAAATTTTAGGGTGTTACATAAGATACCCTGGGAGGAGGTTTCATATAAACTTCCTCAGAGATATCACCATTAAGAAATGCATTTTTAACATCCATCTAATAGAGTTGCCATTTTCTTACAGCTGCAATGACAAAGAGGTTGCGAACTGATGTGACTTGAGCAATTGGAGAAAAGGTCTCATCATAGCTACTAGTCTGTCTTACATGGGTCAACTAATCTATATGAATTTGTCTTCAATTTTGAATACACACTTGGAACTAATAGTGCATTTCCTATACGGAAGAGGTACAATTTCTTTGTTTGAGCCTTATCAGGAGCCTGCAATTCTTCATATATGGTTTTCTGCCAAATAGGGTTAGTGGATGCTTCTTTGTATGAAGACGAATATGTGTAGAAAATAGGGTAGAATTGCAGTGATAATCACAAAGGTGGAAAGAAACATTTCTTACCCGGGTGGATCGATGATTGTCGGTAGATTGATCTGTAGCAGGACAACTAGGTGAAGTAGATGTTTTAGGAAGTTTCGTTGAGATGTAGGATGACTATTTAATGGTAAACAACCTCATTCCAAAAACGTTTTAGGCATTGAGCTGAGATAACCAAGGTATGAACAATGTATAAGATATGGTGATGTTTTTTTTCCGCCCTACCATTTTGTGTAGAGGTGCCATGGCATAAGTGTTGGGAGATGGTGCCTTTTTGATGAAGGAATGAAAGAAATGAGTGTTCTTTGTATTCCATGGCATTATTTGAATGAAAGATTTTTATGTGTTTGGTAAATTGGGTTTGGCCCATACGTGTGAAATTCATGAACATTAGGGGGTAGTTCAGACCTGTTTTTCATAAGATGGTTCCAAGTGAAACGAGTATGGTCATCGAGAAAGATGACAAAATATTTAAACCCTCCCATAGTAACCAGAGGATAGGGTCCCCGCACATCAGAGTGTATTAGGTCAAAAGGCGTAGGAGAATTAGTATCAATGGTGTAAAAAGGTACTGCATGTTGTTTTTCAAGTTGACATGACAAGCAAGATAAATTTTCGGTTTTACCAGAACCTAAAACACCAGATGAGGGTGGATTTATGCATTGTAGGGGACACTTGCTCCCAACAAAAAAACTCAATTGAAGTGTTAGAAAATTATGTTTTTAGCTAAAATTCGTATGATTCCCCCATTAATTAAACTCTGATATGCCCCCAACTCCAAAGGTCCCAACTTAAATGAAGTCATCTAATTTCTCTTATTTCGTTTACTATAATGCTATTGATTTGGTCAACCACTATTTTTGTTTTTTTTGTTTTGAATTTTCTTTTTGCGTTTTATAATTTTGTAGATATATATTTATTGTTATTTGTTAATTATTAGTTTTCTATTTGTTAGTTGTTATTTGATTTAAGGTTTTTAAGTTTGTTATTTAATTTGGATTGTTATTTTGATTTACAATTTGCTACTCGGTTTATCTTTTGTTTTTGATTTATTAGTCTTTTACTATCTGATTTTTTTCTAACTAAATTTAATTTCGTGACTTAATTCTTGCCTTCTATCTTTTTGCTACGGACTAATATTCATATATTTAATGATTTATCTTTTACTAGGTTTGTTACAAATAAGTTTAACGCCAAGTGCCAGCATGCTTTTTTTTATTACAAATTGGTTTAGTGGTTTGTTCCTTTAGTCGACTAATCCATTATGAATTATAAAAATTTTGTATGAAAATGTGATGTATTTATTTGCTTTCAGTTAGCTGATATATTAAAATATATAAATAATAGTATAATGTGCTCGTTTAGCCGAAATAGTAAAATACATTAAGCGAAAACCGAATCGAAGAAGTTATCTTAATTGGGTTAACAGAACCACCTAATTCAAAAACCGAATAAACCAAAATCATCTTGGTTCGAATGGGTTATTGCTTTTGGAATTTTTTGACACCTCTAAGTATGCCACCCCAACGGTAAAAGTTTCTGGATCCATATCTAAGAGCCTGTTTGTTAGCACCTTAATGAGCTTATGGGAACTCACATCTTATTCCGCCAACTAAAAAAAATATGCTCCTTCCATTTATGAAAAACCTCTTACAAACAAAAACCTTCTCAATCTTTATAGACAGATTAATCAAGACAGACACCTTTATCCGGATATAACTTAATGGAAAACCAACCAAACAACCCTAATGGCGCGTTTGGTTTGCGGGAATGGATTTCTTTTGGATTTCAAATTCATTCAAATCCTACGTTTGGATTGTAGGAATGAAATGTATTGACCGGATTTGAAATCCTTTGACTTTTTTAAAATCCAATACCTGACCGATTTGGAATTCCTTTGCAATGGGTGAAGATTTCAAATCCAAATACCGATGGATTTTATAACTCTCTTCCAAATCCTACAAACCAAACACATGAATGGATTCCAATTCCAAATCCAAATCCAAATCCAAATCCAAATCAAATCCTGCAAATCAAAAGCGCCCCAAGTGTAGCAAGCAGTTTAAGTGTAACAAATGAAATATGTCTAATCTTCAATCCCTTTTATCTAAAGAGATGTGTGAAGCAACAAATGCTGAAAGGGAAATAGGGATAAAGGCCTTTGGTATGTCGAGGCCTATCCCATATATATAGTCTGCTTCATCGTGGATCATGTACACAACAACCAGATGAATCAAAGATATATAACAACAGTTAGTCCCATATCTCAAAGTTGGCTGATTAAAATAAGACCAAATTACTGGTTGATCTCGGGTGTCAACCAATCTTCCTCTCTCTTCTCAACATCTTCTTGGCTTTCTTTATCCTCCTAAACAAGTCAAATGACTCTCTCAAACTTAGGAGATTGAAAGTAACTAGTCATTTGAGGAGCCCATATATATAACATCATTTGATCCATCGAGAGTGACTGAAATAGGACGAGGTTTGACGAGATCTAGGATTTGCCATGATATGGAAAGATAACCATAAACCATTCAACAAGAACAACAGTAGTATACTAACAACAACAAATACGACGGTATTGATAATTATCATAAGTGACAGTGAAGTAATCCAATACCAGTAAGTAACTAGATAAAATTGGGATGTTGATATCATGAAACAGGAAAAGGTCGAGAGAGAATAGGGGGGACTGTTGGGATCGGGGTTGCTGGCGCCGTGAGTCTCGATTGAAAAAACAACGGTGATGTCGAGCAACGGATTTTGTGACTATCGGCGATAGAAGAACGGCCTCGATTGATTTAGGGCAAAGAAAAAAAGTGATCGATTGTGGAAAATGATGCACCAGGAAACAATTATCGAGCCCTAATACCATACATACCATGATAGAGATGATGATGATGATGATTGAATTTGAAGTGAAGAAGAGAGTTTCTCTCACATTCGATTCAATACAATACATAAATATATGGGAAATTGGCTCAAAGAGCCACATCACACACCCACATTGGTCTCCTAGCCATTTCTCGCCCGATTTGACGAAAATAGACTCAGGTCCGCAATGGCGGACCTGCAGGTCCGCTACCTGCCAAAAAACGACAAAAAAAATGACGGTTCGAGCCAGATCCGCAACGGGTCGGGTCGGTAGGTCCGCCACCCGACCCAGGTCCGCCACCTTTCCACGTGTCACGTAACGATTCATCGCTAGGTCCGCCATCAGACTGCATTGCGGACCTGCCGTTTTTCAGTTTTTTCAGGTCCGCCATCGATATGAACACCCTCCTTTTCAGTCTTTTTATACATAAAAACTAGTTTTCTTGGTCCCCACTCATACGAGATCGGTGATTATTATAAGGAAGGAAGGAAGTTTTCTTGGTCCCCCACCCACTTGTCGCATCTTTACGTGCTTCCCTACACCGACACGTGTGCAACATGTTCCGAAAGGTAAGTTCTCCAACTCCGCCATACTACCTCCGCTACCACATCTCCGCCACGACCACCTCCGCTACCACATATCTCCGCCACGACCTCCGCCACGACCACCTCCGCTACCACAGGTGGCGAACCTGGAGATTCAGGTGGTGGCGGACCTAGGTCCGCAATGACCTCCGCCACGTCCACCTCCGCTACCACAGGTGGCGAACCTGGAATTCAGGTGGTGGCGGACCTAGGTCCGCCATGGCGGACCGGTGGTTTTTTAATTTTATTTTTTATATTTTGTTTCCATATTGTTAATTAATTAGTAATTGTTATGTTAATTTATCTTTGTTATTTGACACTTTAGGTCAATTAGTTCCCGACAAACTTATATATTTGACACTATTGATTCATTTTTATTATTATTTAGACACTTTAGGTTCCTTTTTAATTTGTTTCATTTTATGGCCGTAAATTAATTAATTACACTTTAGGTCCCTTAAATTTATTAATTGACACTTTAGGTCCCTTAAAATTAATTGTAGACACTTTAGGTCCCTAAAATTTATTAATTGACACTTTAGGTCCCTTAAATTTAATTTGTTCACTTTATGTCCGTAAATTAATTAATTACAATTTAGGTCTCTTAAATTTATTAATAGACACTTTAGGTCCCTTAAAATTAATTGTAGACACTTTAGGTCCCTTAAATTTAATTTGTTTCTCTTTATGTCCGTAAATTAATTAATTACACTTTAGGTCCCTTAAATTTATTAATTGACACTTTAGGTCCCTTAAAATTAATTGTAGACATTTTAGGTCCCTTAAATTTAATTTGTTCACTTTATGTCCGTAAATTAATTAATTACACTTTAGGTCCCTTAAATTTATTAATTGACACTTTAGGTCCCTTAAAATTAATTGTAGACACTTTAGGTCCCTTAAATTTAATTTGTTCACTTTATGTCCGTAAATTAATTAATTACAATTTAGGTCCCTTAAATTTATTGATTGACACTTTAGGTCCCTTAAAATTAATTGTAGACACTTTAGGTCCCTTAAATTTAATTTGTTCACTTTATGTCCGTAAATTAATTAATTACAATTTAGGTCCCTTAAATTTTTTAATAGACACTTTAGGTCCCTTAAAATTAATTGTAGACACTTTAGGTCCCTTAAATTTAATTTGTTTCACTTTATGTCCGTAAATTAATTAATTACAATTTAGGTCCCTTAAATTTATTAATTGACACTTTAGGTCCCTTAAAATTAATTGTAGACACTTTAAGTCCCTTAAATTTAATTTGTTCACTTTATGTTCGTAAATTAATTAATTACAATTTAGGTCCCTTAAATTTATTAATAGACACTTTAGGTCCCTTAAAATTAATTGTAGACACTTTAGGTCCCTTAAATTTAATTTGTTCACTTTATGTCCGTAAATTAATTAATTACAATTTAATTTTAGACATTTTATGTCTTTTAACTTTTAATATTTGACAATTTAGGCCCCTAGCTTGACTTTACGGTCAAAGTTGACCGTGATAGAGCAAATAAAAAGTAAGTTGAGCGGACAAAGGCTTGAGATCTTCAGGCAGACGGTTTTTGGTCCGTGGTTGTTGATGGAGGACTACTCCTATGACCCATTACTGATGTACACATTATTAAAAATGGAGATCTTCCTAGAGGAGGACATCGAGCATAACATGTTCTTCCAGGTTGGAGGACATATTCTTCGATATGGGCGCGAGGAGTTCTGCCTGATTACAGGACTCCGGTTTGGAGAGTTTCCCTCATTGCCGGAGAGGCAGGGGTAGAGGTGCACCCATTTTATTCGTCGGGTTTTTGGTGATCCGGATAAGCTGTTGATCTGGAATTTAGAAGCGAAATTTGCATCGCTTGGAGATGGAGATCAGCTTACGGACGATGACACTGTCCGTGTTTGCTTGATCATGATGGTGGAGGTCTTTTTTCTTGGTAGACAGATCCACTTACCTGTTTCCTCCACCGTGCTTACTATAGCACAGGATTATCGGTTCTTTAACCGATATCCTTGGGGTTCTTTTGTATGGGAACCCACATTTCGACAGATGTCTGGTGCTATTCGAAGACGTACACCAGATCAGTCGAAGTTGACACTTACTGGGTTTTTTCATGCCTTCAAGGTTAGTTGATTTAATATTACTATACGTATACATGGTTAATGCATTCCATATTTTAACAACTTGTAACTCTCAGGTTTGGATCTTGGAGACATTTCCTGCTGCTACCAGGTTTTTCACGATGCATCCCAGGCTTCCTAGGGATGTACGTTGGACTAGGATCATTATCCTTGGCAGTAAACATGTCGGGGTACTACTTGATACGTCAGAGGTACGTATTTTTAAATACTTTAAAATATTGATTATTTTAACGTTAAAAACTAACATTATAGATTATGAATACCAGCATACTCGGCCACCCATCGGACCTCTTGTGGCTACCCCTCAGGAGGAGGCATTTCAGTGGTATCAGATTAGCCACCGATATTTCCAAGGGATGGAGGAGCAGGAGATAAAGAGGACGAGAGTCTCCGGTGATGGTGACGATGACGACGATGAGGACGATGACGACGAGGGCGATGACGACGACGACGACGATGGTGGTTTCCACCCCGACGTTGGTGGTGACGGTGTTGGTTTCCACCATGACGCTGGTGGTGACGGTTCTGGTGTCGTCCACGACGCTGGTGTGAGTGGGGACTTCGGCCCACAAATCCATCAGGGACCCCAGCATGAGCCCCCACGTATGAGTATGCCTACCAGTGATCTCTATATTGCATATTGGGATCGTTTGACCACCCTGGAGGGCACTGTTAGTCAAGTACAAGGAACAGTTAGTGAAGTACAGGGAACAGTTAATGACATAAATGTGTGGCGGGGTGGTCAAACGGATGTGTATACTCATATACAGGCGATGTATCGTGAGATGCAGCAGTGGCATGTAAGTATTTAATTTTAGTTATGTGTTTAATTATAAACTTAAGAACGTTCATTAACAATTAATACTTATGCGTAGCTATCCTCTCATCCACCACAGCAACAACCCCCACCACAGCAAGAAACGCCGTACGACCCTTGGGTTTCGTCACCCAGTATTCCGGATCCGTCGTACGCTTTTTCCCCCTCACAGATGCCCACGGTAAATATTATCAATCGGTTATTGTTTAACTTATTTTTTTCAATGATATTGGAGAGATATTTATTTATTTCATTATGCAGGGAGTGTCAGGTATGCCAGGTTCTGGTGGCCCAGACATGACAGGGACATTTGGTATGGTTGGCCCGGACATGTCAATGTCGTTCGGTATAGGGGTGGACGACAGTTCCCAGTTCGTTACTCCTAGACCACCCCCCAGCATGGCTCCGAGACCACGTATACAGGAAAACCTTCGGAGGGGGGATCGTCTACGACATCCTTCCCAATTGCAAAACTCTCCATACACCGTCCTTCCTGATTCTACACCCCCAGTCGCAAGACAAAAAAAAAAGCGAAAGTAAGCAGAAGGGGTCACAGAAGGGATCTGAGGTGGTGGAGAGCCTGTATCGGAATGGCACGTTGCCTAAGGCTGTGAGACTGACACTTCTACCAATCCGGCCTGTACATCGTACCTTTTGGGGGAAACTATTGGGCTTTGAAGATAGTGGATATTTTGACACGGAGATACTTATTTGTTTTAGTTAATATAATTTTATTAATAATAGTTTGTAACTCATGCTTAACATGTTATTGTTTATTAATAGCACATCGAGGTATGGGTCCGACTTCATCTGGAGTCACGCTCAACCCTGGCTGATTGGTCCATCATGCTACCAGACTTCATGTACTACATGACTGAGCTTAAAGATCTTTCATACCTGACTCAGCAGTGCAATGGTCCACAAGGAAGTGCTGGTTTTCCAACATGGGGCACCATCAATAAAGTATGAATAACAGTTTACATGTATCTTATTTAAGAAATTTCGAATTTATATAACTGACATATAATTTTTTTATGCTTCAGGTGTTCATTCCAATGTGTATAAGTAATAAACATTGGGTAATTGGGTTGTTCAATCTAAACTCCGCGAAATTGACCATATATGACAGTTTCAGGGTTCCCACCTTGGAGGCATCCTTTAGAGAAATGATGAGCGAATTCGCTATCAGGATGCCCCAATTGTTGACGGCTTTGGGTGAACATTCGCGTACACGAGCGTTTTTTAAATCCTACACTTGGGAATACGCGAATGATGTGCCACAACAGACGGGACCGCTTGGTGATTGTGGTCCATGGGCCTGTAAATTTCTCAGTGAATTGGTGCAGGGGAGACATCCATCTAGCACGGATACATCCAATGACTATAGGCGGTGGCAGTATGAGATGGCGGATGTTATATGGGCTTTCAGGGAGGTTGGATCGTCCGATGTTTAGTACATAGTGTTTAAAGATTATTGTACAAACTATTTTTTATTTAGTTCGTTCATGTTACATCTACTAAACTTTATTATACATCTACGAATTTAACTCATCAAAACACACCAAATACTGAACTGTTTTATTAACGAAGAAATTAGAACAACGAAAAGGTACGATAAAGTCCAGATACGAAATGGTCCAGATACGAAATGGTCAAAAACACTTGCACAATCTAAGGATAAAGTGATTTACATTGATCAATCCAATTTTGTTTCTCATTTATCTCAGCCTGCATGACTGCGAACTCTTGGATACACTTGTTCGCTCGTTCGTTGCCGATACGAATACGGTCTTCCTTATCTTTTATCTCCCGCTTCAATATTTTTATCGCTTCCTTGTCTTCCTCCATCCTTCTCAAGTACCCTTCCTTCTTGGCCAGAATTTGTTTCCACCTTTGACTGAGTTCCTCGATCCTTGCCTCAGCTTTTTCTACGGATTGTCTCATCCTTTCCGGCATTGTTTGTGAGGAGGGGGGGTTCGAAGAAGAGGCTCGGTTTCCGGCCATAAGATATTAGTTGATGAAAGTGGTGTGTGGATGGGGTGACTTATAAGTTGGAAATAAGGTGAGTATTTATAGCCAAAAAAGTAGTTATAGGTACGCCATTGCGGACCTAGATTCAATTGCGGACCTAGATTAGGTCAAGATAAACTTGCACCTTTTCAGGGGAATCTTGCAGGCGAATATTGCAGGTCCGCCATTGCGGATCTGGCGCACCTCCGCCATTGCAGACCTAGCACCTCCGCCTGAAAGGCTATAAGTACCCCATGGTTGAGTTGTTGTAAACCATAGAGTAGTTTAATAATTAGTTCTTACATGGATGGAACTTCTCGTTCGCATCAACCATTGATGGATGGAAGTTCAAGGCTAGGTTGGAAACCACCCCAAACGGATGAGGAGTGGAGTAACTTTGGAAGAACTTCAGCCGATTATGCAATAACGGAGGAGGAGAAACAGGAATTTGACGACGCATATGACTGGTATGTAGAGACACATGAATACGAAGGCCCCCCTTCGCGTAACCATACACCTTCTGAAACGATGTCGACGGGGAAGAGGGAATCCATACGACAAGCAGAGGTGGAGATTTCCAAGCTCAAAGACCTATGGCTGAAGAACAGGTCCGAGCAGATAGAGTTAGAAACTGTCGTCGAGAGAAAGAAGCAGACGGTGACGGTGTTGCAGAGAGAGATCAAGGAAGAGCAGAAAAAATAAAGAATATCAAAGAAACCTATCTCCGCATAGAGGACATGATTAATGAAAAGGCTGATTTGATCATTAGATGTAAAGCTCTCTACCCAAAGGGACATTAGTTTACCTTTTGGTTCTATGTTTCGAGCTTTGTTTAAATTAACCTTCTCATGTAGTAGTCAATAGACTTCCGTTGCTCGGTTATATCCTTGGGTTAAGTAATAAAAATGTTTTGTTTACTATCATGATACACGAACATTATTCATTATAATTAATACGTTCATTACATACATTGTTACTCGTTCAGGTCAACATTTAAATCAAAAGTATAATGTCCATAGGTGCCTCCATAATCGTCGGTAGGCATTGGTTGAGTAGTGCGGATACCAGATGCTCTTTGTCTTCCACGGTTCACTGGTGCAGGCGCCTGACATTGAGTCCGAGTATGTCCGATTTCTCCACATCGAGTACATCTCCTCGGTGTGGGATCCTCACCACGAGATGGGATACGATCGTGGTTACTCGGTCTTCCGGCGCGTCTCTTGTAGACCGGTGGATCAACAGTCATAAGCGGAGTGTCTGGAACAACCCATGTTGATGGATGCCCAGGTGGATGTATGACCTCTGAGTATGTGGCTCGAAAATTATCCACTTTGAAGTAAGGCGATATAAAGTGGATGACATCTGTACACCGTTCATGCCTGGCAACGGCGATTGCATGACTACAAGGTAAATCGGAGATCTGCCATTTCCTACAAGAGCAACTCCAACGACGGTAATCCACTTTCGCGTCCCTACGAGAATCTAGAACTTCATATAGGCCATAACCTATTTCACGGACAATAAACCTTTCCGACTTCACCTGTCGCCTTCTAACAATTATTTCTATTTTTGGGGGGAGAGCAGTTTCCCATCTCGCTGCAGAAAAATGAAAGATTAAAATATTGAAGAAAATATGTTGCGAATTTTTTTGACAAACCAAAATAACAGTGGATGAGTGTGACTATGAAAACCTGCTTTGTTCCGACGAATTGAATACCAATCTTGTTGAAATTCTCGGAAGTAATCCATAAGGGAAACGATAGGAAGTTGCCGAGCAAAACGAGACAGTGCATTGACCGACTCGGCGCTGTTTGAAGTCATTATGTTGTAACGCATTCCAGGGAAATAGGCACGTGACCATTTCTCCTTGCCAACCGCGTCCATAAGTGGCGCTCCAACAGGTATAACGCGTCGTAGAACTTCCATTTTACGTTCAAAATCCTCCTCCGTGTACGCTTTACACGTTTTCCAGAACATACCCTTCCTAAACTTGGCCCTACTGTCCCTGCTTTTTACGTTCATCAGCAAATGGCGACAACACAAACCATGATGGGCATTTGGGTACACCGTGCTAATAGCTTGGCTTATGGATAAAGCCCTGTCGGATATGAACACCAACCCTTCCGGTTCTTGGATACATACCTTCAACATCGTCAAAAACCAAGTCCATGCCTCCCCACTCTCAGACCTACCCACTCCAAAAGCGACCGGCACAATTTGGTTATTGGCATCCATAGCAACGGCTAAGAACATTGTGCCCAAATAAGGACCCTTCAAATGAGCGCCGTCTATTATAAGGACACGACACAAGTGTCCCAGAAACGACCGAATCTACATAAATTACATGGTTTAACCGTTAGAAAATTAAAGACAATATCTTTTAATGCAAAAAATATACTGCCCGAGGCAAAACATAACCAAAATACGTACCGAGCAACCAAGGGCAGCAAACCACATCTCAAAACGTCCTGTACTATCTGTCTTTATTCGGGTGAAAGTACCAGGATTATTAAGCTCCAAGTTATAGAAGAACGCAGGAAGTCGGCTAAAAGATTCCTGGGGGGTACCCCGCTCAATGGTTAGCGCATAAGCCTTCGCATGCCAAGCTTGCCAATACGAGATATTTAGGTGCATGTCCGCCTTCATGTCGTTCACAATGTCTTGTCCACGTATTTTCCGGCTTTCGTCACGCACTTTAGGCAAAATTATGTGTCCCAATACTCTGCTATTGGCGTTACGGTGGTGGGGATTCATCTGGGTCCTTGAACAAGTGTGTACATCGTTCATAATTCGTACGTGGAACATAGTGCTATTATCTATGCACACAGCATAAATACGCCAATTACAGTTAGGCTGCACACATCTCACATCGTATCGGCTTTTTGAAGATCTTTCAACTCTAAACTGGAAACCCTCTTCAAGGGTCTTCCTCCCGATAGCAAGGGTCATTTCGTCTTTCGTTTGAAAAACATCCCCTAAACTCACTCTTCTACTACGGTTATAATGCATGGGTGCTTTGTTTGGTGTGATGACGGGCTCTCGGTCTTATGGAAGGGAGGGAGGCATACCAAAGAAATCATTTATCCCACCATATGATTTAACAGGACTACGTTCAGACGTTTCTTCTTCTTCTTCTTCATCCGTATGAACATCAGAAAGACCCAGGTCATAAACATGAGATTCATCGGGGTCTTGATAAAATTCTTCATCGACTTCGTCTTCCTCATCGGCTCATTCGTCTACCAGTTCTTCTTCTGTCTCAGGAACAACAGCGGGGTTATAGTCACTCATACCATAAGATGTTTGATTCTGCTCGGCATACACATCAGGAGCGCCTCCGGTGTTCGAACCAACGTTGCTGCTGCCCGCCATCGTGTAATCGTCGTAAACGTAAAGTGTTGGCGGAGTTGAAAAGGCCATAGCACTTTGCAAGAAACACGAAACTTCGGCATTGTCTCTTAGCTGAATCATTTGGCCAGAATTTACGTAGATAATTCTGGTGGTACCAACAATGGTGTCTATACCACATTTCTCACGAAGATAACTAACCAACCTTTGATGCGTGATAGTTATCGGAACCATGATGCGAACCATTGGTCGATCAGTATAATAATCCCACCCTTGATCGCCCAGTTCAAATGAACCTCCACCCAAAATACGTAACTTTACTTTTTCAGAAACATAACTCATCTTGAAAGTATCAGGTGTTTTTGAAATTTTTTCACAGTAAACAAAACTGCTTACCTTCCGTTTTCAGGCTTGCTATTTTTGGGGAAAACTTCACCGGTTTCAAAAATTTTCAAAAGGCTTCAATGAATTCAACAACTAAATGTATATCTGACAATTATATAGGACCAATATAATGCAGCTCCGCAACGACAAGGTACGTCAAAAAACAAAAAAAATCAATAAAAAATGGACACTGGCGGACCTAGCCTAGGTACGCAATGGCGGAGCTAGGTCCGCAATGGCAGACCTGCAGTCTGATGGCGGACCTAGCGATGAATCGTTACGTGACACGTGGAAAGGTGGCGGACCTGGGTCGGGTGGCGGACCTACCGACCCGACCCGTTGCGGATCTGGCTCGAACCGTCATTTTTTTTGTCGTTTTTTGGCAGGTAGCGGACCAATTTCCCTAAATATATATTTTTTTTGTCGTTTTATGTCTATTTTCGTCAAATCGGGCGAGAAATGGCTAGGAGACCAATGTGGGTGTGTGATGTGGCTCTTTGAGCCAATTTCCCTAAATATATATACCCATCTTAACTTTACAATACAGACCCCTCAAATATGGACTATAATTATAAATATCACTAACCGGGGTGTTTGGGATTGTTTATTTAAAACAACTTACGCTTATTTGTAAAAGTGTTTATTAACTTATGTCATAACAAAAATGAGTTTTAAAAAGTGTTTGAATTAGTTTATGACTCTACCAAAACGCAATAAGCTGATAAGGAGTTTTTTAGTGTTTGGCAATTTTTGCTTATTTATGTAAAATTACCAAAAAGGAGCTATCAGATGCGATTTTTAGGTTAATGAAGGGGAAAATATTTAATTTGGTTAAATAAGTTAATAAGGAGTTTCAAATAAGTCAGAATAGTTTAACTTATCAAAAACTACTTATTAAGAGTGTGGACATAGAAAATACACATAATTTTAGAAGTTAATAATTACTACAAGTTTATCTATACTATATTATAAAGCAAGTATAAAAAACTCTTAAATACAAATTATAAGGCACAAGGTACAATCATTTTATGCATCTATAATATATTATAAAGCATGTATAAAAAACTCTTAAATACAAATTATAAGGCACAAGGTACAATCATTTTATACATCTATACTATATTATAAAGCAGGTATAAAAAACTCTTAAATACAAATTATAAGGCATAAGGTACAATCATTTTATGCAAGATTTTAAAAATCTCTTAATTTACAAGTATCAAAGCACAAGATACATATTACTACTGCAAATTTCTAATACTCACCAATTTGGTATGTGCAGGGTCTTTCTTTTATGTAGACCTTTCCATTTATCACTATTAATTAATATATTATATTACTATAAATTTGTTTAATTATATTATTAAATATGTAATTGGTTATTTTTCTATATGTCATTAAAATATATAAGATAATAATTGAATTCTAACAAAATACTTAATTTTTTTATATAAAAAACATTATATTATTAAGGCTAAATTAAACAAATTTATAAAAAAAAATATTATCACTTTATCAAAACCATCCAAAAATCATACTGTAAATTAACAAAAAAACAAAAAATAAAATGAAACATTAAAATCGTGATTTATTCCGCTGAATTGCGCGAGTACGCTTCTAGTCCTTAATAATAAGAAGATAAAATTTCTCCATCATACTAGAAGCCTACTCGCGCAATGCAGCGAAATACATCACGATTTTAATGTTTTATTTTATTTTTTGTTTTTTTGTTGATTTACAGTATGATCTTGGATGGTTTTGATAAAATGATAATGTTTTTTTTATAAATTTGTTTAATTCAGGCTTAATAATATAATGATTTTTATATAAAAAAAATTTAAGCATTTTGTTAGAATTCAATGATTATCTTATATAATTTAATGATATCTAGAAAAAATAACCAATTACAAATTTAATAATATAATTAAAACAAATCTATAGTAATATAATATATTAATTAATAGTGATACATGGAAATGTCTGCATAAAAGGAAGGTCCTGCACATGCCAAATTGATGGGTGTTAGAATCTTGTAGTAGTAATATGTATCTTGTGCTTTGAAACTTGTAAATTAAGAGATTTTTAAAATCTTGCATAAAATAATAGTACCTTGTGCCTAATAATTTGTATTTAAGAGATTTTTATCCATGTTTTATAATATAGTATAGATAATCAAACGTAGAATAAAAAAAATGGAAATATCTTTTTGAAAGTGGACATTTAATTTTATAACAAATTAAAATATAATTATGAGTATTTATTTTGGGACGAAAAGAACGCTAGTTTTTACTATGAAAATTATTAAAAACACAATCATTTTGCTGCAAGAACAACCTTTTTAAATCGGATGCATTTTGTTCTAAATATGTCGGATTAAGTCTTAAATATAACCATTTTATGGTAATTGTTATTATATTAAACCTAGGGGTGTTCATCGGTTGACATCTAATGGATGTGAGGGGAACCGAACCGATCCAATCATCCATTGGATGTTGGATTTTCCAAACCAAACTGATCCAATCATCCATTGGATGTTCTTATTGGATATCCATTGGATCAGATTGGATATCCATTGGATCAGATTAGATATCCATTGGATATTCTTATTGGATATCCATTTGATCGGATTGGATCCATCCGACATCCAATGGATGATCAAATCGGATCCATCCAACGTGTTAATTTAATGCAATGTTCTAATTAATTATTTTTAGTTTGTGTTAAAACCAACATAAGTGAAACTAAAAATTCAAAAACCAACACAAAACAAATTTAGATTTAAGCAAATTGCAAAAAAAAAACAATTGGATGATAGTTGGATGGAAAACTGGATGGTAATCAGATGGTTAATTGGATGGGTAAGTGGATGTTGGTCGGTTCAATTCAGTCGATTTTGGTCGGTTCTGGACTGCCATCCAAGAACCGACCGATCCAAATTGGATGTTGAGATTTTCAATCCGATCCGATCCGATCCAATTACAATTGGATATCCAATTATGGTTGGTCGGTTATAATTGGATCGGTCAATTTCTATTGGATCGGTTGAATTTTTGCACACCCCTAACTAAACCAATTCTGTTTTGGAAATAATGTCATAAAAAACTAATTTCATAATTCAATAGACAAATTGTCTAAAGGAAATCTAATTGTCAATCAGTTATAATTTTGTAAAATATATTTTCAAAAAAATGTTTATAAAAAATTATATTATTACAATATATTTAATTAATGTTCAATAACTTGAAAAATATTTATTTAAGTATCTATATTTTGATATGTCTTTTGATATTATTTAATAAACATTTTTAAAAGTATAAATTTTATAAAAAACTTTCTGAAACTATAAACGTGCACTAGAACATATAGAACTTTGTTCAAAGATACATACATACGTGTGTATATATATATATATATATATATATATATATATATATATATATATATATATATATATATATATATATATATATATATATATATATATGGAAAGGTTCATTTGAGAAAACACTAAATATATGAGAAATAAAGAAGTGATCATGGCCATTGGTTTAAATGATCAAGGGTCATTAATTGAGGGGTCAAATGTGTAACACGAAATTCGGTCGCACAATAAAAAAAATAGGACAACATAAGGGCAATTTGGTAAAATGCACAACTAAATCAAAATAGGCGGCAACTTAATCATAACAGTACTATGCACGATTTTTTTCATAACAAACCATCGAGACTCTCCAGATTCTTCTCCAGAAACCCTGATTCATCAACAAAAACATCAAAAAATTCTTCGCTTATTCATCTTGAATCTGAAGCAATGGCAAAACCAAGTAAGGATACTCCGATTCTTCAACAACAACAATCAAAAAGTCGAGAGAACGAAGAAAATCAAATGAGCGATAATGAACCATTGATAACTATAATTAGAGACGGTACTTATACATATTTTTTGTATAATGTTTGAATGATTATCATAAAGTATCATCATATACAGTGATTGTATGTTTAACGAGTGGACGAAATCATTTAGAAAAATTTAGGGTTTAATAATGTTGTTCTGTTTTTTGATTACAGCAAAAAATGCAGATGGTATACCAAAACTGAAAATACGAAGGAAGAAGAAAGCACAAAATACTGAAGGTATATTTGTTCATAAATGAATGCGTTATTCTTGTTGAATATAGGGTTTTTAGATGGCAACATTCATATATGAATGTTGAATATTCGATGGTTCATATATGAATGTTTAATATTGTATGGTTCATATATGAATTTTTTGAATTTAGGGTTTTTAATTTTTGAATATAGAATAGTTCATATATGAATCTTTTGAATGTTTCTTCGATTATTTATTCATATATGAATGTTTATATATGAATATTTGAATATTGTATAGTTCATATATGAATATGTTGAATATTGTATAGTTCATATACAATCAACAGATTCACATATGAACATTGCATTATTAAACATTCAACATATTCATATATGAATCTGTTGAATATCGTATAGTTCATATATGAATCTGTTGAATATTGTATAGTTCATATATGAATATGTTGAATGTATATGAATGTTCATATATGAATCTGTTGAATTTAGTATTGTTTATAAATGAATATGTTGAATATTGTATACTTCATATACATTCAACAGATTCATATTGTATTGTTCATAAATGAATCTATTGAATAATGTATTGTTCATATATGAATGTTCAATAATGCAAAGTTCATACATGAATCTGTTGAATATATATTCATATATGAATGTTCATATATGAATCTGTTAAATATTGTATAGTTCATATATGAATATGTTGAATGTATACGAGTCTTCATATATGAATATGTTGAATATATATAAATGTTCATATATCAATTTGTTGAATATTGTATAGTTCATATATGAATCTGTTGAATATTGCATAGTTCATATATGAATGTTCAATAAATCAAAGTTCATATATGAATATGTTGAATATATATGAATGTTAATATATGAATCTGTTGAATATTGTATAATTCATATATGAATGTGTTGAATGTTTGTTTATTCATTTTTTTTACTTAGATCAATATCTTGCATATTAACTGGTGATGTAGAACCTTCAAACATAAAAGAACAACATGATTCTGTTGAAGGAAACAAGAGTGAAGAAGCAAAACAAATGGTTTTATGTAAGTAAACCATAATACACAATGATAACATTTTAAATTAAAATGTTGTTTCATTAACTATATTAACCAATGTCTATAAACAGATAAACAAAAAAAGCCCAGAACAAACAGAGAGAAAGCTATAACACTTGCTGATGAAGATGATGATTTATATGTGCAAAAGAGTAAAAGGGTGAAGAAGGAGGGAAAAAGGAGAAAGAAAAAGTAAATTACCCAGTAATAAAGGTAAGAACTTCTCCAAAGCCACTATTTGAAGCCATAAAAGCTTTAAGTAAAGAGCAGAAACAGTGTGTAAAAGACATGGATTTCGAACAATTACTGGAGATGAAGATGGATGGAATTCCATCTAAGCTTGGTTTTTATGTTGTTGATAACTTCAATGATGAAAACATGGAGATGAAAGTGGGAGAAAAGTCAATCATATTAACTCAAGAATCAATTCATGACATGCTTGGAGTTCCAAATGAAAGAGAAGAAATATTTGATGGCAAGTATGTGAGTGATGACAACAATATCATTGTCAATTGGAGATCACAGTTTACCAAAGCAAACATACGACCAACTGACATCAAACAGAAGATCATTGACAGTAATGAAGTTGACTTCAATTTCAAATTGAACTTCATTACACTCTTCTGCAACACGATGGCAGAAGGCAACAAAAGTGGTACATGCAATCTGGCTGTGGTAAACTACATCAACCCAGAAACAGAGATTGCAAAGATAAACTGGTGTTCTTACATTTATGGTTGTTTAATTAGAAGCAAGAAAGGTTGGGTTAGAGACTCTGACATGAGTTTCTATGTTGGATGCATCACATACTTAATTGTACGTATATTATAATATTTTTGAATTAAAAATATATCGTACATTAATGTATTAACTGTTTTAATTGATTCTTATATGCAGCTCATGTATGTTGATAATATCGAATGTGAAGCTGTCAGTGTAAAAAGAGAAAGACCATTGATTCAGATGTGGACAACTGAGAGACTAAGAAGAAGAGAAGGTTATGAGATAGAAAACGGTGGATTTGGTAGGGGGAAGCTTCTTGAAGAGATTGTAACAGATGCTGAAAAAGAAGAAGTAAGTATAGTATAAACATTTATGAATTCATATATGAATACTTCATATATATCAATTCTCATATTCTCATATGAATTAATATGTGAGTCATATATACTTAATGAATTCTCATAAATGAATCCTTCAAAATTATTGAATTCATGTATGAATCTTAATTTAATTCATATATGAAATACCATATGAATTCAAATATGAATCTTAATTTAATTCATATATGAGTTCTCATATATGAATTCATATATGAATTGACATATTGTTAAGACACAGTCTCATTGGATTCAAGATCATCCAATCTGAAGATCGCAATCTGAAGCTAAAGCCGAAACGTCGACTCTTAATATTAAAGTCTATGTCGTTTGTAATAAATGTCAATGTAATTCAATGTAATTGTTTGTTTATTATACTAGTTAACTTAGTTAGTTTGTTAAAGTTAGTTATTAGTTATATATATTAACTTAGTTAGACATAATATCTATTTGTTAAGATATTATGTAGTTATATTAGTATTATATGTTGCAAGTTGATTAGGAAGTGTGTTCAACACACTAGATTAGATATTTTGTGATATCTCTAGTATCTCTCTCAACCAAGATCAGATATAAGAAAACACACAAACACGCACTTAAAGGTGTATTAGAGAGAAAATAGAGAACACATTCAAACCTTGAATCTGATCAACCTTGTAACCGTTGTTATATATCAATACAGGTTGGTAATCGATTAATGTGTTGTTTCTAAGAACTTGATATAAGTATTGTTGTGGACCGACAATTGGTATCAGAGCCTGATTAAGATCAAATCAAGTTTTTCAGAAAAACGACCCTGTGTTCTTGTTTGAAAATCGTTTTTGAGTGTTTAAAGTGTTATAGGTGTTTAAATCGATCAGGTTGTGATCGATTAGCATGCTAGATAGAGTTGTTGTTGTTTGATTTCACTTTTAAGCATATATCGAGTTCCATTTTGTGATTTAAGTGAAGAAACAGTCGAAAGCTATCAGTCACTGTGCTATCAAATTATTTTCAAAAAAGTGTGTGTTATTTAGATCGAGTGCTTACAATCAGTTCTAGAAGTGTTTCTAGACATAAGGGTAGTGTTTGGTATTGCTAAATCGTTTCAATACAGATTTTAGACGATTTTTAGAAGCACAGGACGAATAAAGCGCAAAGCAGAGGACGAACACACGCAAAGTTCAAACTTTGCGCGTCCAACATCAATCGCAAACCTTCACTTTGCGCTCCTCAAGTGAAACGCAAAGCTCAACTTTGCGCCTGTCACACCAAACGCAAAGTCCACTTCTCGGTTCAAAGAGCATACGCAAACCGCGAGCTCACTTCTCACAACAAGTCAACAAACGGAAACCTCAGAAACGCAAACCTCAGAAACACAAAAACTCAAACCTCAAACCATTGTGTTCATCTCTTCAAAAGATCAAGTCAACTTTGCGCTTCCCACTACACCCGCAAACCTTACTTTGCGCTTCCAAGTAGACCTGCAAACCTCAACTTTGCGTTTCCCACTTGAAACGCAAATCTCACTTTGCGCACTGTGCTTGACACGCAAACCTCTCTGCTCCAATCCGGACTTAGAATTTTCTTCGAAATGACATCCAGAGAAGCTCTTGCGATAGGAACTGACACCAAGCCACCAGTTCTTTTTAGAGGAGAATACGAACAGTGGAAGGATAGCTTCCTAAACTTCATTGAAAGACAGGATTTGGGTGATTTCATCAAACAATCCTTAGAAGAAGGCCTTATGGAAACAAAATATAGGGAACCTGCATAAGGTACTGAAGAAGAAAGACATACACTTACTTATGAGGAACTAACAGATGATAATAAGTTAAGAGCAAAAGCAGACAGATTAGCCAAGTCATACATTCTACAAGGGATTCCGAACGAAATCTACGTAAAAATTGACAGCTATAAGGCCTTCGGCAAACAAATGTGGGATCAACTAGAGAAGATGATGCTGGGTTCAAAGATTGGGAACCAACTTAAAATCTCTAACTGCCTGCACAGTTTTGATGAATTTAAAGGCAGAAGAGGAGAGACTCTAGAAGGAACATATGATAGATTCGTGACCCTGCTAAACGAATTGAGCAAGAACAAGGTCAACAAATCTCAAATAGAGCTGAATATCAAATTCCTAAGTATTCTACAACCAGAATGGAAAAGTTTTGCCAGGCAGATGAGGCAGATAAACGATCTGAATGAGACTCCACTTCATGAGGTGTATGAAACCCTCCGACAAAATGAAGAAGAGGTGGATGAAATTCTAGCAGAAAAGAGAAAAGGAAAGACAGTTGAAGACACAGTTGCTCTTGTTGTCAAGAAGAAGAACAAGAAGATTGTGTATGAATCAGAAGAAGCTGAAGCTGATGCCATCTCTGACTCATATGAAAATGAACAACTGAAACAAGCATTGCTAATGCTGACGAATGCTTTTCAGAAAAAGTTATACAGAAAGCCAACTTCAAACAGTCAGAGGTACTCTTCTGGACCCAACAACTACGCTCATAAGGAAAGGGTTGAAGGTAGTAGGTATGAAGGGAAGAAGTTTGACGGGAAGAGATTAGAGGAGAAGAAATCAGAAGAGAGAAGGTACTGTTGGTTTATTAGATTTAAACAAACTGCTCTGATACCACTTGTTGGTCCCGAAGGTGCTAAACAAGTTTGTAGAAGGGGGGGGGGTTGAATACAAACACAGAATTTAAAGTTTAATAAATTGTTTATTGAAGAATCAAAATACAATTTACTAGTTTGTTGCGGAATAAGATTAAGACAGACTCAATCTAAACAAACTTAAGAACCACTAAGATAGTTGCACAAGAAGTTCAGAGAATGGGGGTTTAGAGATATAGAAAACAAGGGTTTCTATCTTGAGTTCAAGGATGAAGCACACCTTTAGATGAAGGGGTGAACTTCCTATTTATACCCTATGCATTAAATGCATGGCATGATACTTTACACGTGGCGTCCACAGATTGGCTTTGATAAACTGACTTTTGGGAGACATGCTTTCGGCCGAGTCATGAACAGTGTAGTAGACAGAGTTGTTGTACGAATGGTTTCAGAGGCTTGTCCGTTCTGACACATCGTACTAGGTTGTGCAAGGATAGACAAAAGGAAACTTGAGGCATAAGCTTTGTGATCGTTTGATCGCTGAGTATCTCTAAGTTCAGAGATAAAGAGGTTCAGCTATCGCTGAAGCTTTTTCTCATGTTCCTTCGCGTATTAGTAGAGTTGTCTTTGCTTCACTGATATCCGCATCAGGTCACTAGTAGACTTCTCATTGTTCAGCAGCTTCGTCTTTGATTCAGCTATGAATATCTGTTGACGCGAAACTTGTCTTCAGGGATTACGTTGGTTGTTTACTTTAGGAACTATCAGTGATAACTGAACAGACTCAGTTCGATCACTGATAGTGAAACACTAATACATAGAAATGTTTATAAGAAAGACTATCAGCGATAACTGAACAGACTCAGTCTGATCGCTGATGGTGAAACACTAATACATACTAAAACGTAATTTTCACTAAGTATAGGAGAGGGTCGTTATCAAATCACTGAGAGAGTTTGGATCAACAATCTCCTCCTATTTGATAATGACAAAGTAACTGAAGAAAATTACTTTATGATTCAAAATGATGGAATAATCAGGACTCGTAACATACATGTCCCAATTACTATTTTGAGGGATCTTTTACAGCACTGATGAAGTTAAGTACTTTACTGAAATTTCATTAATTCAGGAATAGAATTACAAGGAATGAAAATTACAAGTAAATTACTTACTGTAAGTACAACTAATAGATTACAGAAGAGAAAACTAATCTATCAGCTATAAGAAGATTTAGGAGGATTTATCATATACTCAGGTATTTCTTCTCCTTTCTGTCTTCGTTCCAAAGATTCTTGGCTGATAATTTCTTTGATTTTCTCAGCAGCAGGGAAGAAGTCACACCATAAGCATAAGAGATCCTTGAGATGATTCAGAGGACAGATATGAATCTCAGAGACTCTTTGAAATTTGAGTTCCTCATCATCATCTCTGAAGAATATTCCATAAGGATGATCAATTACTTGACCAGCTTGGAAAGGACCACCAGGAGGCAGAGATAAATCCAGAACTGAAAGATCAGGAGGAGGACCAAACAGTGCATCTCTTGAAAATTTTATAGAAGTTTCATTCCTGATGATGGCGACGTCTTCAGAGGAGGAGGACCCGATTTTTCTTTTGAGTTTCTTGGGATTGGGAGGGATAGGAGATGGCAGGTTCAGTACAAAAGTGACTCTGTTGATGAGAGCTTTAAGAAGTCCTTCAACGTAGCCTCTGTATGTAGATTTCGATTTCTTCAGCGCATCCCAGAATTCTATCCACTCTGTAAACCCGAAGCCTTCAAGTTTGGAAACATACATAGCTTTCTGAGTTCCATCCTCTCTGGTAATCTCCATGGTCACTGAGAGTTGATCCTTCTTCCTGCGACCAGAGATAGTCACGGCTGTTATTGGAAGAAGATCAGAGCGATAATCCATCTTCTGTTTGCACCATTCAATGGACTTATCGTTGATCTCTTGTTCTTTGGATCGTTCCTCTTCAATTTCTTTCAGCAGTGCAGCTTGAACTTCCACAGGCTTTCTTTTCAGCTTCTTGTCCTTGACTTGAGAAGATTGAATCTTTAAAGCGAGTTGGGCATCTCGTCTGCATTCAGCGATCAGTTTCTCAGCTTTGGCAGATTCTTCTCGTTCAGCTTTAGTGAGGAAGTCGAGCTCTGAGAAGGGTGTTTGAAGAGGGACTTTCAGCCGTTGACTTTCTAGTTGAGCGATCATTTCAGCTCTTTTCTTCATCACTTCCTCTGACCCATGAGATGGTTGAGAGGGCCTTCCTGGATGGACCAGGGAATCTTCTTCTTCTTCTTCATCAATCTCAGCGATAGAGATTGGGATTATTTCTTCAGCGATTGCAGCTGGGATTATTTGTAGTTCAGAACCCTTAAGCAGGGGAGAGAACTGTCTGGTCAGAAAATGAAAAAGAATTTAGATTATTTTTAAGGAAAGAAGAGAGATAAAGGCTAGAAATAAACAGGGGTAGAATTTTTATAGAAAGATAAGGGAACAAGAGTAAGGCATACCTGAGAAGGATTCTCCTCAGGTAGTGAGATCATCATCAGGGTTTTCTTAGCAGATGCACCTTTGCTTTGGGAAGGGGTTCCTGAAGATGATCCTTGTCTCCCCCCTGCTTTGGGAAGGGGTTCTTTCGAAGCTATCGCTGATGATGTGACGGCTGAAGAACACCAGAGAGATGGATCTTCCTCATCGTCATCATCATCATCTTGATGAGAGTCATCCACTTGATCTTCAAGATCAAGGTCTTCATCATCATCTTCATCCTCCTCTTCATCATCGACTATTTCAGCGATGGTGGGAGGGGCTTTATCAGCAACTATCTCCCCCTCAACCTGAGAGGGAGTTTCCTTCGGTGGTTCAACAATAACTTCAGCATCCGTGTTTTCTTCAGCTGTCTTCTCCCCCTCTTTGTCATTATCAACAAGGGAGAGATCTTGTGGAGATGAAGTTGTTGCAGTAGCCAGCTTCTGGACTTCAGCCTCCAGACCTGTGAGTCGTCCTTCAAGTGCAGGGATGTCGGACGTAGCTAGGTGAATAAATTCCACAGCTATGGTCAGGGCTGAACGATCATCTTCTGTAAATGATGGAGCAGGAACTGGAGCTGGTGCATTCAGATTGTCGAGGACTTGCTGAAGAGTCGTAGTGCAGGCATCGATCTTTGCAGACAGATCATCATACTGCTGCTTGGATTCTTCTCTGACTTTGACAATCGCTGCCTGAGGAGTAGCGATGTGAGAAATATCAGCTTTGGAGGCGCAGGTGGCAGTCAACGTCTTCAATGCATCACCAGCTGTTTGAACAGCGCTGGTGGTGTTGTTGAGAGAAGCAGAGAGAGAATCCACCTTTGAACTCAAATTGTTGACATTGGTGTCAACAGTCGCCAAACTAGGACCTGAAAGATAAGTTAATTTTTCAGAACCAGGCTTATTTGGTGAGTTGGGAGAAGTGTATAAGGTTATAGGATTACCTGAATTATCAAAAATTTTGTAGAATTGTAAAGATTCCTCAAAAGAATGATGTTCAGGTCCTATTGGTCCAAGCTGAGTGGTAGAGACCAAAGAAATAGGGGGACTAGAGATGGGGATAGAGGATGTAGGGATAGAGGTAGTTACCGCAGGTTTTGTCACTGTTGTTGTGACAGCGACCGAGATCGCTGGCACGGTTGTAGTGGTTTGAGCTGAGGATGTGGAGGAGAGACCCACGAAATCATCTAAGGAAGTTTGTAGAGAAACATCCTTAGGTATTGAGCTAGAAGTAGCTTTCTCCTTGGTTACCTTGGCCTTCTTTGAAGGACCAAGGGAGCCAGTTGATGGTCGTTTGGAAGGGGTAGCGGCAGGGATAGCAGAAGAAGGAACCTCCTGCGTGGCCGCTGAAGACGAAGAAGTGAGGAGAGAGAGACGAGAGCGAAGTTGAGAGAGACTTACCTCGTTGGGGAGTGTCTTGACCTCCAGTGATCTCTGACCCACTTTTGGAAAAGATGCATCCGAGTTGGTGGGGTAAGTGGTAGGGTAGAGAAACTTCAGGTACGCGCAGATGAAGCGTACGTAGGGAATCTTGGGATCCCTCTCGGTCTTCTCTATCTTTGACTTAAGATCATCAAAGATAGCTGTTGCGTAGTCGAAGTTACGTCCAGTGATCACTGAGTAAGCCATCTGGACCTGAACCTTGCTAGCTTGGTCCAGTGACCCACTCTTCCCACTCATACACTGAATGATGTGTGAGAAGACGTAGTTGAGCTGGGAAGGCATCAGTGCCTTCTTCACAAGAGTCAGCTTCTTGTTGGGAATTGTAGATCTTGGTTTGGGTTCCCAAGCATATTCCATGGCATCCAGGAATTGGATGAGTTCAGCGTCAGTTGGCAGGGCGTCGAATCCATTCCTGGATTTGTCGGGGAAACGCAGGGCTTTCCTCAGGCCTAGGACAGTCATCATCCCTGAGCCTAGTTGAGTGCTGAAGGATATAGCAGGAACCTGTTCACCCTTCTTGTTGGTGAGAGAGGTTTCTTCAGCGGTAAACCAGAATTGCTGGAGTATAGCTTTCGAAGGTGTTGGATCCACAGTGATAGCATAGGCAATGCAGGATTGCCTTAGGAATTGTGCAGCTTCCACCAGATGTGGGTACTTGATACCATCAAACTCGAGGCGAGCAAGATGATTGTTCTTTGGGAGCTCTGAGTCAGAAATGGCGAATTTGACATTCTTTGAGGCGATAAGTGCAGATTGAGTCATTCTGTTTGAGTAGATAAACGAGTAGAAGAAAGGTTTAGTCGAAAAATAAAGAAGATTTGCTAGTTTCTATTTGGGGAAAGAAACATAGAAAATCAACATATTTTTAGAGAAAAACAGTTTATCTTAGAACAAGATTCAAGAATAAGAAGAAAAACCATTGATTTTGAATAAAGAATAAAATGGTTTTTAAAGAATAAAATCAAAACAAATGATTTTATGAGATTTGAGTCTTATAAACCCATAAATGGGGTTTATGTGTAAAGATTCAAGATAAGAAGTCAAGAATAACCTGTTGATCTTGAAGAGGATGATGCAGAAAGCTTGAGAATGTTAGAATGCTTGAGAGAGTATTCTTGTTTAGAAAGTATTTCCAGAAAACGTAAATTGATAGAACGGAAAAAGCATTCCTTTTATATGTGAGAAGGAGGAGAGAGAGTGTGAGAGAAGCGGGAAAACAAATGCACATCATGACATGGACACGTCCCTCGAAGGTGATTGGATAGAAGAACAACGGACGAACGTGTCAGAAAAAGGCATGTCGTGGATTGTCGGTTCAAATGACGTCATAGTTAAGAAAGAGACTGTTCATTTGTCCGTTTTGAATTTATCACTGAAGATAAATCAGCGATAGAATTTTCTTTTTGAAAGTATCCCTGATGAAAAGATAGGGATAGATTTTCTTTTAAAAGGATCACTGAATATAAATATCAGTGATAAATTTAATTTCAAAAAGCTTTTAATCATTTGAATAACAATTCAGTGATTAAGTTTTATATAACTGAATGAAGATTCAGTTGTAGGGATTGAGAAATCATACCTGAGAGTCAGAATACTTATCAGAGAATGATGAAAAGAAACTTTTGATTACTGACACAATGCATGAATGCTGAAGAATTATTCTTCAAGATTCAGCATTCCAAGCTCACTGATGAGAAAGTTGAACCTTGTCTCATCAAGAGGTTTGGTGAATATATCAGCAAGCTGAAAGTCAGTAGGGATAAAGTGAAGTTCAATATCACCATTCATCACATGATCTCTGATAAAGTGATATCTGATCTCTATGTGTTTTGTCTTTGAATGTAGCACTGGATTATTTGCTATAGCGATAGCACTACTGCTGTCGCAATAGATAGGAATTTTTGACAGCTGAAGGTCATAATCTAATAGTTGATTTCTCATCCATAAGATTTGAGAACAACAGCTTCCAGCGGCTACGTATTCAGCTTCAGCTGTGGAAGTGGACACAGAATTTTGCTTCTTGCTTGTCCAACTTACCAGCTTTCCTCCCAAGAGTTGACATCCACCAGTGGTACTCTTTCTGTCAAGTTTACATCCTGCAAAATCACTATCAGAATAACCAGTTAGATCGAACCCTGAGTCTTTGGGATACCAAAGACCGAGGTTAGGAGTTCCTTTCAGATATCTGAAAATTCGCTTTATAGCGATCAGATGGGATTCCTTGGGTTCAGATTGATAGCGTGCACATAAACAAGTAGAGTACATGATGTCAGGTCGGCTTGCTGTGAGATACAACAGAGAGCCTATCATTCCTCTATAGGCAGTGACATTAACAGGTTTTCCAGAAGGATCTTTGTTAAGTGTCAGGGGTGGTGCCATAGGAGTTTTCATCGCTGAAGTTTGAGTAAGATCAAACTTCTTCAGCATATCTTTAACATACTTACCTTGGTTGATAAAAGTACCTTTGTCAGATTGTTTAATCTGAAGACCAAGAAAATATGTCAGCTCACCCATCATACTCATTTTATATTCTTTCTTCATTCTTTCAGCGAAGCGAGTACACAGAGATGGGTTAGTAGAACCAAATATTATGTCATCGACATATATTTGTACAAGAATTATATGACCTTTTATCTTTCTGAAAAATAACGTATTATGAATCTTGCCACGTTCAAAATTTTCAGAGATAAGAAAAGATGAGAGAGTGTCATACCAAGCACGAGGGGCTTGTTTTAGACCATAGAGAGCCTTATCCAATTTATAAACATAATTTGGATGCTTAGGGTCATAGAACCCTGGTGGTTGTTCTACATAGACTTCTTCATTCAGCTTTCCATTTAGAAACGCTGATTTTACGTCCATTTGATAGACGATGAAGTCTTTATAGACTGCATAAGCTAAGAATAGTCGAATTGCTTCGAGCCTGGCCACAGGGGCAAAGGTTTCATCATAGTCTATGCCTTCCTCTTGTCTGTATCCCTGAGCAACAAGTCGAGCCTTGTTGCGGGTTACAGTTCCATGTTCATCTAACTTGTTTCTAAACACCCATTTGGTGCCTATTACAGTTTTATCAGATGGTCTAGGAATGAGATTCCAAACTTTGTTTCGAGAAAATTCAGTCAGCTTTTCTTGCATAGCGCTGACCCAGTTTGGATCTCTGAGGGCATCATCAGTCTTCTTTGGTTCTATTAAAGAGAGAAAGTTTACAAAGAGACAGATATTATCTGAGCTTCGTCGTGTCTGAATACCTGCATCTGGATCACCAAGAATTTGATCTATTGGGTGATCTTTGGTCCATCGCTGAGCAGGAGCATTATTGCTTAACTCAGAGGTTGGATCAACAATTTGAATGTTTATCGATGATGACGATTGAGGATCATCAGCGATCAACTGTTGAGTAGATTCACTGGAGAGGTTTTCAGACGAAGGCAGATTTGATGGTAGGAGTGTGTTTAAAGGTTCAGCTGAAACCCATGAGTTGGATTCAGCGGTAGGATGTATAATGTTTGGATCATCATCAGCGACTGGAGAATCTGAATGCTGATGGTTAGAGAAGAAAGGTTCAGTTTCTCTGTAGTGAGAAAGCATCCAAGCATTTAACTCTTCATTGTCAGCGATTGGTTTGGAGTTCGTTGAGCGAGTTTCATCAAAAGTGACGTGAATTGTTTCTTCTACGGTTTGTCTTCTCTTGTTGAAGACTCTGTAGGCTTTGGAGACGGAGGAATATCCTAGAAATATTCCATCATCAGCTTTTGGGTCGAACTTTCCAAGTTGATCTCTGTTGTTTAAGATAAAACACTGACAACCAAAGATATGAAGAAAGCTGATAGAAGGCTTCCTTCCAACAAAAAGTTCATAAGCTGTCTTCCCAAATCGCTTTATTATCAGCGATCTGTTTTGAGTAAAACATGCAGTGTTTACAGCTTCAGCCCAAAATTGAGTAGGGAGATGAGAATCGCTGAGCATTGATCTAGCAGCTTCTATGATCGTTCTGTTTCTTCTTTCAGCGACTCCGTTTTGCTGAGGTGTTCTTACTGAAGAGAAGTTGTGAGAGATTCCCTTGTTCTCAAAGAAATTGTTCAGAGAACTATTTTTGAATTCAGTTCCATGATCACTTCTTATTGAACGAACAGTAAGATTGTTCAGCACTTCCATCTTTTTCACAAAAGATATTAGTTCTTCTGGAGTATCACTCTTACAGCGAAGAAAGATAACCCAGGTGTAGCGAGAATATTCATCTACAATGACAAGTGTATATTTCTTTCCAGCTATTGATTGGATGTTGACAGGGCCAAATAGATCCATATGCAAGAGCTGAAGAGGACTTGTCACTGAGGAAACTTGTTTCGACTTGAAACTTGCTTTTGTTTGTTTTCCTTTTTCACATGCTGAGCAGAGAGATTCTTTAGCATATGAGTGCTGAGGAAGACCAGAAACCAGTTCCTTAGATGAGAGAGAATTCAGGGTTTTGAAGTTTAGATGAGAGAGCCTTTTATGCCATAGCCAGTTGACATCAGAAGAGGCTTTAGATAGAAAACATAAGTTTTCAGTGATAGTAGAGTCCATATCTATTACATAGACATTTTCTCTGCGATGACCACTGAGAGCAAGTTTTCCTTTCTCATTTAACACTGAACATGCTTTCTTAGTAAAGCGTACTTCATAGTCTTTATCACATAGCTGACTGATGCTTAGAAGATTATGCTTCAGTCCATCTACATAAGCGACTCTTCGAAAGGTAGTTGTCCCATTGCTGAGGACACCAAACCCTCGGGTAAATCCTTTACCATTTCCACCAAAGGTCACAGAGGGACCTTTTTCTTCCTTGTATTCAGTGAGCAGGTCTCTTTGTCCAGTCATATGACGAGAACATCCACTATCAAGATACCAGATGCCCTTTGATCCCTGCACACATAAGGAAGATTAAGCGTTGTTTGGTACCCACTTTTCAATGGGTCCTTCAGATTTAGTGGATAAGGTAAGTTCAGTAGTATTCTCAGTTGATGAAAATTCAGATTCAGTGGTAATCTTCACTTTGGTTAATTTCTTAACCTTAGTGGAGTTTTTCACCTTGGTTGATTTTTCAGCCTTGGTGACCTTAGCTTTAGAGACATTTTTCTTCACTTTAGCTATTTTATCAGCTTCAGTGGCAGTTGGACATTTGCTTGCAATATGATCAGTAAAACCACAGTGATAACACTTTCTGTATCTAAAAATGGTTTTAGGACCAGAAGTAGAAGGTTTTGTAAGTTTAAGATGAGCAGGGCCAGGTCCAAGAAGACTTTTCTCTTGAGATCTGGGAGGAATTTTTATTTCTTCAGATCTCGAAGGTTTAAGGTCAATCTTCAGCTTTGGAGGACAGAGATCAAAGATTTCTATCACACAGCTAGAGGATTGCTTAGCTGAAGGTTTATAAGGAACTTTCAGCTTTGCTTTCCTGTTTGCCTTCTGAGGAAGGAGAATGGACTTTCCTTTATCCGTAGACTTAGTGTCTTTGGATTTTTCCTCAGGGATGGGATTTGAAGAAGAACAGGGATAGAGTTGATTGTAAGAAGTGTCAAAGAAGGAGGTGACAAAGGTTCCAAACTTAAGCGAGGAACTCTCTTTCTTAGGATCATCCTGAGGTGTCCAAAAACCAAGACCAGTTTTATCACTATCAGGGGTTTGAGCATTTATTATCTCAGAGATTTTTGTTGATGATTTGCACCATTTTTCAACATGAGCCTTTTCTGTTTTTAAAGCAGCGATGGCTTGTTCGCGTTCAATACTGATGATTTCATTTATAATGACTTGATCTTTCAACTTTTCTTCTAAAAGATTTAGTTCTTTGATCTTTTCATGACATTTCTCCAGCTCTTGAGTTAAATGAACATTTTTGTTCTCAGCTTGAGTTTTGTCGTTTAGGGCATTATAAAGGTCAATCGTCAGTACATCAACAGCGCGACTTCTCTCAGCTTCAGGTAGAGAGGGATTTGTAGAAATAGATACCTGAGATGATATGTAGCTCATAGAAGATTCAGATGGTTCTTCCACTTCTTCTTTAATCTCAGCCATGAGGCAAAGATTAGCGACTTCTTCTTCATAAAAAGATGATTCTTCTGATTCAGCCCAGTCGTGTTCTTCAGCGATGAGACCTTTACCTTTTCGCTGATAGCTTTTCAGCTTTTGATATTTGTTCTTCAGCTTAAGGTATTTGTCATCACTGGATCTTCTTGAGGTAGAAGGTTTGAAGACCTTTTTCGACCTGCACTCACTAGCAAAATGTCCAATCTTTTCGCAGTTATAGCAAGTGGCAGTAGCCTTATCAACCGGAGTTGATTTTGGCTTTTCAGTAATAGAGAGAGGTTTACTTCTTCGGAAGTTACTCTTTCTTGCAAATCTCTTAAAAGAGTTTGTCAAAAGTGCTAAGGACTCATCAAACTCTGAAAGGTCAGGGTCTGATAGATCCTCAGATTCAGAATCTAACTCAGTGATAGTGAGAGTAGATTTCTGAGATGGAATTATCTCTGAAGAGACTAAAGCAACAGGAGTGCTTTTAGAGTCTTTAGAATCTTTTATAAGATTCTTTTTCAGTAGATTAGATTGCTCATAGTTGAGCAGTATTCCATATAGAGTGCTTAAGGAGAGAGTATGTAAGTCTTTTGTCAGCTTAAGACATATTGAATAACTGTCCCAGCTTTCAGCAAGACATTCCAAGAATTTTGTTAGGACCTCAGAATTAGAATAGGTCCTACCAACAGTTCTTAGGTCAACTATTAGGCAGTTAAATCGCTGATGAACGTCAGAAAGAGATTCATTCTTACCAGCGATGAAACTTTCATACTGTCTTACCAAGTTAATCTTTCGAGTCTCTTGGATTTCAGTGGTGCCCTCATATTGAACACATATGGTTTCCCACATTTCTTTAGAAGTTTTCAGATGCATGATGGAATGGAAAACTTCATCAGGCAGAGCCATTGAAATAATGGTCTTTGCTCTTGCATCTATGCCTACCTTCTTTTTATCTTCATCACTCCACTGTCTTATTTCCTTAACGACATATCGTTCAGGGACAGCTTCCGTGGTGGCAGTAGCGGGAACCGCAGCTATAATTCTAACAGGTTCATAGGGTCCGTTTTCTATATATTCAGGTATAGTAGGATCCGCACCTTCAAGAAATAGCATCATTCGATTTTTCCATAGAGAAAAGTTATCTCTGCTAAATCGAGGAGGTTTAGAAAGTGAACCATTATCATAGTAGTTTGTGTTTGTGTTTAATGCCATTTTAGAATAGCAAGGAAGAGTATACAGCAAGATCTTGTTTATTAGATTTAAACAAACTGCTCTGATACCACTTGTTGGTCCCGAAGGTGCTAAACAAGTTTGTAGAAGGGGGGGGGGGGTTGAATACAAACACAGAATTTAAAGTTTAATAAATTGTTTATTGAAGAATCAAAATACAATTTACTAGTTTGTTGCGGAATAAGATTAAGACAACTCAATCTAAACAAACTTAAGAACCACTAAGATAGTTGCACAAGAAGTTCAGAGAATGGGGGTTTAGAGATATAGAAAACAAGGGTTTCTATCTTGAGTTCAAGGATGAAGCACACCTTTAGATGAAGGGGTGAACTTCCTATTTATACCCTATGCATTAAATGCATGGCAGGATACTTTACACGTGGCGTTCACAGATTGGCTTTGATAAACTGACTTTTGGGAGACATGCTTTCGGCCGAGTCATGAACAGTGTAGTAGACAGAGTTGTTGTACGAATGGTTTCAGAGGCTTGTCCGTTCTGACACATCGTACTAGGTTGTGCAAGGATAGACAAAAGGAAACTTGAGGCATAAGCTTTGTGATCGTTTGATCGCTGAGTATCTCTAAGTTTAGAGATAAAGAGGTTCAGCTATCGCTGAAGCTTTTTCTCATGTTCCTTCGCGTATTAGTAGAGTTGTCTTTGCTTCACTGATATCCGCATCAGGTCACTAGTAGACTTCTCATTGGTCAGCAGCTTCGTCTTTGATTCAGCTATGAACATCTGTTGACGCGAAACTTGTCTTCAGGGATTACGTTGGTTGTTTACTTTAGGAACTATCAGTGATAACTGAACAGACTCAGTTCGATCACTGATAGTGAAACACTAATACATAGAAATGTTTATAAGAAAGACTATCAGCGATAACTGAACAGACTCAGTCTGATCGCTGATGGTGAAACACTAATACATACTAAAACGTAATTTTCACTAAGTATAGGAGAGGGTCGTTATCAAATCACTGAGAGAGTTTGGATCAACAGGTACCCATCTGAAGGGAAAAGGATAGAGGAGAAGAAACCGGAAGAAAGAAAGTACAAGGATGAAGGATCAAGTCAGTCAGGACCACCTACGTGCTACAATTGTGGCAAAACAGGTCATTTTGCCAAGGATTTCCGAAGATCAAAAGTAAGAAACTCCGATTACTACAAGAACAAAATGCTTCTTGCAAAGCAATAGGAGGCTGGCAAGGCACTTATGGCTGAAGATGAATACTGGCTCGATCACTCAGACGAGGAAGAAGAGGATGAAGAAAAGGATGAAGCCGTCAATATGTGCTTGATGGGCAAAATGGAATCAGATGCTGAAGCTGATTCAGATAATGAAGAAGAGGAGGTATGTGATTTATCGTACTCAGATTTCATGAATAAAATGCATGCCATGAGTTTAAAACAAGAAGAATTAGAATCTAATCTTAAGCGTGAAAATGGTGTTATAATTAACAAAAACCAATTGATATAGAAACTTAGCAATGAAATCGCTGAGAAGAAAGAATTAGTTGAGGTTTTACATACAAACGTTGACACCAACGCGAAAGAACAGACAATAATTCTTAAAGAGAATTCTGAACTCAAGTCTAAACTGACAAAAAGTGAGATTGATTTGTATAATCTTACTAAAATGCATTCTTCATGTACTAAAGAAAACAAATCTTTAATTGCAAAACTAGATGCTTTGGAAATAAAATTATACTCATTAGGTCAAAGTGAGCAAACCATTCATCTTAACAAACCGAAAAAAATAAAGAACATTGGGGAATCGGTTATGTGAAACCTCATTGTCTTAAAAAGGGTATAAGAGAAGTGCCTGCACTTTATGATTATACCTCTATGCTAGTTTCACACCGAATCGCTAACCTTAAAGTTTTTAATACTAAACTATCAAAGGAGGATGAAGCCAATGAAATTGAAAAACGGAAGAAGTCATCTAAAGTTCACCTTCCATTTTACTATGCGAAGTTGAATAATAGTTATGACTATCCAAATAATGAAAAGAAATCTCTTTCAACTGACTACTTTCAAAGTTATTCTGTAAAAGAGATGGAGGCGAAGCCTGTTATAGGTAAACTTTATGACCCTTCTCTTGTGTTAGAAAGTAAAATTTCTGAACTCGAGAACTCTTTATCAGACGAAAGACTCTTGATTGAGATTCAACAAAAAGTTTTTTCAACCGTTATGAAAAATGTTGTTTTACAAAGGCTTCTACTTCTGATGACATGATTGGTTCATCAAACGAAGGTGTCGGTCCAACAATACTTTATATATAACAAGTTCTTAGAAACAACACAATAAGATTACCAACCTGTTTGATATATAAAATAACGATTACAAGGTTGATCGATTAAGATTTGCTTTGTGTTCTCTATGTTTTCTCTCTTTTTCACCTTGATGTGTGTGTTTTTATGTGTGATCTTTTTGATCTGATGTATGAGAGATTGAGAGATACACTTAGATAATATCTAGAATAGATATTATCTAAATCTAATCTACCTAACAACTTGCAAGAGCAAGTTGTAGTATTAAACTAAAATAACTACATAATATCTAACAAATAGATATTATGTCTAACTAAGTTAACTAATATCTAACATACTAGATATTAAGTTAACTTTTACAATAATAAACAAATACATTGATTACATTGACATTTATTACAAATAGACATAGACTTTTATATCGAGAGTCGACGTTCCGGCTTTAGCTTCAGATTACGATCTTCAGATTGGATGATCTTGAATCCAATGAGACTGTGGTCTAACAATCTCCCCCTTTGGATCAAGATCATATAATAAAAAGATTTATCCAATTCAGTCTTCTTGTTCAGCTCAGAAGATGCAATCTCTTTTCTCTAGCTCTGAAATCAGCATGTCTTCAATCTAATAATCTCCCTTTTTGAAGAGTAGACGTGATTCTTGAAACATGTGATCTTTGCCATTTCTTCTGTAGTCATTCTCCCCCTTTTTGATGTTAAGTGCAACGACTTCATCAAAATTTGTAGTAAGAAATGTCAATCTAACGGTTAGAGCCCCTGATTCGTCAATTCATAAGAGATTCATCCAGATCTTTGCAAATCCAGACAAATTAGATGTGTAACACCTGAATCAACTAATGAATCAGTTAGAATGCCTGTCAGTAACACTAGGTCACTGTGTGTAACGAATACACATGAGAAAGGAGTTGTTTGATGTTGACTCCCCCAGGGATTCCATTTAATCATCGAAACACCACAAAGGTTATTTCTATAAACGTTATGACAAAGAAACAAATTCCTTGTGTGTTCGTGCTTGTGTTGAAAGAATTAAGCACTTGATAATTGCTTATTGGCTCAAAATTGTGTAAACCACTGAGACAACAGTAAGTTAAACACAGACTCAATGTGCATGATTGAAGTACGAAGGTGGGGCAGACTTCCTTCTTTTCAATATCCAGATTTTCCAAATGAAAATCAGATAGCAAATGTGCTGCATCCCCTTTGAAAATGAAACATTATCTATTTGAGAAGAAAATGAGTAGATGGTGAGGTTTGATCAAGAGTTGGCATGGGTTAGTTGCCTGTTTCAATAATGATCACCAAAGAATTGTGAATCATTAGAATTGTGGCTACCCGGCTCAGAAAAAGTTGATGCAGAGTTGTGATATTCTTTTAACTCTGTTCTCACACGCTCTTTCTTTAAAACTTTTTGCTTTCTCTAATCACACTCATTCCTTTTCTAATTGCACACTCAATCACTGAGGATTAACTTCTTGGGTAAAAATCACTGGTTAAGGTGATTCCATAGAAGTTGTGTTAATACCTAGCACAATGATTCGTTGTTTTCCTATGATGCATGTGATACTCAGATTGGTTTAACTATTTCAGTTAAAGCACAATTTAGATCATGAAAACATTTAAAATACACTCCCAAAATATAAAACATGTGGAAAAATCGGGAAGTGGTTTGAACATTAAAAACAATGTTTTTGATGATTGAAAGTTGTCCTTCTTTCAACCATATGTGAGATGAAGATAAAGGTTTATACCTTAACGAGTGATCTTTCATCTCATGAAGCTAAGCGTAAAGTCATAAACATATGAACTTGTAAGCTTCTCTCAAAAATTCTGCAAAAGTCTAATGTCAAGTCAAAGTAATAATTATTCACTTATATTGAAAAGACAAAAAGCAGTAAAACTTTTAAAGTACGAGTTCTGATCAGAAGTAATCAGAAGTCATTTCCGTACACCCTTTTTGACTTGAAGAGCTCCCCCTAAAATCTTGCATTACAAAAAACTTTTGACATTTTAAAAGGTATATGCAAATTTTATGAGCTCCCCCTCGAAGTAATATTGACCAGATGTCAATTTCTTCTCATACTCCCCCTTCTATCATGAACAAAATGTTAACTTGCAGATAGCAATCAGATTTAAGAATAAGATAAGGATGAAAAAGTATACAATTAGAAAACTTTTATAGGTAATTACTGGTTATACTTTGAGATTTAGCATACCAAGCTTCGAGACTAGAAAGGTAAACCTCTTTTCGTCTAAAGGTTTGGTGAACAAATACGCAAGTTGATACTCAGTCTTTACAAAGAAAGTTCAATTCTTCCTTTCTCTACATTATCCTTGATAAAATGATACCTGACGTCTATATGCTTTGTCTTCGTGTGTTGAACAGGATTCGCCATTATTGCGATGGCGCTCTTGGAATCACAGTATAATGGTATCTTGTTGAAGTGGAAACCGTAGTCGCGTAATTGAGTTCTCATCCACAAGACCTGAGAACAGCAGCTAGCAGCAGCTACATATTCTGCTTCTGCCGTGGAAGTTGAAACACACAGTTGCTTCTTTGATCCCCAACTGACAAGTTTGTCACCGAGGAACTGCACATGTCCTGACGTACTCTTCCTGTCTAACATACAACCTGCATGATCTGCATCTGTGTAGGTTGTTAGTTCAAAACTAGTATCTTTAGGATACCACAGACCAAGATCTGCAGTGCCCTTTAGATACCTAAAGATGCGCTTCACAGCAGACAAATGGATTTCTTTAGGATTGGCCTGATATCTTGCACATAAACATGTTGAGAACATTATATCTGGCCTACTCGAAGTAAGATACATTAAAGAACCTATCATCCCTCGATAAGTCCTAATATCAACAGCCTTTCCCGAAGGATCGGTGCCAATTTTAGTACCTGGTGCCATTGGGGTACCAATCGATTTTGAATTTTCCATTTGGAACTTCCGAAGAATATCCCTAATGTACTTTGATTGATTGATAAAAATACCCGATGAAAATTGTTTGACTTGCAATCCGAGAAAGAAATTCATCTCTCCCATCAAGTTCATTTGAAATCTAGACACCATAAGGTTTGCGAAGTTCTTACAGTACTTAGTATTTGTAGAACCAAAGATAATATCATCTACATAGATTTGAATTAAAATGATATCGCCTTTTTCCTTTTTAATAAACAAAGTGGTATCCACCGTACCTTTTGAAAACCCATACTTGACTAGAAAATTAGAAAGGACATCATACCAGGCTCGAGGTGCTTGTTTCAGACCATAGAGTGCTTTGTCGAGAATGTATACCGGATTTGGCTTCTCTTGATTGACAAATCCCTCTGGCTGAGAGACGTAGACTTCCTCCTTCAGAATTCCATTGAGGAATGTTGTCTTCACGTCCATTTGAAAGACCGTGAAGTTCTTGTGGGCTGCGTAGGCTAAAAACATTCTGATTGCCTCTAATCGCGCCACAGGAGCATATGTTTCGTCATAGTCTATTCCTTCCTCTTGTCTGTATCCTTTGGCTAGTAGTCGTGCCTTGTTTCTGATGACGGTTCCATCTTCGTCTTTCTTTATTTTGAACACCCATTTCGTACCTATTATGGTTTTACCTTGAGGTTTCGGTACGAGTCTCCAGACTTTAAGTGCATCGAACTGATTTAGCTCTTCTTGCATTGAGATCACCCATTCTGGATCAGCAAGTGCTTCCGATACATGTGTTGGCTCGAACTTTCTCAGAAAGGAGTCATGCATGCACAGGTTTATTGATGCTGACCTAGTTTGCACCGGTTTTGATGGATCGCCAATTATCTGGCTTATCAGGTGCTTTTTGGTCCATTTTTGTTCATGAGGCAGTGGACTAGATGATTGTATGTCAGTTGTATCATCTACAAATCCACTTGTACCTTCTTCTGTTTGTTCTGGAGGAATGATTGTTTCAGTTGAAGTGGTAGGTTCAGAAGGCTCAGCAGGTACAGCTTGATCTGGCTGTAGATGGATCTGTACAGTATCTCCTACTGTTTCAGCTACTTCTGTCTCTTTATCACATGGAACTTCTTCAACTGTTGGAGTTGGCATTTGAATTGTAATTTCTTGTTGAATCGGGGCGTTTGATTCAATAGAGTCATCTTTATTGGTTGGATGAGTAGTCGTTAAGTCTTCCATCCTGTCAACCACAACAAATCAAACAATTGAAATAATTGAAATAATAAATCTAAATCAGATAAATGGTTAGTTGAAGTTGAAGCTTCGTCTGATTTAGTCTGTTGAGACACAGGTTCTGGACTGAGTTGCCCAGAAGCTCGTACTCCGTTTATAACGGGTTCTGAATGTTGTTGTTCGGAAGCCATATCTTCATCAAAGGAGATGTTGACGCTTTCAATCACCGTCTTTGACTTCTTTAGGTAAACATGAAATGCAGTCGCTGTTGAGGAATATCCAATGAAGATTCCTTCATCTGCCTTAGCGCTGAACTTGTTAAGATTCTCCCTATCGTTTAGTACGAAACACTTACATCAAAATATATGGAAGTATTTGATTGTTGGTGTTCGGTTGTTGATTAACGCATAAGGAGTCTTCTTGAACCTTCGATGTACCATGAAACGATTTTGTGTGTAGCACGCAGTCGAAACAGCTTCTGCCCACAAAAACAGAGCTAAGTCTGATTGACTTAGCATAGTACGAGCAGCCTCGACTAGTGTTTGGTTTCTTCTTTCAACCACTCCATTTTGTTGAGGGGTACGAGCAGCAGAGTATTGATGTGAAATCCCGACAGATTCGAGATATTCTTCAACTTTGTTATTCTTGAACTCTGTGTCGTTGTCTGTTCTTAGAACCTTGACCGGTTTCTGCAGATTCACCTGGGTCGTTTTCAGGAATGTAATGAGAACATCAGGTGTCTCATCCTTTGAACGAAGAAACTTGACCCATGTGTATCGCGAATAATCGTCCACGATCACGAGTATGTACTTCTTTCCGCCTAAGCTTTGAGTTCGCATCGGACCGCATAGATCCATATGCAATAACTCTAACGGAGATTTTGTACTTGGTTCAGGCTTTGGTTTATGAGGTGCCCTCTTCATCTTCCCTTTTTTACAAGCTGCACAAAGATGTTCTCTTTCGTATTTCAGTTCTGGAAGTCCTTTGACGAGCTTTCCACTGACCAGATCGTTGATGTACCGAAAGTTGAGGTGAGAAAGACGTCGATGCCATAACCAACTTTGGTGCATCGAAGCTTTCGATAGTAGACAAACTTGCTTGTCAGTCTGGACATCAGATAAATTGATTGTGTAGAGGTCTGATTCTCGTTTACCGACCAAAAGTTCTTCACCTTCTTCATTGCGAACGGAACATCTTTTGGCTTTGAAGTTGACCTCTAAGTCTTTGTCACAGAACTGGCCTATGCTGAACAAGTTGTGTCGTAAGCCTTCTACATAGCTCACCTTCTTGATAGTGACATTGTCATGTTGTACATCACCGTATCCCATGATTGGAGAAAACTGGTTGTTGCCAAATCTTACTGTTCCACAATAATTTTCTTTAAAGTTGGACAGTATCTCCTTTTGCCCTGTCATGTGCTTGGAACAACCGCTGTCCAAGAACCACGTATGACTGGTCTGCATAAGAGAAATAAGAAAATTTAGATTTGTATATGACAACATTGGAATTTACACTTTGATCATCGAAGTGCGGGTCTTGAACTGATTTGTTCAAAAGCCTATTTTGTCTTTGATGTTCGGGTTTTGAACTGCATTATCCAAAAACCTATTTTGACTTTGAAGAACGAGTCCTGATCTGTACATAATCAGAAGTCGCTTTCTCTTTAAGCTTTGTGTGCCTGCAACACAGATTTCGCCTTAGGTACCCATTGGAATTTGGGTCCTTTTGTGTTAGCACAAGATTTTGGTATCCATTTCAAATTGGATCCTATTTTCTTTTGAAAAGTATGTGAAGAATGGGTATGAGGTGAATGCACATGCACATGGTAATTTCCAAACCAATCTTCAGAATCTTGACAAGAGATAGATATATGTTTATCATAAAAAGAAGACTTTCCAGCAGATAAAGATAACTGAAATAATTGCTTCATTGTATATTGTTTACGAGAAACAACAAGTTTTGGGTTCAAAACAGCAAAATAAGCAATTACAACATCTTTAGTAAGCGAAGTCTTATTACAATTAACACTACTAGACGTTAAGACGGTCTTGTCAAGGTTCCGTTTGGGTTGCCACAGAGAATTTGCTTCTGGCCTTTGATTGCTCACATCTGAAACATGTAAAGCTGGTGAGTTAGACCTTGGAGCAACAAACGAATGCTTCTTCTTGGAATTACCAGTAGTGGTCGGTTTCTGTGAATGCTGAGATAAATTCTTACCTTTAGCATTCTTAGCGTTCACAGAGACTGATTTATCAACGAAAGCTTTCGTTGATTTTGCACTGTTCACAGGCTTACTGGTTTTTCTTAAAGTTTTCTTCACAAATGATGAATGGTTGGGAAGTTTTGTATTAAAGTCAAAGAGATTGGAACCATCATCTAAACTACCGTCAGAGTTCACCTTAGAGTTTGAAGCTTTTGAAAGAACAATATTTGAAAACACGGTTGTAAAAATGCTTTGTTCAATATTTATCATAAGTCTTGCATCTGATAAGGAAGTCTCGAGTTCAGAAATTTTACGTTCTAAAACGAGAGGAAGGACATATAATTTACCTTTGATAGGCTTCGCCTCCATTTCCTTTACAGAATAACTTGGAAAGAAATCACTTGAAAGTGGTTCCTTCTTTTTATATATTGGGTTTTCATCATAACTATTATTCAACTTCGCATAATAAAATGGAAGATGAACTTTAGCTGATTTCATCCGTTTTTCTGTTTCATTGTCTTCATCCTCTTTTGATAGCTTAGTCCAAAAAGTTTTAAACGCGGGGAGTCTGCGGGCTAATTGCATATTAAGATGATCATAAAGTCCTAGAACTTCAGACATCCCCTTTTGAAGACAGTGAGGATTCTTATAACCGATTCCCCATCTCTCTTTCTCCTCTTTGGGCTTGTTTAGAAAAATAGTTTGTTCAGTTTGACCCATTTTATACAACTTCTCTTCCAAACTTTTTAGTTTTCCGAGTAAATAAAAGTTTTCTTTTATACAAGAAGCATGCAACTTTTTAAGCTCATAAATATCTATCTCACTCTTTAGAAGTTGAGACTTAAGATCAGAATTCTCTTTTAGAATTATTATCTTTTCCTTAGCGTTGGTGTCATTATCTTTATGTAAAACCTCAATTAATACTTTATTCACAGCAATTTCATTGCTAAGTTTCTGTATCAACTGGTTTTTGTCTGTCATGAAACCATTATCTTGTTTAGGATTAGATTCTAACTCTCTTTGTTTCATACTCATGGCATGCATTTTATTCATGAATTCTAAATCAGATAGATTACATACCTCCTCTTCTTCATTGACAGAATCAGCTTCAACATCTGATTCTATCTTGCCCATCAAGCACATGTTGACGGCTTCTTCTCTCTCTTCATCATCTTCTTCTTCATCATCTGAGTGATCGAGCCAGTATTCGTCCTCAACCATCAGTGCCTTGCCTGCCTCTTGTTTTTTTGCAAGAAGCATCTTGTTCTTGTAGTAGTCTGAATTTCTGACTTTTGATCTACGGCAGTCTTTGGCAAAGTGACCTGGTTTGCCACAGTTGTAGCATGTAGGCGGTTCTGGCTGACTTGATCCTTCAGCTTTGAATTTCCTTTCTTCCGGTCTCCTCTCCTCTATTCTCTTTCCTTCCGACTGAAACCTTCTTTCTTCAGGTTTCCTCTCCTCTGATCGTCTCCCCTCAAATCTCTTCCCTTCATATCTGCTACCTTCAATCCTTTCTTTGTGAATGTAGTTGTTCGGACCAGATGAATATCTCTGATTATTTGATGTTGGCTTTGTGTAGAACCTTTTCTGAAAGGCGCTAGTCAGCATCATCATTGCTTGGTTCAACTGATCATTTTCATCTGATTCTGAGTTTGCACAACCTTCATTTTCTTCATCTGATTCATGTACAGTCGCCTTGTTCTTCTTCTTTCTGACTACAAGGGCGACTGTGTCTTCAACTACCTTTCCTCTCTGTCTCTTCTCATCCAGAATTTCATCCACCTCTTCTTCATTCTGACGGAGGGTTTCATACACCTCGTGAAGTGGAATCTCATTCAGGTCTTTAATCTGCTTCATCTGACGAGCAAATCTTTTCCATTCAGGTTGAAGAATACTAAGGAATTTGATATTCAGCTCATTTTGAGATTTGTGAACTTTGTTCTTGCTAAGTTCATTCAGCAATGTCACAAACCTGTCATAGGTTTATTCTAAGGTTTCTCCCACCCTGCCTCTAAATTCTTCATAGTTATTTAGGCAGTTGGAGATCTTCAGTTGATTTCCAATTTTTGAACCCAACATCATTTTCTCGAGCTGATCCCACATTTCTTTACCTGAAGCCTTGTAACTGTCAATCTTGGTGTATATTTCATTTGGGATCCCCTGTAAGATGTATGACTTTGATAATTTGTCGCCTTTGGCTCTTCTGAGGTTATCATCTTGTAGCTCGTGATACTTCAGTTCAACCTGAGTAGGCACGTTATCAATTGCACGAGTCGTCATTGGTGGTGTCATAATCCCTTCTTCAATAGATGTTCTGATATAATCACCCAGCTCGTGTCTGTCAATGAAGTTTAGAAACCTATCCTTCCACTGTTCGTACTCTCCCTTGAAGAGAACTGGTGGCTTGGTGTCAGTTCCTATTGTGAGAGCTTCTCTGGATGTCATTCTGAAGAATATCCTAAGTATGGAATTAAAAGTTTTGCTTTTGAGAAGGTATGCGTTTCAAGTTAGAAGCGCACTATGAGGTTTGCGGGTCTAGAAGGACACGCACAATGGAGATGTGCGGGTCAGCTGAGGAACGCAAAGTTGACTTGTTCAATTTAAGAGATGTCTTAGAGGAATGCGGGTCTTAGGTATGTGGGTTAGAGGTATGTGGGTCAGAGGTATAAACCGAGAAGTTGAGGAATGCGGGTGCTTTGGGACCCGAGTTTTGAGGATTGCGGGTCAAGTGGGAACCACAAAGTAAGGAATGCGGGTCAAGTGGGAACCGCAAAGTAAGGAATGCGGGTCAAGTGGGAACCGCAAAGTTGAGGTATGCGGGTCACTTGAGACACGCAAAGTTGA
Organism: Arctium lappa; assembly: GCA_023525745.1. Lineage (NCBI taxonomy): Eukaryota > Viridiplantae > Streptophyta > Magnoliopsida > Asterales > Asteraceae > Arctium > Arctium lappa. The sequence goes on along the minus strand of CM042059.1, from coordinate 51,695,851 downwards.
GGTATGCGGGTCACTTGAGACACGCAAAGTAGAGAAATAAGTATGTAGTTGGACCCGCAAAGTTGAGAAATGCGGGTTATTCAACCTCTGGAATGCGGGTGTTCGTCCTGAACTTCAAAAATTTGTCTAAAATTTGTTCCTGTAACGATTAGCACAACCAAACACTACCAATATGTCTAGAATCACTTCTAGAACAGAAAGCTATCACACGATCTCTCAAAAACTCACTTTTTCGAAAAATATTTGATGGCACAGTACGTATATTCACTCGACTGAATACTCACCAAATCACAAAATTGGAACTCAAATAAAGCTTTAAAGTGAAATCAAACACTCACAAATCTATCTAGCAGGTATTTCGATTACACCCTGATCGATTCTAACACCTAAAACACTCAAAAACACAAAATCGAATTTTGTTCAAGAACACAGAGTCGTTTTTCTCATAAACTTGTTTTTGATCTTAATCAGGCTCTGATACCAATTGTCGGTCCAACAATACTTTATAACAAGTTCTTAGAAACAACACAATAAGATTACCAACCTGTTTGATATATAAAATAACGATTACAAGGTTGATCGATTAAGCTTTGCTTTGTGTTCTCTATGTTTTCTCTCTTTTTCACCTTGATGTGTGTGTTTTTATGTGTGATCTTTTTGATCTGATGTATGAGAGATTGAGAGATACACTTAGATAATATCTAGAATAGATATTATCTAAATCTAATCTACCTAACAACTTGCAAGAGCAAGTTGTAGTATTAAACTAAAATAACTACATAATATCTAACAAATAGATATTATGTCTAACTAAGTTAACTAATATCTAACATACTAGATATTAAGTTAACTTTTACAATAATAAACAAATACATTGATTACATTGACATTTATTACAAATAGACATAGACTTTAATATCGAGAGTCGACGTTCCGGCTTTAGCTTCAGATTACGATCTTCAGATTGGATGATCTTGAATCCAATGAGACAAGACCGTTTTATTGTTTAGTAGTGTTAATTGTAATAAGACTTCGCTTAGTAAAGATGTCCTTATTGCTGATATTGCTGTTTTGAACTCAAAACCTACTGTTTCTCGTAAACAATATTCAATGAAGCAATTATTTCAGTTATCTTTATCTGCTAGAAAGTCTTCTATTTATGATAAACATGTTTCTATCTATTGTCAAAATTCTAGAGATTGGTTTGGCAATTACCATGTGCATTCATCTCATACTAATTCTTCACGTACTTTTCAAAAGAAAAGAGGACCCAATTTGAAATGGGTACCAAAATCAAATGCTAACACAGTTGGACCCAAATTCCAATGGGTACCAAAGGCTAACTTTGTGTTGCAGGTACCTACTGTCTAGGGGGAGTAGGAGATAAATGGTTTCTAAGTAAATCAGCTTAGAACCCGTGCTACAAAGAACATTGGTTCTTGAGAAAATCAGTTCAAGACCCGAACATCAAAGTCAATTAGGCTTTTGAACAAATCAGTTCAAGACCCGCACTTCGATGATCAAAGTGTTTATTCCAAAGTTGTCATATGAAAATCTAAATTTGTTATTTCTCTTATGCAGACTAGTCATACATGGTTCTTGGACAACGGATGTTCCAAGCACATGACAGGGCAAAAAGAGATACTGTCCAATTTTAAAGACAAATATTGCGGAACAGTCAGATTTGGAAACGACCAATTATCTCCAATCATGGGATATGGTGATGTACAACAGAAAAATGTCACGATCAAGAAGGTGAGCTATGTAGAAGGCTTACGACACAACTTGTTCAGTATAGGCCAGTTCTGTGACAAAGACTTAGAGGTCAACTTCAAAGCCAAGAGATGTTCAGTTCGCAATGAAGAAAGCGAAGAACTCTTGGTCGGGACTCGAGAATCAGACCTCTACACAATCAATCTGTCAAATGTCTAGACTGACAAGCAAGTTTGTTCGATGACGAAAGCATCGATGCAACAAAGTTGGTTATGGCATCGAAGGCTCTCTCACCTCAACTTCAGGTACATCAATAATCTGGTCCGTGGAAAGCTCGTCAAAGGACTTCCAGATCTCAAATATGAAAGAGAACATCTTTGTGCAGCTTGTGAAAAGGGCAAGATGAAGAGATCACCTCATAAACCAAAGCCTGAACCAAGTACAAGCGCTCCGTTAGAATTATTGCATATGGACTTATGCGGTCCGATGCAAACTCAAAGTTTAGGCGGAAAGAAGTACATACTCGTGATCGTGGACGATTACTCGCGATACACATGGGTCAAGTTTCTACGTTCAAAAGATGAGACACCAGATGTACCATCACATTCCTAAAGACGACCCAGGTGAATCTGCAGAAACCGGTCAAGTTTCTAAGAACAGACAACGACACAGAGTTCAAGAACCAAAAGGTGGAAGAATATCTCGAATCTGTCGGGATTTCACATCAATACTCTGCTGCTCGAACGCCTCAACGAAATGGAGTGGTTGAAAGAAGAAATCGAACGCTAGTCGAGGCTGCTCGTACTATGCTAAGTCAATCAGACTTACCTCTATTTTTGTGGGCAGAAGTTGTTTCGACCGCGTGCTACACACAGAATCGTTCCATGGTACATCGAAGATTCAAGAAGACTCCTTATGCGTTAATCAACAACCGAACACCGACAATCAAATACTTCCATAGATTTGGGTGTAAGTGTTTCGTTCTAAACGATAGGGAGAGTCTAAACAAGTTCAGTGCTAAGGCGGATGAAGGAATCTTCATTGGTTATTCCTCGACATCAACTGCATTCCGTGTTTATCTAAAGAAGTCAAAGACGGTCATTGAAAGCATCAACATCACGTTTGATGAAGAGATGGCTTCCGAACAACAACGTTCAGAACCCTTTATAATCGGAGTACTAGCTTCTGTGCAACTCAGTCCAGAACCTGCGTCTCAACAGAATAAATCAGATGAAGCATCAACGTCAACTAATAATTTATCTGATTTAGATTTATTATTTGAATTGTTTTATGATGAATTTGTTGGATCTAATGTAAAGAAATCTATTGTGGTTGACAGGATGGAAGACTTAACGACTACTCATCCAACCAGTTCAGATGTTCCTATTGAATCAAACGCCCCGATTCAACAAGATATTACAATTCAAATGCCGACTCCAACAGTTAAAGAAGTGACAAATGATAAAGAGACAGAAGTAGCTGTAACAGTAGGAGATACTATTCAGATCAATCTACAGCCAGATCAAGGTGTTCCTGCTGAGCCTTCTGAACCTATCACTTCAACTGCTATCATCATTCCTCCTGAACAAATAGAAGAAGGTACAAGTGGATTTGTAGACAATACAATTGACATACATTCATATAATTCACTGCCTCATGAACATAAATGGACCAAAGAGCACCCGATAAGCCAGATAATTGGCGATCCATCAAAACCGGTGCAAACTAGGTCAGCATCAATGAATATGTGCATGCATGACTCCTTTTTGAGCAAGTTTGAGCCAACAAGAGTATCAGAAGCACTTCCTGATCCAGAATGGGTGATCTCAATGCAAGAAGAGCTGAATCAATTCGATGCACTTCAAGTCTGGAGACTCGTACCGAAATCTCAAGGTAAAACAATTATAGGTACGAAATGGGTTTTCAAGATAAAGAAAGACGAAGATGGTACCGTTATCCGAAACAAGGAAAGACTAGAAGCCAAAGGATACAGACAAGATGAAGGAATTGACTATGACGAAACATATGCTCCTGTTGCGCGATTAGAGGCAATCAGAATGTTTCTAGCCTACGCAACCCATAAGAACTTCACGGTCTTTCAAATGGACGTGAAGACAGCATTCCTCAATGGAATTCTGAAGGAGGAAGTCTACATCTCTCAGCCAGAAGGTTTTGTCAATCAAGAGAAGCCGAATCACGTTTACATTCTCGACAAAGCACTCAACGGTCTGAAACAAGCACCTCGAGCCTGGTATGATGTTCTTTCCACTTTTCTAGTCAAGTTTGGGTTTTCAAAAGGTACGGTGGATACCACTTTGTTTATCAAAAAGGAAAAAGGCGATATCATTTTAATTCAAATTTATGTAGATGATATTATCTTTGGCTCTACAAATCCGAAGTACTGTAAGAATTTTGCAAACCTTATGGTGTCTAGATTTCAGATGAATTTGATGGGAGAGATGAATTTCTTTCTTGGTTTACAGGTAAAACAATTTTCATCGGGTATTTTTATCAATCAATCAAAATCCATTAGGGATATTCTTCGGAAGTTCCAAATGAAAAATTCAAAACCGATTGGTACCCCAATGGCACCAGGTACTAAGATTGGCACCGATCCTTCGGGAAAGGCTGTTGATGTTAGGACTTATCGAGGGATGATAGGTTCTTTAATGTATCTTACTTCTAGTAGGCCAGATATAATGTTTTCAACATGCTTATGTGTAAGATATCAGGCCAATCCTAAAGAAATCCATATGTCTGCTGTGAAGCGCATATTTAGGTATCTAAAGGGCACTGCAGATCTTGGTCTGTGGTATCCTAAAGATACTAGTTTTGAACTAACAGCCTACACAGATGCAGATCATGCAGGTTGTATGTTAGACAGGAAGAGCACGTCAGGACACGTACAGTTCCTCGGTGACAAACTGGTAAGTTGGGCATCGAAGAAGCAACTTTGTGTTTCAACTTCCACGGCCGAAGCAGAATTTGTAGCTGTTGCTAGCTGCTGTTCTCAGGTCTTATGGATGCGAACTCAATTACGTGACTACGGTTTCCACTTCAACAAGATCCCGATATACTGTGACTCCAAGAGCGCCATCGCAATATCAGCGAATCCTGTTCAACACACCAAGACAAAGCACATAGACGTCAGGTATCATTTTATTAAAGATCATGTTAAAAAAGGAACAATTGAACTTTTCTTTGTAAAAACTGATTATCAACTTGCCGATTTGTTCACCAAACCCTTAGATGAAAAGAGGTTTAACTTTCTTGTCTCTAAGCTTGGTATGCTAAATCTTAAAGTCTAATCAGTAGTTACCTATAAAAGTTTTCTAAATTCTTAACTCTGATTGATATCTGCACTTCTATCTAATGTTCATGATCCAAGGGGGAGAATGAGAATAAATTGACAAGTGATCAATATTACTTCGAGGGGGAGCTCATAAAATTTTGCATGTACGGATATGACTTCTGATTATTTCTGATCAGAACTCGTACTATAAAAACTTTTACTGCTTTTTGTCTTTTCATTTTAAGTGAATAATTTTACTTTGACTTGACATAAGACTTTTGCAGAATTTTTGAGAGATGCTTACAAGTTCATATGTTTATGAATTTAAGCTTAGCTTCATGAGATGAAAGATCACATGTTAAGGTATTATCCTTTATCTTAATCTCATATATGGTTGAAAGAAGGACAACTTTCAATCATTGGAAAACATTGTTTTTAATGATCAAACCACTTCTCGATTTTTTCAACACATTATATATTTTGGGAGTGTATTTTAAATGTTTTCATGATCTAAATTGTGCTTTAACTGAAATAGTTAAACCAATCTGAGCATCACGTGCATCATAGGAAAACAAAGAATCATTATGCTAGGAATTAACACAACTTCAATGGAATCACCTTAACCAGTGATTTCTACCCACGAAGTTAAATCCTTAGTGATTGAGTGTGCAAAGCGAAAAGAAATGAGTGTGACTAGAGAAAGCAAAAAGTTTAAAAGAAAGAGCGTGTGAGAACAGAGTTAAAAGAATATCACAACTCTGCACCAACTTTTTCTGAGCCGGGTAGCCACCATTCTAGTGATTCACAATTCTTTGGTGATCATTATTGAAACATGCAACTAACCCATGCCAACTCTTGATCAAACCTCACTATCTACTCATTTTCTTCTCAACAAGAAAGTGTTTCACATTTTCAAAGGGGAAGCAGCACATTTGCTATCTGATTTTCATTTGGAAAATCTGGATATTGAAAAGAAGGAAGTCGGCCCCACCTTCGCACTTCACTCATGCACATTGAGTCTGTGTTTAACTTACTGTTGTCTCAGTGGTTTACACAATTTCGAGCCTATAAGCAATCATCAAGTGCTTAATTCTTTCAACACAAGCACGAACACACAAGGAATTAGTTTCTTTGTCATAACGTTTATAGAAATTTACCTTTGTGGTGTTTCGATGATTAAATGGAAGCCCTGGGGGAGTCAACATCAAAACAACTCCTTTCCAAAGTGTATTTGTTACACACAGTGACTTAGTGTTACTGAAAGGCATGTTAACTGATTCATTAGTTGATTCAGGTGTTACACGACTATTTTGTTTGGATTTGAAAAGATCTGGATGAATATCTTTTGAATTGACGGACAAGGGCTCTAACCGCAAGATTGACATTTCTTACAAATAATTTTGATGAAGTCGTTGCACTTAACATCAAAAAGGGGGAGAATGACTACACAAGAAATGGCAAAGATCACATGTTTCAAGAATCACGTCCACTCTTCAAAAGAGGAGATTATTAGAAAAGAGATTGCATCTTCTGAGCTGAACAAGAAGACTGAATTGCTAAAATCATTTTCATAATGATCTTGATCCAAAGGGGGAGATTGTTAAGACACAGTCTCATTGGATTCAAGATCATCCAATCTGAAGATCGCAATCTGAAGCTAAAGCCGAAACGTCGACTCTCAATATTAAAGTCTATGTCGTTTGTAATAAATGTCAATGTAATTCAATGTAATTGTTTGTTTATTATACTAGTTAACTTAGTTAGTTTGTTAAAGTTAGTTATTAGTTATATATATTAACTTAGTTAGACATAATATCTATTTGTTAAGATATTATGTAGTTATATTAGTATTATATGTTGCAAGTTGATTAGGAAGTGTGTTCAACACACTAGATTAGATATTTTGTGATATCTCTGGTATGTCTCTCAACCAAGATTAGATATAAGAAAACACACAAACACACACTTAAAGGTGTATTAGAGAGAAAATAGAGAACACATTCAAACCTTGAATCTGATCAACCTTGTAACCGTTGTTATATATCAATACAGGTTGGTAATCGATTAATGTGTTGTTTCTAAGAACTTGATATAAGTATTGTTGTGGATCGACACATATAAATTCATATGAATTCATATATGAATACTTCATATATATCATTTCTCATATGAATTCACATTTGAATCATATATAGTTAATGAATTCATATATGAATCTTTCAAAGTTGTTGAATTATTATTTGAAGTCTTATTTTAATTAATATATGAATTCATAAATGAATTGTATATACTTGTGAATTCAATTTCATCTTAACACATAAATTCATATATGAATCTTTTAATAATTTATCATAGTTTTTATGCACAATGTAGGCTCTAGAGTTTATGATAAAGGAAAAACTGGATCAGATACGGATTGATACAATAATCGTAGAAGGAGGACTAAAACGAGCTTTGGAAGCATTTCCAAATAATGATGTTTTCAAGAAATACAAATTAGAATTCAAGAGTTCAAAAACAAAGATAAGATGACAGATGAACTTATGGTTGTGGCTGAAGAAGAAGAGTTTTTGTTATCAGAAAAGCAAGAGTTGGAGAGAAATGATGATGAAGGATTGGAAATGACAACTGTTACTACTATGATGGATGCAGAATTCTCACAAAACCCAAAAACTTGTGGGAAAGATGAATTGATAATGAAAGTATATGATCCAAATGAACAAGAAAAAGAGGTCATGAAAGAGGCATATGAGTTGGGAGAATAGGAGAAAGACAAAGAAGAAACAATTGAAAAAGATGATGAAGAGGTAGGAGAGAAGGTAGAACGAGAGAAGGTAGAAGAAGTAGAGAAGAGTGTTGAACAAGAAGTTGAAACAAAACAATCACCAGATGTTGTAAAAATTGCATTTTCATATTTAAAGCATCAAACAAGTTTCAGATTGGGAACGACATCAGAAGATGATGATGCAAACAATGAAGATAACAATGAAAATTTAGAAGAGGACAGAGAAAAAAGGGAAGGAAAAGGGAAGGAAGTGAAAGAGAAGGAAGGAAGTGAGGAAGAAGGAAAAGAAGAGCAAAGAAAAAAGGAGAAAGCTATGGGCAAAAGGGAAGTGAGACTGCCCGAAACACTAAGGTCACCATACCTTGATAGAGTGGTCCTAATCTCAAAAGGATTATCAATAGATGAAAAGAAAATTGGTAGATGGTTGTTTGCATTGACCGGTGAATGGTGGTAAGTTGATATTATAATTTTAAATATCTTACTTTAAAAATTTATGATCTGCATATATGGTGAACTTAATTTGATTTTATTACCTTATAGTGATATTATCTATGAAACAAATGATGGAGCATCAATGATTAAGGTGGCAGCTGAAAGTTTAATGCCAAATACGTATATAGTGGCAAATGTGATTGATAGTTGGGATGCATTACTGAATTTGGAGGAGCCACTAAGAAGCAGAGAATCACCACACCGCTTTTATCTGAACACGACATTTATGGTATGACTTGATTCATATATACATTTAATGTTCTTTCTCAAAAATAAATACAAATATTCATATATGCACGTTAAGGTTCATATATGAATGTAAACGTTGGTATTCATATATGAACCCAAAAGGTTCATATATGAACCCTAATTTTCATATATGAACCTTTGGGTTCATATATTGTTTCTTAAACATAAATACAAAGATTCATATATAAACATTTGGGTTCATATATGAAGCCTAATTTTCATATATGAACCTTTGGGTTCATATAATCTTTCTCAAACATAAAATACAAAGATTCATATATGAATGTAAACGTTGGTGTTCATATATGAACCCAAAGGTTCATATATGAACCCTAATTTTCATATATGAAACTTTGGGTTCATATAATATTTCTCAATCATAAATACAAAGATTCATATATGAACGTTAAGGTTCATATATGAATGTAAACGTTGGTGTTCATATATGAACCCAAAGGTTCAAATATGAAGCCTAATTTTCATATATGAACCTTTGGGTTCATATATGAATTTCAACTTTGGTCTTCACATTTAAAATTTTTGTGAAAATAAAAAATCAAATGTAATTACTTTGTTTACTTAGTCGGATGGAGTTGTGAAGAAGGAGACCACAACAGAAGAAAGTTTTAAGATTTTCAGCTTAAACATCAAGGATATGTTAAAGAACAATGAAAATATGGCAAACTTGAGGGAGTATGATCTGGTATGTATAAAAATTATATACACATTATATACACAACATACACAGTTAGATGAAATCTAATTGATTTTTCAATTTTATAATGAAAACAAGTATTCTTTCCAATCATACAATCAAGCCACTTCTACTTGTTTGTTTACAACTTGAAGAAACCACAATTTCTTGTTATAGACAACATGTCTACAGATGTCTCCATACAAAACAAATATGGACATGTACCACGGGTAAACATAGTACTATTTAAATTTTCATAAACTTCATAACTGAATATATTATGAATTTTACTGATATGAATAATAATATTATGCAACATGAATTGTTTATCAAGTATTTGAGATCAGTTGAACATCCAAAAGCTGAAGAGATGACACCACTACAACCACTAAGGCATATAATGAAGTGGTGTTCAGAAAAAAAAACACAATTGATTGCGGGATCTTCACCATGTGGCATATGGAGCACTATGTAGGACAAGATATCATGAAGTGGGATTGTGGTTTTCATACAAATGTAAAGCCTCAAAAACAACAAATCTTTCGGTTGAGATATAAATATGGAACAAAGTTGTTGCTTTCTGAGAAGAATTTGCATAGGGAGAAAGTTATCGATGAAGCAAACACGTTTGACTCATTCGATGAAAAAAAGAAGAAACATCTTGAATCTCTTGCAAAGACAAAAAAGAATGAAAGACAAGAGATGTTATAGGTAATAATGGGTTTGTTGAACAATGTTTGTTTGTTGGTATAAGTGTTTGTTTTTGAATGACGGGGGATTGGTAAAAACAATGTTTTCTGCTACATTTAGGGTTGGTGATGGTGAACATACATTTTGTATAGTCATAGTGGGTTGTTTTCGTATATATTTGATGGTATATTTCATGCTATATTTGATATGTTTTAGTATATTTAATCTGTTTTGGTATATTTGATGGTATTTTTCATATGTTTTTGGCATAAATTTATTCTATATAGTTCATATATGAATATTTGATTATACTTTTTCATATATGAACATAAATCTTCATATATGAAGCTTTGAATTCATATATGAATAACATTTATATATGAATAAGCTTCATATATGAGTCCATTATTTATAATTTTTCATATATGAAGATAAAGCTTCATATATGAACCATAATATTAATATATGAAACTTGAGATAATATTCATATATGAATTGAATCATTATATGAATTCTTTAAAATTCATATATGAAGCTTACTATTAATATATGAACATAAATCTTCATATATGAAGCTTTGAATTCATATATGAATAACATTTATATATGAATAAGCTTCATATATGAGTCCATTATTTATAATTTTTCATATATGAAGATAAAGTTTCATATATGAACCATAATATTAATATATGAAACTTGAGTTAATATTCATATATGAATTGAATCATTATATGAATTCTTTAAAATTCATATATGAAGCTTACTATTAATATATGAACATAAATCTTCATATATGAAGCTTTGAATTCATATATGAATAACATTTATATATGAATAAGCTTCATATATGAGTCCATTATTTATAATTTTTCATATATGAAGATAAAGCTTTCATATATGAACCATAATATTAATATATTAAACTTGAGTTAATATTCATATATGAATTGAATCATTATATGAATTCTTTAAAATTCATATATGAAGCTTACTATTAATATATGAAAATTGAGTTCATATATGAATATCAATTGAATATATGAATTCAATAAGTACAATGGTTTCATATATGAATCCATTTATGAATTATTTTATATTTCATATATGAATTACTTTACACTGATACACGATTTTAATGTTTTTTTTTTTGCTGATTTACAATAAGATTTTAGATGGTTTTGAGAAGGTAATAATGTTTTTTTTTATAAATTTGTTTAATTTAGACTTAATAAAAAATGTTTTTTATAAAAAAATGTAACTGTTTTGTCATGTACTGACAGGGAAAAATCGTACCATGGGATAATTGCAGACACATGATAAGTAACATGGTACGGTTCAGGGGTAGTTTTGTAATTTCCTCACTTACATGAATGGGCGGCAAAAAGAATGATTAAACTCTAAAACACTCATTACACTAAATCATCAAAAACCGTCGATGATTTATTGATTATCTCTTCAGAAATCACTCAAAATACACATATTCATATCACAAATCTTCGCAAGTCGTTCGAAATAACTTATGAACATCAACAAATGACAAAAACACGAAAAGATTCAAAGCATTCTAAAAATTCAGAAAAAAAAGAAAGTCCCAAACAAAAAAGATAAAACGTTGAATACGTTGAAGAAGTAAGGTAATGTACAAATTATATGTATTTTTCTGTAAAATCATTGAATAATCGACATAAAACACTGTTATATTGAATGAATCTGTATGTAACAACATTTAACACTATTATATTTCTCTTCATTTTTTATTACAGTAAAGAGCTCGAATGTTCAAAAGCAAAAATTAAAGAGAAAGGCAACAACATAAAAAAGAAAAGGTATATTCGTTCATATCTGAAATTGTGACATAGATTCGTTGTTCATTTATGAATGTTGAAGATATAGCACTTCATAAATGAATATATGTACTATTTTACTGTTCATTTATGTTTTATGAAATATTACGTTTTTTTAACCCTAATATTTATGTTGAATATTGTATAGTTCATATATGAATGTTAAATAATACAAAAGTTCATATATGAATCTGTTGAATATCTTATAGTTCATTTATTAATGTTAAATAATATAAAAGTTGATTATGAATATGTTGAATATTGTATAGTTCATATATGAATCTGTTGAATATATATTAATGTTCATATACATTCAACATATTCATATATGAATCTGTTGAATATTGCATAGTTCATATATGAACGTTCAATAAATCCAAGTTCATATATGAATATGTTCACTTTATATAAATGTTCATATATGAATCTGTTGAATATCGTATAGTTCATTTATGAATGTTAAATAATATAAAAGTTGATTATGAATATGTTGAATATTGTATAGTTCGTATATGAATATGTTGAATGTATATTAATGTTCATATACATTCAACATATTCATATATGAATCTATTGAATATTGCATAGTTAATGTATGAATTTTCAATAAATCGAAGTTCATATATGAATATGTTCACTTTATATAAATGTTCATATATGAATCTGTTTATCTCAAAACCATATTTTTTCAATATAAATGTTCATTTTTTGAATCTGTTTATATAAATGTTCATATATATTATTTTTTATCGTATAGTTCATATATGAATGTGTTTATCTCAAAACCATATTTTGAAAAAATAATAGAAGAATCATTCAAAACAAATTGATTTGTGTATGTAAACAATAAAAAATAATATCAATTTCAAAATTATGTTGAATTTTTGTTTCATTAATTATATTAACAATTGTATATGAACAGTTAACGAAGCGGATACAAAGAAAAGAAAAAAAGATAGTGATGGATTGAATGGAAGGAAACTGTCAAAGACAAAAACTTCAAAAGTCATTGTTGAAGATGATGATTTTGAAACTCCTGTTCCTAACATAAAAAGATCAAAGAAAGAAGAAAAAAGTCAAAGCAACAACATAAGTTTCCATCCATCAAAGTTCGAACTTCACCAAAACCACTCTATGAAGCAATTAAATGTTTAAGTGAAGACCAGAAAAAATGTATCTCAAGTATGGGTTTTGAAGATCTTCTGGAAATGAAGGTAGATGGAATACCTTCCAAGTTGGGATTTTATGTTGTAGACAGTTTCAATACTGAAACAATGGAAATTCATGTTGGGAATGAAAGATTGAAGGTTACAGAAAAATCAATTCAAGATATGTTTGGAGTCCCTATGGGAGACAAAAGCATATTTGATTGTAAGTACTTGGATGATGACAGTGAGTTGTTAGTTAATTGGAGATCCCAATTTTCTAAAGAAATCATTCGTCCAACGGACATTAAACAAATAATCATTGACAATGATCAAGCTGACTTCAATTTCAAGTTAAACTTCATTACCCTTTTCTGCAACACTATGGGAGAGGGTAACAAAAGTGGAACTTGCAATCTTTCGGTCACAAATTTTATCCAACCGGACACAGATGTATCAAAGATTAATTGGTGTGAATACATATATGATTGTTTGAGAAGGAGTAAGACTAGATGGATATGAGACTCAGAGATGAGCTTTTATGTTGGATCGGTTACATATTTGATTGTAAGTTTAATATAACATTTATGAATTAAATCCATCATGATTTTAATATAGTATAAACATCTTACAATAATGTAATGATTATTTTAATTGATTCTTATTTGCAGCTGATGTATGTCGACAACTTTGCTTGTGAAGTTGTGAATGTTGGAAGAGACAAACCGGTTATAAAAACATGGAATGTAGAAAGATTAAGAAGAAGAGAAGCATATGAAGTTGAGAAAGGTGCATTTGGATTGGGAAGATTACTTGCACCAATGGAGAATATGAGACTTTCTGATAATGAAATGAAAGAGACAGAGAAGAATAATGATAGAAAAGAGATTGAAGAAGATGAAACAAAAGAGAGAGAGAATGAAGAACAAGTATGAATCCTTTTCATAAAATAATCTATAGCTTACATATGAAATATTATATATGAGTTCATATATGAATACTTCAAATATATAAATACTTATATAAATTCATATGTGAATATATAAACTGATATACAAATGCTCATATGAGTTCCCAAATGAATTCATATATGAATACTAATAAGAATTAATATATGAGTTCATATATGAATGTTTATATAAGTTCATATATGAATCCTTATTATATATAACTTAATATATCAGTTCATATGTGAATATATGCATTCATATATGAATCCGTATATATCTTATATATAAATTCGTATATGAATGATTATATGAGTTCATATATGAATGCTTGTATGAATTCATATCTGAATAGCTATTATAAATTGATATATTCATCAATTTTTATGAAAACATTTTATAAATTTTAGGTTTATGAATCAATGATAAGAAGCAGAATGGAATGCTTAAAATCTGACAAATTGAAGATAGAAGAAAGCTTGGATGAAGCTTTAAAGAAATTTCCAGATAATATTGTATTCAAAGAATACAAAAAACATTTTGAAAAGTTGTTTTTAAAGGAGACTGATGAAATTTCATCATGCATGAAGAAGCCCAAAATTACTACTGGAATTGAGATTGGGACTAAAGAAGAAGAATTTTTGTTGGCAGAGAATCTAGATTTGCAGAAAAATGTAGATGTAGACAAGGTTACTAAATCACAGTTTTGGGAGGACCCAAAAACATTTGGAGAAGTGGAATGCTTGATGAAATTTTTTGACAGAGGGAATGAAATAGTGTTGAGAGAGAGAGAGAAGTAACATATGACAAACTTAACAAAGAGGATAAGAAGAAGATAGATGAAAAAAAACAGATGTGGCTAAAATTTGATCTTCATACTTACTTGATATACCAAGTTTCAGTTTGGGAATATCATCAGAGGAAGATGAATTACAGAAAAAAGAAGAAGATGAAGAGATAGAAAATGAAAAGAAAATGAAGGAAAAGGAAGAGGATGAAAGAAGGATGAAGGAAAGGGAAGAAGATGAAAAAAAGATCAAGGAAAGGGAAGAGGAGAAACATTTGGGGAAGAGAGAGGTGAAAATGATAGAGAGCCTAAAGTTACCATACATTGACAGACTTGTTCATATAACAAAATGTCTATCACAAACAGAAAACAAGATTGGAAGATGGTTATTTGCATTGATAGGAGAAACCTAGTAAGTATAACCTTTACTATTTCACTTTTATGATATGCATATATATTAAATTGCTTGATCATTTAATCATGATTCTATTTGCTTTATAGTGATATCATTTATGCAACAAGCGATGATGTATACATGATACGGGTGGCAGCTGAGAGCCTAATGCCTAACACCTATGTTGTTGCAAATGTTATCGACGCTTGGGCAACATTATTGAATAATGAAGAGCAATTGAGGAGCAGGAAATCCCCTCACCGTCTATTCCTTAACACCGGGGAAGTGGAATGCTTGATGAAAAACATTTTTGGGAGGACCCAAAAACATTTGGAGAAGTAGAATGCTTGATGAAATTTTTTGACAGAGGGAATGAAATAGTGTTGAGAGAGAGAGAGAAGTAACACATGACAAACTTAACAAAGAGGATAAGAAGAAGATAGATGAAGGAAAGGGAAGAAGATGAAAAAAATATCAAGGAAAGGGAAGAGGAGAAACATTTGGGGAAGAGAGAGGTGAAAATGATAGAGAGCCTAAAGTTACCATACGTTGACAGACTTGTTCATATAACAAAATGTCTGTCACAAATAGAAATTGGAAGATGGTTATTTGCATTGACAGGAGAAACCTAGTAAGTATAACCTTTACTATTTCACTTTTATGATATGCATATATATTAAATTGCTTGATCATTTAATCATGATTCTATTTGCTTTATAGTGATATCATTTATGCAACAAGCGATGATGTATACATGATACGGGCGGCAGCTGAGAGCCTAATGCCTAACACCTATGTTGTTGCAAATGTTATCGACGCTTGGGCAACATTATTGAATAATGAAGAGCAATTGAGGAGCAGGGAATCCCCTCACCGTCTATTCCTTAACACTGGGGTATTGGTAAGATTATCCAACTACTTTAACTAAAAACTAGTTCATATTAACTTGAGTTTTATGTTCATATTTTCTAACTGTTTTGATTCATATATGAATGGTTTAACTTACCATATTCTAAATATTCATTTATCAATGCTTATATGAATTCATATATATTCATATATGATTTCATATACCAATTCATATGTGAATATATGAATTCATATATGAACCTTTGGGATCATATATGAACACAAACGTTTACATTCATATATGAACCTTAATGTTCATATATGAATCTTTATATTTATGTTTGAGAAAGAACATAAAATGTATATGTGAATCAAGTCATACAATAACTGCCATGTTAAAAAAAAATGGTATACCTCACATATAAATTGTTATTAACAAATACATATATGAATGAATATATGAGTTAATATAATCATTCTTTGGTGGTTCATATATGCATAATTTTCAAGTTAACATCTCCTAGCAGGTTTGATTAAAATATGAACTAATATTTTAATTACTTTGTTTACTTAGCCGGATGGGATATTGGGTAACAACACTACTCATGATGAAAGATTCAGAATCTTCAAATCAAACATTACAGCTGCATTGAGGGAGAAAGCAGAATTGATTAATTTGAGAGATTACGATTTGGTATGTATCTAAAATATATAAATCTTCAAAAAAAATATACTAATTACTTTTTTCAATTTTTAATCATTTTCTATTTATAAAATGAAACAGATATTCTTCTCAATTATCCAATCAACACACTTTTTTCTGTTTGTATACAACTTGAAGAACCCACAAGTCCATGTGATAGACAACATGTCTACAAATGTATCCATAGAAAGCAAATATGGAATCATGCCACAAAGGTTGGTAAGCATAAAACTATTTACATTTTTAAAAAGTTAATAAATGAACATATTATCAAAATTACTTATATGACTTGAAATATTATGCAGCATGAGTTGTTTACAGCATACTTGAGGTCAGTTGAGCACCCAAAAGCAGAAGTAGTTGCCCCACTACATCCAAATAGACACATTATGAAGTGGTGCTCAACTAAAAACAAAGTTGATTGTGGAATCTTTATCATGCGACACATGGAACACTACATAGGGCAGGACATACATAAGTGGGATTGCGGATTTTTATCAAATGAGAAATCACAGAAACAACAGATCTACCGACTGCGGTACAAATATGCCACCAAATTGTTGCTATCAGAGAGGAATTTGTACAAGAAAATGGTGATTGATCAAGCAATTGAGTTCGACTCCTTTGATGAAGGAAAAAAGAAGTACCTTGAATCAATTGCAAAATCAAATAAGAAAGACAGGCAGGCTGCATTATAAACAATACTGCTGAAGTGTTAAAGATTAATAGTGCTGAAGATTTTACTACTGCTAGTAGAATTACTACTGCTTGAAGAGTTAGTACTGCTAGAAGAATAGTTAGTACTGCTTGAATATTAATGCTGCTGGATGATTAATACTGCTTATGAAGATGATGTTGATAATTATGACTTGGAACGAAAGACTAGGAGCTGAAAATAATAATGAAGATAATCATGGAATGGATGCTGAAGATCAATATTTCTTTACTAATTATCTTGTAATCAGTTCTGTATATATAGTCTAGTAGTTTTTGTTAGATAAACAAGTTTTGCATATACGTTTAGAGAGAATTAACCTCAAGATTAGTTTTAATCCTTTCTTTAGAGAAGTATAGAACGTCTGTTAAGTCTGTTCAACAGATTGAGGTTTTGTTTGTAATCATTAAGTTAATTTAATATAACTTGTGATTTGAGTTCATACACTGTTTGATTGATTTATTGTTAAAGTGTTATTCCGCGACTTCTTTAACATAGTTTCTGAGTGTTTAGTTTAAATTCTTGTTTCGAATTTCGATCCTGACAAGTGGTATCAGAGCGTAAGGAACTCATAAATCAATAATCATCATGGACGGATCACATGACAGTGTTCTTGTTTCAAAGGTCTCTATGCTCAAACCCAATGAGTTTGACATGTGGAAAATCAGAATCAGGCAGTACATTCTTCTCACAGACTACTCAATGTGGGACATCATTGAGAATGGTCCTTCCAATGAAGGAAAGATGGACGCAGATGGCAAGAGACCTCCACCAAAGACTGATGGAGAAAGAAAGATGAGGCAAACTGAGATGAAAGCCTTGAGCACTCTGCTCTTGGCAATTCCTAATGAATACCAACATCAGTTTTGCAACTGTTCTGATGCTCTAATCCTGTGCAATGCATTGGAGAAGAGATTTTCAGGTACTAAAAGCACTAACAGAAATCAGAAAGCAATTCTCAAACAACAATATGAAAACTTTATGTCTACAAAGAATGAGTCTATGTCTCAAACCATTGATAGATTCAACAAGTTGATTGGAGAATTGGCCACTGTTGGTGTCAAGATGGACCAGGATGATGTCAACAGAAAGTTTCTAAGGTCTCTTGGTGAAGAATGGGTCATGTATTCTGTATCATTCAGACAGAATGATAATCTGGAGGATAAGGAACTTGATGATCTCTTTAATGATCTTAGGGTGTTTGAAGCAGAAGTTGAATCTAAGAAGAAGCCATCTGGATACTCTCACAATGCTTCTCTCTTATCATCTACTACTGATTCTTCTCCTAATACAGAATCAGTTAGTGCTACATATGGCTCAAAACAGGATGTACCTAATGATTCTGTTTTGGAAACATTCCTTGCTAGTCATGCTAAATCGGCTCTTATCAATGATGATCTAGAGTAGATCAATGTTGATGACCTTGAAGAGATGGATATCAAGTGGCAAATGGCAATGATCACCATGAGAGTCAAAAGATTCATCAAAAGAACAGGCAGAAAAAACTTTGCCATGAGAAGAAAAGATGGGGTTGGATTTGACAAATCCAAGGTAGAATGCTACAAGTGTCATAAGCTGGGGCACTTTGCAAGAGAATGCAGAGGAGGAATGTCTCAACAGCATGGAAGCAACAATCAACAATCAAAGTCCACTAACTATAACAGGAATCCATCTTAAGCACTTGTCTCACAAGATGGAATGGGATTTGATTGGAGTGATCAAGCAGAAGAGGCAATACAAAATCAAGAATTGATGGCTGAGGTTTCAGAGTCCTCAAGCACTGCAATCCCCAAAGAGGTAAAATCTAACCTTTGCTCTAAAGCATGTCTTGAAACTGTTAAAAAGTACAGGGATCACAATCTGAGCATGTGTGATGACCTTAAAAGGTTAGAGAAAGATAGAAGAGAGTATAGTTTGATCGATGAGAATTTTGAAGAACAAATTAAGTCATACCAGGCTAATGAACTTCAACATTCATATGATCACAACTATTGGAAGTGGGAGAAGAAAGAGTTAGAGATTAAGCAAGAAAAGTCTAGAGAGGAATGTGATAAAATTAGAAGTGAATTTGAGAAGGCCAAACTAGACATTGAGAAATATTCCAATGCTTCTAAAGCAATGGACTCTTTACTCAAAACTCAAGTTCATGACAAATTGAGAAGAGGAATAGGCTACAACAACACCCCTCCACCTTACAATAATAACTACATTCTACCCACCTCAGACCTCTTAGAAAGACAAGATAAGAAGGAATTACCTGAAGGAGCCACTGAAGTAGATCCACTAGATACAGTAGTGGTTGAGACAGAGTCTGAAGAAGAGAATACTGTTGGCTCATCTGAAGATTTGAAGATGACCTCCTGATCTTCCATCTTATATCATCCTACTTAGAATATATTTGAGGTTCTTTTAGCAGCTTGGTTTCTATACAAATGTTCGGTGAAGTCAAAGATCAACCGAAGAAGACAAAGAAGCCAAGTATGCCTACTTGATCAACACCATTGGCCAGGATGGTGCCGATCTCAGTCTTCAGGAGCCGAAGACCTCTTCGGCCGAAGACCTCTTCGGAAGCCGAAGATTTCTCAATCTTCGGAAGCCGAAGACCTCTCAATCTTCAGGATCCGAAGACCTCTCAGTCTTTAGGAGCCGAAGACCTCTTCGGAAGCCGAGGATTTCTCATTCTTCGAAAGCCGAAGACTTCTCAATCTTCAGGAGCCGAAGACTTTTTAATCGTCAAGGCCTGAAGATTTCTCTCTTCACATTATACTTTTCTGACAAAGTATATTTGTGATATCTTGCATTGACGTGGACCTCATCTGAAGATCAGATAAAGTAAGCTTTGTCTCCTACGCTATTTTAAGGAAAGGTCTCCACCATCCTCTGCAGGTCAACACTTCAAGCCAAAACACCTCAAGACAAAAGGTACATCCTGTACCTTGTTGAAGACCTGTGTCCATCCTTTGCTCAACAGGTGTCCCATGCATTTAATGCATGGGGCACTATAAATATGAAGGATGGCTCAACATGCAAGATCAACCAGCTCTACTACCTTCAAGTTCTCTATGTGCCTGGCAACTTTCTCTCTACAAAGATCTTATTGTTTTCTAAGTGTTTTACAATTGTTCTTCATTCTCTATGTGTAAGATTGTTTGAACATATCTCATATGTTCTCTTCCGCAACAATCAAAGTTTTCTATGTGTAATTCTTGATTTCAAATCAATAAGAATTAAATTAAGTGAAAAATTGTGTGTATTGTATTCAACCCCCCCTTCTACAATACTTTTCTTATTTACTTACTGCTATTTGGGACCAACAAGTGGTATTAGAGCGGTTTAGTTTAATTCAATAAACTAGATCTGCAATGGCAGCCTTTTCTTCTTCTTTTTCTTTGAACAATGCTTCTTCTCAAAACAACATTGCTGCATCATACGACAATGGCTCTATAGCCAAACCACCAAAGTTTAACCCCAATAACTTCTTCTTGTGGAAAAGTCGTATGATACTCTTCTTAGAAGGAGTTGACAGCAGATATCCTACTATTTTGCAGGAAGGTCCTTTTATTCCTAGAGTTTGGGACCGATATAATGCAGACAAGGGAAAAGCTGATGAGGACTCTTTTGAGGAAGAAAGAACTCCAGCTACTGGGAGATACATTGTAAAGGATCCCATCAAATATAGCTCTTGATACTAAAGTCAGAGCCATCATTGCCCTTTCTCTGCCTGACGAGGTCTATCACTCCCTTGTTAACCTTTCTACCGCTAAAGAAATGTCGTTCACTCTGTGTGTTCTCTATGAAGGTACGTCTGAAGTGAAAAAGAGCAGAAAGATTGCTCTTGTAAGAAGGTATGAACTCTTTTCTCATGAAAAGGGTGAATCTCTCTCAGACTACTACAACCGTTTTAACGGTCTTCTCAATGATCTAAAACTTGTGGGTCGCATTTATGATAATGAGGAAGTCTTGTGCAAGTTCATGGACTGTCTTCCTGAGTTTTGGGAAAACATTTGTACTTGCATCAAGTGTACCAAGGATCTTGACTCTATGCCACTCACTACTCTTTATGGCACTCTCTTCAACTATGAGCAGACTAAAATGCTCAGGAAGTCCATCACCAAAGACATCAAAAGCTCTTCTCTAGCTCTTGTCGGTGAATCTTCCAAAAGTACTGTGTGTGTCCCTAGGATCACCTATCCCTCAGATTCTGATAATAATAGTCAAGAGGATCCCAATGATTCTTCAGAAGCCTATCTTAGTGAGGATGATGGCGAAGGTGAGGAAATATCCAGTAACTCTCGCTTCTCTTCGAGAAAATCCAAGTTTTGAAGAAAATTCACTTCTACTTTTTCTAAAACCACTCCCTCTGACAAATCAAATGAGGAATGTTACAGGTGTGGGAGGAAGGGACACTTTGCTTCTGAGTGTAGAAGCAGGTCTTCTAATAAATCCAGACTATCCTCCTCTAACCGTACATCCTCTAAGTCTGTCAGAACCAAATTTGATTCCTACCAACCTTCTTTCCAAAAGACAAGTATGTCTGTCTCCTCAAAGTCTGACCGGGCTGAGAAATACAAGGCAAAATATAAGAGAGAGAAGGAGAGAAATGAAACCTTGCTCAAAAAGGGAAAAGGTCAAATGACTGAAACCCATGATTGGGCAGATGAACCCACTTCTGAAAGTGACAAAGAAATGGTCAACCTCTGCTTCATGGCTAGAATAGATGATGTTGATAAATAGTGAAGCTCAATCCTTCTCTATGTCCCTTGTGTCTGCTGAGTGCTCTACCTCATCTACCCAGGTATCTCTCTCTCTCTCTCTCATCTCTCTCTTTCGGCCTCTTAAACCCACCAAAGAACAAACCTCCCTTATATCTCCCTTCCCTTTCTTCGGCCCTCATCTCACCTTCGGCCCTTACCCTCTCTCACTTTCTTCAACCTCTCTCTCACTCTTCAAAAGCCTACCGAGTCCACCATCTTCGGAGAAACTGCATCTACTCATGTGAAGTTTGATGATCTTAAGTCATCATCTCTTCATGAGATGATGATTGGTGGATATCATCATGTGTTGGTGAAGATTCTCATAATCCTTCATCTAACTCAAATCCATATGTTCCTTTCTTCTCAAGGCACATCTCATCATAATGGTGAACTACCTATCTTCTCATCTCCAATCCCTAATCTTCAGATAGTCTTCTCTGAAGATCAAGATCTCTCCTTTCTCCCATCATTACATTTCACACCTACCGATCTCATTTCTCATCATATCACCTCTCCTTCCTCCATCATCCATATTTGATATTTCATTCTCGTCTCAACCTCAAACTTCACTAGAAATCATCCCACTTTCTCAACCATACATTCCTTCTTTACCTATTCCTGTCGATCTTCCATATTTCTCTCTCAAAGATGTTCCATCCAACTCTCACGTTCAACATTCCTTTCTTACTCATCGGCCGAACTTAAAAAAAAAAAAAAAACCTTCGGTTACTGTTCATCGGCTACCGAAAATTTCAAAAAAAAAAAATTTGGTTACTGTTCATCGGCCGAACTTAAAAAAAAAAACTTCGTTTACTGTTCATCGGCTACCGAACATTTTTTTTTTTTTTAAAAAATTCGGTTACTGTTCATCGGCCGAAGTACTATTCTTAAAAAAAAAAAATCGGCTACCGATACTGTTCATCGGCCGCCGAAGTAAAAAAAAATTATTTTTTTAGGCTACCGATTTACTGTTCATTCTTAACAAAAAAAAAAGAACAAAATTACCGAAGTACTGTTCAATAAAAAAAAAAAATTTGCTCTCTTAATCCCCCACCGACCCATTTCGATGGGTTTGGATTTATTTTTAAAAAAAATTCCTTTTCTTTCTAGTCGTTAAGATTCAAAAAAAAATATTTAATTTTTTTTCTTTTCCCCTCCCCTCTTTCGGTGGCTCTCTCTCTCTAACCCATCTCCCTCTTTCGGTTTTTCTCTCTCTCTAACCCCCCTTCGGTTGCTCTCTCTCACACACACTCTCTTTCGTCTCTCTCTCTCCCCCTTTATACCTCCTTAGCCGAAAATCCCATCCCCCTTTCCCTTCTCCCACCGAACCAAACATCCCCTCCCCCTCTCTCTCTCTTCCCTCCCTCTCTCCTTCGGCTCACTCTCTCACTACACCGACCGAAACCAAACACCCCCGAAGTTCCAACACTCCTTACCATATTTTATTCCATTTACCCCAACACACCCTCTACCCCTTCCCATATTTCGGCCCCCCCTACCCACCAAAATTATCTACGGCCGAAAACCACTTCCCACCCCATTTTTTTCCAAACTCTCATTTCTCCTTCCCAAGACTTCCCTACTACCTATCCCCTCTTCTTTTTTTTCTTTCCACATCCTACCACATCTTCCCTTTTCCTTACATAATCTTTTTCACACCCTTTCCTTCCACCTTTCCCATCCTACTCTACTACCTTTCCTTCCATTTCTTCCATATTTTTTTTCCTTTCCCCATCTTTTCCTCTTTTATCCCATCCCTCCTTTTCTTACACCTCCTACTTCCCTTCCCATCCTACCATCCTCCCTTTAACCTTTTTTTCCATACCTTTTCCTTCCATATTTTTTTTCCTTCCATCTATCCCATCTCTTCTCCTCCTTCTTAACCGTCCTCATTTCTTTCTACCCCCCTTCTCTTTTTCTTTTCTTTTAATTTCTTGTTAAAAAAATAAAAATAAAAATAAAGAGAGAAAAGAGCCCCCCCCCCAAAAAAAAAAAAATGGGCCACTGAATTTATGAGTTCTTCGTGTCTTGTAGTTTTTCTATGTGTCGGTATTTTTTTCAATGTATTGATGTCATCATCAAATAGGGAGAGAAAAATTGTTGGCTCTCTAGTTGATTTGGTGATGACTCTCCTATCAACACTTAGAAACTCAAGAAGACCTCTCTCAACAAGGGCCTCTATCCACCAATTGAGCTCTCAGCCAAGGTATGTTTTCCTTCATAAACTCTCCCGATCTACAATGGGGTAATACTAAGGATACTCCAGTGTCCAAAGGTCCCTCAACTGTAGTGGACCCTTCTTCCCCTTTCTTCAGTGACGTCGGCTAGCACGAAATCCTCAACTGTTACTGGCACCGCCGCACTTGCCCAAATGGCCATACCACCGAAAGAACCTTCGGCGGTTACCCAGGTCACACCACATATCTCAAAGCGGAAGCACTCTACCTCTACCCCTCCCTCTCCTCCTAAGAGGCTAAGGAAGGTTTCAAGGGCCAAGCCACAAACTCCACCCACCGATTCTCCACAATCGGTAGGTGTTGAAATTTTCCCATCCGGGCCCGGGGACTCTGCTACCCAAAACCACCTCCTTTGTATCCTCACAAAAGGATACAATTGTAAAATTGGGGACCCCTATTATTCCTTCATCAACCTTTTCCTTGGTTGATAAGGATGACTTGGACTCCTTCCCTATCCAAGGTGCCTCTTCTCCACCTCACAGCCTATCACCCAGGATTCTCAGTCCTGATGCTTCTACACGATCCAAGGATGAATGTGCCCTTCCAGGAGCAAGTTCGGAGGATCCCGAAAATCTTCTGACTTCTTAGTTAAGAGGGAGTATGAGTTGAGGGGGAGCAACTTACCACTCAAGCTTAAACTCTGCTTTTGCAATGGACTATGTGATCAAACCCACCTGACATTAGTTGAGGGGGAGTATGAATTGAGGCGGAGCATCCAACCACTCAAATTCAAACAATCCCGGCTACTGTCTTCTTCTGTATCTTTGTATATATTTTTTTCTTTATATTTTTTTTTCATTGTATTCATTTATTCGTTTGTATAGCTATACCTTTTTCTTTCACTATGTAAAAGTCAGATATACCAAAAAAAAAAAAGGTCTATGTGAAAAGAACCAAAAAAAAAAGAGTAAAGATGGGTCAAAATGAATTTATTCAGTACACTCTTTGTTCTATTCTTTAGTATGGATGTCATCCTCAAATAGGGGGAGATTGTTGGGTCATATGAAGATTTGAAGATGACCTCCTGATCTTCCATCTTATATCATCCTACTTAGAATATACGTTTGAGGTTCTTTTAGCAGCTTGGTTTCTTACAAATGTTCGATGAAGTCGAAGATCAGCCGAAGAAGACAAAGAAGGAGAATATCTTTCAAAGCGGATTGAAGATAGACTCCTCAGCCTAAAGCCAAGTATGCCTAATTGATCAACACCATTGGCCAGGATGGTGCCGATCTCAGGCTTCAGGAGCCGAAGACCTCTTCGGAAGCCGAAGATTTCTCAATCTTCGGAAGCCGAAGACCTCTCAATCTTCAGGAGCCGAAGACCTCTCAGTCTTTAGGAGTCGAAGACCTCTTCGGAAGCCGAAGATTTCTCAATCTTCAGAAGCCGAAGACTTCTCAATCTTCAGGAGCCGAAGACTTCTTAATCTTCAAGGCCTGAAGATTTCTCTCTTCACATTATACTTTTCTGACAAAGTATATTTGTGATATCTTGCATTGACGTGGACCTCATCTGAAGATCAGATAAAGTAAGCTTTGTCTCCTACGCTATTTTAAGGAAAGGTCTCCACCATCCTCTGCAGGTCAATACTTCAAGCCAAAACACCTCAAGACAAAAGGTACATCCTGTACCTTGCTGAAGACCTGTGTCCATCCTTTGCTCAACAGGTGTCCCATGCATTTAATGCATGGGGCACTATAAATATGAAGGATGGCTCAACATGCAAGATCAACCAGCTCTACTACCTTCAAGTTCTCTATGTGCCTGGCAACTTTCTCTCTACGAAGATCTTATTGTTTTCTAAGTGTTTTACAATTGTTCTTCATTCTCTATGTGTAAGATTGTTTGAACATATCTCATATGTTTTCTTCCGCAACAATCAAAGTTTTCTATGTGTAATTCTTGATTTCAAATCAATAAGAATTAAATTAAGTGAAAAATTGTGTGTATTGTATTCAACCCCCCTTCTACAATACTTTTCTTATTTACTTACTGCTATTTGGGACCAACAAATACTGAGGGTAAGAATAAGGAAGACCATAAAGAAACTCCCTTAGAAAACCACATTCTTACAAATGAGGGGGGGGGGGTAAACCATTTGTCAAGAGTGAGAAAGTGGATATGTCCAAGACAGAGAAAGAGAATGATAAGAGTGAGAAAGCTGAGACCTCTAGGAAAGGAAAGGAAAAGGTACAGGGAAATCATTATATGCAAACTACTGTTGTAAATCCCTGTACTTGTCAATAGAACAAGCCCCATCAACATGATAAAATAAGAGGAAATCAGAGAAACAAAAATAATCAGTGGGATCAAAATCATGGAATTGATCTAAGCAAAATCAATAGACCAAAGCCTTGTTTTATTTGTGGAAAATTGAATCATTTAGCCAAACACTGTTATTTCAATCCTATTAACCAAAGATTTAATTTTCAAAGACAAACACAAAATTCTTTTGGTTATAGGAAGAAATCAAAAAGGAATCACATTGCTGAGAATGTGAAAACAACACCTTTGAAATCTCATATTCAGAATAAGTTTGCTAAATCAAAAGAAAACACTCCAAGCAAATCAAGGAGTAACTAACAACATAAGAAAGCAAACAACTTTGTCAAGATTTGGGTTCCAAAAGTCAAGAAACCAGTTAGTATTGCTAACAGAAATAATACTGCTGATAGCAATACTACTGTTGACCAAGTTAGTACTGCTAACCAAGTTAGTACTGCTAACCAAGTCAGTACTGCTAACCAAGTCAATACTGCTAACCAAGTCAGTACTGCTAACAAGGATAGTGCTGCTACCAGTGTTAATACTGCTAAGCCTATAATTTTGACAAAGTATTTCAGCCATGAAATTCCTAACTCTGATCATCTCATCCAGACTAAAATTACTGATTATGAATATGTTGATGAGAAAGGGCAACCCAAGACCACTTTGGCTTGGGTTCCCTCTAAAAACTAACTGTTTTATCTTATGTGCAGGGCAACCAACAGCTCAAGAAGAAGAGCATTTGGCATGTAGATAGTGGTTGCTCTAGGCACATGACAAGTAACATGGCCTGCCTTCAAAACTTCAAAAAGTTTGATGGAGGGCATGTTGCTTTTGGTGACAATCCAGCAGGAGGTAAGATCAGTGGAAAAGGTATAGTTTCAAAAGGTAAGATGTCTTTTGAAGATGCTTACTATGTTGAGCAATTGAGATACAACCTGTTAAGTGTATCACAGGTATGTGACAAGAAACATAGTATATTATTTACTGAGACTGAATGTATTATCCTTGCCCCAGGATTTAAGGTAGTTGATGAAAATATGATACTACTTAGAACTCCTAGAAAGGATAATGTTTATTGTTTGGATTTAGAGAATGTTTCAGTTGATTCATCATTAAACTGTCTGTTTTCAAAAGCTTCTTTAGATGAATCATCTCTTTGGCACAGAAGGATGTGTCACATGAATTTTAAAACAATGAACATTCTTGTGAAAAACAACCTGGTAAGAGGTTTACCTCAAAAAGTGTTTTCATGTGATGATCATTGTGTTGCTTGTCTTAAAGGCAAGCAGCACAAAACTTCTCATAAGTCCAAAGAAATAAATACAATCTCTTCACCTCTTCAATTATTGCATATGGATCTCTTTGGTCCTACTAATGTGATGAGTATTGGAAAGAAGTCCTATTGCTTAGTCATTGTTGATGATTTCTCTAGATTTACTTGGGTATATTTTCTGAGGACTAAGGATGAGACAAGTGGACTGATCAAATCCTTTGTCCTTAGGATTGAAAACCAAACTAATTTAAGGGTTAAAGTCATCAGAACTGTTAATGGAACATAATTTAAAAACAATGACTTAAACAGCTTTTGTGAGACTAAAGGTATTGAGAGACAATACAGTGCTCCTAGAACTCCTCAACAAAATGGTGTTGCTGAGAGGAGAAATAGGACACTGATTGAGGCTGCTAGATCTCTGTTGGCAGATTCAAAATTACCAATTACTTTTTGGGCAAAAGCAGTTAATACTGATTGTTATGTCCAAAACAGAGTTCTAGTAGTCAAATCCCAAGGAAAAACACCTTATGAACTTTTTAACAAGAAGAAACCTTTTATTGGATTTTTCAAACCTTTTGGGTGTCCTTGCACAATTCTCAACACCAAATCTCACTTAGGCAAGTTTGAAAGCAAAGCTGAGGATGGATTTCTTGTTGGATACTCCTCTCAGAGTAAGGCATATAGAGTATTTAATAGTTCTTCAAGGATTATAGAGGAAAGTGACAATGTCAAATGCAATGAGAACACACCAAATCAAATTGGTATAGGTCCTGATTGGTTGTTTGACATTGATTCACTAACTAATGCTTTGGGTTTTAGTAATGTGCAAACTGCAGGAACAAATTCAGAACAGATACAAGCACTGAAACAAGAGTTTGTGCTGTTTCCTATACCTACAGTGGATCCTGTTGAATTTTGCCAGCAAGAAAAGAAAGATGATTCAGAAATAGAGTACTCTGAACCAGAACAGAATGAGGAGGATAAAGGTGATGAAGAGAATAAGAGTGATAAAGAGGATGATCACAACTCAGGAAACACAGGTCCTGAGATGCCCATACTGTCAGAAGATGATACTGATGAAGAAAAATCTTCAGTATTTGGTGGAAGCACTCCTGAGAAGAATGACTCTAATCTGGATGCAAATATCAATGAGGAGGCTGCACATCAAACAAGAACTCAGAAAAATCATCCTCCTCAGTTGATGATTGGTGACATCAATTCTCCTAGGATCACAAGGCATCAAAGTAAGATAGGAGGATTGAAAGACTTGCAGTCAGGGTTGTTATCTTGTTTTCTATCTCAAATTGAACCCAAGAAGGCCTATGATGCAATGAAAGAACCAAGTTGGATAGAAGCAATGCAAGAGGAGCTGTTGCAGTTTGAGCTGCAAAATGTGTGGGATCTAGTTGATCTTCCACAAGGACAAAGGGCAATTGGTACTAAATGTGTTTTCAGGAATAAGAAAGATGAGAGAAGAATTGTGATAAAGAATAAGGCCAGGCTTGTGGCACAAGGGTATACACAAGAAGAGGGGGTAGATTATGAAGAAGTATTTGCACCAGTAGCCAGAATTGAGGCAATTAGGCTATTTCTAGCCTATGCTTCATTCATGCAGTTCAGAGTATTTCAGATGGATGTCAAGAGTGAATTTCTATATGGAAAAATTGATGAAGAAGTGTATGTTTGTCAGCCTCCAGGGTTTGAGAATCCTACCTTTCTTGATAAAGTATACAAACTAAAGAAAGCACTCTATGGGCTACATCAAGCACCAAGAGCATGGTATGACACTCTATCTACCTATCTCTTGGGAAATGGTTTTGAAAGGGGAATAATTGACAAGACTCTGTTCATCAAAAGGAAGAAGAAAGACATCCTGCTTGTGCAAATCTATGTGGATGACATCATCTTTGGATCTACAAAAGATTATATGTGCAAGGAGTTTGAGGAGCTGATGCACAAAAGATTCAAGATGAGCTCTATGGGTGAACTTACATTCTTCCTTGGGCTACAGGTTAAACAGAAGAAAGATGGTATCTTCATCAGCCAATCAAAGTATGTGCAGGATATACTTACAAAGTTTGGATTTTCAGATTCAAAGCCTGCAAGCACACCTATGGAAACACACAAACAGATCACTGCAGATCTTGAGGGGGAGGATGTAGATGTTCATCATTATAGATCTATGATAGGCTCCCTCATGTATCTAACAGCTTCAAGGCCAGATATTATGTTTGATGTTTGTGTGTGTGCCAGATTTCAAGTAAGACCTAAGCAATCTCATTTTCAAGCAGTCAAGAGGATCTTCAGATATCTCAAAGGACAACCTAGGTTGGGTCTTTGGTATCCTCATGACTCACCATTTACTTGCATATTCTAATAGTGATTTGGGTGGTGCAAACTTGGATAGAAAGTCTACATCAGGAGGATGTCAGTTTTTGGGTGTAAGACTAGTTTCTTGGCAGTGTAAAAAGCAAACCATAGTGTCCACCTCTACAACAGAAGCAGAGTATATAGCTGCTGCAAGCTGCTGCTCACAGGTGCTATGGATTCAAAATCAGATGTTGGACTATGGTGTTACTTTTCTTCAAACTCCAATCTTCATTGATAACAATAGTGCTATAAGCATTGTTAACAATCCAGTCAAGCACTCTAAAACCAAGCATATAGAAATCAGGTACCATTTTATTAGAGATTGCAATGAAAATAAGTTAATTCAGGTTTTGAAGGTATACACAAGTAACCAATTTGATGATCTTATCACCAAAGCTTTTGATGTGGGAAGATTCACATTCTTGGTCACAAGTGTGGGCATGATAAACACTGAATAAGCCTCTTTTGATTTTCTTTATGTACCATTTCTGTAGAGATTCCCTCATGCTTACTTTCTCATAATGTATTGTGCATGGTGTTGCTAACTATGTGTGTTTAAGTGTTTCAGATTAAAATGCTCAATTGGATACTTAGTACTTCTATTTCAGTTAATACTGCTCTCACTATTACTCTTTCTAACAGTTCAAATATGTTTAAGTATGGTTACTACTGCTAGGTGGTTTATACTGCCAGTGCAAAATTACTACTGCTTGCCGTATTTCTACTGCTAATCAGTGTTACTACTGCTGGTATGTGTTAATACTGCCAGTATGCGTTACTACTGCTGGTATGTGTTAATACTGTTAGTCTGTGTTAATACTGCCAGTATGCGTTACTACTGCTAATATGAGTTAATATTGCGGGTATGTGTTAATGCTGCTAAGGTACTTAGTACTGCTTCTAACTGAAACCCTCCACCTATAAATACCCTCTTTGACCGCCAAAATCCAAACGGCTCTTTGAATTTCCTACGAGTGCTCTTTTTCTCTCTCTCTCTCTCTCTCTCTCTCTCTCTCGTTCTTGCTTCCCAGTACATAAACCCTAGTAGTGATTCAATCCAAATGATGGCAGGACTGGTGTTTGTTGATGATCACAATGAGTTGGCAATGCTACAGAAACCCAAGCAAGCAAAGGGTTTCCACCAGTTTCTGGATTTCCTAAAATCCTCCCATATCGCCTATGCTTTAACTGTCAATCCCACAATCTATGTGGAACATCTGCAACAATTCTGGGCCAATGCTTCCATTCACACTGACGATGGCAATCAAGTCATCAAATCAAGGGTTTGTGATAAACCTCTAACCATCACAGAAGGTTGTATTCGCATTCATCTACGACTAGATGATGCCTCAGGTATTACCTCTCTTTCCAAGAAAGATCTCTTCCAAGTACTTGTTCGAATAGGGTATGAAGATCCAACTGAGGTCTATAAGTTTTTCAAAAACAGATTGTTAGGTCCCAAGGATTGAGCTTCCTAGGAGGTCACCCATCCTAGGATTGCTCTCGCCCGAGCACGCTTAACTTGTTAGGATCAAGCGCTTACCACTACACCAAAAGCAATTGCTTATGGTGAAGGCGCTACTTTATTTCCTTATACCATGGTAGCGCAAAGCCCCGTACTAAGCGACAGGCGGACATGAGGGGCTGCACCACTTTCGTGGAGCCAGCGGGTCGGGCTGTTAGTCCCGGCCAGTTACGTACTCCCGAGTCGAAGGTGAGGGCGCTGGATGCTTGTAGCATTCCCAGCAAATGTTGGGATTTCTCCTCAACAATCCCCCCCCCAGCATTTGCACACTGGGAGACTCGAACCCGCGACCTTGCTTTGATACCAATTGTTAGGTCCCAAGGCTTGAGCTTCCTAGGAGGTCACCTATCCTAGGATTGCTCTCGCCCGAGCACGCTTAACTTGTTAGGATCAAGCGCTTACCACTACACCAAAAGCAATTGCTTATGGTGAAGGCGCTACTTTATTTCCTTATACCATGGTAGCGCAAAGCCCCGTACTAAGCGACAGGCGGACATGAGGGGCTGCACCACTTTCGTGGAGCCAGCGGGTCGGGCTGTTAGTCCCGACCAGTTACGTACTCCCGAGTCGAAGGTGAGGGCGCTGGATGCTTGTAGCATTCCCAGCAAATATTGGGATTTCTCCTCAACACAGATTTTCACCTCAGTGGAGATTTTTGGTTCATACTCTGCAACATTGTATTTCTAGAAAAACAACTGGATGGAGTGAGTTCAGCAGTACCTTAGCTTATGCTCTAGTCTGCTTAACTACCTCTAGAAAGTTTAATTTTTCTCAAATTATTTTCAATGATTTAATGTCAAACCTGGATACTAAAACCAAAAGCTTTTATATGTATCCAAGGTTTGTGCAAGAAGTACTAAATAATGAATTGACGGATTTACCCTCTTTTAATGAGGTGTATGTACCAAAACCTCCCAAAGGGAATGTATTCTCCAACATGAAAAGACCAAGTAAGGACTTTTCTAGACAAGAGACACCATTGTTCTCTACAATGATGGTTATGTCTCATTCCCATGGTGAGGCATCAGGGTCAAAGCCCACATCTGACCACCCAACTGATGACCTACCCACACCATTCATTTCAATTGATACTCCTCAGATCTCTATTGTCAAGCCAAAATCCCCCATCACCAAAACATATATAAGGAAAAAGGTACAGAAGGTTCCTTCCCTTCTTGTATCTTCACCCCCAAAGCCTACAAGCCCTCTGATGGAGCATTATCCATCAGAGAATATCGAAAGGGAAACCATAGGGGTGTCTCCCAACCCCAAGAAGGTGCTCTATAAGGAGAAGGATGAGCATGTGGGCAATAAGGCTCACACTACTGACTCTGCACAAGGTGTGGATCAGGACAGTGTGAACATCTCTAAGACCTTCCCCACGGCAACTTTAGGTGAGCAATCATCTAAAGATCCCAGGTGCCAAGAATCCACGGGGGTAGAAGGTGCTTCTACTAGGGAGAAGGCCTCTACTAAAAGATCCAAGGATCCTTCAAGGGTGGTAAAAACACCTAAAGGAGGTGAGGACAGATATACTTATGATGAATTGAAGGATACTCTTGGTACAATGAGGCTGGAAGTTCACAATCAAAATTTGAAGATACAAGAGATGAAAAAGGTGATCACTTCTCAACAAGTGCAGATTACCAAACTCAAAAAGATGGTCCTCAAATTGGTGCACAAAAAGAGAAAACCTAATTTGTTCTGAAGAAGAGGAGCATTGATGATGATGCTTCCAAAAGGGGGAGACCCAAGAGGACGAAAATGAAAAGAAAAACCCTGTTGGCATGGAATCTGAATTTGAGGGGGGAGACTGGTGCTGAAGCTGAGAAAGAAGCAGAAACAGAACAAGCAACATAAACTTTTGTGAAAGCAGCAGAAATTGGTAAAGCAGCAGTAACTGGAGAACCAGCAGTAGAAACAGAGAAGGTAGCAGCAGAAACTAGTTTGTATGTAGAGGAGATAGAGATTGTTGAAACTCTGGTGAGGCCAAAGACTGACACTCCCAAGGCCACTAAAAGGGCTAAGGGAGTGGTAATCAAAGAAGGTGGCTTAGAGAAGAAAAGAAAAGAAGTCAGTGAGGAAGAGGCCAAAAGGAAAGGGAAAGAAAAAGTGGTTGAAACAGTGAAACCATCAAAGAAATCCTCACAAATAGAACTGGATGAAGAGTTAGCAAAGAAGCTGCAAGAAGAGATTGAAAAGGAGGAAGAGATCCAAATAGCTAAAGATAGACAGATTGCCTTAGATTTGTCTACAAAGATAAATGAAGAATATCAGAAGAGTTTAAAGCTTGCTGCTAAGAAAGTTACTATGAAAGCATCTAGGCAAAGGCAGCCATCAAAGACAAGACAAAGACAGCCTTCTAAGACCATTTTGGCTGTACAGGAAAGGAGAAAGATGATCAACTTCCTGAAAGGGTCCATTGGAGTCCTTGAAGGAATGTTTACTAACATGTCCTTCAGCAGAATTGAGGAATTATACAAGAAGGAGATGGCCAAGCTTCAAGGGGATTTCAGTCAGAGGGTTGAGTTTGAAAGAAAAATGAAAGAGAGACATGATCTGAATATTCAACAACCCTTCCCTGACAATGAAGAAGGCACTCCTACAAAAGAAAGGGCAGAAGTCAAGAAAGAAGAAACACTAGCCCAGAAGATCAGAGCTGTTAAGAGAATGAAGTCTATTGCCTCAAAGAAACAGGCAAAGAGGCCAAGACTTGAAGAAGTTGAGAAAGAGAAGGATAGTGAAAGAACAGAAGCTGAAAGACCTACTATTGCAGAACAGGTTGAAACTCCAGTTTAGAATCAAGAGTCAACAACTCAACAATCAGAACAGCAAAGACAACCTGAGGAACAGTTTGAGTTGTACATGACAATAACAAATGAAGAACCAGTGAAAGTTGATCCCATCTCTGTGGAAGCTCCAAAGATTATCCATTGGGATACTCTAGTGGATAAAAGAACAGAGTATTTCAGAATAAAGAGAATGGGTGATTATTATGAAGTGTATGCTACATGGGGTAAAATAATCAGAAGTTGTACTAGAGTGGATTTGGAAGAAATGTTCAAGGTTGGTTTGAACTTGTATGGGGATTTACTGAAAGGAGCAGGGATGAACATTAAAAAGATCGCCATGGAGTACTTGTGCATGATGTTTGATCCTGAAAGAGTGCAGTATGTTATCAAAGACTTGCATCTTGAGAATGGATTTAAAAGAATAGATAATTGGATGTTGTTTGAAAATTGTGGAGTCTTTGTGATAACCATTGACAAGTTCTATCATGAATACTACTTGGTGGATAAAGTATATGACCACAGCAAAGCAAAGTTGCAAGGGATGTTGAAATCCAAGCTGGTATGTGCTAAAGGTTCAGAAATGGCCAGAATAGTGATCAGAAGAACTATCAATCAAAGTCTAGGTCTGGATCCTAATCTTGGAAATTGAGCTGAAGTTTTGAAAGCATCATGAAGACCACATTTTGAAGAACTTAACTTCTGGATTACAAAAGTTAAGTTAGGGGGAGATTGTTGGGTCAGATATGAGTTAAGTCTGGATAATGCTGTTGAAGTGTTAAAGATTAATACTGCTAAAGATTTTACTACTGCTACTTGTAAGATTACTACTGCTAGTAGAATTACTACTGCTTGAAGAGTTAGTACTGCTAGAAGAATAGTTAGTACTGCTTGGAGAGTTAGTACTGCTAGAAGTTAGTACTGATTGAATATTAATGTTGCTGGATGATTAATACTGCTTATGAAGATGATGTTGATAATGATGACTTGTAACGAAAGACTAGGAGCTGAAGACAATCATGGAATGGATGCTGAAGATCAATATTTATTTAGTAATTATCTTGTAATCTGTTCTGTATATATAGTCTAGTAGTTTTTGTTAGATAAACAAGTTTTACAAGTTTTGCATATACGTTTAGAGAGAATTAACCTCAAGATTAGTTTTAATCCTTTCTTTAGAGAAGTATAGAACGTCTGTTGAGTCTGTTCAACAGATTGAGGTTTTGTTTGTAATCATTAAGTTAATTCAACATAACTTGTGATTTGAGTTCATACACTGTTTGATTGATTTATTGTTAAAGTGTTATTCCGCGACTTCTTTAACATAGTTTCTGAGTGTTTAGTTTAAATTCTTGTTTCGAATTTCGATTCTGACACAATTCAAGTAATGGGTATCGGTGATATGTTTGGTTTATGAACAATATTGTATTTTTTTCATGTTTGGTTGATGAACAATATTTTGATACATCTTGGCACATTTTGTATGTTTTAGTATGATGATGTCTATAATATTACACTTTCTAAACGTTGTTGATATATTTTTAATTCATATATGAACCTTCACGTTCATATATGAACAAGAATTGAATAACAATTGTGTTCATATATGAATCTTTGAGTTCATATATGAATTAATGCTACATATTCAAAATATGAAGTGCAAGAGTTATAAAATATTCAAATATGAATAAAAGCTTCATATATGAACCTTCACGTTCATATATGAACAAGAATTGAATAACAACTGTGTTCATATATGAATCTTTGAGTTCATATATGAATTAATGCTACATATTCAAAATATGAAGTGCAAGAGTTATAAAATATTCAAATATGAATAAAAGCCTCGCATATGAACCTTCAAGTTCATATATGAACAAGAATTGAATAACAACTGTGTTCATATATGAATCTTTGAGTTCATATATGAATTAATGCATATTCAAAATATGAAGAAAAGCTTCATACATGAACCTTCACATTCAAATATGAACAAGAATTGAATAATAACTGTGTTCATATATGAATCTTTGAGTTCATATATGAACATTAATACATAAACAACTATAAAAATAAATTCTAATGCTCACAATAAAAGAATTGTCATTTATTCATGAAATTATTGCAATTAACAATGATTATTGAATTAGAAAAATGACCTATAAAATGTATCTATCAACTAATCAACAATCTTCAATGGGCAATTACGAGAATCATGATAGTCAATCTTTTGACAGTTTCTATACAACCTCTTGGTCTTTTGATTCTGTTTTGCTGCTTTCTCACCTGCACCGATCAAACGTTTTCCAGTTCCACAACCTTTATTGCGGATACCAGATGGTGGATGAATATCAATTTTGTCCGGTGGATTCACACCAATAAGATTTCTTATAGTGTCATTCTTCTTCTGCAATCTGGTTTGGTAAGGAACATGAGCATCTACATCAATCTTCATACTGTGAATTTTGTCAACAACCTCTTTAAGCTTCTCTTTGTCATTTCTAAGACTTATCAAAATATAATCCAAAGTTGCTAGTGCATCATAGCTAATTCTTGCCAATTCACCATTTGTATCCCCTTGCCTCCATGAAATGTTCCTAAGATTAAAAGATATCAAGTCTCTTCTCCAACGACGACATATATACTTCTCGGGTATGGCATCAAAATTCTCATTCATAAGCACTTTGAAAACATGACGACATAAATATCCATGTTGAACAAAATGATTGCATTGCCATTCAAATGTTGAATCCAATTGATTCCACACAACCTACAACAAAAATGAACAACAAAATGTAAGTTGTGTTAATAAATAATAATAAAAATGCATATATGAATAACAGTTCTTACCTTGAACTGCTTCTTTTTATTATCCTTATCATTTTGGTGAATTGTATAAACTTGGCATCCATCCTTTTCAACAACATTCTGCTGAACACACGACCAAGTTGCTTTATTTATCTCTTTTTGAACTTCCAAAAATATACATCGTGTGTAAACTTCAAATGCATGTTTCTCAATAGCCTTCGGAGTGCACATATGAGGAATAGTTGTCTTTGTCATATGATCAAGCCTACGTTGAGAATTTCTTTGCTTACGCATTGCATTATCAAATCCAAGCATGAATGTTACAAAGTTGTTACCATGGTGAGCAAATTTGTTGAAAAAGGAATTTATGCTCTCCGACCTTGATGTAGTTTTCATCAATGAACAAAAAGGAATAGTCTTGAAATAAGCAGGAATCCATCGTTGACGAATACGAAACATGTATGAAAACCATTTGCTCTTCTGAAGTTTAAACTCACTAATCAAATCCAACCACATACTTTCAAACTCTTCAGGCTCTAATTGAACATTCCAAACAAGTTTATTAAAGCGTTTGTTAAAATCTGTCTCCCTGTGTATCCTTGTGCTAACCTACAAAATTGGCATAAAGAAATAACGTTTTATATGAACTTTCATGATGAAATAACTAAACAATAATTCATATATGAACTATCATTATATGAAAATAATTCATATATGAAAACAATATTAAGTAAACAATAATTCATATATGAATTTTAATTATATAAAAATAATTCATATATGAACAGATTTAATACTAAATAAACACTAATTCATATATGAACTTAAATCATATATCAACAATTCATATATGAATAGATAATAACCTTGTTTGGAACTTTGGCCATAATATGCCACATACATAATCTGTGACGTGATTGCATAAAAACCAATGGAATAGCCTGTTTCATTGCCAAATACTGATCTGTTAAAACCAAACTAGGTTGCTTCCCACAATGTGCTTTCAAAAACGCCTCAAGAAGCCACTTAAAATTATCAAGAGTTTCACCAGACAACAAAGCAGTACCAACCGTGACAGATTTTTTATGATTATCAATTGCAGTAAACGGAACAAACACCATTCTATACCTATAAAACAAAAGGTATAAAAAAACAAAAGGTATAAACATAAAAACCAACATATAAGTAATCTAAAAAAATGAATTACAGTTGACAAACTTACTGGTTTGTGCGAAACGTAGCATCAAATGAAATAACATCTCCAAATTCCTGGTAATTCAGTTTAGCAATTTCATCAGCCCAAAAAATTCCACATAGCTCACTATCCTGCCGATTGTATTCAAAAGAAAACTGTGCATCATCCTTTGATCTATCTTCCAACATACCAAGAACCATTTCACATCACCAGCACCAACAAATACATTCAAATCTCTCCTAAAGTTCTTATAATCATTAACAGTACAACCAGAAACATCAAAACCACCTTTCAAAGACATGTGCAATGTATGTGCTTTTGTTGCTCCAACATTACAACTTGCAGCATTGTGAATAAAAACTTGACCGGTTAAAGACAACTGACTTCGTTTTCGAGACATACTCATATCATTCTCATCAAGAAGCATATGATTATGTTTCTCCTCAAAGTGATAAACCTCATACAATGATTTTGAAGGTACAAAACGCACCCTAATGCATGCTTTACAACCTGTCCTCTTCGTAGTTGAATTACAATGCCTTTTACATTCAATACTATCACGAACAGTATTAAAACTCTTTTTTGGTGGATCCCCTTCTTTACTGCAAACAACATCCTTGATCTTCACAATACCATATTGACCATTAACAGTAGTTGAAAGTCTAACATCAAATCCACCTTTCTCAGCATACTTTTCATACATTGAAATAGCTTGCTGATAAGACTGAAAAAAGGTACCAATTCTTGGCTTCAAATCCATATGCACATTTGGTACCCAATACTTTGAACCAGATGGTGAAAAACAGACATGATGAACATCAGATGAAAATGAATGTGAACCTATTACATATACATATTGATATGTTAACACATAAATATATTTCATTATTTTAAATTAAAGTAAAGCATCAAATAAAAAACAAATTATTCATGTATGAACTTATTATAACATAAATAAATAAAAAACATTCATATAAACACATTCATATATGAATTTGTTGAATATTTTATAATTCATATATGAATTTGAATCTGTTGAATGTATATGGATGTTCATATATGAATCTGTTTAATATTTTATAGTTCATATATGAATTTGAATCTGTTGAATATATATGGATGTTCATATATGAATCTGTTTAATATTGCATAGTTCATATATGAATATGTTTAATATTGTATAATTCATATATGAATATATTGAATATCTTATAGTTCATATATGAATGTTAAATAATGCAAAAGTTCTTTATGAATCTGTTGAATATCGTATACTTCATATATGAATCTGTTGAATGTATATTAATGTTCATATACATTCAACATATTCATATATGAATCTGTTGAATATTGCATACTTCATATATGAATATATGAACACTTTAAAGCAATACAAATGAATCAAAAGTTCATATATGAATTAAAATTGTTTAAATACATAATTCATATATGAATGTTTTATAATAATTAACATACTTCATATATGAACATAATAACAAATCATATACGAAAATTTCAAACCAATTAAAATTCATCAAACGTTCATATATGAACTTGAATTGCTTTAAAATAATAACTCACATTCATATATGAATCTACATTGTTTCTAACATACTAAACCACAAATTAATGTAAATTATCAAGAAAATAGTTGTAAACAACTGAAATTCTTCAAATTTCGTGTTGAAAAATAACAATGAAAGTAAAACACAAATGTCGTAAAAGAATTACTTCAATCTTCATCAATAATAAAATTAATAATAAAGTTAAAAACGATATCTTCATCTTCATCAATCATATCTTCATCATTCGATAACTGACCACTTTCTTGATTGACTTCTTGATCAACTTCATTATCAACAACGGTTTCTGGATTCGACATCTTATTAAGAAGAATATGATCTAAAAACCTAAATTTTTCGATAGAAGAAGAAACGAGAATCATCAATCTGCAAACCATAACTGAATTGGAATACTCTTAATGATACGATTGACGCTAATTTAGGAAAATATACGTTTAATTTGATTTTGATTGTAATCGACATGATTGACCCTAATTACAATTTTACCCTTTCGCTAAAAAAATCATATTACTTAATCCAAGGGCCCAGATCACTTCTCTATTTCTCATGGATTTGGCATTTCTCAAATGAACCACACACACACTATATATATATATATATATATATTATTTCAATTGAATTAATAATATCTTAATCTAGTAAAGCATCTCCTTCGGTTCGGATTTCAATGCGGAGAAACAAAATGGACTCCCATCTCCCTCCCTCCCTCACTTCCGTCTGCCTTAAACTTTTAACACATCCACACGTCTATAATGCCCCAAATACGATTATCCACAACCCTGGATAAATATAACCTTTAAAAATAAAAATAGTATATTTTGTTATTGATAACAAAAGAATCAACATATTGTATGGAAAAAAGTTTATAAAAAATTAACAAAATCAGAAGTCTGAAGAAGGATTCTACAAAAACATATTGTAAACCAAAATCACAAATTCACAGGAATTACTAATACAAATTCTAACCAAAGAAAATTGTAAACCATAAAACACAAATCCAAAATAAATCAAACAATACCTTTGATAGAGTGTCAAGATTTGAGTACATTGAAACAAACGACATTCGATACTTTTAGGAGAACAAAAGAAACCCTCCAACGTCCAAATTTTCATTGCTTGTATCTAACAAAGGGGATGACCAGACCACTAAACCAGGACCCCACTACGAAGAGGAGAGTTTTTTATTTCTCCATTGGTGATGATGATGAAGGTTTTGATTTAGGTATTGGGGTGGAAGAGGAGAGGGATTAGAGAGAGAGAAGAGGTTTTGGATTTCTCCATTAATTAATTATGGTAATGCTAAAGGTCGTGGGTAAGAGAGGATTAAATTAAATCTTAATAATTTGTTAAAAGAAAATCTAAAAAATGAGAAAAAAAAAAGAAGGGATGGATTCTCAACTCTGGGAGTGACATGTCACCTCCCAATGTTTCTGGTTTATAAATATATATAGATATAGATGTAGGACAAGACCAACGGTCGACTTTAAATGCTATTAAATGAAGAAAACCCATTGCCATTAATTGCCTTGAACGTTGGTTTTACGTTGTAACCTTCTGCAGTTAATGATCGCATGCGTCTTTAGTCCTGCAATAAAAACTACAGGTAACGGTCGATGTTATAAATGTACGTCGTTAATATAATATCGTCGAAGGAATATTCGATCGAGGGTATATAATCATCGATCGAGGATCGAAGGTGAACAATCGCCGACCAAGAGTCGAGGGTCTTATATGTCGATGATCACAGATAGTATAATCATTTGTCGTATGAATCTTGATTTCTGACGCTGTGGTCGAGGGAAACTATAGTCGTTGATCGAATGTGTGATTTTTTTTACCAAAAGACTAGTCATGTTTGATGATGATTAAAAAAAACACCTTAAATTTGAGTTTTAAGTGTTTTGTTAGTTTATTTGGCCCATGTAAAGAGAGCTCGAAAATGGTTACTTGAGCCATGGAATATAAAACTAGGCTTGAGTTCTAGATTTGAGCTACGTAGTACAAGCCTTTTTCACATATCAACACTTCTCACTTCAATGCCACCACTTTGAAATTTGATTTCTCATTTACTTGATTTTTGTTTTGGAGAATTTCACGTTATTACATACTTAACTATAGTAGTTTTCGTGGTGAAAAAGACAACCTCACAAAAGTTAGGCATCGTTGGGCAAAATAAGTTAGTTTATTTTTTTTAGTATATATTTGGATGGACATAAGCTAACTTATAAGTTAGCTAATTGATAAACTACTTGGATTATCTTATGACAATTTTTTTGTGACTTTTTCCAATTATACCATTATTAATATTAATTATTATTTATTAACAATTAATTATAAATAAAATTTAATTATTAAAAATTAATTGTTACTAATATTAATTGAAAATTAATAATTAAATTTTAATTATACATTGATGTTAATTTTTAATTATTTAGAATTATTGTTAATTATATCAATTATTTTTATATTGTTTTTTAATATTAGTGAATATATTATAGTTATCAACCACTATTATTTTTTTAATTATTATTTAATTATTTATTTCTATTTATATTATACATAATGGTTATTTAAAATCATAAATTAATGTAATTTTTCTCTAAAATTTGTTTTAACAAATTCAAAATCTATAATATATATAATAATAAATTTTAAATTCTTTTAATTAACATATTATCTTTTTAATTATATTGTAAAATATTGTAATTTATTATTTTTCAAGATGTCCTTTTGATCATT
This sequence comes from Arctium lappa, assembly GCA_023525745.1. NCBI lineage: Eukaryota > Viridiplantae > Streptophyta > Magnoliopsida > Asterales > Asteraceae > Arctium > Arctium lappa. The sequence continues at coordinate 51,653,008 of CM042059.1, read as the reverse complement.
TTTACATATTTATCAACCAGTTTTTACCAAACGTGACTTATTCATCAACTAGTTTATCAGCTACCAGCTAACTTATAAGCTACCAGCTAGCTTATCAGTCAGTTTGCCAAACATAACCTAAACAAATAAATCGCAAATCCTCGCCAATATTTGTATTCAAAACAACACTTTTTCTAATATTTATTTTATATTTACATTTTATTTTATTTTTTAATTAATAACTATTCCATTTATTTTTATAGTATAGTAATTATTTTATACTCGTAACTAGGGGTGTGCATAAATTCAACCGATCCAATAGGAACCGATCGATTCAATTAAAACCGACCGACCATAATTGGATATCCAATTGTAATTGGATCGGATCGGATTGAAAATCTCCACATACAATTTGGACCGGTCGGTTCTTTGATGGCAGTCCAGAACCGACCAAAACTGACCGAACCGAACCAACCAACATCCAATTACCCATCTAATTAACCATCCGATTACCATCCAGTTTTCCATCCAACTATCATCCAATTATTTTTTTTTTTGCAATTTTCTTAAATTTAAATTTGTTTTGTGTTGGTTTTTGAATTCTTAGTCTCACTTATATTGGTTTTAACACAAACTAAAAGTAATTAATTAGAACATTGCATTAAATTAACACGTTGGATGGATCGGATATGATCATCCATTGGATGTCGGATGGATCCAATCCGATCCAATGGATATCCAATAAGAATATCCAATGGATATCCAATCTGATCTAATGGATATCCAATAAGAATATCCAATGGATGGAACCGAACCGATCCAATCATCCATTGGATTGGAAAAATCCAACATCCAATGGATGATTGGATCGGTTCGGTTGGAAAAATCCAACATCCAATGGATGATTGGATCGGTTTGGTTCCCCTCACATCCATTGGATGTCAACCGATGAACACTCCTACTCGTAACAAAATTAATAAAATCCGTCATTGTTCATCGTACGTGGATTATAAATTGAAGTTGGATAGAAATGAAGATCTAATCCATATCTCAAAACCAACATTTTCAATATATTGTTAAATTCATGTTCTTAAGAATTAAGGCTTTGGGGATGTGCTGGAATATCTATTTTGTTCAAGATTTAAATCCAGATGTACACAACAACTGTGACCAGTGAGTTTATCAAAGCTGGGTTAGACATAAAAATTGAATTGTGAACAATTGTTTTTTTTTCTTCAAAATGTGAAGGTGGTGTTATGTGTGGGTGGGGCGGTATTGGATGGGGTGGCGGCAATGGTGGATGCTTGAGAGAGGGATGGGGTGGGCGTATGTAGATAGGGTAGGGTGGATGGCAAGTGGTGGTGGTCGATGGGTTTGGTGATGTGGTGGATGGGGGAGGTAGGGGTTGTGGTGGTGCTTGGGGATAGTGTCGCGTGGGCACGGGTGGTGGTTGGTGATGGCGGTAGGGGATGGAGCGGAGGGGCGATAGGGTGGGGTGGGTGGTTGTTGGTAGGTGGGGGTGGTGGTTGATGGGTGACGGATGATGGTGCTCGCGATTTGTGGTGGGTGGGGTGGAATGGGGCTGCTTGGGATGCAGTAGGGTAGGGGTGGGATGGTTTGGGTGGAGGTTGTTGATGATTGTGGATGATGGTGGGGACTGGGGTGGTAGAATCATATGACACCACTATTTGGGATATTCATGATATCACGGAAATGTAATGGAAGAATGTTGTCTCACGGATCTCATAAAAAAGTTCGGCTCATGTGAACCCAACTGTCGGTCCACAATATATATCAAGTTCTTAGCAACTCATACACATTAAACGATTACCGACCTATTTTGATTAATAACAAACAATTACAGGATTGATCGATTTCAGCTCTCAATGTGTTCTCTCTGCTTTACACCTTTATGTATGTGTAAATGTGTGATCTGATTTCTTGAACAACTCTTGCTTCTCTAACACACTACCAAACTAATATCTAACTTACTAAACTAATATCTAGATATTATCTAACAACTAATATAATATATATAACTTAGATATTAATCTAACAAACTAATATCTAACATAATTAGATATTTAAACTAAGTTAAACTAAATACTAAAATTACAATAGACAATAATTTACTTCGACCTTTATTACAAACGACATTAAACTTTGTATCGAGAGTCGACTTTCCGGCTTTAGCTTCAGATTGGATCTTCAGATCGGATGATCTTGAATCCAATAAATCTGTAATCTAACAATCTCCCCCTTTGGATCAAGATCATTACTAAAATGATTTAGCAATCTGGTCTTCTCTTTCAGCTCAGAAGATGCAATCTCTTTCTCTATTCAATTTGTAATATTCTCCAGGTTTAGCTCAGAATGCTTTAGCAAAGTATCTTCAAAGAAAATTTCTCTCAGATCAGTATGTCTTTAGAATACCTTGAAGAATCGTTTCTTGATTAGCTCTTCTCTTCTCTATCTTGGAAGAATTCTCTAAACCTTTGATATTTCACATTTCTTGGTAGGCTCTTCTCCCCCTTTTTGATGAAAAATGCAACGACTTCATCAAAACATATATCAAGAAATGTATTTCATCAGGAGCCGCTGATCCGTCAATTAAAAAGATATTTATCCAGATCTTTTCAAATCCAGACAAAATAATCGTGTACCGCCTGAATCAACAAATGAATCAGTTAAAATGTCTGTCAGTAACACTAAGTTATTGTGTGTAACAAATACACTTTGGAAAGGAGCTGCTTGATATTGACTCCCCCAGGGCTTCCATTTAATCATCGAAAACACCACAAAGGTTATTTCTATAAACGTTATGACAAAGAAACAAGTTCCTTGTGTGTTCGTGCTTGTGATAGAAAGAATTAAGAACGGATGATTGGTTATAGGCTCAAAATTGTGTAAACCACTGAGACAACAGTAAGTTAAACACATACTCAAGGTGCATGATTGAAGTATGAAGGTGGGGCAAACTTCCTTCTTTTCAATATCCAGATTTTGCAAATGAAAATCAGATAGCATATGTGTTGCATCCCCTTTGAAAATGTGAAACACTTTCTTGTTGAGAAGAAAATGAGTAGTTGGGGAGGTTAATCAAGAGTTGGCATGAGCTAGTTGCATGTTTCAATAATGATCACCAATGAATTGTGAAACATTAGAAATGTGGCTGCCCGACTCAGAAAAAGTTGGTGCAGAGTTGTGATATTCTTTTAACTCTGTTCTCACACCCTCTTTCTTTTAAACATTTAGCTTACTCTAACCACACTCATTTCTTTTCGACTTCTCACACTCAATCACTATGGATTAACTTCTTGGGTAGAAATCACTGGTTAGGGTGATTCCATAGAAGTTGTGTTAAGTCCTAGCACAATGAAATCCTTGTTTTCCTATGATGCATATGATGCTCAGATATGTTTAACTATTTCAGTTAAAGCACAATGTAGAACTTGAAAACATTTAAAGTCACACTTCCAATTCATGAATTCGTTTTGAGAATCGGGAAGTGGTTTGAACATTTAGAACAATGTTTTCTATGATTGAAAGTTGTCCACTTATCAACCATATATGAGATTAAGATAAAGGATTATACCTTAACGTGTGATCTTACATCTCATGAAGCAAAGCTTAAAGTCATAAACATATGAACTTGTAAGCATCTCTCAAAAATTCTGCAAAAGTCTTATGTCAAGTCAAAGCAAATTTATTCACTTAAATTGAAAAGAAAAAAAGCAGTAAAAGTTTTAATGTACGAGTTCTGATAAAAAATAATCAGAAGTCATATACGTTCTCCTTTGACTTGAAGAGCTCCCCCTACAATCTTGCATTACAAAAAGTTTGTCATAAAAGGTTAATGCAAAAAAATTTATGAGCTCCCCCTCGAAATAATATTGACCACTTGTCAATTTCTTCTTCTACTCCCCCTTGGATCATGAACAGAATATAGAAGTGCTAATATCAATCAGAATTAAGAATGAAGAAAGATGAAAAAGTATACAATTAGAAAATTTTGATAGGTAACTACTGATTATATCTTAAGATTTAGCATACCAAGCTTAGAGACAAGAAAGGTAAACAAATCGGCAAGCTGATAATCAGTTTTTATAAAGAAAAGTTCAATTGTTCCTTTTTTGACATGATCTTTAATAAAATGATACCTGACGTCTATGTGTTTAGTCTTTGTGTGTTGAACAGGATTCGCTGTTATTACGATGGCACTCTTGGAGTCACAGTATATCGGGATTTTGTTGAAGTGGAAACCGTGGTCGCGCAATTGAGTTCTCATCCATAAGACCTGAGAACAGCAGCTAGCAGCAGCTACATATTCTGCTTCGACCGTGGAAGTTGAAACACAAAGTTGCTTCTTCGATGCCCAACTTACGAGTTTATCACCGAGGAACTGTACATGTCCTGACGTGCTCTTCCTGTCTAACATACAACCAACACGATCTGCATCTGTGTAAGCTGTTAGTTCAAAACTAGTATCTTTATATAGGATACCACAGACCAAGATCTGCAGTGCCTTTCAGATACCTAAATATGCGCTTAACTGCAGACATATGGATTTCTTTAGGATTGGCCTGATATCGTGCACATAAGCATGTTGAAAACATTATATCTGACCTACTAGAAGTAATATACATTAAAGAACCTATCATCCCTCTGTAAGTCCTAACATCAACAGCCTTTCCCAAAGGATCGGTGCCAATTTTAGTACCTGGCGCCATTGGGGTACCAATCGGTTTTGAATTTTCCATTTTGAACTTTCGAAGAATATCCATAATGTATTTTGATTGATTGATAAAAATCCCCGTTGAAAACTGTTTGACTTGTAATCCGAGAAAGAAATTCATCTCTCCCATCATATTCATCTGAAATCTGGACACCATAAGGTTTGAAAAATTCTTACAGTACTTAGGATTTGTAGAGAAAAAAATAATATCATCTACATAGATTTGAATTAGAATGATATTGGCTTTTTCCTTTCTGATAAACAAAGTGGTATCCACCGTACCTTTTGAAAAACCAGACTTGACTAGAAATTTGGAAAGGACATCATACCAGGCTCGAGGAGCTTGTTTCAGACCGTAGAGTACTTTGTCGAGGATGTAGACGTGATTCGGCTTCTCTTGATTGACAAAACCTTCTGGCTGAGAGACGTAGACTTCCTCCTTCAGAATACCATTCAAAAAGGCAGTCTTCACGTCCATTTGGAAGACCGTGAAGTTCTTGTGGGTGGCATAGGCTAGAAACATTCTAATTGCCTCTAATCGCGCCACAGGAGCATATGTCTTGTCATAGTCGATTCCTTCCTCTTGTCTGTATCCTTTGGCTACAAGTCTTTCCTTGTTTCGGATAACGGTACCATCTTCGTCTTTCTTTATCTTGAAAACCCATTTCGTACCTATTATTGTTTTACCTTTAGGTTTTGGTACGAGTCTCCAGACTTGAAGTGCATCGAACTGATTCAGCTCTTCTTGCATTGAAATCACCTATTCTGGATCAGCAAGTGCCTCTGATACGCGAGTTGGCTCAAACTTGCTCAGAAAGGAGTCATGCAGACACATGTTCATTGATGCTGACCTAGTTTGCACCGTTTCGTTGGATCGCCAATGATTTGGCTTGTTGGGTGCTCTTTGGTCCATTTGTGTTCATGAGGCAGTGGATTATATGAATGTATGTCAATGTTATCATCTATTAATCCACTTGTACGTTCTTCAGTTTGTTCAGGAGGAATGATGATCGCAGTTGAAGTGGTATGTTCAGAAGGCTCAGCAGGTACAGCTTGGTCCAACTGTAGATGGATCTGTAAAGAACATCCTACTGTTTCAGCTACTTCTGTCTCTTCATTACATGTCACTTCTTCAACTGTTGGAATCGACATTTGAACTGGAATTTCTTGTTGAATCGGGGTGTTGGATTCAATAGGAATATCTGAACTGGTTGGATGAGTAGTCGTTAAGTCTTCTATCCTGTCAACCACAACAGATTTCTTTATATTAGATCCAAGAAATTCATCATAAAACAATTCAAATAATAAGTCTAAATCAGATATATGATTAGTTGACGTTGATGCTTCATCTGATTTATTCTGTTGAGACGCAGGTTCTGGACTGATCTGCCCAGAAGCTAGTACTCCGGTTATAACAGGTTCTGAATTGTATTGTTCGGAAGCCATCTCTTCATCAAACGTGACGTTGATTCTTTCAATAACCGTCTTTGACTTCTTAAGGTATATACGGTATGCAGTTGATGTAGAGGAATAACCAATGAAGATGCCTTCGTCTGCCTTGGCACTGAACTTATTCAGACTCTCTCTATCGTTTAGAACGAAACACTTACATCCAAATATATGGAAATATTTGATTGTCGGTGTTTGGTTGTTGATTAACGCATAAGGAGTCTTCTTGAATCTGCGATGTATCATGGATCAATTTTGTGTGTAGCACGCAGTCGATACAACTTCAACCCACAAAAATAGAGGTAAGTCTGATTGAATTAGCATAGTACGAGCAGCCTCGACTAGCGTACGATTTCTTCTTTCGACCACTCCATTCTGTTGAGGCGTTCGAGCAGCAGAGTATTGATGTGAAATCCCGACAGATTTGAGATATTCTTCAACCTTTTTGTTCTTAAACTCTGTGTCGTTGTTTGTTCGTAGAAACTTGACCGGTTTCTACAGATTCACCTGGGTCGTCTTCAGGAATGTGATGAGAACATCTGGTGTCTCATCCTTTGAACGTAGAAACTTGACCCATGTGTATCGCGAGTAATGGTCCACGATCACGAGTATGTACTTCTTTCCGCCTAGACTCTGAGTTCGCATCGGACCGCATAAATCCATATGCATTAACTCTAACGGAGCGTTAGTACTTGGTTCAGGCTTTGGTTTATGTGGAGCCCTCTTCATCTTTCCCTTTTCACATGATGCACAAAGATGTTCTTTTTCATACTTCAGCTCTGGAAGTCCTTTGACTAGTTTTCCACTGACCAGATTGTTGATGTACCGAAAGTTGAGGTGAGAGAGCCGTCAATGCCATAACCAGCTTTGTTGCATCGAGGCTTTCGTCAGTAGACAAACCTACTTGTCAGTCTGGACGCTTGACAAATTAATTGTGTAGAAGTCTGACTTTCTCGTGCCGACCAAGAGTTCTTCGCCTTCTTCAGTGCGAACTGAACATGTCTTGGCTTTGAAATTGACCTCTAAGTTTTTGTCACAGAACTGGCCGATACTGAACAGGTTGTGCCGTAAGTCTTCAACATAGCTTACCTTCTTGATCGTGACATTGTCATGTTGTACATCACCATATCCCATTATTGGTGAAAACTGGTCGTTGCCGAATCTAACTGTTCCACAATACTTCTCTGTAAAGTTGGACAACATCTCTTTTTGTCCAGTCATATCCTTGGAACATCCGCTATCCAAGTACCATAAATGACGGATATGTGTAAGAGAAATAACGAAACAAGAGATTTACATATTCATTTGACAACATTTGGATTTAAAACTTTTGAGTATTGAAGAGCGGTTCTTGAACTGATGAGTTCAAAACCCATAATTTCTCTTAAGCACGGGTTCTGAACAGACGTGTTCAGAAACCATAAGATTTCTCCTTCTTAAACGTTGGGTGCCTGCAACACAGATTTAGCTTTTGGTATCCACTTGAAATTGGGTCCAACTATGTTAGCACTGGATTTTGGTACCCATTTGAAATTGGGTCCTCTTTTCATTTGAAATTCATTTGAAGCATTATAACGAGATGAATGCACATGATGATTGCCAAACCAAATCTCAGAATCTTGACAAGAATTAGAAACATGTTTATCATAAAAGGAAGACTTTCTAGCAGATTTAGATAACTGGAATAGTTGCGTAAAAGAGTATTTCAAAATAGTAGCAACATTCGCTTTCAAAACATCTTTACTAGGTAAAGCCTTATTACAATTAACACTACAAAACGATTTATCAGCCTTGTCAAGCTTCTGTTTCGGTTTCCATTGAGATTTAACTTCTGGCTTTCGCTTGCTCAGATCTGAAACATTTGAAACTCGTGAGTTAGACTTCTGAGCAACAAGCGAATGCTTCTTCTTAGAATTACCAGTAGTGTTCGGTTTCTGTGAATGCTTAGATATAATCTTACCTTTAGCACTCTTAGCTTTCACAGAGACTGATTTATCAACTTTCGTTGATTTTGCACTGTTAACAGACATACTGGTTTTTCCCAAAGATTGCACAAGAAAAGATGAATGGTTAGAAAATTTCGTATTAAAATCAAATTGTTCAAAACAACCATCTGAACCACCGTCAAAGTAAAGAAAATCAAACCCTCAGTTTGATAAACCAAACATGTCATCAGATTTAGAAGCCTTTGAAATAACAACATTTTTCAGGACAGTTGTAAAAACTTTTTGTTGAATCTCAATCAAAAGTCTTTCATCTGTTAAAGAGTTCTTGAGTTCGGAAATTTTACTTTCCAAAACAAGAGGAGGGACATAAAGTTTACCTTTAACAGGCTTTGCCTCCATTTCTTTGACAGAATAACTTTGAAAGAAGTCATTTGAAAGAGATTTCTTTTGAGATTTTTTATCATAACTATTATTCAGCTTCGCATAATAAAATGGAAGTTGAACATTAGTTGTTTTCGTTCGTTTTTCCGTTTCTTTGGCTTCATCCTCTTTTGAAAGTCCAGTCCAGAAAACTTTAAGTTCAGGGCATCGACGAGAGAGTATTAAGAACGTAAAATCATAAAGTGCAGGCACTTCAGATATATCGTTTTGAAGATAATGAGGATTCTCATAACCGATTCCCCAATTTTCTTTATTTTCTTTCGGTTTGTTTAGATGAATGGTTTGCTCACTTTGACCTAATGAGTATAACTTCTTTTCCAAAGCATCTAATTTTGCAATTAAAGTTTTGTTTTCTTCAGTACATGAAGAATGCATTTTAGTAAGCTCTCTGAAATCAGACTCACTTTTTTGCAGTTTAGACTTGATTTCAGAATTCTCTTTAAGAATTATTGTCTTTTCTTTGGCGTTGGTGTCATTGTTTCTATCGAAAACCTCAATCAATACTTCTCTCTCAGCAATTTCATTGCTAAGTTTCTGTATTGATTGGTTTTTGTCAGTTATAACACCATTTTCTCGCTTAAGCTTCGACTCTAACTCTTGTTGTTTTAAATTCATGGCATGCACTTTATTTATGAATTCTGAATAAGATAAATCACATACCTCATCTTCTTCATCATTTGAATCAGCTTCAGCTTCTAATTCCTGCATTCCCATCAAGCACATGTTGGCTGACTCATCCTTCTCTTTATCATCTTCTTCCTGATCTGAATGATCAAGCCAGTATTCATCCTCTCCTATCAGTGCCTTACCCGCCTCCTGTTGCTTTGCAAGAAGCATCTTGTTCTTGTAATAATCGGAGTTTTTGACTTTGGGTCTTCGGCAGTCTCTGGCAAAGTGACCTGTTTTGCCACAGTTGTAGCACGTTGGTGGTTCTGACTGACTGGATCCTTCAGCTTTAATTCTTCTCTCTTCTGGTTTCCTCTCCTCTATTCTCTTTCCTTCAAACTTCTTTCCTTCAAATCGATTTTCTTCAACCCTTTCCTTATGAGCATAGTTGTTAGGACCAGAAGAATACCTCTCACTGTTTGAACCTGGCTTCTTGTAGAACTTCTTCTGAAAGGCCTTTGTCAGCATGAGCATAGCTTGCTTCAGTTGTTCACAGTCATCTGAGTCAGAGTTTGCATCAGCTTCATTTTCTTCTGATTTATACACAATCGTCTTGTTCTTCTTCTTTTTGACAACAAGAGCAACTGTATCTTCAACTGTCTTCACTTTCTGCCTCTTCTCATCTAGAATTTCATCCACCTATTCTTCATTTTCTTTGAGGGTTTCATACACCTCATGAAGTGGAATCTCATTCAGATCCTTGATCTGCTTCATCTGCCTGGAAAATCTCTTCCATTCCGGCTGTAGAATACTTAGAAATTTGACATTCAGCTCGATTTGAGATTTGGTGACCTTGTTCTTGCTTAGTTCGTTTAGCAGGGTCACGAATCTGTCATAAGTTCCTTCTAGAGACTCTCCAGCTCTGCCTTTAAATTCTCCATAATTGTTTAGGCAGTTGGAAATTTTGAGCTGGTTCCCAACCTTTGAACCCAACATCATCTTCTCTAGCTGATCCCACGTCTCCTTGCCCGAGGCTTTATAGCTGTCAATCTTTACATAGATTTCGTTTAGAATTCCTTGTAGAATATATGACTTTGATAATCTATCACCTTTTGTGTAGATCCCAGTTTCAGTGCAATCAACAGATATAAGAACAATGATGAACAAAATATTGGCCACAGCAACTAGTCATATGATTGATATAAACTTCAAAGGGCTAAGGTTTACAGAGAGAATTTCTGATAATAATATGTAAACCTCACGACTAGTAAACTGAATAATAATTTCTAACTTAACAAATGAAATAGAAATAACTTTAAATACTCGGGCTCGCAGGCCTAATGGGCTTATGGGCTTTAAGGCCCAGCAAGCTTACAACAATTACAACTTGTCACAAACTACCCTGAACTTCTATTTAACATTGAAAATGGCCCTAACAATCTCCCCCTTTAAATAGAAGTTGATAATCACACAAGTTAGGAACAAAGATTTTTCGGAAACCAAAGTTGATCTCGAAATATCGAATCTGAGTCCTGTACTCCAGTCGCTCTTCAATTACGCCCAGTGCTTCAAGAACAAGTGGCTTGTATTTAGGATCCAAAAGCTGAACCCCTTTTTCTTCTTTATCAAGTGCACGCTTTAACTTGTCTTTCAGCAACATCAACGTACCATCGCAGAATCTGGCAATCTGATTGAAATGAATGAAACGCATAATTCCTTTGTCATTCACGTAGGTCATGCCAAACTCTGGAAGCTTTATCACAGTAAACTCAGGTACATTCTGGGTATCAGACGGAATCTTCAAATCAGGCTTGAGCAGATTAATCTTTGGCTGGTTGCTTTCTAACCCGATCTGAAAATCTTCCACCGAGGCAAGCTTCATTGCACACTTCCTATATCTCTTTACTGTCTCAAGTGCATCAATGACTTCCCCGGGTCTGTTAGTTCTGGTCTTTAAGTCTCGAAGAATGAACAGCAGATCTTGTGGTTCAAGAAACGGAAAGTCAGCTTCAGAGAAACAATACTTCTGACCATCTTCTCTAGTCACCATGAAATCTGAATACTTTACTTTCATGAAGAAACTAGATAGTATCTGATCAACCGATGTAATCTTCAGCTTTGTCTTGTTGTTTTTGACTTGAAACTTCTTGTACACAAATATGAGTTCACGCTGTTGTTCCTTGCTTTTCATTGACTGTAGACCATGCAATACGACTTCATCATACTTACGTATCCAGTGGGCAAAGATCTTCTTTTGGATTTCTTCAAGGAAAAGGAACTTTTATTCGGACTCTTTCCCACTTGGATGGACGCACTGGAGTAGTACTTTCTGTTCCCATAACTGGAGATGCTGGAGGAGACCTGAAGGGAAAATCTGTTTCAGGAAGTTCAGGATTAGCAACAGAATAGGTCAAAAGAGGAACCGCTACAGAAGTCTGATCGTCTGACTGATAGTTCGAATGAATGATCTCATCTATCTCGGCTTGCATGACTACCAGCGCTCGTTCAGTGTTAACACATTCTTCCGTCGGTTCATTAACTTCATACGGATCAAGTATCAATGCCCAATCTTCAGGAACTATCGGAGAATCAAAATCAAATTTCTCAGGCTTTTCAACCGTCGGATAATCATATAGTATCAGATCTGTCACTGGTTCTCGTTCCTGTTCCTGCCTCTGTCCCTCTGTTCTTGTACCCGAACCCGTACCCTGTTCAACCTGTTCCGACTCCACTACATGAGACTCCGGCTCAGATCGACGTTGGCTCTTCTCCCCCTCATGGTGATCAGGATCATCCTGATCATCATGTCGGCGCTTGAGCCGTTCTGCCTGGCCACGGCAGGTATCTTCCACTGCTGAAAGGCGTTCAGTCAAAACAGCGACGGTTTGCTGAAGTGACTGAAGCATAGCTTGTTGAATCTGGAAGGCCTCGGCAGAGACGATAGGTTGGGGTGTAGGTGGGGTAGGTGTGGATGCTTGAGTACGAAGTAAGGATAACAAATTGGCATCCTGGGTGGGTTCGGTTTGAGATTGGGCTATAAGTTTGGCGAGAAGGATAGATTTTAGCTCAGGTATGGACAGATCTGCAGCTGATAGAGAAGATGGAATATATGTGGTCTCCGGCTCAGTCCCTGGACCTTTGCCTTTGACCATGCATTTGAGGTTGTCCAACTCCTCCGTCATCAAAGATTGGACAGCCTTTAGGGCGCCGTCCATGTATTCCCTTGAGACAAACTCAGTTTGGGTAACGCCGGGGTCACTTAGACTTCCCGTTGTAGCTACGACTGTAGAAGTCGAGCCGCCTACGTTCACGGTTGGCGTGATGATAGCCGTGGTAGGACTTCCATCCAATCCTCGTAACCTACCCGAAGGTGGGTTTACTATGGATGTTCCGGCCGGGCCACTTAGGCTACCGGCGATAGCCGAAAACGGAATCTGTGTCCTAGGAATGGCATGTATTACAAATGGATCTAGACTCCGTGTATGCAAAGAAGGCGAGAACGGGGGCAGCTGTTCTCTTGTTTCAATATCGGCACCCTCCAAGTGAGAGCCCGATAGCGTATGTGCTAAATCCCCGTGATCATGTGAAACCACCATCTGTTGAGAGATGGTTGAGTGGCTTGGTTGGGCGTGCAAGTGCGCCGCTAGGTCCACGGCGGCTTCTTCAATACCCAGTCCCAACACATGAGACTGGGTAGCAGATGTGGCTACCTGGCTAGATGTGGCTGGGGGGGATACAACCAAAGATGGTTGTCCCATCACTCGTGTACTCTCCGAATGTAGCTTACTCCGCCTTTCCCTCACACAGCTCACCTCTTGATGTTCAACTAATACTCCCTCCGCTCTCCTTATCTCTCCGGATGGGGGCTGATTATCGTCACCATCAGAGTCAGAAGACTCTTCATTTGATGCCGATGATGCGGTATGTGTTTCCTCTGTGTCGGAAGTGGCTGGTGTTTCTTCAGTAGCAGCGACAGAAGAGGACTGAACTTGAAGGGCTTCAGAATCTGTTGCCTCTTCTGTCATTGGAGGCTCTGTTGCCGGTGGCGAGGATGGTTGTCTTGACGAACTAGGCTGGCTCGATCCAACGGCACTGCCCACTCCAGATCCCCTCACAGTAACAGCTCTCGACACACCCTGTCCGGAAGCCCCAGCTATCCGGACGCTCCCATCTCTCGTTCGTGGACGCGGACCCTCACGTCGCTCAGGTCTTGCTCCTTGGGCAGGTCCTGCCGGTCCTGGCCGGACCATAGGAGCTGGGATGTTGTGTGTGTGCCTATAAGCTATCACACTCAGTGCCGTGGGACGAGCATGGTCCAGTACACCGACTGGGATTTGTCGGGCGACAACACCTTCCGGATCAGCACGGGAAGGAATCTTGCGGGTTGGATGTTGTGGACACATCGGGTGGGTAGAGCGGCGCTGTATCTCGGGATACAGGTTCATGTAGTTCCGGATGATGATCTGTAGGAACCGCATGAATGGGATGAGGTTTGACCGGCGAGATGCAGTAGAACGAACTCTCTGGATGAGTTCAAACCAGAGAAGATCGGCAAAGTCCACGTGGCGATTGAATGCCACCGCGTGAAAGATGCGTAGAATCGGAGCGCTCGTCTGATCAATGCCCTTCGTTATAGACGAAAGACACCGATTGATATACGTGAACAGTGTGTACCATAACGTCGATAGATGTTTGCGGTTGAAGGTTGATGGTATGCGGAGTTCTGCACCGTATCCCAACGAGAGAAGATCGGTGCACAATGTAGCATCTGTGACAAGGGTGTCGAAGTCTTCTTGGCCAGCTACGGATCCGGCGGTCGGTAACCGAAGAAATTGGCGGAATAGATCACTTGTGAGAAGCACTGGTGTGTGATCTATCCGACCTTCAAGATGGAAACCGCCATCGGCTTCTAAGGCATGATAAGAACGCCAGACTTGCTGTAGGTATATGATTGGAACGGTGGCGGTTTCCGTTAGAGCATAGGAGAGTGGATGGCCCCTTAGTATCTCGATGATGACCTGATGTTGAATGGCAAGTTGGGTCACATCGAGATGGTAGTTATTTGCTGTAAGTGGAAGGAACTGATCCTCGGGAATCAGTTGGTAACCGAAGAAATTGGCGGAATGGATCAATCGTTGGTGGCTGGTTTTGTGCCATTGTACCTGTGAAGAATGAATCGATTAGTACGCAGGTTTGGAATAAGATAATAGCCGTTGGAGTTATACAATCATGATTTAGATCACACTGGATAGTAACTCCAAACACTGGAAGAGCAAACCCTACTCGTGAATTAGGGTCAGTCACCAAGGCGCATAGACTTGCACCAGCACATATAACCAACAAAATTTCCTCATTAACACACAGAAGAACAAGTATAACTAAGCACCAACATCTTGGATTCGACCGGATAAAAGCATGACCGGACAAGGCATTCGACCGGAGGTCTCATAAGACCGGATGAATGCTCGATCGGATGAGGTGTTCGACCGGAGGTTACTAAGACCGGATAGGGTCTTTGACCGGATACGGGCTACGACCGGAGGTCAATAAGACCGGATAGGGTCTTTGACTGGATAAGGTCTACGATCGGAGGATACTAAGACCGGGGGTCTGTTAAGACCGGTGGTCAATCAACCGGAGGAGCCATATGACCGGAGGTCTATTAAGACCGGTGGTCATTCGACCGGAGGAGCCATATGACCGGAGGTCTATTAAGACCGGTGGTCATTCGACCGGAGGAGACTTCGACCGGGGGAGTCTTCGACCGAGGCGTAACCCTTGATCGGAGTATACCCCCGGAGAAGATGAATCGACAGCCGAGCGATTGACCAACACAACTTAAAACCAAAACCGAACGATTACAATCGATCGAAGGAACCTCAACAGCAGCATATCGAACCTACCTGGTCGATTTAAGATGTAGAAGACGATGGATACGAAAGTTTCGGTCAAGGAATTCGGTCGGAGGAGAGGTCCGGGCGAGAGAGAGATTTAGAAGGGAGAAGCAGGGGAGTGATCGAATGCGGAGAAGAGAAACAAACGCTCGACCGGGGTCTATAAACCCCCGGAGAAGTCGTGGGCTTGGGCCGGGGGGGGGGGGGGCTGGTAGATTTTGGGCCGAAACAAACAAAATAAAACAAAACAAAATGAAGCTAAGAGAGTAAAATATTTTTGGGATTTTCTTAAGTAAAAGGAAAACTGAAAGATATAAAATATTTTTGACTTTTTTCGAATACGAGAAGAACGGAAATAAATTCGCAGAAAAGAAAAATACCCAAAACACAGCTCCCCCTCAAAGAATTACCAAGAGGAGGTCCAAACATAGGACCCACTTACCTGCTCCCCCTCGAATGGAGGACCCATGAAACTTACCAACTATCAGACGCTAGAGCTCCCCTTGAACACCTTACCGGGATGTGGATCCACCCCAATCAACTTTCACTTTTCAGCGAGCAAGAGATAAACTGTACACAAAATCACAAAAAACAGACACACGACCATAAAAGAAGCGGGAAAAACATGAAATCTACTTTGTTGATACAGAAGTTCGTAACGGACACAGAGTTGAACGAGTAAAATGCAATAACCAAGGAGTGTGTATACTAGCAACCAGAGACAAGGCACTGGTGCATTTGGCACAGTCATTTGTTATTGAATGAACCTCGTAGAGAGCTGCGAACGGATCAAACTTTCAGATTTAGCATACCTAGCTTGGACACAAGGTAATTAAATTGTTTTTCGTCCAAGGCTTTGGTAAATAGGTCTGCCAACTGATGCTCTGAATTAACAAAATAGAGTTCGATAGTACCTTTTTCCACGTGATCTTTTATAAAGTGATAGCGCACATCAATGTGCTTCGTTTCGTGTGCTGGACGGGATTGCTTGATATGGCTATAGCGCTCTTCGAGTCGCAGTAGATGGGAATCCTGGAGTAATTAAAGCCATAATCTTTGAGCTGGGTGCGCATCCAGATGACTTGCGAGCAGCAGCTGGCGGCTGCTACATACTCCGCCTCGGCGGTGGAGGTAGACACGCAGTTTTGCTTTTTAGAAGCCCAGCTGACAAGACGATCGCCCAAGAACTGAACATGACCCGACGTGCTCTTCCGGTCCAGCATGTTTCCAGCGTGGTCAGCGTCCGAGTAGGCTGTCAATTCAAAACCTGTCTCTTTTGGGTACCACAAACCAAGATCAGCAGTACCTTTTAAATATTGAAAATTTCGCTTAACCGCAGCTAAGTGAGACTCTTTAGGTTTTGACTGAAATCTTGCACACAAGAAGGTCGAGAACATAATGTCAGGCCGACTAGCCGTCAAGTACATCAGAGACCCAATCATACCTCTATAAATAGTAGCATTCACATCCTTACCATCAGGATCGGAGTGAAGCTTTATAGTAGTGGACATGGGGGTTTTCATAGATGAAGATTGTTCCATCTGGTATTTCCGAAGAATATCCGAGATGTACTTAGATTGATTAATGAAAATTCCTGTTTGTAATTGTTTTACTTGAAGACCCAGGAAAAAATTCATTTGCCCCATCATGCTCATTTGAAAATGTTTACTCATTAAGGCAGAAAAGTTCTGACAATACTTGGGGTTCGTGGAGCCAAAGATTATATCATCAACATAAATTTGTACAAGAATGATATCGTTCTTCTCTCTTTTAATAAATAAAGTAGTATCAATTTTACCTTTAGAGAAGCCAGACTTGACTAAGAAGGATGAGAGTGCATCATACCAGGCTCGTGGCGCTTGCTTAAGACCGTAGAGGGCCTTGTCAAGAAAGTAGACGTAATGCGGATTTGCAGTACTCACGAAGCCTTCGGGTTGCGAGACATAGACTTCCTCCTTGAGCACGCCGTTGAGGAACGCGGATTTCACGTCCATTTGAAAGACGATGAAATTCTTGTGAGCGGCGTAGGCGAGGAACATGCGGATCGCTTCAATGCGAGCAACCGGTGCAAACGTCTCATCGTAATCAATTCCTTCTTGCTGGCGATATCCTTTAGCCACTAGACGCGCTTTGTTCCGAACAATGATGCCGTTTTCGTCCTTCTTGTTCTTAAAAATCCATTTAGTCCCTATTACCGTCTTGTTCTTAGGTCGGGGAACTAGGCGCCATACTTTGAGGGTCTCAAATTGGTTGAGTTCCTCTTGCATAGCAATCACCCAGTCCGGATCATTCAGCGCTTCAGAGACAGTGGAAGGTTCGATACGGCTGAGGAACGAGGAAAATAAACAGTCATTCGCGGTGGTGGATCTAGTTTGAACTGGTGTAGAGGGATCACCGATGATCTGATGAAGGGGGTGTGCTCGAGTCCACTTGGTGGTGTGTGGATGAGGTTGATATGTCTGATGGGAGGTATCGGAATCCACATGACCACCTGGGGGTAAATCCTGAACTGCCTCGAGGGATGATGGCCTGTGAGGTGGAAGCTTCTTAGTGGGAGTCGAACAAGGAGTAGAGGACGACTCAGCTGGAGAGGAAACGATGGGAGGTTCCGGGATTGCCGGAGAGGAAGCTGCGAGAGCACCTTCAACAGGAGTCGGTGCAGGAAGTTGAACGGAAACAGGAGTCGGTTCAGGAGCACCGTCATCAAGAACCTGAGTAAGAGGATGTCTATCACTTGAGTTTGGGGAAGCTTGATCATTGGCAGTAGAGGATGGAGCACCAGGCGAGGATGGACCTCCGGAGTCGGTAGGGCCAGTGACTTGTGTCACTTCTGGTGCTTGATCAGTATTCCTGTCACATGACTTAGAATTAGATTGAACATTAAATAAGTCATTATAAAAGAATTCAAACAGTAGATCCAAATCAGAAAGATGTGCTCTTGACGTAGACGCATGATGTGGATTCACTGGAGATTGTGTAGCTTCCGAACGGAATTGTCCAGAGGCTAACACACCAGTAAGCGCGGGTTCTGAACTGAGATGCTCAGAAACCATTTCAGGGGCCTCGTCAAAAGTCACGTTTACGCTTTCAACGACGGTCTTCGTCCATTTGTTGTAGACACGATAGGCTTTTGCGTGCTGGGAGTAGCCGATGAACACTCCTTCATCCGCTTTGGGACTGAATTTGCCAAGATCATCCTTATCATTTAAGACAAAGCAGGTGCATCCGAAGGCATGAAAGTAGTTGATGTTCGGAATACGTTTGTTGATGATCTCGTACGGAGTCTTGTTGAACCACTTGTTGATGATAGACCGATTTTGAGTATAGCAAGCGGTAGCAACAGCTTCTGCCCAAAGAAATAGTGATAGCTTGGAATGAGATAACATCGTGCGTGCTGCTTCGACTAGAGTTCTGTTTCGACGTTCTACCACTCCATTCTGCTTGAGATCTGGCATACCTTTGACATGTCCCCCGAGCACCAACTTGTTGATGTTCTTGAAGTTTAGGTGCGAGAGACGACGATGCCATAGCCAGCTTTGTTCAGCAGATGCTTTGGACAACAAACAGACTTCCTTATCGGGTTTCAAGGATGAGAGGTCGATCGTGTAGAGATTGGTGCGTCGCGTTCCAGCAAGTATTTCTTTACCATCCTCAGTTCGAACGCTACACCTTTTAGCCTTGAAAGTAACCTCGAGATTCTTGTCGCAGAATTGACCGATACTGAAAAGATTGTGACCGAGACCTTCGACATAGGAGACTTTCTTGATTGTGATATTATCTTTGACAATATCGCCGTAACCCCTGATAGGAGAGGAGTGATCATTCCCGAAGCGTACATTTCCACAAAACCTCTCGGTGAAGTTTGTGAGAAGCTCCCTTCTTCCGGTCATGTGCTTGGAGCAACCTGAATCTAGATACCACACATGACCGTCCTGCAAAACAGGTTATTTCTTTTTAGGTACCCATTCGTAAATGGGTCCTTTGGGGTTAGATTTAACACCCGACTTAGAGACCCGTTTAGAATTGGGTCTTTGTCTTTCACGGGAAACATTACGATGAGAATTATTATGAGCAATATGATATGAACCAAACCAATCAAATGCATAACGGCTATCAACAAAATCATTTGATCCACAATAAGAACAACACAAACAATCATGAGACAGTTGAAGTAATTACGGAATTGAATAAACTTTTAAAGGAAGAGTTCCATTACAATCAACTAGAGGTTTAGAAATAAAAACATCATGATTGTTATTGTTCTTTCTAGACTTTAAAACAGGATCATCTAATTCTGATGTTGCCGAGCTCTCTTTTGACTTCTTAGCTACCCAAGCATATTTCACTTCTTTCCGCCGACCATACGTATCTGAAATGCCGTTAAACCCATAGTCAGAGAATTTGTAAAATTACGATTGTGACATTTGAGAGCGACCGGTCTTTTTCTTCTTCTGTGAACGCCTTTTAGACTTAGACTTGGAAGGTTTTGAAGAATTGTTCACAGAAGGGTTTTGCGGGGCAGATGCAGAGCATTCACCCTTGTAAAATTTAGCCGGAGACTCACATGACTCATTTAAAAAATCAACATGGCTAGGTTGAGAAGGATTAAAATCAAATTGGCTCAAATTGCTATCTAAACACACCTCAGAATTCAAGAATGCGGAAAATTCAAGTTCCTCATCAGAAAGGACCTTATCACATGAGGACTTCAGAGCATTGGAAGAGGTTGTTGAGTGCAGATCATATGCGGAAGCATTTTTACAATCAGAACACTGATCTGATTCAAAACTTTGAGGCTCTTTTCCTTTATTTGAAATGATCGGTGACAAGTCACCCATAAAAGCTTTGCAGGAAGATGTGTCGGAAGAAGGATAAGAGTTTTCAGACAGAGATGATAACTCTCTTTGGAGAATGGAAGGCTGAGCATGAGGGTCATCCTTGTGAAGTTGCACTTTCAGATTATCTGCTGCCATAGCAGCCAGTTGTGAGTGCAACTTCTTTATTTCTGTCTGGTAATATTCTTTTTCTTCTTCCGACATAGTCTCCTTTTTGTTGGAACTGAGACACTCAATTTGAGATAAAAGACTTTGCTTATCCTTTTGAGAATTTTCCCTTTCTAGTGCATACGATTCTTCTAGCTGAACAAGTTTCTTTTCTAAAAGCAGAGTTGGAACATAAACCTTGGGAGCTAGAGGTTCCTCCTCAGTTTTAACAGTTTTAGTATCTAGTTCAGCTTGAGAGTAACTATGGAAAAAATCGGATGACAGGAAACGAGGTTTGTCAGTATTATAAGAAGCATTTAATGAATCATAAACAAAAGGAAATGTCCTTTTAGAAAGAACAGAGTTTTCTCTTCTCAACTTATCTTCCAAGTCTTCCTCCTCAGTGGGTGTGGTCCAATGTATCTTATATTCAGGAAAGATTTTATCTAATCCAAAAAATTCAGATGCATATAAAGTAGGAACTTTGGATAAAGCCTTGTTTAAATAATTAGGGTTATCGTACCCGATACCCGCATTTCCGTACTTTGGTTCTTTTGGTGCGATTAGCTTTAGCGTTTGATCAGATTGACCAAATTTATAAAGTTTCTTTTCAAGCTCTTCTAGCTGATTGGATAACCTTATGTTCTCATTTTTGTAAGCCGCGTTTTGATTTAACAAATCAATTTTCTCGGACTCAGACATACGGAGCTTATCGGTCAGGTCATCTACTTTGGTCATTAGATTTTGTGACTCTGTTGAACACCTCACATTTTCTTCTCTTAAATTAGAAATAGTGCACATGTAGCTAGAAATTTCTAAGCTTTGATTTTTCATAAAGTCAGACTGCTTAGTGACACGGTTTTCCAGAGAAGAGAGAAGTTGTTCTTTTTCTTTTAACAGAAGCTTGTAAGAGTCAAGTTTGTTCATTGATAGTTGCATCTGATCAAGTAAAGCTTCATGAAAAGGAGTACATACCTGGCAAGGAGCATTGTGATCTTCTTTATCAGTATCAGATGGTGATGAATGGTTGCCCATGAAACACAGATGAGCTTCAGCATCCTCAGGTTCTTCATCCGACACTAGAGCTTTACCGGCTTCCTTTTCTTTGGCAAGAAGCAGCTTGGCTCGGTAGTAGTCGGCGTTGCGCACAATTGGCTTGCGACAATCTTTGGCGAAATGACCTAACCGACCACAATTGTAACATTTGATCGGTTCGTCTTTCGGCTTTTCTTCATGTCTCTTGTCAGGCTTCTTACCAGCTTCAAAGCGACTGTTACCTTCAGACTTTTCTCGATGATCACGATGAGTAGAGACTCTTTGCTTATTGGAAGTCTTGGAGAAAAACTTCCTCTTTTGGAATGCTTGAGTGAGAAACACCATTGCTTCTTTCATCTTGGCAAGTTCTGGATCCGAGTCGCTATCGGGATCTTCAGGTTCAGACTCACTCATCACGGGCTCTTTTCCAGATGATCGGCTGACGGACTTGCCTCTTCTCTCAGATACGAGGGCTATTTGATCAGTTGCTGGCTTTTCTTCTGCTTTCCCAATAAATTCCATCACTTCCTCTTCGTCTTGGAGCAGCATTTCATAGAGTTCGTGAAGGTACAGCTTCTCCAAGGTTTGAGTGTGGCGAATATGGGAGACGAACGGTTTCCACTCAGGCTGTAAGTTGTTCATAAACTTTATGTTGTTTTCCGTGTTCGTCTTTGTGATCATTTTTTTCTGAAGATCATTTAGAAGCATATTAAACATTTCGTAGGTTTCCGTCAGCGTTTCACCCTTTCGTGCTTTAAACCCATCATATCTGGTGATACAGTTGGTCACCTTTAACTGGTTATTGATGTGGCTTCCCATCATCATCTTCTCTATTTGGTCCCACATCTTTTTCGACGAGTCTTTGAAGCTATCTATACAAGCATAGATGTCATTCGGTAGACTTTGAAGAAGATATGATTTTGCCAGCTTTTCTGCCTCGTACATTTCCTTTTCTTTGTTAGTAAAATCACCAACAGTTTTCCGGATCTGGCGCTCTGGCCAACCTTCAGCTGGGTTTGCCGGTACCACTTTCATTGGCCAATCTTGTGGACCCTCAGTCAGGCATTTGTATATATCTTCATAGTTGGTTTTTGCTTCTATGAAGTTCATAAATCGGTCATGCCACTGAGGGTATTCTCCCCGAAAGAGCACCGGGGGCTTTTGGTCAGAACCGATGGCTAGAGCATCCCTTGAGTTCATCTTTACTTCTTAACTTAAGAGCACTGTAATGATTGTTAGGCAAGCAGAATGATCCAAATACAATAGAAGAAACACAGAAATACTTTGTCTAAACAGAAAATCAGGTCAAACAATATCCGGTCGAAGGTATGCCCGGAGGTAGCACGTATCCGGTCGAAGGACACGTCCGGTCATACACTTATCCGGTCGAATGATATGACCGGGTCACACTAATCCGGTCGAAGAACAAGACCGAATGACCCTTAACCGATCGAAGGGACAAGACCAGAGCACGCTTGTTCGGTCGAATGGACAAGACCGGAGCACAGTTATTCGGTCGAATGGACAAGACCGGAGCACACTTGTTCGGTCGAATGGACAAGACCGGAGCACAGTTATTCGGTCGAATGGACAAGACCGGAGCACACTTGTTCGGTCGAATGGACAAGACCGGAGCACAGTTATTCGGTCGAATGGACAAGACCGGAGCACATTTATCCGGTCGAAAGAAAAAAATACGATAACCACTAAGGATAATAACGAATAAACCCCGAAGAACACGATGAATCCGATCGAAGAACCCGAAGAATTTCTGGGTTTCGACCGAACGCAAACTCAGATCCTTCGATCCTTTGATCGAAGGAATTAACAAATCAAGCAAAAAACAAATTCACTAAGATCGAAGGAGACAATGAATGGATATGAACAAATCCAGAGACACTAAGACCGAATACTCACTTCCCAGAAAATTATCAGATTCGATCGAAACCAAAACAGTCCAGAAAAAACACTTCGATCGATAAAAACACATAACAAGATAATCAGATAAGCACATATAAGCGATTAACACACAAAAAAAATTATAGGGTTTTAGACAAACCTTTTTCTGGATCAAACCTTTTGCCTATCTGCTCTGATACCAATTGTAGATCCCAGTTTCAGTGCAATCAACAGATATAAGAACAATGATGAACAAAATATTGGCCACAGCAACTAGTCATATGATTGATATAAACTTCAAAGGGCTAAGGTTTACAAAGAGAATTTCTGATAATAATATGTAAACCTCACGACTAGTAAACTGAATAATAATTTCTAACTTAACAAATGAAATAGAAATAACTTTAAATACTCGGGCTCGCAGGCCTAATGGGCTTATGGGCTTTAAGGCCCAGCAAGCTTACAACAATTACAACTTGTCACAAACTACCCTGAACTTCTATTTAACATTGAAAATGGCCCTAACATTTTGCTCTCTTTAGGTTATCATCGAGCTCATGATACTTAAGTTCATACTGTGTTGGCATAGTTCCAACCATACGAGTCGTCGTAACTGGTTTCATATTCCCTTCTTCTATCGATTTCCTGATGAATTCACCCAACTCATGTCTTTCGATAAAGTTCAGGAACCGATCTTTCCACTGTTCGTAATCTCCTCTAAAGAGAACTGGTGGCTTGGTGTCAGTTCCGATTGCAAGGGCTTCTCTGGATGTCATTCTAATTTAAGTCTGGTATAGGAGTAAAGCAAACTTTGCGTTTTGAGAAGGTGGCGCAAATGAGGTTTACGCTAGTGGTGGGTGGCGCAAAGGATGGTTTGCGCGATGAGAGACTGGCGCACAATAGGTTTGCGTGAATTGTGGGTCGCGCAAACTGAAGTTTGCGTTTAGAGTTGATCGCGCGAAATGAAGTTTGCTCGAGATGTACGTAGCGCTAAGTAGAGCTTTGCGCTAGTGGAGGTTGGCGCAAAGTAAGGTTTGCGTTTCAAGAGTTGATCGCGCGAACTGAGGTTTGCGTGATCCATTGGTCGCGAGAGTTGAGGTTTGCGTGAGCTTTTGGTGGCGCAAATTGGGCTTTGCGTTGAGACTTTGCGTGAGCTTTGAGTGGCGCAAGATGGAGTTTGCGTTTTCAGTTGGTGGCGCAAAGTGGGCCATGCAAAGTTCAACTTGCGTGAGTTCGTCCCTATAACTTCGAATTTCTACTCAAAACCTGTTTCGTCTTCGATTAGCAGTACCAAACTCTAACAAAATGACTACAAACACTTCTAGAACAGATTGTTACCACTCGATCTCGATAAAACTCACTTTTTGAAAAGCAAATCGATGGCACAATGACTTTAAAAAGTAGACTGTTTTATCACTAAAATCACAAATTGGTACTTGATTTAAGCTTTAAACTGAAATCAAACCACAACAACTCGATCTAGCATCCTAATCGATCACAACCTGATCGATTTCCACACCTAAAACACTCTTAAACTCGAAAAATATTTTGAAAAATAAGAACACAAAGTCGAGTTTTAAAAACTTGATTTGAATCTAAAATCAGGCTCTGATACCAATTGTCGGTCCACAATATATATCAAGATCTTAGCAACTCATACACATTAAACGATTACCAACCTGTTTTGATTAATAACAAACGATTACAGGATTGATCGATTTCAGCTCTCAATGTGTTCTATCTGTTTTACACCTTTATGTGTGTGTAAATGTGTGATCTGATTTCTTGAACAACTCTTGCTTCTCTAACACACTACCAAACTAATATCTAACTTACTAAACTAATATCCATATATTATCTAGATATTATCTAACAACTAATATAATATATAAATTTGATATTAATCTAACAAACTAATATCTAACATAATTAGATATTTAAACTAAGTTAAACTAAATACTAAAATTACAATAGACAATAATTTACTTCGACATTTATTGCAAACGACATTAGACTTTGTATCGAGAGTCGACTTTCCGGCTTTAGCTTCAGATTAGATCTTCAGATTGGATGATCTTGAATCCAATAAATCTGTGATCTAACACCAACCCAGTGTGTGTGTGTGTGTATATATATATATATATATATATATATATATATATATATATACACTAGAAGTGTACTCGTGCAATGCAATGAGATACATTACGATTTTAATGTTTCATTTTATTTTTTGTTTTTTTTGTTGATTTACAGTACGATCTTGGATGCTTTTGAGAAAGTGATAATGTTTTTTTTATAAATTTGTTTAATTCAGACTTAATAATATAATGTTTTTTATATAAAAAAATAAGTATTTTGTTAGAATTAAATGATTATCTTATATATTATAATTAAAACAAATTTATAGTAATATAATATATTAATTAATAGTGATACATGGAAAGGTTTGCATAAAAGGAAGGTCCTGCACATACCAAATTATTGGGTGTTAGAAGCCTACAGTAGTAATATGTATCTTGTTCTTTGAAACTTGTAAATTAAGAGATTTTTAAAATCTTGCATAAAATGATGATACATTGTACCTAATAATTTATATTTAAGAGTTCTTTATCCGTGTTTTATAATATAGTATATATATATATATATATATATATATATATATATATATATATACGGGAGCGATCAAATGGAAACCACTCTAATTTTGAAAACCGTGGAAACTCTCGATTTCATTAGTTAAGTTAATGAAATTGTTTCATGAAATTGTTTAATTTGATGAAATTGTTTCATATAATTCTTTTATTGATGAAATTGTTGCATATATTTGTGGGTTTCTATGTAAAATGAAAAAGTTTCATCAGACTACGAAAATACATGAAACAATTTCATCAGAATGAGAAAAATAGATGAAAATACATTAAAAAAAACACAAATATATGAAACAATTTCATTAATAAAAGAATTATATAAAACAACTTGATCATATTAAACAACTTTATGAACCAATTTCATTAATTTAACCAATAAACTTAACGGTTTCCAAATTTTCCAATCTAATATGATTTCCAATTGAAACCACCTCTCTCTATATATATATATATGTATATATATATATATATTTAAAGTATCTATTGCAATGAAACAAATATTTGGTAATCCAAATCCAATTATCCAAAAAATACCATTCGTCTAAGTGTTTTGTATAACATATTTTATTTTTAAAATCATAAATTAGCCACATCAATAACACTGTAAATCTCGATCAAACCCACTAATTGTATTAAACATCACGTTTAGGACATCAAATCAATCCCAACCAAAAAATATCAAATTTTGTTTTATGATTCCAAAATTCGACACTCATAATCAATTACCTTAAACCTTATTACATATAGAGCTCTACAAATATGATTTAACAAAGATCCAAATCCAACCATTAATTAGCAAAGATTCAAATCCAAACATGAATTAACAAAGATCCAATTCCCAGACTAACCCAACAACAATTTGTTGAGAATATTGATACACCCACCTTCCTTCCACTAGTAAGTTGCGAGATCTAGGTCACAGTCAAAATCGTCTAAATCTTTGGAATTCTCGTTTCGGTGCGATTTTTCACGTGAGTTTGATTTCTTGATGCAGTTTGGTGTGTACACGACCTACCTCACGACCTAAGTCATAGGTAGGGTCGCTTAAGTGTCTGGACGGTTTTAACCCCTTTTTTGCTAGGGTTTTAGTTGTTCTTGATAACTACTTGAGTTTCACCTTGAAATTGTAGGATCTTTATTATATATTGTTTGTAACACTCTAAATTTCGTTATACTGGGTGAATACAAGAAACAGCGAAGGTCGCGAGTTACCGCGCGGGTTAAGCCGCGGCACAAGTCGCGACATACACTGTCCGCGTGAAGAAACAGTGGATATCGCGAGTTACCGTGCGGGTTAAACCCGCAGCACAACTCGCGAGAATGCCCTGACGAGTTTAATTGGTATTTTCAGCCCTCATTCTCTTCACTTTCTCCAAACATTTTTCTCTCAAACTCTCTCTTCATTCATTTCTTCCCAAAACCGAACCCTAATTCTCCAACCACCAAATCTACCTCATTCATTGCTAGAATCAAGCCTCCTCAACCAAGGATCTCAACCAAGGATCTCAAGCTTCAAGATCATCTCCTTCCTCCACCCATTTCTAGGGTTTCTTCCAAGTTTCTAGGGTTTTGCTATAAAACCTAGATAGTGAGTTTGCTTTACTAAAATCTTTAAATGGGATACATATCGTGAATGATTACTTGTATTACTTGGTATGACTGCACAAATCTGATCACCTGATAAGTTTGACCTAACTGCTACTTATATGATTATTTGTGGGTTTTGGCTAATGATTCATATATGGATTTGTTGAGTTGTAAATGTTGTTATTATTGGGAATGATGGGTAATATCATGGATTATGTGAAGTCTATTGTCGAACCTACATGCTTGGGTGCTTTGGGCCTAACATGGGATTAAAGTCATGCGTAATCTTGTATATGTATCTTGTTGATGTGGGATATGTATAGGAATGGATAGTATGTGTATGTATCTTGTTGATGTGGGATATGTATGTGAAAGGATAGTATATTGTTAGTGCACAGATCTATTGGATTCAAGATCATCCAATCTGAAGATCCAATCTGAAGATCCAATCTGAAGCTAATGCTGGAAAGTCAACTCTTAATTTAAGTCTAATGTCGTTTGTAATAAAATGTCAAAGTTTAGTTTTTAGTATTTTATTATTATTTCTAAATATCTAAGTTATTAGATATTAGTTAGATATTAGTTTTGTTATCAAGTTGATGTTAGTGTGTTAGAGAAGCTAACTTAGATATCAGATCAAAAAACACACACACACACTTTATTGTTCATTAGAGAGAACATCGAGAGCTTCAAACCGAAAACATCAATCCTGTAATCCGTAATTTGTAATCTAAACAGGTTGGTAATCATATGTGTTGTTGCTTTGATAAGAACATGATATATTGTAGACCGACAATTGGTATCAGAGCCTGAAAACAGATTTAAATCAAGTTTTAAAACTCGACTCTGTGTTCTTCATCTCAAAATCTTTTTCGAGTTTTAGTGTGTTTTAGGTGTTGAAATCGATCAGGTTGTGATCGATAAGTGTATTAGATCGTTGTGGTATTGTTTAAATTCAGAATAACACTTAAATAGAGTTCAATTTTGTGATTTTTGTGTCTGAAAGTCGACTTTGAGAACGTCACTATTCCATCGATTGGATTCTCAAAGAGTGCTTGTTTTCGAAATCAAAGGCTTCTAATCTGATCTAAAACTGTTAGTGGTCGATTTGTCAAAGTTAGGACTGCTAAATCGAAGTCTAGATAGGTTTATTGTGGATTTTAGTCGTGTTTTCGAAGCTGCAGGGACGAACTCGCGCAAAGTTCAAATTCGCACCAGTTTATAGTCAGTTTTGCACCATCAACATCTTGCGCAAACTTGAATTTTGCACCATCAACATCTCGCGCAAAAGTTCTTTCGCGCGACCAACGAATCAAGCAAAACTCATTTCGCGCGACCTTCGACTAGCGCAAACCTCAGCTTGCGCCAACTTTGTCTCGCGCAATTCTCAGATCTTAAGTTCACGCAAAGTTCATAACGCAAAGTTGATCTCAAGTTCACTTTTGCGCCAACACATCATAACGCAAAACTGATATTTTGCGCCAACCACTTCTCGCGCAAAGTACTATTTCGCGCCACCTTCTCTTCACGCAAAACAGTCTTGCGCCAACTTCTTCTAGCGCAAAGTGCTACTTGCGCCACACACACCTCGCGCAAAACTCTTTTGCGCCAGCCACCTTTAGCCCAAATTTTGCCTTTTACTCCAGTACTAAACTTAAGTCATTTTAAATCAGAATGACTTCAAGAGAAGCTCTAGCGATCGGAACTGACTCAAAGCCACCAGTACTCTTCAGGGGAGAGTATGAACAGTGGAAAGATCGGTTCATGGACTTCATTGAAAGACATGATTTGGGAGTATTCATCAGGAAATCAATAGAAGAGGAAGTTATGGCACCAGTTTATGAGACTCGTACGTAAGGCACTGTGGCAACAAAATTTCAACTTAAGTATGAGGAACTAGAAGGTGATAACCTAAGAAGAGCAAAAGGTGATAGATTAACTAAGTCTTATATTCTTCAAGGCATTCCGAATGAAATATACGTGAAGATAGACAGCTATAAGGCCTCAGGCAAACAGATGTGGGATCAGCTAGAGAAGATGATGCTAGGTTCAAAGGTTGGGAACCAGCTCAAGATATCCAACTGCCTAAACAACTATGAAGAATTCAAAGGCAGAGTTAGAGAGTCTCTAGAAGTAACATACGACAGGTTTGTGACCTTGCTTAATGAATTAAGCAAGAACAAGGTCACTAAATCACAGATAGAGCTGAATGTCAAATTCCTCAGCATTCTCCAGCCTGAATGGAAGAGGTTTGCCAAACAAATGAATCAAATCAAGGATCTAAACGAGATTCCACTTCATGAGGTGTATGAAACCCTCAAACAAAATGAAGAAGAGGTGGATGAAATCCTAGATGAAAAGCGACAGGTTGAGAAGACAGTTGCTGACTCAGTTGCTCTTGTTGTGAAAAAGAAGAAAAAGAAGATGCTTATGTCTGAATCAGATGAGGTTGAAAATGAAGCGAACTCTGACTCGGACGACTGTGAACAACTGAAGCAGGCTATGCTTATGCTGACAAAGGCTTTTCAGAAGAAGTTCTACAAGAAGCCAAGTTCAAACAGTCAGAGGTATTCTTCTGGTCCAAGCAACTATGTTCACAAGGATAGGGTTGAAGGAAAGAGAATAGAGGAAAGGAAGCCGGAAGAGAGAAGGTATCAAGCTGAAGGATCCAGTCAGTCAGAACCTCCAACGTGCTACAACTGTGGCAAAATAGGTCACTTTGCCAGAGACTGCCGAAGACCCAAAGTCAGAAACTCAGACTACTACAAGAATAAAATGCTTCTAGCCAAGCAACAGGAGGCTGGAAAGGCATTGATGGCAGAAGATGAGTACTGACTTGATCAATCAGAAGATGAGAATGAAGAGAAGGATGAAACAACTCACATGCGCTTAATGGGCAAGAAGGAATCAGAAGCTGAAGTTGATTCTGATGATGAGGAAAATGAGGTATGTGATTTAACTCAATCAGATTTCTTAAATCAAATGCATGCCATGTTGACTAAACTCGAAGAGTTAGAGTCAAAGCTTAAGCGAGAAAAAGGTGTTATCAATGACAAAAACCAATCAATACAGAAACTTAGCGAGGATATTGCTGAGAAGAAAGTATTGATTGAGACAATGCATAAAACTTTGATAACTGCGCTAAAGAAAAGACAATAATTCTCAAAGAAATAATTGAAAAAAAATTCTAAATTGAGAAAGAGTGAGTTTGATTTCAAAGAGCTTACGAAAATGTATTCTTCGCGTCCCAAAGAAAACGAATCTTTACTTGCAAAATTAAAAGCTTTGGAAGAGAAGTTATACAAAATGGGTCAAACTGAACAAACCATTCATCTGACCAAACCCAAAGAGGAAATAGAGAGTTGGGGAC
This sequence comes from Arctium lappa, assembly GCA_023525745.1. Taxonomy (NCBI): domain Eukaryota; kingdom Viridiplantae; phylum Streptophyta; class Magnoliopsida; order Asterales; family Asteraceae; genus Arctium; species Arctium lappa. The sequence continues at coordinate 51,622,434 of CM042059.1, read as the reverse complement.
TCGGTTACGAGAATCCTCATTACCTTAAAAATGCTAAATCTGAAGTGCCTGCACTTTATGATTTTACATTTATGAAACTAGCTCGACAAATCCCTTAGCTTAAAGTTTTCTGGACTGGACTCTCTAAAGAGGATGAAGCCAAGGAAACAGAAAAACGAAAGAACACATCTAATGCTCAACTTCCATTTCGTTCTGCGAAGTTGAATAATAGTTATAATGATGATCCAATATATCAAAAGAAATCTCTTTCAAATGACTTCTTTTAGAGTTATTCTGTAAAACAAATGGAGACGAAGCCTATTAAAGGTAAAATTTATGTCCCTCCTCTCGTTTTGGAAAGTAAAATTTCTGAACTTGAGACATCTTTAACAGATGAAAGACTTTTGATTGATATTGAACAAAAAGTTTTTTCAACTGTGCTTAAGAGTATTGTTCTATCTAAATCATCAAAGGCTTCAAAATCTGATGACATGTTTGGTTCAACTGATGAAGGGTATGATTTTCTAAACTCTTGACGTGGTTTGGATGATTCTTTTGATCAATTTGAGTTTAATGCCAAACTTCCTAACCATTCATCTTTTGTTGTGAAATCCTTGGGAAAACCATTATGTTTGTAAAAGGTGCAAAATCAACGAAAGTTGATAAATCAGTTTCTGTGAAAGCTAAGAACGCAAAAGGTATGAATAATAAATCTCAGCATTCACATAAACCGATCACTACTGGTAAGCCTAAGAAGATGCATTCGTTTTCTGCTCAAAAGTCTAACTCATAAGTTTCAAATGTTTCAGATCTGAGCAAGAAAGGATAGGAGTTAAATCTCAATGGCAACCAAAACAGGAGATTGACAAGACTGATAAATCTTTTTGTAGTGTTGATTGTAATAAGACTATGCCTAGTAAAGATGTTTTGAATGCGAATGTTGCTACTATTTTGAAACCAAAACTTGTCGTTTATCGCAAGAAATACTCTATAAAGCAATTATTCCAGTTATCTTTATCTACTAGAAAGTCTTCATATTATGATAAACATGTTTATGATTCTTGTCAAGATTCTGATGATTTGTATGGCACTTATAATGTTCACTCTTATCATACTAATTCTTCATTTGATTCTCAAAAGCAAAACGGACCCAAATTTCAATGGGTACCAAAAACATGTGCTAACACAGTTGGACCCAAATACCAGTGGGTACCAAAATCTGAATTTGTATTGCAAGCACCCAAAGTTTAAGAGGGAGCATAGAACTTAGGCTTTTGAACAAATCAGTTCAAAACTCGGACTTAAATGTCAAGATGGAGGCTTCTAAGCAATTCAGCTTAGAACCCGTACTTCAACGAAGTATGACTTCTAGACAAAACAGTCTAGGACTCGTACCTCAAAGAACAATGGTTCTTGAATACATCAGTTCAAGACCCACACTTCAATGCTCAAAAGTTTTTACTCATATTTTGTTTTATGGATATCTAAATCTCTTGTTTCGTAATTTCTCTTGTGCAGATCCGTCATATGTGGTACTTGGATAGCGGATGTTCCAAGCATATGAATGGATAAAAAGGTATGTTGACCAACTTTACAGAGAAGTATTGCGGAACAGTTAGATTCGACAACGACCGGTTTTCACCAATACTGGTTATGTTGATATGGTACATGACAAAGTCACGATCGAGAAGGTGAGCTATGTTGAAGGCTTAGGACACAACCTGTTCAGTATAGGCCAGTTCTGTGACAAAGGCTTAGAGGTCAATTTCAAAGCCAAGATCTGTTCTGTTCGCACTGAAGAAGGCAACGAACTCTTGGTTGGCAGTTGAAAGTCCGACCTCTACACAATCATTTTTGTCAAACGTCCAGACTGACAAGCAGGTTTGTCTACACTCTAAAGCCTCGATGCAGCAAAGTTGGCTATGGCATCGACGGCTCTCTCACCTCAAATTTAGGTACATCAACAAGTTGGTCAGTGGAAAGTTAGTAAAAGGACTTCCAGAGCTGAAGTATGAAAAAGAACACCTTTGTGCAGCGTGTGAAAAGGGAAAGATGAAGAGAGATCCACATAAACCAAAGCCTGAACCAATTACAAGCTCTCCGTTAGAGTTGTTGCATATGGACTTATGCGGTCCGAAGCGAACGCAAAGTCTAGGCGGAAAGAAGTACATACTAGTTATCGTGGACGATTACTCGCGATACACTTGGATCAAATTTCTACGTTCAATAGATGAGACACCAGATGTTCTCATTACATTCCTGAAGATGACCCAGGTAAATCTGCAGAAACCGGTCAAACTTCTAAGAATATCTCGAATCAGTCGGGATTTCACATCAATACTCTGCTGCTCGTACACCTCAACAGAATGGAGTGGTCGAAAGAAGAAATCGTACGCTAGTCGAGGCTGCTCGTACTATGCTAAGTCAATCTGACTTACCTTTATTTCTGTGGGCTGAAGCTATATCGACTGCGTGCTACACTCAGAATAGCTCCATGATACACCGCAGATTCAAGAAGACTCCTTATGCGTTAATCAACAACCGAACACCGACAATCAAATATTTCCATATATTTGGGTGTAAGTGTTTTGTTCTAAACGATAGAGAGAGTCTAAACAAGTTCAGTGCCAAGGCAGACGAAGGCATCTTCATTGGTTATTCATCTACATCAACTGCATACCGTGTATATATGAAGAAGTCAAAGACAGTTATTGAAAGCGTCAACGTTACGTTTGATGAATAAATGGCTTCTGAACAACACAGTTCAGAACCTGTGATAACCGGAGTACTAGCTTCCGGGCAAATCAGTCCAGAACCTGCATCTCAAACAATCAAATCAGATGAAGAATCCACGTCTACTAATCATTTATCTGATTAAGATTTATTATTTGAATTGTTTTATGATGAATTTCTTGGATCTAATGTGAAGAAATCTGTTGTGGTTGACAGGATGGAAGACTTAACGACTACTCATCCAACCAGTTCAGATATCTCTACTGAATCCAACTCCTCGATTCAGCAAGAAATTCCAGTTCAAATGCCGACTCCAACAGTTGAAGTTGTGACAAATAATGAAGAGACAGAAGTTGTTGTATTAGTAGGATGTTCTGTACAGACTAATCTACAGCTGGACCAAGTTGTACCTGCTGAGACTTCTACACCTACTACTTCAACTGCAACCATCATTCCTCCTGAACAACCAGAAGAAGGTACCAGTGGATTCATAGATGACAATATTGATATATATTCATATAATCCACTCCCTCATGAACATAAATGGACCAAAGAGCACCCGATAAGCCAGATCATTGGCGATCCAACAAAACCGGTGCAAACTAGGTCAGCGTCAATGAATATGTGTATGCATGATTCCTTTCTGAGCAAGATCGAGCCTACTCGCGTATCAGAGGCTCTTGCCGATTCAGACTAGGTAACTGCAATGCAAGAAGAGCTGAATTAGTTCGACGCACTTAAAGTCTGGAGACTCGTACCCAAACCTTAAGGTAAAACCATTATAGGTATGAAATGGGTTTTCAAGATCAAGAAAGATGAAGATGGTACCATTATCAGAAACAAAGCAAGACTTGTAGCCAAGGGATATAGGCAAGAGGAAGGAATAGACTACAACGAGACTTATGCTCTTGTGGCGCGTTTAGAAGCAATTCGAATGTTTCTAGCCTACGCTGCTCACAAGAACTTCACTGTCTTTCAAATGGACGTGAAGACCGCCTTTCTGAATGGCATTTTAAAGGAAGAAGTCTACGTCTCGCAGCCAGAAGGCTTTGTCAATCAAGAGAAACCAATCATGTCTATATTCTCGACAAAGCACTCTATGGACTGAAACAAGCTCCCCGTGCCTGGTATGATGTCCTATCTCATTTTTTAGTCAAGTCTGGTTTTACAAACGGTACGGTAGATACCACTTTGTTTATTAAAAAGAAGAAAGCCGATATCATTCTTATTCATATCTATGTGGATGATATTATTTTTGGCTCTACAAATCCTAAGTACTGTAAAAAAAAAATTCAAACCTTATGGTGTCAAGATTTCAAATGAATATGACGGGAGAGATGAATTTCTTTCTCGGATTACAAGTCAAACAATTTTCAACGGGGATTTTTATCAATCAATCAAAATACATTTTTGATATTCTTCGAAAGTTCAAAATGGAAAATTCTAAACCGATTGGTACCCTAATGGCACCAGGTACTAAGATTTGCACCGATCCTTCTGGAAAGGCTGTTGATGTTAGGACTTATAGAGGAATGATAGGTTCTTTGATGTATCTTACTTCTAGTAGGCCATATATAATGTTTTCAACATGCTTATGTGCTAGATATCAGGCCAATCCCAAAGAATCCCATGTGTCTGCAGTTAAGCGCATTTTTAGGTATCTAAAGGGCACTGCAGATCTTGGTCTGTGGTATCCTAAAGATACTAGCTTTGAACTAACAGCATATACAAATGCAGATCATGCTGGTTGTATGCTAGACAGGAAGAGCACATCAGGTCATATACAGTTCCTCGGTGATAAACTCGTAAGTTGGGCATCGAAGAAGCAACTTTGTGTATCAACTTCTACGGCCGAAGCAGAATATGTAGCTGCTGCTAGCTGCTGTTCTCAGGTCTTGTGGATGAGGACACAACTTCGAGACTATGGTTTTCACTTCAACAAAATTCCGATCTACTGTGACTCAAAGAGCGCCATAGCGATAACAACGAATCTTGTTCAGCACACCAATACCAAACACATAGATGTCAGGTATCATTTTATCAAAGATAATGTCGAAAAAGGAACAATTGAACTTTTCTTTGTAAAAACTGATTATCAGCTTGCTGATTTGTTTACCAAACCTTTAGACGAAAAGAGATTCCATTTTCTTGTCTCTAAGCTTGGTATACTAAATCTTAAGACATAATCAGTAGTTACCTATCAAAGTTTTCTAATTGTATACTTTTTCATCATTTCTTCATTCTTATTTCTAAATGATATCTACACTTCAAATATTCTGTTCATAATCCAAGGGGGAGTATAAGAATAAATTGACAGATGGTTAATATTAAATTGAGGAGAAAACTCACTAATTTTTGCATTTACCTTTTTAATGTCAAATTTTTGTGATGCAAGAGTTTAGGGGGAGTTTTTACAAGTCAAAGGAGTTAGGATATGACTTCTGATTATTTCTGATCAGAACTCTTACTTTCATTGTTTTACTGCTTTTTGTCATTTTCATTTTCAGTGAATAAATTCGCTTTGACTATGACATAAGACTTTTGCAGATTTTTTGAGAGATGCTTACATGTTCATATCTTTTTGACTTTAAGCTTAGATTCATGAAATGTAAGATCGCACGTAAAGGTATAATCCTTTATCTTAATCTCATATATGGTTGAAAGAAGGATAACTTTCAATCATAGAAAACATTGTTCTTAAATGTTCAAACCACTTCCTGAGTCTTATTATGATTTCATGATTTGGATGTGTGACTTTAAATGTTTTCAAGATCTGTTTGTGCTTTAACTGAAATAGTTAAACCATTTTGAGCATCATATACATCATAGGAAAACATGATTTCTTTGTGCTAGGACTTACTTGAACTTCTATGGAATCACGTTAGCCAGTGATTTCTACCCAAGAAGTTAATCCATAGTGATTGAGTGTGAGAAGTCAAAAGAAATGAGTTTGGATTGTGTGATGAGGTATACAGAAAAGAGAGTTTGGTTAGAGTAAGCTTAATGTTTAAAAGAAAGAGGTTGTGAGAACAGAGTTAAAAGAATATCAGAACTCTGCACCAACTACTTTCTGAGTCGGACAGCCACATTTCTAGTGTTTCACATTTCTTTGGTGATCATTATTGAAACAGGCAACTAGCCCATGCCAACTCTTGATCAAACCTCAACAACTACTCATTTTTTTCTTAACAAGAAAATGTTTCATTTTTCAAAGGGGAAGCAACACATTTACTATCTGATTTTCATTTGGAAAATCTGGATATTGAAAAGAAGGAAGTTTACCCCACCTTCGCACTTCAATCATGCACATTAGTCTGTGTTTAACTTACTGTTGTATTAGTGGTTTACACAATTTTGAGCCTTATAAGCAATCATCAAGTACTTAATTCTTTCTATCCCTTGCACAAACACACAAGGAATTTGTTTCTTTGTCATAACGTTCATAGAAATTGCTTTTATGGTGTTTCAATGATTGAATGGAAGCCCTGGGGGAGTGAACATCAAAAAGATCATTTCCATTGTGTACTCGTTACACACAGTGACTTAGTGTCACTGAGAGGCATTTTAACTGATTCATTTATTGATTCAGGTGTTACACGATTATTTTGTCTGGATTTGCAAAGATCTGGATGAATATCTTTTGAATTGACGAATCAGAGGCTCCAAATGAAAGACATTTATTACTCAGAGTTTTGACGAAATCGTTTCTCTATTCATCAAAAAGGGGGAGAACCTAAAGCTTGAAGAAATGTTCATTACATTTCAAAAGACATTGGAAAAGAGAAGAACTAACCAAGAAATGCGAGAGATCAAAGTATTCTGAAGACATGCTGATTTTAAAGAAATTTTCTTTGAAGATACTTTGCTAAAGCATTCTGAGCTAAAACCTGGAAATTATTACATATGGAAGACAGAGAAGGAGATTGCATCTTCTGAGCTGAAAAAGAAGACTGAATTGCTAAAATCTTTTTAGTAATGATCTTGATCCAAAGGGGGAGACTGTTAACGCACAGATCTATTGGATTCAAGATCATCCAATCTGAAGATCCAATCTGAAGCTAATGCTGGAAAGTCAACTCTTAATTTAAGTCTAATGTCGTTTGTAATAAAATGTCAAAGTTTAGTTTTTAGTATTTTATTATTATTTCTAAATATCTAAGTTATTAGATATTAGTTAGATATTATTTAGATATTAGAAGGCCTATTTTGGATTGGATCACAACTTGTACTAATCTTGTTCCTAGTTAGGATTTAGATTAAAGGGTTGTGTTCCCTTACATTGTTATTTATTACAAACTTGTAATCTTAATAGGCGTTTATTGTCTCCTTTTTGGGAGGAGCTCGTTCTATGGCATATCTTGTTACCATGTTTCCCTTTTGTGGAAATTTTTGTTATCCCAATTTTTGGGGTGTTACATTGTTCCTCCATTTTTATCATTAATATGTAAACTTCGTCTCTCCCCTGTGGATGTACACTATCTAATGATAGTGGAACTATGTTAAATTGTTGTGTTGTTTGGATACGCAGAGGTTCAAACGAGAACACCTCAGTTTTACGAAAATGCGAGAACATTTATAGGCCCCAAAATTATTTAATACCATAAAATGTAGAATAAAAATGAAAAAGATATTAAGATGTATCAACAATTTTCTGTCTTATTAAATTTGTCCTTATCCCTTAAATGTTGTTATTATCATCAAAGATTTTTTATGTCGATGCGTTTGTTGTCGAAAATGAAGTGATAATAATATGATATTGATAAATCAAAGACTTCTTATGATGTGATAATGTTGTGATAATGATTTGATTTTGCTATGATATAATGTGATAATGCTTTGATAAATCAAAGACTTCTTATGATGTGATTTTGTTATGATATTGATATGATTTTGTTGTGATTTTGCTATGATAATGATGTTATACTGTTGTGATAATTGAACACCAGTGAGGATAACATCCACAATGTGATAACATTGTGATACATTCTGATCGGTGAATATATTATTTGTACGTGATTTTAGGGATAATGAATTCACTAGTATTATAGATAAATACAAAATCACATTATTATCCTTAATTATTTACTTTTTTCTTTTAATTATAATTATGGGATAAATAATTTGGAGGCTCAGAAATGTTCTCGCATTTTTGAAAAATAGGGGTGTTCTCGTTTGAACCTCCTTATTAAATATTCGTGGATTTAATTGTTAGATATCAACTTTGCATTGTTTGATAACAATTGGGATCTGTATTTTGTGTATTGGTTGTTGACTTCCAAGATTTGCACATTTTTATTATGGGTTCGAAACTTTTGTGCATCGGTTTGTGGAAATTATCCCCAACATAATTATCTACAAGACCAAATCCAACATCGAAGTTGAGAATATATTTGTGTAAAATTAGTGGCAAGAGCAAGAAAAAACGGTGAGAGAGGTTTAAACTTGATACTTGAACGCAAAATCGAGAACCTTGTTGCTTGAAATTGTGACTCGTGGAGAACCTCGTCGCCATAATGCAAAACACTGGTGCACGATGGTCGTGGTCCCGAAGTTATGCATGGTGGTGGTGTCGGAGTGGTCCAATGCTCGAGTTCCCAAAGTAGGGGTTGAGGGATCGATGGTGGTGTCGAAGGTCGGATGTAATCGTGAAGAGAGGAAGAAACGAGCTTGATTTTCAGCGAAAAGGATTAGGGCTTGAATCCTATCCCTTTGTGTTCAAAGTTTGATTTATATCACAAATCTTGTTTTTGTTTTATTTTAATTTTAAAAAATATCCTTTGGTAATCCGTCGAAAACGTTATTTTCTTGTCGAAGGATTTTCGACGGATTTTAAATTTAGGGTAAACTACAATTTTGGTCTCTGAGGTTTACCGATTTTTTGAAAATCGTCCCTAAACTTCAATAACTACAGTGAGCGTCCATGAGGTTTGCATTTTGCTTTGAAAATCGTCCCTGATCACTAACTCCGTTGAAATCGTCCGTTAAGTCAGGGGTATTTTCATCCAACCATATTTTTTTTCTCTCTTTTTGCAATTTTCTTTGTTTTTTCTTATTTTTATAGCAACCATACAACATTAAGGACCTATTATGTAATTAAGTTATATATATATATATATATATATGTATATATTATATTATATACTATATATAATGTGTGTATATATAGCGCTAGGTTCATTTGAGAAATGGTAAATATATGAGAAATAGAGAAGTAATCTTAGCCATTCATACGGTCAAGATCGGATTTGACTGGTCAAAAGTTGTGGCTATTCAAAAAATAAAGGGCACTTTCGTAATTTTTACAAAATACACAGGCTGTGTTCATATATGAACCTGTATAATTCACATATGAACTATATGTTCATATGTGAATAAGTGTAATTCACATCTGAACTCTTTTAACTGATTCATATATAAACTAATTAACTGTTCACATATGAACTAATTAACTGTAAGTTCATATATGAATCAGTTGAACTAATTAACAGTTTCATATATGAACTAATTAACTGATTCACATAATAGTTTATATGTGAATCATATAGGTTCATATATGAACTCATCCCACGTATTTTACGAAACTACCCCTCTACCTTCTATAGACCATGCAAAAAAATTATCCGGTGCTTCACGGTCAAAGCCGTAAATGTTGACCAGATGAATGACTAAAATTACTTCTCTATTTCTCATACAATTACCATTTCTCAAATGAACCTCTTCCTATATATATATATATATATATATATATATATATATATATATACACAGTTGGGAGCTAACCATCGCATATACACAGTAGGAAGAAGATGAAGACCATCGCATATACACAGTAGGAAGAAGATTACTTCTGTCATGTGATCAGAAGCCACTTTATTCAGAACATTATTATTAAAAAAATTAAATGACAGAAAGCAGTAAAACAGTTTTATAGTATGAGTTCTGATCTGAAATAATCAGAAGTCATCACCTTTACTCCCCCTTAAATTAGGCATCTGAAATATGTCAGTTAAAACAGGATAGAGATCAGACACTCCCTTTTGAATTATAGACCATCATATCAAAAAAATCTATCAGTGAAACAGTACAGGATAGAGATCAGATCAATCTCTTGGGAAGTAGACCGTCATATCCATCAGATGCAAAAATACAGGAGTAAGGTCTTTTTGATCGCCGAGGTCCGAGTCCTAAACTGTTGTGTTTAGAAGTCAAACTCCGTTGAAGAATGGGTTCTAAGTTGAGTACTTAGAAGCCATAATCTTGACATTGAGGTGCGGGTCTTGAACTGTAGTATTCAAGAGCCATAATCTTAACATTGAAGTCCGGGTGTTGAACTGCTATGTTCAAAAGTCATTGTTCTATTACTCCCCCTTGACTTGAGGTGCCTGCAATACAAATATCAGTTTTCGGTTTTGGTACCCACTGGTATTTGGGTCCATGAATGTTAGTTGCAGTTCTTGTGGGGGTTACAAAGTAAGAACCATACCAGAAATGATCACTGGTCTAGTGGATATGATCATGTGTACAACAGTAAGAACAATAAAATTTATTACCTGAAAACATGAGTAATTGATCTTTTGAGTATTTAAAGTCAGGTTTACCTTTATGCTCTCTGTTCTTCTTTGCTTGATGTACATCTACACATGATGTTTTTCCTTTCATCTCAACTGACATCTCATCTTTAACTGGTTTCTTCTGCCATGCCAGTTTCTCTTTCTTGAAGCTTCTTCTTCTTGAAGATGTACCTGAACCATCTAAATATCCATTATAGAAGATGTTACTTCGACGAATCTGATCAAAAGATTTAGTTGACCTTTGTGAAGAGACAGATTTCTGATTTGATCTTGAGACAGACTTCTTATGCTCTTTGATATTTGAAGCAAAATTATCTCTTTCTTTCACAAGCTGGTCAATCTTCTTCGAGAATTCAGACTTCGTTTTCTGCTCTTTCAGTGCATTAGCAGATAGTTCAGCCTTTTGATTTTAGTCTCAAAGATTGATCGTTCTTCTTCAAACTCTTTCTCTGAATCATTTCTCTGGTCGGATAGTTCCTTAAAGAATCCGACATTCTTTTGTTCTATGGCCTTCTTTTCTTGAGCAAACTTCTCTCTTTCCAAAATAAGTACTTTCTCAAAATCGGAAATTTGTTGAGAAAGTTTTATGCATTTAAGCTCAACTGACTTCTTCTCTTCAAAACACTTTTTAGAGAAATTTGAAAACTTCTTTGAAAAAATTTTCTTTTCATTTTCAAAATAAGTTTTATTTTCAACATTCTCTAATAACAAGGCAAATATCCTCTTTTGAAGATCAACATTTGAACTTTTCAAGACAGATATATTATCTTCGAAATCCTTCAACTTGTTTTGAAGCTCAACTGATTCTGCTTGTAGCTCAGGTGATTTCTGTTCAGTAATCTTCAATTGGCTTTGAAGATTTATAATCTCTCTAACTTTCTCTTTTATATCTTTCTCCTTTTCATAGACGATGCCTGAAAATTTAGAAATATTATTAGTACACTTTATACATTCAGGAGTTTTAACACAATTGAACAATTTAAGTTGCAACTCCTGAATCCTTTTGAGATATTCTGAATTTTTAATTTTCAGATCATTTTGTTCAACTTCAATATCAGATATCTCAGACTTGTACAAAATTGACATTTTGAATAAGAAAACAACTTGATAAGAATGATCGTTCCAAACTGTATATCAGAAAATCAAAAATCAGATTAAATTGAAATCTAGCACAAAATTTTAAAATTTGAACAACACTTGTTATGGCGCAAGGTCGAGTTTTGCGTGAACTGTGTATGGCGCAAAGGTAGCTTCTCGTGATCAGCGTGTGACGCAAAGGAAGGTTCTCGTGAGACACCAGTGGAAGACGCAAAGTAGGATTTGCGTGAGTGCCTTGTAACGCAAAGTGAACTTTGCGTGATAGCCTTGAAGCGCAAAGTGAACTTTGCGTGAGCCGAAGGATGCGCAAATGTGACTTTGCGTGAGAGTCTTGTCACGCAAACTTAGAGATTCTTGAATTAAGCACTGAACTTTGCGTGAGAGGCTTTGTGTGAGAGACTTTGCATGAGTCGTTGATTGCGCGAACTTTGCTTTGCGTGAATGGTTAGATACGCAAACTATACTTTGGTTATTAGTCCAAGACGCAAACGTAGCTTTGCATTATTAGTGCAAGACGCAAACTGAATTTGCCTTGAAGCTCGTATAAGCTCACGCAAATGTCTATGAACTCGCACAAAACGTATGAACACGCGCAAATCGAAGATGAACTCGCGCAAATAGAGTTCTTGGCTCTTTCTATCTCAAATCGATCCAAATCTGCAAATTTGATCTCAAAAATTTATCAGAATCATCGAAAAAACAACAAAACACAAATTTACTATCAAATTTCGATTAGAAACAACAATTCACACATTTTCATTCAAGAACAGTGTTCGAACTCGAGTTTCAAGAAAATTTCAAAAATCGAAAATTGAGATTGAATTAGTTAGAATCACAAGATGTAATCAATACACAAATCAATCCTAAACACAAATTGAATCCAATGATTCCATTTTCTTGCACTAAAAACGATTTTTTTAACACAATTCGAATGAACAATTCAACAAACTCGAGTTCTTGAAAAAAAAATTCAGAAAAACAAAGTTTCGATCTCAAAATCCAGATTTCAATTCAAATCTTTGATCAAATCATTTCTGATAATGTTTGGTTCAGCTCTGATACCAATTGATAAACATAAAATCCCAAAACAATCAAGCAATTCTCATAATATGACAAGAACTAGAGAGAGAAACTAGAGAGAGAAAGTAGATCTTGAATCCATTAGTCACACGTCTGAATATTACAATGACAAGCTTACAACTCTAGTTACAAGATTCTTACAAAGCCACAAGACTAAAAGCCTATTTAAAACCACAAGATTAACTAAGACTTAACCACTAAGGAAACTAAACATGCTTTGACTATTCTATTACAAAGACAATGTTGACTTTTACATCTTTGACTTTCCTATTAAATCTTGGATACAATATTTAGACTTAACAATAGTCATGATTACATACATTTTTATCCAACCTTTCTTTATTCTATCAAACCTGAAAACGAGGCCTCCTCCGATCTTGTTGAACCCACTAATTATGCATGCCCATATAACTTGTGTTTGTGTTTTAAGCACTACGATGTCTAACTAGATGCAAAAACTTATATATGCCTACACAAGCCTAATGTATTGTTTTCACAATATAAGATTGACGCAGCGTAGGTTTGCGGAAGGATCGACAAGCGTCTAAACCCTTTTAATAATGAGATTACGAAACGTAAAACTCGAAAACTCAAGAGAACACTCTCTAAAAAGCTAAACTATATTGATAATGACTTGAACTGATTAAGAAAGAAACATAGCTATCCTATTTATAATCTAAACTAAGAAAAAGATAATTACGGAATTAATTATTCTAATCATAATTAAAACTAATCCTAATTTATTAAATAAGATAATTATTTAATTAAACTAATCTAATAATAAAAATAAAAGAATTAGAACAGAAGTAGGAAAGCAAATTGCATGTGTATGAGAAAATGGGTGGTCACGTGATGGTCTAGGTAAACAATAGTGAACGATGCGGCTTCCTCTGTGAGTGAAAGTCGCTGAGAAGTCGCGAGAGGCACTGTTTATGCGGGTGTCATGCGGCTCAAGTCGCTTGGTACTCGCATTCGCTTCTGTTTACGGTTTTCGATCCGCTCTTCAATTTTCGTCGCCATTCTCTCTATATCAGTCTCCTCCACTTTCGAAGAACTCGACCCCGAGTTCTCTTCTAAAGGAATTAACTCGTCTTTGTAATATTCATATATATCGGCAACGTTAAAGGTGTTCGATATATGTAACGAATCGGGAAGAGCAACGACGTAAGCATTGTCATTAATCTTCTTTGTGATATTGAACGGTCCATATTTTCTAGGTTGGAGCTTCCCGTAAGTACCGATAGCAAATCGTTCTTTCCGTAGGAAAACCATTACCTCGTCCCCTTCATTGAAAACCTTCTTCCGACGGTGTTTGTCGGCCGCCGCTTTATTCTTCAAACCGGTAGCTTCAAGACGTAACCTGACGGCATCTTTTGTTGCTTGTAATTCCTTAGCCAAGTTACCCGCTGCGATGTTAACTCCCGGATCTCTTGGTAGCTTGACTAAGTCGACCACGTGTCTTGGGGATGACGTATAAACTAAAGAAAAAGGAGAGCAACCGGTGGCGGTGTGGACAACACTATTGTAAGCGAACTCGATCTGTGCTAAGGCCACATCCCATTGTTTCGGTTTGTCACTACATACGCTTCGAAACATATTTCCCAAAGTCTGGTTAGTAACTTCCGTTTGGCCGTCGGTTTGGGGGTGAGCGGTGCTACTTTTATTGAGAGTCGTTCCGAACATTCGCCAAAGTGTGATCCAAAAGTGGCTAAGAAACTTTGTGTCTCGATCGGAAGTGATCGTTTTCGGAACACCATGTAAACGTACCACTTCTTTGAAAAAAAATCTTGCGATGTTACTTGCATCGACGGTTTTCTTGCAAGCGATAAAGTGGCTCATTTTTTAGAAACGATCAACCACGACAAAAATAGAGTCCACCCCCCTTTGAGTACGGGGAAGACCCAACACGAAGTCCATCGAGAGGTCTTGCCAAATGTCTCCGGGAATCGGGAGAGGGGTGTAGAGGCCGGTGTTTTGAGACCATCCTTTTGCGGTTTGGCAAGTATAGCACTTTCTAACAATCGAACTTGCGTCCCTCTTTAAATGTGGCCAATAATACCGTTCCTCCAAGCTAGCAACGGTTTTGTTCCGTCCGAGGTGACCGCTTAATCCTCCCCCGTGCATGTCTCGAATCAATTTTTCCCGTAACGAAGAGTCGGGAATGCATAGTTGGTTGCCCTTAAAAAGGTAACTGTCTCGGATATAGAAATCGCCGCTAGGGGTGCCGCTTTCGCACTTTTCCCATATATCTTTGAAGTCACTATCTTCACTATAAAGTTCTTTCAATGCCTCGAAACCAACAATTTTATGTGATAAAGTGATGAGAAAATTTTCTCTTCGGCTAAGGGCATCGGCCACTTTGTTGAGATTGCCGGATTTATGTTTGATGACAAACGGAAATTTTTGCAGAAAACTTACCCAACGAGCGTGCATCTTGTTAATCGTTTTCTGACTGTTGATAAATTTTAAAGCTTGGTTATCGGTAAACAAAACGAACTCCTTTTGAACCAAATAGTGCTCCCATTGCCGTAAAGCTCGAACCACTGCATAGAATTCTTGGTCGTACGTGCTCCACTTTTGTCGGGCCTCGCTAAGTTTTTCGCTAAAATAAGCAACCGATCTTTTTTCTTGACTTAGGACAACACCGATTCCAATGCCACTCGCGTCACATTCAACTTCAAAAACCTTCTCGAAATCGGGTAATGCTAGAACGGGCGCGATACTAAGCTTCTTTTTTATTAAGGAAAAGTTTTCGTCTTGTTCGGGACCCCATTTGGTACTTGCCTTTCTTTAGACATTCCGTGATCGGGGCGGTGACAGTACTAAAATTCCGGACAAACCTCCGATATAAGGTTGCTAGGCCATGAAAACTACGAACATCGGTGACCGTCTTGGGCGTTGGCCACTCTCCAATGGCTTTTACCTTTTCTTCATCTACTTCGATACCGTTTTCTCCGACGATGAAACCAAGAAATAAAAGCTTGTCGGTGCAGAAAGTGCACTTTTTCAAATTGATATAGAGCTTGTTTTCTTGTAGTGCCGTTAAGACTTGACAGAGATGATTGAGGTGATCGGTCCTTCCTCGGCTATAGATGAGGATATCGTCAAAGTAAACGACTACAAAAGTTCCAATGAAAGGGCGTAATACCTGATTCATAGTCCTCATGAAGGTGCTTGGTGCGTTAGAAATGCTGAAAGACATAACCAACCATTTGTAGAGTCCGAATGGTGTTTGAATGCGGTCTTCCATTCATCGCCCGGTCGAATAAGAATCTGATGATAGTCGCTTCTAAGATCGATCTTGGAGAATATGGTAGACCCGGACAATTCATCAAGCATGTCTTCCAATCGTGGAATGGGGAATCGGTACTTGATGGTGATTTTGTTGATGGCCCTACTATCAATGCACATCCTCCATTGATTATTCTTGTTTGGCACTAGGAGTACGGGTACGGCACACGGGCTCATGCTTTCTCGTATAAAGCCCTTCTTTAGCAAGTCTTCAACTTGCTCTCTCAGGATCTCGTTCTCTTTGGGACTCATCCGATAATGAGGCAAATTAGGTAGACTAGCTCCCGGAATCAAATCAATTTGGTGCTGAATGTCCCTCATGGGTGGTACTTCGGGAGGCAAATCATCCGCAACTAATTATTTGAAATCTTCTAGCATCTCGTTCACTTCTTTCGGAATTCCGGCCTCAACTTTTTCTGCACTCATTAATCCTTTGACGAAGATAGGGCAAAATACTTCAACTTTCTTCGCATCTTCTTCCATCTCTTGCTCGCTATTAGTCATGACGAGTAGTTGTCGCTCTTCTTGTTGGGGGTCTTTTCGAAGCTACTAACGGGTGCCATAGCGATCTTTCGGTCACCCCAACGGAACAACATGACATTGTTTCGCCCTTTATAAGTGACATCATTATACAATTGCCAAGGTCGGCCCAATAGAATATGACATGCATCCATATCGAGGACGTCACATGTAACATCTTCTTGATAATGCTTTCCGATTGATATGGGTATCCGACAAGTTTGTGTGACCCTAACTTGCGGGCCTTTATTGACCCACCTGAGAGAATACGGAGCCTCATGAGGTTGAGTAGTAGGTTAAGATGATCGACCAATTTCTGAGATACTAGATTTTCACAACTCCCGTTATCAATGATAAGGTTACATACCTTTTTATTAACGGAGCAATGAGATCGGAAAAGGTTCTTCCTTTGGCCCTCTTCCTTCGGCGAGAGGAGAACTCGTTGGAGCACGATGTTGATCTTTTCTTCACACTCTTCTTTGGCAAAGTCGAACCCCTCATATACATTGTGTTCACCGCTTTCCTCCTCTTCTATTAAAGCTGTCGTTTTCCGGTTAGTGCACTCGTTGGATCGATGTCCCGGTTGGCCGCAACGATAACAGTTTCAACTCATCGGCTTGGCGTACGGATTGGGACTCTTGGAAGGCGTAGGCTTTCCTTGCGGTCCACCACTAGGGTTGCCAGTATTAACTTTGTGAGGAAGGTTAGTGTCTTGAGTGGGGCTCTTTCCTTTATCGACGGTGGTGTTTGAGTTCTCGTTGGACCCTTGAAATCGTCGATAAGAATTGGAGGTACGGGCGTACTTCACCATTAATTCAGCTTTTAAGGCTAAACTCGAGGCTTCGGCTACGGTCCACACGTTTTGGAGTCCGATCTTGTCTTGGATAGAATTCTTCAAGCCACTGATGTACCGAGCTACTTTTTGGCCTTCGGATTCTCCGATTTCGTTATGATCGGTTAACCGTAAGAACTCAGTGGTGTAGTCGGTTACGGATCTCGAGCCTTGGTTACAACCGAGATACATCTTGTAGAGGATTTGTTCGTAGTTTTCGGGTAGGAACCGTTCTATCATCAACTGTTTCATCCGACGCTACGACCGAATCGGACCTCTTCGTTGTCGTTGTCGTTGGACCACTAGCTTGTCCCACCATACTGCGGCGGTGCTTTTAAGACGAAGAGCAACCATCTTTATCTGTTTATGTTTATGCTCGAGTACTTCCATTATGTCGAAGAATCGATCGACTTCGATCTGCCAGTCTAGGAACTCTTCAACTCCCATAGTTCCGTAAAAGAACGGGATGTCTGCTTTCATCCGATAATCGTGCTCATCCCTGCCGACGTTGATCGGTTCTTCTTCCTCCTCCTCTTCGGATTCAGAATTCAAAAGATCGACCCGATTACGTTGGCCATTGTGTGGCCTCATAACTGGTTCTTCAAGCCTGTCCCTTCTCCGGCGATTGTTATTGGCGAAGTCGGGTTGAAGCCTGTTAACAGTCGTCGTCAGATCAGCGAGTGCCGCGGTAAAGGTCGTGTTCATCTCAGCTAAATCTGCTTTGGTAGCGGGTTGTTGATCTGCCATGGTTAGTGAAAAGACAGGCGAATCCTGCTCTGATACCAACTGACGCAGCGTAGGTTTGCGGAAGGATCGACAAGCGTCTAAACCCTTTTAATAACGAGATTACGAAACGTAAAACTCGAAAACTCAAGAGAACACTCTCTAAAAAGCCAAACTTTATTGATAATAACTTGAACTGATTAACAAAAAAACCTAGCTATCCTATTTATAATCTAAACTAAGAAAAAGATAATTATGGAATTAATTATTCTAGTCATAATTAAAACTAATCCTAATTTATTAAATAAGATAATTATTTAATTAAACTAATCTAATAATAAAAATAAAAGAATTAGACTAGAAGTAGGAAAGCAAATTGCATGTGGATGAGAAAATGGGTGGTCACGTGATGGTCTAGGTAAACAACAGTGAACGACGCGGCTTCCTCTGTGAGTGAAAGTTGCTGAGAAGTCGCGAGAGGCACGGTTTATGCGGGTGTCATGCGGCTCAAGTCGCTTGGCACTCGCATTCGCTTCTGTTTACGGTTTTCGATCCGCTCTTCAATTTTCGTCGCCATTCTCTCTATATCAAAGATGCACTTCATTCATGAACATCACAATTGAATAACCATTTATGTCAATCAGTTATAAGCACGGTTCATTAACAAACTAGACAGCATTTGACTTTAGTCTCAATCAACAAATCCGATTTATCAAACTAGTTCACCATTCAATCGAACATCAATATATAACTACTCACTCATTGCATAAATCAAAGAAAACAATAAGCATATAAAATTCAACACGTTTTAACACGAAATCAAGTCCAAGTATTGAAGACGCTAAAATTTTCAGGACATATTCTAAACGATAAATTAAAACTCCCTAAAATCATGTGCTAGGGACTGAATTCAGATTGTCTTCCCACTGCTGTTTGCGAGCCCTCTGTATATGTGTTGGATATTTCGGTCGCTACCCCCCCCCTTTCTTTCTCTCGTCGGTTTTATGTGTCTGCACCACTTGTGTGTGTATGTGTGTTTCTTCAATTCTTCCCTGCCGCTTCTCTTCCAATATGTAATCGAGAGTCCCGTCCCTGATATAGTCGACTTCCTTATTTAAATACCCCAAGCATGTGTAGGGTTGGGTTCCGGTAAGAAGTTGAGTTAATGGTGAGAAGCGTGAGAAGTGGTTATCGACCGTTAGATGAGAAATGGACGCACATTAGGATGAGATGCACCTAGATAAGGTACACCGAGATGCACCAGATCAATTATCTACTAAGCCGCAATTCATGGGAGGGCTTGAGATCAAAAGAGATAAACGGTTCAGATCCACTTCTCACGCTTCTCACCATAAACTCAACTTCTCACACGATCCTACGCCATCATGTGTATCTGTCTTTTTGTGTTTGAACTTTGAACAACCACATGTGACGAATAATGTCCGTATCACATAGGCGAGGAACAAGTACCCATGTCTTATTTTTAACCAGGAGCATTTAATTCAGGCCGCAGTCCAATTCACGGTCGCACCCCAAGCAGCTCCTAGAACATTTGCATATCATAATATTGGATAGAGATGTAGAATTTTCACCACAAAAACGCAACAACTAAATTCAACAAGGATCCGGCCATATGCTCTAATATCCCATAAACAAATAATTAACACAAAACAAATTATGCACATTCACTACCATATATCACGGTAATTCATAACAATATACACTTGATTCAAAACAAAATCACACACAGTTTTCACTCTAGCAATTTATGTGAAGACATGAACTTGAGTAAATCCATGATAACTATCAAATTTTTTCCTTCTTGTTGAATAGAATATATATGATTATGATAGCACATAAAAATACATTCATTCAGAACATTCCCAAGCTTGTATTTCATCTTGATTTAATAAAATACATTCATTGCACTTGTTTGCACCATTGATACAAGTAGCATGGCCCAACCAGGTATCCAAAATTAAATCAATCGTACCAGAAACAAGAAACAACATGAACTCAGCGAGAAACAGAGTACATACATTGAGTAGTTCAGTGTACCTCTTCCAAAAATGACCTTGCTTTCATCACACAGCTTATCGACTACGAAGATCGCAGCCCTCACAGCTCTCTCTGTCTCAGTTTTGTTCCCTGCATGGCTGCTGTGAGTACTCGAGCCCAAAAGCAAACCAAACAGCCCCTCTTCTCTTGATGCCTCTCTTGATTCTGACTCACAAAAACCCCAGCCCTCTTTTATTTACATCATCTACCTTCATGTTCTGTTTTATGAGTTTCATCTTAATTTTTCTCATCAACCAACATAACTCTTCATAAATTATTGAGATGTGCCCTACTACAAGATTAATTGCATAGGTCCATCATCCATCATCACATTCTCTCCTCACTAGCTCTGGTCTCAACTTGGCTGAGAGCCCTTTTGCCAACATCTCTTCATCATACTTCCTTGCCATATCAATCATACCTTTTTCCACCAAAGCATCAATCAGACCATTATAAGCAAACTCATTTGGACTCAAACCATCATCTTCCATCTTTTTCCAAACTATAAAAATCGGTCGAAGAAAACCCCATCTCCCAAATTTCCTTATAAGCAACACATATGTGTCCATCGTTGGCCGTACACCACTTTCAATCATCCCATCAAGCAGTGCAAGAATCTCATTAGGCTTCTCCAGGTACCTAAAAATGCAATGATAAGTGATGGCATTGGGTGCACATCCTCTCCTAGACATTTTATCGAGCACTTTATATGCCTCTCGGACCCTCCCATTTTCACACAAAAGCTTAATGATTGTATTGTAAGTTACAACATTTGGTTCACAACCCAATTCCATCATTTCACGACCAAGATGGACAGCCACGTCAACACCCTCCAAAACACCGATGGCGCGGAGAACAGTGTTGTATGCCACCACATCCAATTCAATTCCTTTCTTCTTCATCTCTTTAAACAACTTCACAGCCTTCCATGGCTTCCCACTCTTGCATTGGATGTCCATATATATCGAATATGAATACAAATCCTTAATAATCCCATCTTTATCCATCTGCTCCCAAAACTCTCTACACTTAGACCACCACCCCATTTTCAACCACCCACGGAGAATCATATTATACACTTTAGTACCCATCACAAAACCCGCAATCTTTTCGTTAAAGTTCTTGTCTTTTTTTAAACATAACTCTTCAGCTTCGATCACATGCTTAAACTCACACAATGCATCAACGAGATTCAAAAAAGACGTCTCATCTTTCAAGTTAAACTCTCCCAACTTATCAAACGTACTGATCGCTTCTTGAACAAGGTGTGCAGAAGCATAACGCTTAAACATTACACGAAACGTAGTATGGTCCCTCTCAGGCATTTTATCGAGCAGTTGCCAGGCAAGATCGAATTCGAAAAACTTACCCAATATATCAATCATGTGATTATAGGTCTCAGTTGTGTGTTTGAACCCGTATTCCGATTCAACCCAGTTGAAGAAGTCCATTGCGCGTTTCCAATCGTTGCCATAACATGTTAGAGTTTTGAGAATCATGCTTTGGTCAACTATGGGTTCTTCACGTACTGAAAGATTGTGATCTGGGTTTGGTCTTCTGGTGGTTTGATGATCGAAGAACGAGATAGGTGACAAGGGTTTCATCGGATTTTTAGACTCTGTTGAGTAAAATTGCATGTTGAATGGTGGTCGGATCTTAGAAACGAGGGAGCGAGGGAAACGGGAGGAGAGGGAAACGACAATCGTCAGCATCCTGTGTGTTTTCTAAATGGTTTGATTCAGTTTTTACGTTTTAGTTTAAAGAGTAGAGAGTAAATTACATTTTTAGTCCCTGTGGTTTGTTGAAAATTTCTACTTTCGTCCTTATAGTTTTGAAATTATAATTTTTATCCCTATGATTTACTCCCTCCGTCCCAAATTAAGTGTCCACATTACTATTTTAGTTTGTCCCAAAATAAATGTCCACTTTCAAAAGTAAGTTTCCAATTTCCCATTTTACTCTTAATTATAAGGTGGAGAAAGTTTCTCTTTCTATTTTCAAGGGTAAAAGTGTATTTTGGTTATTTAAAAAGTGTAATAATTGCACATTTCTAAAACTGTGTGCCATTTTCATTGTGGACATTTATTTTGGGACGGAGGGAGTATAATTCATTGTCTTTTTCATTCTTATGGTTTAAATTTGATTGCTTTTTTCATCCTTATAGTTTACAATTTATTTCTATTTTATACTTCAAACTTAAAAGTAATGCTTGGTCCTCAGAGACCAAAATAGAAATGAATTGCAAACTATAGGGACGAAAACTGAAATTTCAAAACCATAGGAACGAAATTCGCAATTTGTAACAAACCACAGAGACAAAAAATGTAATTCACTCAAGAGTAAATTACGGATTTGGTCCCTGTGGTACGTAATTTTTACGAAGTTGGTTCTTAGACTTCATTTATTAGATTAAATGTCTTGTGGTATGCACCTTTTGTTGGATTTGGTTCCTTGACCAAAAGATCGTCTACCAGGTTTGTTAGAATCAGTCTTTTTGCCATTTTTTATTTAACATCTTTTTTAATTAATCTTTGTAAGTCAAGGGTCGGAATGTATATATTGGAACTTTGAAGGGCAATAACAATTCTCATTTATATATATATATATATATATATATATATATATAGGCGTAGGTTCAAATGAAAACTACATTTTCGTTGTGAACATAAGGACCAATCTTGATCATTGATCAAAATTTAGAAAACAAATCAATGGTTAAAACATAAAATGATTAATAGAGAAGTGATTAGGGCAAACATGAAAGTTTGAATACATATTTACCATTTTTGACGTTTCATTTTTTTTAATTAAAAAAAGTTTACCCCCTTAATTTATAAACTAAATTATCTTAAAATAACTAATATTTTAATCAAACAAATTACAACAAAAAAACGAGCATTTCATTCTCTTCGATTTGACATCCATCTCGCTATATATATATATATATAAATATATATATATATATATATATATAAATATATATATATATATATATATATATTACCGTTTTTACATGAAATGATATATTTGTGTGTATTCATGATGAATATTTATGTACGTTCAGATGTTCACAACAACTCTCTAATATTCATACATTCATCATGAATATACAACTTAATATAACATTTATGATGAATACTTATGTATTTTCACGTGTATTCAACAAATCTTCAATATTCATACATCACTATACATTCATCATTTAATATATATTTTCATTATAACATGCATCACGAATATACATATTGTTCATCATGAATATTTATATATGTTCACGTGTATACAACGACTTTTCAACATTCATACATCAGTATGATATTCGTCATGAATATAAACTTCCACTACAACATTCATCATGAATATACATATTATTCATCATTAATATTTGTATATGTTCACGTGTATACAACGACTTTTCAACATTGATACATCAGTATGATATCCGTCATGAATATAAATTTTCAAGACAACATTCATCATGAATATACATATTATTCATCATGAATATTTGTATATGTTCATGTGTATACAACAATTTTTCAATATTCATAGATCAATATGATATTCTTCATCAATATACACATTATTCATCATGAATATTAATGAATGATCACGTATATACAATAGCTCTCTACTATTTATATTAGTATAATATTTATCATAAATATTAATTTTCACCATAACATCCATCACGTATGTACACATTATTCATCAGGGTTGGGTTCCGGTGAGAAGTTGAGTTAATGGTGAGAAACGTGAGAAGTAGTTATCGACCGGAGAAGTACTATGTTATTTGTTCTTTTTGGCTCTCCCCCTCCCAAACGGGGGGAGCACAAAAGAACGATCGCTCTTGCTCCTCTACGGAGAAGCACTCTCTTGTGGCTTGCATCGTGTTTTGTATTTGTGTATGTGATTCTATGTTGGATGAGAAACGAACGCACATTAGGATGAGATGCATCAAGATAAGATGCACCCAGATGCACCAGATGAATTCCCTTCTAAGGCACAATTCATGGGAGGGCTTGAGATTAAAGAGATCATCGGTTCAGATCCACTTGCATTGCTTCTCACCATTAAATCAACTTCTCAAACGATCCTTCGCCTTATTCATCATTCATAAACATATTATTCATTGTGAATATATAACAGTTGCAACTCTACATACTTTAGTTTTTCTTTCTTTTTCTTTATTGGGTTCTCGATGATCTCGATGAGTTACGAATTCGTCTCGATAAGTTTTCCGTTCCATCTCGATAAAAGTTAAAAGTGGTAGGTTATGATTTTACACAAACAAACACACAATAAATTAATTAATAGGTTCTCAACCGGTGTCAATGAAAAATGAAGGTGTTATGTTATGATTTTAACACAACTACAAACCAAGTCAATGGACGGGTTTGTGAGTAGTCTCGATTGGTGTCGATCGACCCGTCTCGATAAAAGTTGAAAGTATTAGCCTATGGTTTTACATACACAAATATATAATAGATCAACCGATAGGTTCTCGATGGAAAATAAAGGTGGTAGGTTATGGTTTAACACACATAAAAAAACAAGTCAATGAATGGATTCTTGACCTTTCTTGATAGGTTATTGATCGGTCTCGATAGGTTCTCGCTCGATCTTGATGGGTTCTCAATTGGTCTCGATGGGTATTGGGTTACGGTAATGAAGAACGATGTGTCTTACGACATTGAAGAAAGTATTGAAGAAGGTGATGTCAAGTTACGGGCATATGGTGTTGAGGTGTTGTACACAATTGAACCTACATATTTATTCATAATGAATAATATATATATATATATATATATATATATATATATATCATTTCTTGTAAAAAGAACACTTAAAACGAAGAAAAAAACTATATCGAGATGGATGTCATATCGAAGAGCATGAAATTGTCTTTTATATATATATATATATATATATAATTTGTTTGATTAAAATATTAGTAATTTTTAAGATAATTTATTTTAAACTGTAAGGGGCTAAAAGTTTTTAATTAAAAAAAATAAAAAGTCAAATAAGGTAGGGGTGAGATTGTTATTAACTTCCTTTTTTTACCCGTAATCATATTAATTAATAATTGTAATGGGAAATTCTATTTAGTGTGAGTTGTTGGATCAATAGAGATGGGTGGCTGAGATCAGTCCTCATATTCACAATGAAACATGACTTTTCATTTGAACTTTCCTCATATATATATATATATATATATATATATATATATATATATATATATATATAGTATACATATATACATCGTTCCCAACCTTCGCCCTTCGGTTCCGACTTCCGAACCTCGTCTCCCCGGATCGACCATCGCCACCTTGACCTGCCTCCACCACCAACCCTCCACCTTACCCTTTGTCGGCACCATTCTTCCGGATTTACCACATGCAACACACATAAAGAACAAACTTGCAGGTACGACGGGATGGGAGATAGTCGATCAGAACAATAGGGGGGATTATCGATCGTCCATTGTTTTGATGACCATCCCTACCCCAGCCCACCAAATGTGTTCCTGTCGCCATGAACAACCTCAATTCCCATATCCAACTTTCGTCTGCAACCCCCTGCCACCCAACCACCATACCTTCTCCATTATCTGTGAATCGTCGCCCCTTAGGCCCTCCCAGTTTCATGCACCACCATTCGTTCTTACCCAACTAGCAACACCCTCTAGACCTCCACCGATAGGAACCAGAACTACATTTAATGGAGATAAGATCAAAAAATTTCGTTGGAGACCCATTGCAATTTGCATCCTTGTGTTTGTTTTAATAGGAGACTTTCAACGATGGGGATTATTAATAGTGAGGTGGGTGGGGGAGTTCATGTCTAAGAAATGGAGGTGGGTTGAGAGAAGAAGATAAACGATCGAGGGAAGGGGTTTGCAGGTGCACGTTATGGACAGCAGTGGTCGGAGGGTGTTTTCGGTGGTGTTGATCGACGGTAAGGTATAGGGATAGAGGTAATAGAAAATATAAATGATGTTTGTCTTTTAGCCCTCAAAGTTTCATTATATATTTTGACCCCTCATTTGAAAAAGGTAAATTAAGAATTTTAAAATAGATAAAATAGTAAAAGGATCATTTTCCCTCGACTTTAACGGATCTGGTAGACGGTTTAAGGGTGAAGGACCAAATCCAACAGAAAGTGCATACCACAACGCCTATGTAGTAAATGAAGTGTGTGGACCGAATCCATAAAAATCAACATACCATAGGGATCAAATTATTAATTTACTATAGTTTCAAGAACACCATGGATGACCATGTTGATCTTGACCCAGAAGAAAACTCTAACCTAAACGAGGTAATGTGTAACGCCCGGAAATTTCGGTAAGCAATTTGTCAATTCTGCTCTTTATTTTTCCCCTACAAATCCTAATTTGAGTATGTTACTTCATATTTGAGTGATTGTACACATCGGGTTTTGTATCGGGTAGAAAAGTAGAATTTTTGAAGCTTGGAAGGGGTAGGGCGATAGTGCCATGCGACTTTGACATGGTCACTGTCATCGATGTCAAAGTCGCGGCAAGGGAGTGGGTTACGGTACATATGGCGCGACAGTGCCCGACGATAGTGCCCGATTCATTGTCGCATGTATACTATCGCTGAAACGGTACGTGGCCTTGTGAAGCGGGCGACTATGCCCGACGACTATGCCAAGGGCATAGTCGCGTGTGAAGGTCAACGGCGGGGGCTGAGCATTTTTAAAACCCTTCCTTCTCCCTTTTTCATTTATCACTTCAACCTACCTCTTCTAAAATCTCACTCTACCTCCCTACTCATTTAAGATCCGGTTTTAGGGTTTCCAAAGGAGGCATTTACTCTCATTTATTCCACATTTGGTATCCTTAATCAAGCTTGGAAGCTAGGGTTGTCATCTCTCAATCTACCATTGTCACCTTCCTCAAGTAAAAGTTCTAGGGTTCTAGGGTTTTCATCAAAACCCTTTTTTGTGAATCTTCTACCCTGTTAAATGACATACACATGTAACCTTTATTTATAATACATGACATCTCCTTACTCTATTTCATTCATCTATGGAAGTATTTAGTTTTTGGTCAAAATTATGGTTTTACCAAACTTAGGATATTTGAAATTGTGATGGTATAATATGGATGAGTAGTTACAAATAATGTTTTCTTCAAGTTACATGAGGTTTTGGAACCCATGAATATTACAAAGGGGTAAAGTACCTTTGGTCTAAGAACATTACAAAGGGGTAAAGTACCTTTGGTCCATGAATATTGGTAGCTTTACTTGTATGTGGAGTAGTTTAACGTATGTTATAAAATGTGGGTGAGTATAAATTGATATGAAATGTGATGTAAGGTTTTATGGTTGAATTTACATTGTAAGGGTAAAGTGTTTTATGTAACTCACATGATGGGGATTGTTGATAAGTGCAAGTTGATAAAATGAGGAAATCATGAAACATCAAAAATTGTGAGGTTTCAAGGTAAAGATCTGGATAGGGTTGAACTTGGGATTCTTTGGGGTAAAGACTTGGATAGGGTTGAACTTGGGATTCTTTGGGGTAAAGACTTGGATAGACTTGGATGGATATTTTCATTGATGTTGATTATTTGATATAGTAAATATGCGTCACTTTCTTTATTCTTACATGTATTGGTTTATCTCACTAGGCTCCTAACATTTTTTTCTGAATTGATGTGTATATCAGGTTCTCTTAGCGGTGGGGCGGTTCGGTCATGAGAGGAGAGCTGAGTCCTCTAGGAGACAAACCTTTTGGGAATAGTTCCTTTGGAATATTTGGGGTGCACACAGTTATAGAAGTTTTTGGGGAACATAATGACACCGGGCGTAATCTAAATTTTATGATAGTTTAGATTATTTGGTTGTCAATTATTTTCCCATCTTTTTAAAGATGTAAACGCTTATATGCTTTCCCCCTTTTTGGGTGATCTCAGTTATGGATGTTACTTCCACTTTATAAATTCTAGGTTTATAATTCCCTTTGGTTTTTAAACGACATATTGCCGAAGTTTTAAAAGTTTAAATTTGTTCAAAATTTTAAGGTGTTACAAGTTGGTATCAGAGCACTAGTTTAAGTGAACTAGGCATGAATGTAAGATGTATAGACTTAAGCTGAAATTACTAAGTTATGATTGGTGAGAATTAGGTAGAACTTCTAAGATAGGACGGTCTTAGAGTCGACGGAGTTACACTAATTGAGAATTGTGATAGTGGTAACGAGAATTCTTGTGTGTAATGTGTTAATAATTTCACTTAGCTAATGCTATTATGATTGTATTGTTACGTAAGCATGCTTGATCTACTAGTGTCATAATGATTGATGAAATGTAGTACGTTCCTTTATAATCCTTAGTCAATCTCTCATTCTCTCTCTCTCTTGCGCGTGTTGCAACCATTACTCCATCATGGTTAATACACGGAGTAGACCAGCGAACGAAGCAAATGTCCAAGACGCGAGCGAATCGAACCCAAACCAAGTGGACAGGACCGTGAATGCTAATCCTCCTAATTTACCACCATTAGTTGGCGGAAGGATATATCACATACCAAGGGTAACCTTGGCATCTTCGAACCCGGTGCTTCAAGAAGTGAACCCTCAAACCGACATGATGGCCAGTGTCATGCAGATGTTGACGACGGACATGGAGAAGAAACAAGAGACTTTCCTAAATATGTTGGAAGATAGGGATGCCAGTCTCAGAAGAGATGAGACGGTTGCTGAGAATGTGGTGGCGGGGTCAGGTGGTACTGGAAATGTGATCAGGACGGAAGAACATGCGGTTGTCGGTGCTCAGAGGTCGAAAAGACTTGCTCATATAAGACCTTTCTTTACAGTAAGCCACCCGAGTTCTCGGGGTCTGATGATCCGGTCGTTTGCATGAACTGGATCTATCGAACAGGCTTTCGGCTCCAATGAGTGCGGGGAGGGCAGAAGGTAAGATTCGACTCACAAATGCCTAGAGGCACGACACTTCGATGGTGGAATGCCACCAGGTCCACCCTCGATGCCGCCATTCTTGCCCAATTGTCTTGGGATGCATTTAAGAGGAAAGTTCTGGAAGAATATTGCAATGAGAGGGTGGTTGACCGAATCATGGATGAGTTCCAAGTCCTCAAGAAGGGTAACATGTCAGTGAGGGACTACTCGAGGAAGTTTGTCGAGAAGCTTGATTTGGTGGGGGCATGTGGCCCCAACTGAAACAGATAAGGTGAAGGTGTATCTGAAAGGGTTACCAACGGACATGATGGTTATGGTTCGCAATACCAAAGTCTCTACTCTCCGTGAGGCCATCGAAGAGGCTAAAGTCATGGAGGATGTCTATGCTCAAGGTTGCAAGG
The DNA here is from genome assembly GCA_023525745.1 of Arctium lappa. Classification (NCBI taxonomy): domain Eukaryota; kingdom Viridiplantae; phylum Streptophyta; class Magnoliopsida; order Asterales; family Asteraceae; genus Arctium; species Arctium lappa. Next base: position 51,593,197 of record CM042059.1, on the reverse strand, counting down.
AGAGGGTCGGGTCACCAAAAAAGAGAAAGTGGGAAGGCAACTCTTTGCCCTACAAGAAACCTCGGAACTTCAACAACAATCGGGGGACCGTGCCTAGGAGGGAAGCTAGGTGGTGCCCCAAATGTAGAAGTAAACATTTTGGCATGTGCAACTCCAGCAGGATGAATTGTTTCAAATGTGGCAACGCGGGGCATGTTCGTGAAAATTTCCTGATCTGAGGGGTCATGTGCTACGAATGCAAGAAACCGTGACACATCCGAAGTGAGTGCCCGAAGTTGAAGACGGGGGACCACAAAGAAAGATAGAGAAACCTCTGAGGGTGCCGGGGAGAGCATTCGAGATGACCACCGATGAGGCGAAGGTGTCACCGGATATCGTTTCGGGTACATTCTCAATCAACTTTGTACATGCTCGTATTTTGTTTGACTTTGGTGCCAGTTTTTCATTTGTGTCGGATTTGTTTTTCCAAATTCTTGCAGCGGCCACTAGCACCCTAGATAATGCCTTAGTGGTTGGGATAGCTAACAGTTGTCAAGTAGTGGTCCGTGAGTTGTTAAGGGGTTGTACCTTGGAAATCGGAGGGAAGAGATTCTCAATCGATCTCATGTTGATGACCATTGGGCCCAATCGCTAGAGCCCCCTACCGATTGGCTCCTCCTAAATGGAAGAGATGTGGTCTCAACTCCAAGAATTCCTCGAGAAGGGCTTTGTAAGGCCGAGTTCCTCGCTGTGGGGAGCCCAGGTCTTGTTCGTCAAGAAGAAAGATGGCACGATGAGAATGTGCATCTATTACTGGGAGTTGAACAAAGCAACCGTAAAGAACAAGTACCCACTCACGAGAATCGGCGACTTGTTTGATCAACTTCAGGGAGCGGGTTGTTTTTCAAAAATCGATCTTCGATCCGGGTACCACCAAGTGAGGGTGAGGAACGAAGACGTCCCGAAGACGGTGTTTAGGACCCGGTATGGGCACTATGAATTCTTGGTTATGCCTTTTAGATTGACCAAGGAGCCGAAAGTGTTCATGGACTTAATGAATCGAGTGTGCCGAAAGTGTTCATGGACTTATCTATTGTAAGTACGAGCTCGAGCATGATCGAGACATTTGTGAAGTCCTTGAGGTTTTGAGAAAGGAGAAACTTTACGCTAAGTTCTCAAAATGCAACTTTTGGTTGGAGAAAGTCCAGTTCTTGGGGCACGTCATCACCCGAGATGGGGTGAAGTGGACCCCTCGAAATTCAAAGCTATGATGAATTGGGAACCACCAAAGAGTCCGTCTGCGATTCGAAGTTTCTTGGGTTTAGCGGGCTATTATCGATGATTCATTAAAGACTTCTCAAAGATCGCTTCTTCTTTGACCGTTCTTACCAAGAAGAACGTGAAGTTCGTTTGGACAGATACCCAAGAGAAGGCTTTCCGCATTCTTCAGAAAAAGTTATGCAAGGTGCCGATCCTATCCTTACCCGAAGGAACCAAGTACTTTGTGGTTTTTAGAGATGCCTCGAAAATAGGTTTGGTTTGTGTTTTGATGCAATGGGGAAAGGTGATCGCCTACGTATCGAGGCATCTTAAAATTCACGAAAAGAATTACCCTACCCATGACTTAGAGTTGTCAGCGGTGGTGTTCGCATTGAAGCTTTGGCGACACTACCTATATGGAACTAAGTGCACACTCTATACTGATCACAAGAGCCTAAATCACATCTTTGACCAGAAAGAACTGAAGATTAGGCAAAGAAGATGGATGGAACTCCTAAAGGATTATGACTGTGAACTACTCTATCACCTTGGCAAGGAAAACGTGGTGGTGGATGCCTTGAGTAGAAAGGAGTACAGTGGTAGCCTCTGCTCTCTCTCTCTCTCAGGATTGATTTACTGTCAAGTTTGTTAGAGAAGATCAAGGCATCTCAATCCGAAGCACTCCATGAAGAGAATCTTAAAAGTGAGGTGATGGTAAAGCAACACCTCCTCTTGAACGAAGATGGCCGTAGGGTGAAGCTCTTTAAAGGGCGAATTTGGGTGCCCAAAGTTGGAGGTAATTGCAAACTACTCCTCGAAGACGCCCATAAGTCCAAGTATTCTATTCACCCGGGGAGTACAAATATGTACCGGGATTTGAAACTCAATTACTCGTGGCCCGTTATGAAGCTAGATGTGGCGAAGTAAGTGGAGAGTTGTGAGACATGCCTTGAAGTCAAGGCTGAACACTAATGACCATACGAGAGTCTCCAATCCTTGGAAATTCCAGAATGGAAGTGGGAACACATCACCATGGATTTTGTGACCAAGATACCGAAGACTTTGAGAGGGCATGATACCATATGGGTGGTGGTAGACCGCCTGACCAAAAGTGCACATTTTATGGATATCAGAGAGACTCTTCCGATGGACAAGTTGGCCAAACTTTACATCGACGAAGTCGTCTCGAGACATGGCGTACCCTTTTCTATTGTGTCGGACCGTGATAGTCGTTTCACCTCCAATTTTTGGGACGGTCTTCAGAAAGAGTTGGGTACCAGAGTGAATTTGAGCATGGCTTACCATCCCCAAATCGAAGGTCAAAGCGAGCGAACCATTCAAACACTTGAAGACATGCTAAGGTCGTGCGTGATTGACTTTGGCGGGAATTGGGACTCTTACCTACTGTCGGTCCAACAATACTTATCAAGTTTATAGAAACAACAACACAATATGATTACCAACCTGTATTGATTATAACAAACGAGTTACAAGGTTGATCGATTAAGCATGAAATGTGTTCTCTATGTTTTCTCTCTTTAACACCTTCAAGTATGTGTTTGTATGTGTGAATTGTTATCTGATTGTTAGAGAGAATTTGATACTAGAGATACACTTAACCTAACATAATATCTAGAATAATATCTAGATATTATTTCTAACTAAAGTAAACTAGAAACTTACTTAGAAACTAACTAAGTTAACTTTATCTAACTTTTACAATACTATTACTTAGATATTAAATCTAAGTAAACTAAAACAATTACATTGAATTACATTGACATTTATTACAAATAGACATAGACTTTTATATCGAGAGTCGACGTTCCGGCTTTAGCTTCAGATTGTGATCTTCAGATTGGATGATCTTGAATCCAATGAGACTGTGTCTTAGCAATCTCCCCCTTTGGATCAAGATCATTATGAAAACGATTTTAGCAATTCAGTCTTCTTGTTCAGCTCAGAAGATGCAATCTCTTTCTCTAGCTCTTGAATCAACATGTCTTTTTCTAACAATCTCCTCCTTTTGTAGAGTGGACGTGATTCTTGAAACATGTGATCATTTCTTGTGTATTCATTCTCCCCCTTTTTGATGTTAAGTGCAACACTTCATCAAAATTATTTGTAAGAAATGTCTCTCTTGCGTTTAGAGCCCCTGATCCGTCAATTCAAAAGATATTCATCCAGATCTTTTCAAATCCAGACAAAATAGTTGTGTAACACCTGAATCAACTAATGAATCAGTTAACATGCCTGTCAGTAACACTAAGTCACTGTGTGTAACGAATACACTTTGGAAAGGAGCTGTTTGATGTTGACTCCCCCAGGGCTTCCATTTAATCATCGAAACACCACAAAAGTAATTTCTATAAACGTTATGACAAAGAAACAAATTCCTTGTGTGTTCGTGCTTGTGTTGAAAGAATTAAGCACGGATGATTGCTTATTAGGCTCAAAATTGTGTAAACCACTAAGACAACAGTAAGTTAAACACAGACTCAATGTGCATGATTGAAGTGCGAAGGTAGGGCATACTTCCTTCTTTTCAATATCCAGATTTTCCAAATGAAAATCAGATAGCAAATGTGTTGCATCCCCTTTGAAAATGTGAAACACTTTCTTGTTGAGAAGAAAATGAGTAGATAGTGAGGTTTGATCAAGAGTTGGCATGGGTTAGTTGCCTGTTTCAATAATGATCACCAAAGAATTGTGAAACATTAGAATTGTGGCTACCCGGCTTAGAAAAAGTTGGTGCAGAGTTGTGATATTCTTTTAACTCTGTTCTCACACGCTCTTTCTTTTAAACATTTAGATTTCTCTAATCACACTCATTTATTTTCGACTTCTCACACTCAATCACTATGGATTAACTTCTTGGGTAGAAATCACTGGTTAAGGTGATTCTATAGAAGTTGTCTTAATCCTAGCACAAAGAAATCATGTTTTCCTATGATGCACGTGATGCTCAGATTGGTTTAACTATTTCAGTTAAAGCACAATTTAGATCATGAAAACATTTAAAATTACACTCCCAAAATATAAAATCTGTTGAAAAATCGGGAAGTGGTTTGAACATTAAAAACAATGTTTTCCAATGATTGAAAGTTGTCCTTCTTTCAACCATATATGAGATTAAGATAAAGGATTATACCTTACGTGCGATCTTATATCTCATGAAGCTAAGCTTTAAGTCATAAACATATGAAGCTTCTCTCAAAAATTCTGCAAAAGTCTTATGTCAAGTCAAAGTAAAATTTATTCACTTAAATTGAAAAGACAAAAAGCAGTAAAACTTTTAAAGTATGAGTCCTGATCAGAAATAATCAGAAGTCATCACCTTTTTAACTCCCCCTGAAATTATGCATTTGAAACTTATCATTGAAAAAGATATGCATTTAAAATTTCAGACAAGTATGTACTCCCCGTTGAAGGTTGATTTCCTCATTGGAGTATCGGAGTACAATTTCTCATATCAGCACTAGAGTAAGGTCTTTTGATCATTAATGTGTGAGTCCTTAACTGTTGTGTTTAGAAGTCATTACTTCGTTGAAGTACGGGTTTTGAACTGTTGTGTTCAAAAGCCATTATTCTTCCTACTCCCCCTTGACAGTAGGTGCCTGCAACACAAGTTTAGTTTTCTTTGGTACCCACTGGTATTTGGGTCCATATGTGTTAGTTGTAGTTCGTATGGGGGTAACTGAGTAAGAACCATACCAGTAATGGTCACTTGTCTTGTGAACAGGATCATGTGTACGACAATAAGAACAACATAATTTCTTACCTGACAAACTGATTAATTTATCTCTTGAGTAAACAAAATCAGGTTTACCTTTCAGCGCATTGTTCTTCTTGGCAATCGGCGTATGTACACATGAGTTTTTACATTTCAGCTCTTCTTTAACTGGTTTCCTGTTCCAGACCAGTTCTTCTTCTTCCTGGAAGCTTCTTCTCCTTCTTTGATGTGTACCTGAACTATCTCTATTCCTGTCATAGAAAAGATTAGTAGAATGAATCTGATTAGAAGATTTAACTGACCTTTTGAAAAGAGCAGTTTTCTGATGTGAGCTTGTCGCTGGTTTGTTAGAACCAACTTAATTATTTCTAGGTGAGTGGATTTTTGACTCTGAAGTCGTTCGCTCAGTCACCACCACCGTCGTTGAAATAATATCTTGAAGCTCTTTTACCTTTGAAGAATAATTGTCTCGTTCTTTGATAAGGAGATCAATCTTCTTCTCAAATGCAGACTTCTTTTTCTTCTCTATCAAAACACTTTTAGATAATTCAGATAGCTTCTCTGTAAGCTTCTTTATCTTTGCTTCAAGGATGGTTCTTTCTTCTTCGAATCCCTTCTTAGCACCCTTCTGATCATTTGCCTTCCTCTCTTTGGCAAATTGATCTCTTTCCAATATGATTACTTTCTCAAAGTCTTCAACTTTTTGAGAAAGCATTAAACATTTAAGCTCGAGAGTCTTCTTCTCTTCACCACTTTTCTTGGAAAATACTGAGAACTTCAGTGCAAACTTTGAACTTTCCTGTTCAAACTCAGATTTGTCCTTGACAAACTCTTGATTTAAGTCTGATAGTTTCTTTTGAAGATTAGTATTTGCACTCTCCAAGCTCATGAACTTCTCCCCGTTCATCTTTACAGACTCTTGCTTATGTATTTGAGATTCTAAATTAGAAATCTTTCTTTTAAGTTCAAAGTTCTCAGTTTCCAAAACCTTAACTTTTGATGACATCTTTGATCCTGTCATACACTTTTCAATATGTTCCCATATCAGCTTTCCTGTAGCCCTTTTTCGATCTAATGTGAGAAAAATCTCTTTTGAAATCTCTTCAGTCATTCCATTCAAAAGGAAAGATCGATCTAACTGATCAACTTCATGTCTCTTTTTCTGCTCATCAGAGTATGCATTAAGTCTTAATTCAAGCTGAGCTGGTACTTTTTCTCCATTCTCCTTCACATGAGTATAAGGTTTCGTTGGAATTGTCATTATTCCTTCCCTCAGAGATTTTCTAATTAAATCCTTCATTTCATGTCTTTCAATGAAATCTATGAACCGACCTTTCCACTGATCAAAGTCTCCCCTGAAGAGTATTGGTGGCTGTGAGTCGGTTCCAATGGCGAGGGCTTCTTTGGATGTCACTTCGATGAAAAATTCTAAGTATAGGATAGGAGCTTTGCGTTTGTGAAGGTTTGCGTTTCAAGAGGGAATCGCAAATTGAGGTTTGCGGGTCTTGTGGGAAGCGCACAATTGAGGTGTGCGGGTGTAGTGAGGAGTGCACAATGAGGTGTGCAGGTCTAGTGAGGAGCGCACAATTGAGCTTTGCGTTTCAAGTGGGAATCGCAAAGTTGAGATATGCGATTCACTTGGGACGCGCAAGTTGGACTTTGATCTTTTGAAGAGATGAACTCGATCTCTTTAGGTTTGCGGGTCTGAAGGTTTGCGATTCTGACTTGGAACCGAGAAGTTGAGCTATGCGGGTGCTTTGGGAGCCGAGAAGTAAGGTATGCGTTTGATGTTGGAACCGCAAAGTAAGGTATGCGTTTCCTTTGGGACACACACAGTAGAACTATGCGTTTGATGTGGGAGCCGCAAAGTTTGAAGTTTGCAGACAAGGTCAAGGGCATCCGAGAACGCTTGAAAGTGGCCCAAAACTGACAGAAAAGTTATGTGGACAAAAAGAGACGATCGATAGAATTCCAAGTGGGAAACCGTGTTATACTCAAGGTTTCACCTTAGAAAGGAATTATACGGTTTGGCAAGCATGGAAAGCTGAGCCCACGTTTCCTTGGGCCATTCTCGATAACCAAACGGTTCGAGCTTCAAGCTTAGCAGTTGGAGCTCCCACCTGAGATGAATGGAATCCATAACACGTTTCACGTATGTTACCTCCAGAAATGTTTTGCGGAGGAGGAAAGTGTCATTCCTCTCTCGGAAATAAGGGTGGATGAGGGTAACCATTGCAACGAGGAACCCGATGCCATTTTGGAAAAGTAGTCCAAGAAACTCCGTCACAAAGAAATCACAATGGTCAAGGTTTAGTGGAAGCACCACCAGGGAGCCAATGTGACTTGGGAAGTGTAGGAATACATGAAGAAAAGATACCCTCACCTATTTTGATAAGCGTCGATTTTGGGGATGAAATCATTTCCTAGTAAGGGAGGATTGTAACACCCGGAAATTTCGGTAAGCAATTTGTCAATTATGCTCTTTATTTTCCCCCCATAAATCCTAATTTGAGTATGTTACTTCATATTTGAGTGATCGTACACATCAGGTTTTGTATCGGGTAGAAAAGTAAAATTTTCGGAGCTTGGTAGGGGTAGGCGGACAGTGCCATGCCACTTTGACATGGTCACTGTCGCCGATGTCAAAGTTGCGGCAAGGGAGTTGGTTACGGTATATATGGCGCAACAGTTCCCGACGATAGTGCTCGGGTCATTGTCACATGGTCACTATCGCTGAAACGGTACCACAGGCCTTGTGAAGCAGGCGACTATGCCCGGAGACTATGCCAAGGGCATAGTCGCGTGTGAAGGTCGACGGCGGGGGTTGAGCGTTTTTAAAACCCTTCCTTATCCCTTTTTTATTTATCACTTTAACCTACCTCTTCTAAAATCTCTCTCTACCTCCCTGCTCATTTAAGATCCGATTTTAGGGTTTCCAAAGGAGGCATTTACTCTCATTTATTCCTCATTTGGTATTGCAAGAAAATAGATCTCGACACAAGTATACATCTTAATCTACTGCCGTCTGTTAACAAGTAATAATGGTACAAAGTACCGAATATCGATCCCACAGGGAAGCGTGGAAAAGTTCTCCTCGAAAGTCGGGTCTGTAAAAGCGAGTTTCAGATGGCGAATTCGAAAACAATATTTTTGATTGGGGGTTTTGATTAACACTACTGAACAATTAATTAAAAAGAAGCACACAATACAATGCTTTATTGGGATAAGATTAATAATTGGATAAAATGATGAGATCGCATTCCTTTGTTATCTTAAAGTCGATATTTTATGTAACTTAAAATAAGCCGACATACAATAAACCAGTTGTCAATTGATTAATTGCAGTTCACCATAAAATATAACCTTAATTTAAATAAAATCGGACAATTATGTGATACGATACACCGTTTTAACTTTTGATCAGTCTCGGTCCCAACTTAATTTCGTACAGATTGTAAATATAACAGAAACGGAAATGTAAATTTTAACTAAGGTTGGAGACGGTTGGTATTTTCAAACACTCAACGATAAAAACCGTAGGAGTATTGTGCCAACAACGTGTCCTTGGACAGAAAGAGTTAACTAAAGGAGACTGTTGGCGTTTTCAAACATTCAACGATAGAAATCGTAGGAATGTTGTGCCAACAGCGTGTCCTTAGACAGGATATGTAATTACTTGAAATATAAGACTAAAAATAAATGACGTGAATTAAATTGCAGAATTAAATTAACAGAAAGTAATAGACTGAAATGAAAGTGCAGAAAATAAAATTGCAGAAACTAAATTGCGAGAATTAAAGTGCGTTAAAATAAATAACGTAAAGGAAAACTAACCAATACACACTGATTTTTATAAAATTGGAAACATAAAACGGATTTAATAAACTACAACAAACCGTGAACCAACAAGAGATGGGAATCCGAAATTATTTTTCGGACTTCCGGTTTGTAATAGAACTAAAGCCGCAATGAGACCAAAATAAAAACCAAATTGTATCAAACCAACGAGATTCGTGATATGAGAATAACAAGTAACGATGGCGAAATACCGTAATTTAAATTGAAAAGAAACATATATTACTAAAACAAGTCTAGATTCATTGAATCTAGATTTTAAAAAGAAAAAGAAAAAGAAAGAGAGAAAGAGAGAGAGACGTGAGAGAAAGAGAGGAAGATAGAATGAGAGGGTTACTAGTCTATATTTCCAATACCAAAGATGAAGTATGGAAATAATGAGATGCTATGGATGATCATACAAGAACTAAGCATACATATATATAGTCATAGTAAGCCTTGGGGCCCAAGTTTGACCATGGGGGCCAAGGTACTAGGAAAACATAAGCCCAAAAATAATTTGATCATCCCACAAAAAAAATGTCATCTTTGGCCCAAGGAATTGTAACAAAAGCCCGGTCCAAATTTCGATCCATCATCTCGTCTTGCATCTACGGCCCAAAAAGAGAAGTCATATTTTCGTTTTCGCGTCATCTCGTAAAGTTGACTCCTCATGGCCTATGCCTCGATCCTAAAATAAGAACATATATAAAATTAAGATTTTTGTGACGTTTTCTTCTTAAAATGAACATAGAAACGATAAAAACGTAAAACATTTATTTAACTAAAAATACTAAACTATATAATAAAAAGACTCAATTGGGAGAATAAAAATTGCTCAAAATTATAAAAAGTGAGTAAAAATAGGGTAAATAAAATTATCTTATCACAACCCCAAACTTGAACTGTTGTTCGTCCCGAACAACTTTATTAAAGAAAAACAATTTTGAGCAAAAAAAAAAAAAAAAGAAAATGAGATATTCCATCCACACAAACCATCATACGCACCATCGCTTATTCAATTCAATTAGTTCACAACGCAAAAAATAATGGCCCTAATCATGACTTCCCTCGACATAATAAAAAAATATATCAACCAAAAGTTAAACACACAATTCTTTGACGGATTAGGATCGACAATGCAACAAAAGGATGAACGTTATGCATATGGCTTATATATGTGTATTTTTTATTTTATTTATGCATAGCCTTTTTCCAAATTCTCATCTCGTCTTTCTTTTTGGCACAATTTTTCTGCCATCACTCTTTGAGTGAACATTTGTACACACACATTCTCTTGGTGTCTTTGACACTTTGGAATTTGCACGGAAGACAAACGTAGAGCTTTGCTCATTTTTAGACGAATGTTTCCACTTTTTTTTTTGTGCAATTCACAATGGAATTATATATGGTTTGTGTATGTGTGAACAATGAGTGATATGACTATGAATACGAATGAAAGACCATATCACCCCCTCCCCAAAACTTTGAGAGGTTCAATGTCCCTATTGAACGAAAAATGGCAATTGTCGAGATTGGATGGTGTGAGTGTATATGTTGCATTGACCCAAAAAAAATCCGTGAATCAAAGAATCATAAGCTTATTTTTAGCGATAAATAAAAAATCATGAAAGTTGTTCCAAATAATTGTGGCCCTTATGGAACGAAATGAAATTAATCTTCATGAATGGTGAGATAAAGTGTGCATGATGGTGTGTAAAAAAAAATCCAACTTTGTCTCAAACGACAATCCCAGACTCATGACATGATATTAAAATAAAAGTAAATGCGAAGGGAAGAGTGATAGAACCTGTCCTACTCATGGCGAGTAGGAGAGTACGCAGGGTTTTCCATAGTAACTGCATCGGGAATGGCTCCTACAATCCCACCTATTTTTTTTTCACTTTTTTTTTCACTTTTTTTTCTTTTTTTCTTTTCAGTTTCATTTTTTTTAATAAAATATATACTGTCTTGAGTTTGGACAAACTCAAGAATGTTCACCACCTTTTCTATTCTTGGAGATGGACAACCTCTACAGGCTGTGGCATTAAGGCTGACGGTTCAAGAAAAGGTTTTACCCTCTGTCCGTTCACTTTAAATGTGGTACCCCTTTCTTGATCAACTAACTCAACTACTCCGTAGGGATACACTTTAGCAATCTAAAACGGACCTTTCCATCTAGAGCTTAGTTTCCCTAGAAATAACCTGAGTCTAGAATTGAACAGTAGGACCTGTTGTCCCTCGCTGAGCTCTTTTGGAATAATTTTCCTATAGTGCCATCTTTTTGTATTTTCTTTATAAAGCTTTGCATTTTCATAGGAAAAATTCCTATGCTCTTCTAGTTCACACAATTGTAAAGCTCGTTTGTTTCCAGCTGTATCTAAACTCATGTTAAGTTCCTTGATTGCCCAATAGGCACTGTGCTCTAACTCAACAGGCAGGTGACAGGCTTTTCCAAAAACTAATTTATAGGGAGACATGCCAATGGGAGTTTTGTATACGGTCCGGTAGGCCCACAAGGCATCATCCAATTTGGAGGCCCAGTCTTTTCGGTGTGACTTGACTACCTTAGTTAAAATTCCTTTGTAGATCCCAATGCAGTGCAATCACAAGTAATTATGAATAATGATGAACAGATTATAGGCCACAACAACTAGTCATATGATTGATATAACTTACAAGGGTTAAGGTTTACAGAGAGTATTTCTGATAAGGATATGTAAACCTAATGACTAGTAAACTGAATAATGAATTTCTCTTTACAAAATTGTTCAACCCTAATTATGAACTAAATAAGCCTTTATATACTTAGGCAATTGGGCTTATGGGCTTGGGCCCATCTAACTAAATAAACTATTAAGTAATTACAATAAGCACCCTTATAAATACTTTATTCCACTTTCAACACATAGGACTTTCAGTCCTAACAATCTCCCCCTAAAGTTGAATAAAGCATTTATCTTCTTGAAAAACTTCAGGCCTTGATCTTCTTTCCCTCTTGAATCTTTGAAGAACTTTGATGTTGCATGTCTTCATGACTTTCCACGCTCCCCCTTGAATAAAGCTCTTCGGTCTTCATAGTATCAACTTTGTAACCAGATTCAATGTACAGTAGCCTCGACTGAACGCACTATCAAGCAGCTTTTAACTGTAGAAACTCAATCACATCGGATCAGCATACAAGAAAGATAATGTGAGAGTTACTTGACATTCCACGGTGCATCTTCAGTTTAAAACAAAAAATCTGTCTTTGAACCGCGAGTTGAATAGACTTTCAGCTTAAGAACTTGTTTCAATCAGCTCGTAGGAGGAATGATAAACAAATTTGTAGCAGACACCACATGATACGGGAAAGAATCAATACAGACTTTGAAATCTTCAAACTTTGAAATCTTCACTGTCTTCAGACAAACAAATTTATCATTAAAATCATATATTCATCTCCTTGATCTCTAGACTGTCTTCAGAACTGACTTTCTTTCTTTAATACTTGGAAATTGAACATTGTAAACATTTCTCCCCCTTTTTGATGATTTTGAACATCATGATCATCAAAACTTATTCAATTTCAGCACTTTCTTTGATCTCCCCTCTATGAAAATTTGGCATTCTCCGCCCGTTGATCTGATTATCCGTCAATTCATGAAATGTATATATCCGAATCTTTTCAAATTCAGACATAATGAACAATGTAACCCTGATTCAACAGATGAAACAGTTAGTATGCCTGTAAGTAGCACGGAGCCACTTTGTACAACGGATGTACTTTGGAAAGGAGTTTTTGTGCTGTTCACTCCCCCAGGGCTTCCATTCAATCATCGAAAAACCACAAAGGAATTTTCTATGAATGTTATGACAAGAAACCTCATTCCTTGTGTGTACGTGCAAGTGTAGAATGATTGAAGCTACTTAGCTTGATCAGGCTCAAAATGTGTAAACTGTTGAGACAGCAACAGATATTACACGGACTCAATGTGAATGAAAAATGTGCGAAGGTGGGGAAATTTTCCTTCTTTTTCAATATCTAAATCTTTCGAGTGAAGACTAGATAGCAGATATGCTGCGTCCCCAAAGAAAATGAAACATTTCTTTGTTAAGAAAGAAACGAGTGGTTGGTGGGGTAATAGCAAGAGTTGGCATGGGCTAGGTACCTTTTTCAATGATGGTCACCAAAGAATGTGAACCAATCAGAATATGTGGTTGCCCGACTCAGAAAGTGGTTGGTGCAGAGTTTTCATATTCTTTTAACCTAGTTCTCACACCCTCTTTCTTTTTATCATTGAAGCTCACTTCTAACCAAACTCTCTTTTACATTTTTCCGCTCCACACAATGAGAAAAACTCAACCCGATGAGTTATCTCCCCCACTCTTTGATTTATGAACCCTCACCCCTCAAATCACTCTAGGATAACTTCCGGGGTAGGAAACATTGGTTAACGTGAATCCATGGAAGTACTGTTTAAGTTCTCACACAAATCCCATGTAAGTCCTAAAAAAAATTACTCAACAGTTTAACTTGAACATTTAAGCACATAATGTATGATAACACTGTCAAAATGTATGCTCATAAGATTTGAGCAATTGAAATTTGAAGATTTCTCAAAACAGATATATTGAATGAATGAAATGAAATCAAGAGCATTGTTTTGAGAATCTGACAGTGTATCAATCAGATCACATAAAATGGATAGGGTATCAAAGAATTGGATATTTTGTTTATATGAACAAATATAAACAATTTTGCAATGAAAGCACAAGATTAGAAATAATGATTTATGCTCAACAATATTGAATTTCAAACGGGGGTATTACCATCGAAAAATTGGTTCATTATGAGACATGGTAATAACAAATACAAATGAAGTACTGAATCTGTGTGTGTGAATACGTTACAGTATAAGGATAAGATAATACGCAAGTATTGATCTTTAGAAACACACAGTCAGTTAAACATTAAAGCTCAAAAAATGAAAAACATTTAAATTCACACTTCTAGATTCATAAAACCTTTTGAAAATCAGAAGTGGTTTGAACATTTCAGAAACTGTTTTTCATGCTGGAAAGTTGTTCGTCTTCCAAACAATCAGAGATCTAGAGTTAGAAGATACTTACTTTTAAGCTCCCCCTCAAATCATGATATAATGATTTAGGTCTTTTAAGCTCCCCCTGGATAGTTGCAAAATATCCAGGTCTGAACGCTGAAGAACGGGTCCTGATCTGTCATGTGATCAGAAGCCAAACTTCGTTGAAGTCCGGGTTCTAAGCTGGTTTACTTAGAAGCCATTGTTCTTCTACTCCCCCTTGACAGTAGGTGCCTGCAACACAGAATCAGTTTTCGGTTTTGGTACCCACTGGTATTTGGGTCCTCGAATGTTAGTTGCAGTTCTTGTAGGGGATATATAATAAGAACCATACCAGAAATGATCACTGGTTTTGTGAATGTGATCATGTGTATGACAATAAGAACAGTGGTATTACTTACCTGATAACCTGAGTAATTGATCTCTCGAGTAGATATGATCAGGTTTACTTTTACTCTCTTTGTTCTTCTTGGCATTGACCGCATGTACACATGATTCTTTTTCTTTCAGCTCATCTTCAACTGGTTTCTTCTTCCAGACCAGTTCCTCATCTTTGTATCTCCTTGTTCTATGACGTATACCTGAACCATCTATATTTCTATCATAGAAAAGGTTAGTCTTACGAATCTGATCAAAAGATTTAACTGACCTTTGTGAAGAGACAGGTTTCTGATTTGAACTTGATACAGACTTGTCAAGCACTTTAATCGTCGAAGCAAAGTTGTCTCTTTCTTTAACAAGCAGGTCAATCTTCTTCGTGAACTCAGACTTCGTTTTCTGCTCTTTTAGTACCTTCTCAGATAGTTCAGATAGCTTCTTAGTAAGCTTTTTGATCTCCATCTCAAACATGCTTCTCTCTTCTTCGAATCCCTTCTCAGCATCATTTCTTTGGCCGGATATTTCCTTGAAGAATCCAACATTCTTCTGTTCAATGGTCTTCTTCTCTTTGGCAAACTTCTCTCTTTCAAGAATGATTACTTTCTGAAAATCAGAAACTTGCTGAGAAAGTTTTATGCATTTCAGCTCCACTTCCTTGCGAAAGATTTCTCTTTAGTCTCAAAATCAGATTTGTGTTTAGCAAGCAGTTGCTACAAATCAGATAAACGCTTTTGAAGTTCTGCATTTACATCTTTCAGATCAGAGATCTTTTCCTCATAGCTTTCAGCGGAGACTGGTTGTTGAGGTTTAGCTTCCAAAATAGAAATCTTTCCTTTTAGCTCAGAGTTCTCAGCTTCCAATTTTCTTCCTTTTAAAATCTCATTTGGCCCTAACACCAACCATTCAGTACAATCCCACAACTCTTTTCCTGTCATTTTGTAGGTATTTATTTGATCAATAAGTTCACTAAAAATGTCACGAAAAAATTCACAAGTAATACTATCAGTCATATAATTTCGAGCTACATTATTAGCCCTCTCTCTTTTCTCCTTTTCCACAGGTGAAACTTCTGTAGGAATCTGGGATTGCATCTCCCCTTTAGTCAAAGATAATCTGATGTAGGGACCCACCTCATGTTCGTCCACACAGTTCAAAAAATAAACTTTCGACTCTTCATATTCTCTTTTGGATTTCAGCCTTGGTAGGTACACCATTTTTATCGTTTTGAATAGAATATATTCGCTCCGACTTTGAAGAGAGATGAAACTTGAAAGTGCAGGGACCAAAAGTGACAACGTGTGAAACTTGAAAGTTTAGGGTCACAAATGACACGCTGAATCCTTGAAGTACGGGGGCTAAAATAAATGCACTGCAAAAAGATCGTGAGACAAAAAAATTGACCTTTTATATTCTTTTTTTTTTTTTTTTTAACACTGGTCTAACAGGGGTCCGGTCGAAGCAAAGGACCGAAATATGCAAGATACCGGTCGAAAGCAAGACCGGAGTAAGCAAGGAATCGGTCGAAGGTAAGTCCGGAGGAAGCAGGTATCCGGTCGAAGGATACAACCGGGGATACACTTATCCGGTCGAAGGTGTTTGACCGGAGGAACTCTTAATCGGTCAAAAGGAGAAGACCGGAGAACTCTTATTCGGTCGAAAGGTCAAGACCGGAGAACTCTTATCCGGTCGAAAGGTCAAGACCGGAGAACTCTTATCCGGTCAAATGGGTAAGACCGGGGAAACTCTATTCGGTCGAAGGAGTTTGACCGGAGCACAAGTGTCCGGTCGAAGGAGGAAGTCTTATTCGGTCGAAAGGACAAGACCGGAACACACGTGTCCGGTCGAATACTCAGGTCGAAAGACTTTAAAATAGATAACCACAAATAAGGATAATATCGAATAACCAATAACGATCGAAGAACTCGAAGAGTTCGACCGAAGAACTCGAAGAGTTCGACCGAAGAACTCGAAGAGTTCGACCGAAGAACCCGAAGAATATCTGGGATTCGACCGAAACCAAAACCCAGATCTTCTCCTTGGATCAAAAGAAACAAACAATAAAGCAATCAACAATTCTACCGGATGCGATAAAACATATAACTCATTTAGGCCGAAGGTTTGCAAATAGACAAATCCAAATTCGATCGATAAAAAGAAAAAATTTCCAAAACAGAATTTTCGATCGAAACACAGACACAAACAAACCTTAACTTTGCAGATATCAATTAATCATATACACACAGAATGTAAAACACTAACAATCAATTAAATCAAGTAAAGCAATTAACACAAGAAATTGATCTTAGGGTTTCAGACAAACCTTTTTACTGGATCAAACCTTTTTGCCTATCAGCTTTGATACCAATTGTAGATCCCAATGCAGTGCAATCACAAGTAATTATGAATAATGATGAACAGATTATATGCCACAGCAACTAGTCATATGATTTATATAACTTCAAAGGGTTAAGGTTACAGAGAGTATTTCTGATAAGGATATGTAAACCTAATGACTAGTAAACTGAATAATGAATTTCTCTTTACAAAACTGTTCAACCCTAATTATGAACTAAATAAGCCTTTATATACTTAGGCAATTGGGCTTATGGGCTTGGGCCCATCTAACTTAATAAACTATTAAGTAATTACAATAAGCACCCTTATAAATACTTTATTCCACTTTCAACACATAGGACTTTCAGTCCTAACATCCTTTGATCTCTCTATTAGACAGTTCAGCCAATCCATTAGTCTGAGGGTGGTAGGCAGTTGCCACCCTATGCTGAATGTTGTATTTCTCCAGTACATCCTCTAATACTTTATTTATGAAGTGTGTGCCTTCATCACTAATCAAAGCACGAAGCGTGCCAAATCTAGTGAATACATGCTTTTGCAAAAATTTAACAATTGTTTTAGCATCATTTGAGTGGCAAGCCATAGCTTCCACCCATTTAGACACGTAGTCCACAACCACCAGAATGTATGCACAGTTGCTAGAGAGTGGAAATGGTCCCATAAAGTCAATGCCCCAAACATCAAATAATTCTACTTCTAGAATTCCATTCAGGGGCATTTCATTCCTCTGAGAAATATTTCCACTCCGCTGACATTCATTGCAACTTTTTGCAAAATTGTGGGCATCATTGTTTAGAGTAGGCCAGTATAATCCTGATTGTAAAATTTTTGCGGCTGTCCTATCTCCTCCAAAGTGCCCACCACATGGTCCTGTGTGGCAATGATGTAAAACAGAAGCCACTTCTTCTTTTGGAATATACCTCCTTATTACCTGGTCTGCACAGATTTTAAAAAGAAATGGATCATCCCATAAAAACATTTTGGAATCAAAAATGAGTTTCTTTCTTTGATGCTTATTGAATTCCTTGGGAATAATCTCACAATCCAGATAATTCACAATATCTGCAAACCAAGGTGTTGCAGTATGTTGTATGGCTAAAATCTTTTCATCAGGAAAGGACTCACAAATATCACCGCTGTGTTTATCCTGCTCCTGTTTTTCCAATCTTGACAAATGGTCAGCCACTTGATTATTTACACCCTTTCTGTCAATGATTTCCAAATCAAATTCTTGTAACAACAAGACCCACCTTATTAGCCTAGGTTTTGCATCCTTTTTAGAAACAAGATACTTGATGGCAGCATGATCAGTATGTACAATCACTTTGGCACCCATCAAGTATGATCTGAATTTTTCAAAAGCAAATACCACAGCTAATAATTCCTTTTCAGTGGTGGTGTAATTGATTTGGGCTTCATTGAGAGTTTTACTAGCATAGTAAATAGAGTGAAATATTTTATTCTTTCTTTGACCTAGAACTGCTCCCACTGCCCAATCACTTGCATCAGTCATTATTTCAAAAGGTAAGGACCAGTCAGGTGTCACTATTACAGGTGCCGTAACCAATGCATCTTTTAAAATTTTAAAAGCCTTCTTACAATCTTCATTAAAATTAAAAACATGGTCATGCTGTAATAGTGAACACAGAGGTTTGGATATTTTGGAAAAATCTTTTATGAACCTCCGGTAAAAACCTGCATGTCCGAGAAAACTTCTGATACCTTTTACAGTAGTTGGTTCAGGCAACTTTGTAATTACTTCCAACTTTGCCTTATCAACCTCAATGCCTCTATTGGAAATGAGATGCCCTAACATAATGCCCTCTTTAACCATAAAGTGACATTTTTCCCAGTTTAAAACCAAATCTGTTTCTTCACATCTTTTAAGACTTTTTTCAAGGTTTTGTAAACACAGATCATATGATGTCCCATAAACAGAAAAATGATCCATGAAAATTTCCATGGATTGTTCAAGCATATCAGAAAAAATGGACATCATACATCTTTGGAAAGTGGCAGGGGCATTACAAAGTCCAAAGGGCATTCTTCTAAATGCAAAAGTCCCATAAGGACAAGTAAAAGTTGTTTTCTCCTGATCCTCAGGTGCAATGGCAATTTGATTGTAACCGGAATAACCATATAAGAAACAATAAAATTCTTTCCCCGCTAGCCTGTCCAACATTTGGTCAATGAAGGGTAATAGAAAGTGGTCTTTTTGGGTAGCTTGGTTAAGCTTCCGGTAGTCCATACATATCCTCCAACCTAATACAATCCTAGTGGGTATTAATTCATTTTTCTCATTTGTTATCATAGTAACTCCAACCTTCTTGGGTACACATTGCACTTGACTGACACATGTACTACTAGCAATAGGATAGATTATGCCAGCATCAAGCCACTTCAAGATTTCTTTTTTCACAACTTCTTTCATCATAGGATTGAGTCTTCTTTGAGGCTCAACTGAGGTGAAATCTTTGTTTTCTAAAATTATCTTATGCTGACAAATGGTAGGGCTTATGCCCTTTAAATCTGCAATTGTCCATCCTATAGCCTTGGTGTGTAGTTTCAACATGGCAATCAGTTGTTCCTCTTGATCAGATTCTAAAGATGCTGAGATAATGACTAGCAACTTCCCCGGATCTCCTAAAAAGGCATATTTCAAATGTGAGGGAAGTTGTTTCAGTTCCAAGTCTAGAGCACATTCTATGGAAGGAACAAGCGGTTTCCTATCCTCACTATGTAAAATTTCAACAACAGAGGTAACCTGTATATCTTCTAACTTCTCAAACTCTGCTATATATTCCTCACTATCAGACTCATCAATTCCCAAGACCTCCCCAAAACTTTGGTCTTGACACCAAGATTCAATCAAACTTAATGTAGAACATTCTTCTTTCTCTTCAGGATATCTAAGGGAATCCAACACATTGAAAGTCACTTGTTGGTCTTGAACTCTCATGGTGAGTTCACCCTTTTGGACATCTATTAAAGTTCTTCCTGTTGCAAGGAATGGTCTCCCTAAGATAATGGGGATGTCTTTGTTAGCTTCAAAATCCAAAATGATAAAGTCTGCTGGAAAAATAAATTTATCAACTTGGACAAGGACATCCTCAATCTTTCCCTTTGGCCAAGCTATGGACTTGCCTGCTAACAAAAGTGAAACAGTAGTAGGTCTAGCCTCACCTATACCTAAAGTGTTGAAAACAGATAAAGGCATAAGGTTTATGCTGGCACCTAAGTCACATAGGGCTTTTCCTACTTCCTTTCCTCCTATGGAACAAGGGATTGTGAAAGTCCCAGGATCTTTCAGCTTCGGATGGATTTTGCTACACAACATAGCACTGCACTCCTCTGTCAGAGCTACAGTCTCATACTCATTCAACTTTTTCTTTTTGCTTAAAATGTCTTTTAAAAACTTTACATAATTTGGCATTTGTTCAATGGCTTCCACCAAAGGTATGTTGATATGCAACTGTTTAAAAACATCTAAAAACTTTTTGAATTACAGTTCATCCCTTTGATTCCTTAATCTCTGGGGATAAGGATTATAGAGAGGAACCGGAGTAGGAGATGTAGTCTTTTGAGGAGTATGTGCTGGAGCAGTTGGTGAGATTTTGTCTACCTTAGTGGATGGTGCAACCTTAATTGGCTCTACAGGTCTATTATCACAAGTAATTTTGAGACTGTCACCAGATTGTGACACATCCAAAACAGTCTCCTCATCTACTTTTTGAACTTCCTTGGGTTCATTTGGGAACAATGCTGGATAGTCTGATATCTTTGGAATGGGTGCAGCAGCAATGGGCCCAACAGTGTCTTTAGGCCCACTGCTTACACTCGTTTGAGCAGAATCTGAAACGGTGTTTTTCTTTTCAGGCTCTGCTTTGTCTGTCTTTAGATGTTTTTGATTATTTCTAGTAAGTCCTGTCCACTTCTCAATGTCACCGCTTTCACATGTTCTTTTCCAATTCTCTGAGGTATTTCTGTATCACTAGGGAGAGAACCTGAAGGACGTTTCCTAATTTCCAAGGCCATTTGACCCACCTGGGTCTCCAGATTTTTAATTGATGCCTGTGTTTCGGTCATGAATGCTTTCATCATTGCTTCCAAAGAAGTAGATGAATCGGCCTGTTGGTTTGACTTTTGTTGGTAACCAGGTTGATTATTCTGAAAATTCCCATGTTGGTTATTTTGAGGTCTGTGATAAGACTGTTGGTGAAAATTGGGTTGTCCTTGCAACTTTGGTGGTGGTGGATTTTGGGCAGGAGTGTGCCAAGAAAAATTTGAATGGTTTCTCCAATCAGGATTGTACATTTGAGAAAAAGGTCCACCCTTGTTGTTA
Organism: Arctium lappa; assembly: GCA_023525745.1. Classification (NCBI taxonomy): domain Eukaryota; kingdom Viridiplantae; phylum Streptophyta; class Magnoliopsida; order Asterales; family Asteraceae; genus Arctium; species Arctium lappa. The sequence goes on along the minus strand of CM042059.1, from coordinate 51,572,235 downwards.
CTGCTGACATAGTTTACTCTCTCGGGATTTCCAGGACAATGTTAAAAGTGATGACCCTCTCCACAGTAGGTGCATTGTATAGACTGTACAGTAGGGGTAGGTGCTACAGTATTAACTTGCACAGCGTTAAGATTTTTGATTAAAGATGCCATGTCGGCCAACTGTGAAGATAATAATGCATAAGCATCTGTGTCTTGTACCCCGACTGCCTTTCTAGGTAAAGCACGTGGATCAGCCCATTGACCATTGTTGTTTGAAATTCTTTCAAGGATTTCATATCCTTCATTGAAGGTACAAGCTGTGAAAGCTCCGTGTGCAGTAGCATCGAGCATTTGTTTAGAAGTAGTATTTAAACCACTGTAAAACGTCTCTAGCTGAATGCAGTACGGAATGCCATGATGAGGGCATTTTCTTAACAACTCTTTATACCTATCCCATGCATCAGGAACTGCTTCATCGTCCATTTGTCTAAAAGTGCAGATTTCATTTCTGGACTTAGCATTCCTCGAGGGTGGAAAATATTTTTTCAAAAAATTTTCTGCCATTTGGGTCCATGTAATTATAGAATCTGGTTTTAACGAGTTGTACCAAGACCTTGCTCTATCTCTTAAAGAATATGGAAAAAGTTTTAATTTTAGAGCATCATCTTGTACACCAGGCAGTTTAAAAGAATCTGTAATCTCCATGAAAGACCGAAGGTGAGAATGAGGATCTTCAGCTGGCAAACCAGCGTACTGGCCGTTAGTTTGCAACATCTGAAACATTATCGGTTTTAATTCAAAATGGTGGGTTTGCAAAGTTGGTTTAAGAATTCCTGGATGTAACTAGGTTAAAACAGGAACAGCGTAAGACATAATACCACCATCTTTGGAATTTGCTAACCGAAAAATATTTTGTTCCTCGTCATCAGTATTTATTGGCGGTTCATTTGGATCATCATGATTATTTAAATCTTCGTGATTATTGGGATTTTCTCTATTTCAATTTCTTCTGTTATTATTATTTTCTTGATCATTTTGATGCCCATTTAGATTTACCTCGGGTATTAATTCCTCATCTGTCATATATTCATGTTCAGAAATTTCGGAAGAATTTAAAACTAAATTAGCTCGTTGGATTCTTCTTCGTTGTCTAAATGTCCGTTCAATATCGGGATCGAGTTGGAAAAAATCACCGTGTGGCAATCTTGGCATGCACTTTTCAAAAAAAAAAAAAAAATTCGAAATAGTTTTTCTACTTTTTTTTTCTTTTCAAAATAGATGGTAGAAAAACTTGCTTTTATAAACCTTACTTAAAAAGAAAAACTTCTAAAGTGCTTCCCTGGCAACGGCGCCAAAAACTTGTTGCGTCTTTTCGTGTTCACACCTTTTTAAAATGCAAATAGGTAGACTTTGACGCAAGTATACATCTCAATCTACTACCGTTTTTAACAAGTAATAATGGTACAAAGTACCGAATATCGATCCCACAGGGAAGCGTGGAGAAGTTCTCCTTGAAAGTCGGGTCTGTAAAAGCGAGTTTCAGATGACGAATTCGAAAACAATATTTTGGTTGGGGGTTTTGAGTAACAACTACTGAGAATTTAATTTAAAAAGAGCACAGGGTATAAAGTTCCATTGGGATGAATTTAATAATTAAATAAAAGATGAGATCGCATTCCATTGTTATCTCAGAGTCGATATTTTATGTAACTTAAAGAAGTCGTCACACAACGAACCAGTTGTCGGTTGATCAGTTGTATTTCGACATAAAATATAACTCTGATTTAAATAACTTTGGACAATCATGCGATACAATACACCCTTTATTCTCTTATCGGTCTCGGTCCCGACTTTACTTTTTACCCTGAACTGAGACGGTTAGCCCATCATCATTTTAAATCCTAATTTTAAAGATCGTAAAAGCAATTAAAGAAAATGGGAATTACGTCAACTACTTGTTAATTAATTTTAAAAGAGATAACTTTTCAACTACTTCTTGTAACTAGAATATTTACTTGAACTAAATGGTTAACTTACTTGAGAATAAATTTGAAAATGAAACTACAAACACTATAATTAATTTAATTAATCCAACGACGTAAAAATAAAGTGGGAATTATAGAGCCAATTAATTTATCACTAATTAAAGGAAGTCGTGTTTCAATTGTATCTTTAGTCCTTAAGTTACTTTGAGAGTCTTTATCAATTAACGTAATGTCCGGGATGGTTTTTAACACTTTGGAAACACGAAACAATTTTAATATTACAACAAACCGTGAACCAACCGAGGTTGGGAGTCCGAAATGATTAATCGGGCTTCCGGTTTGTTATAAAACTAAAATTGTAGTGAAAACCAAATAAAAACCAAAAGGCTATCGAGTCTTAAGAGATGAGAAGAAGTAGCGGAAAAGTAGCGAAAGATTAATACTTGAATTCAAACAATAATGTTGCATTAATTCTAGCCAAAAGATGAGGTAGTTTGAATCGTGAGCCTTGGCTTAATGAGACAACCGTGAGCTTAAGGCTCACTTCTTTCAAACCACCCAAAATGTTACTTAGAGCCTATGGAGCAACTAGACACTAACTTGACTTCTATGAAAGAACAAGTGAAGATGGGATAGAATCCATTTACTAGCAACTAAGCATAGTATTTATAGACGACATCCACCTTGGGGCCCAAGTAAGCAAAATGGGGGCCCAAGGAAGTTTTAGGCTACTTAGCCCAAACTTTCAATCCAAGACTTGATAAATAGGCCCAAGCAAAAAGTAGTAGAAGCCCATGAATTTGTCCACCATCTTCACGAAGCTCGGCCCAACAAAAAGATTGAAGTCTATGTTTTACGCTCGAAAAATCCGCATGCCGGTTATGTTGACTTCAATCGGCCGTAATCCAATCCTACATCAAGCAAATATAATGAACTAAGAATTTTGTTGCATTTTCTATGTAAAAATGGTTCATTTTGAACCGAAAGCGATAAACATTAATTTAAACAACAAAGCCATAAAAACAACCAAAAGACGCAATGGGAAAAAGGAAAAATAGCTCAAAATTATAAAAAGAGGATGAAAAATAGGGTAAATAAAATTACCCTATCAGGTATCCTCAAGCAAGCTTGGAAGCTAGGGTTATCATCTCTCAATCTACCATTGTCACCTTCCTCAAGTAAAAGTTCTTGGGTTCTAGGGTTTTTATCAAAACCGTATTTTGTGAGTTTTCTACCTTATTAAATGATATACACAGGTAACCTTTATTTAAAATACATGACATCTCCTTACTCTATTTCATTCATCTATGGAAGTATTTAGTTTTTGGTCAAAATTAGGGTTTTGCCAAACTTGGGATTATTGAAATGTGATGGTATAATATGGATGAGTAGTTGCAAATAATGTTTTCTTCAAGTTACATGAGGTTTTGGAACCCAAATGTTTGTTGTGGTAAAAATGTGGTCTAAGAACATTACAATGGGTTAAAGTGCTTTTGGTCCATGAATATTGGTAGCTTTACTTGTATTTGGAGTAGTTTAACATATGTTAAAAAATGTGGGTGAGTATAAATTGATAAGAAATGTGATGTAAGGTTTTATGGTTGAATTTACCTTGTAAGGGTAAAGTGTTTTATGTAACACCTAAAAATAGGGATAACAAAAATCCGAAAAAAGGACACGTGGTATATAAGAATTGCCATAGCAAGAGCCTCCCAAAAATGGGGAAATATTCAAACCTGTTTAATTACAGTTGTAATTTAACGGACAAATAAATAACAACCAACAAATCTAATTTCTATATCTAGAAAAGAGATTACAAAAAGGGTGTCATCTATAAACACAAACGTCTTCTCCAAAGAATATATGTTCAGGTGCAAATTTCCCCCAAGCTCTCACCCAAAGCAACTACGCCGCTTAGAAACGACGCCGCTAGAACCTGAGATACACATCGACACCAAGCAAGTGTTACGCCAAAAAGCCTAGTGAGCGTGTACAAGAAATAACATATAAATCCACATACAATTCTTATAAGCAGTTAACCCATTGTTCATTAAATGTGGAGTCAATAGGGGAGACCCATAACACCAATCAAGTTCCACCCAAAGAGTCGATATACGTTGATGCCAACTAACAAGAGTGACATCCAAAAGGCCCGACACACCCGAGGACTACAACCATGGAATTACCCTGAATGGCGGAGGTCTAGGCACATAACATCACGGTGGCACTCAAGACCACATCCTCCTAGTGTCTATTAACTTGGTTCGTCCAACATGCATTATAAGAGGTTTCAAGGCACAATATACCAAAGATATTTCAATACCAACCATGGGTACAATATCACCATCCCAATCAATATAAGGTCCGATACAAGACTAGTATGACCAATATCTCATCATATAAACATGATACCATCAAACAGTGTCTCAAATAGAGAATCATCCCCATGACAATTTATGCATTCCATTTAGTCGTGGGAAGACATATATAGACATGTAATCATAAGGAAAAACCCCAAATACTTAAACATGTAGAGATGAACATTTCAAGTAAAGATACAATAATAACAAGTAGAATATTATGATGTGTATCTAGTTTTGACAAAAGCTTAGTAAACTCACAATCTAGGTTTTTGATTAAAACCTAGAAAAGATGAAACCCTAGAAGTTGCCCAAAGATGGATTTGATGGAGAAGAGTGATAATCTTGAACCAATAATTCAATAAATGAACTTGGGTTGAGCTTTGATGATCAATAAATGCTCCTATTAGTCAAAACCCTAGAAATAAATGAGGTAGGTGTTTGAAGAACCCAAAATCGCCCCAAGAGGTTACTCTCCCGTTTTCTCAAAGTGTTCCAACATAAATGAGGCTTGAATAGATTTAAATCAGAAAGCTGGGCGACACGGGCGACAATACCACAGCGACTTTGCCCATGGCATTGTCGCTGGGGCATTGTCGCGGCCTCCACGCACCTTGCGGTACACCTTAGGCGACTTTGCCCAGTGACTTTCCCATGGCATTGTCGTTGAGGCATTGTCGCGGCCTCAACCCATCCCACGGTACGCCCTGGGCGACTATGCCCGACGACTTTGTCTAGGGCATTGTCGCTGGGACAATGTCGCCCCAACCTGCAGGGACCTGATTTTCTCACGAAAGGTAACCGACACACGCACGACCACAAATTCAATTTTAACAGTACTACTAAGGTCACATAAGGAAACATGTATGCAGATAAAAGCCTCAAATAGAAAGGTAATATGAAAGATACAATTAACTTCAATTAATTAATTAAAATGCAAGGCTTAACGGATTCCCAATACTTACCTGAAATCCGGGTGTTACAATCCTCCCCAACTAATTAGGATTTCATCCCCGAAATCTCACCCTAAGCGAACAAATGAGGATAACGATTCCTCATGTCATCTTCAGACTCCCAAGTGACGTTAGCACCACGATGATGCTTCCATTGGAGTTTGACCATGACCATATCCTTGTGCCGTAACTTTTTCACTTTTGATTCCAAAATCCCTGTTGGTTTTTCCATGCAACGGTTCTCATTATCTACTCGGATTTCCGTTAAGGGTATCACATTTTCCTGCTCGGCTAGGCACTTCCGAAGGTAACACATGTGAAAGGTAGGATGTATTCCATCCATCTCCGATGGTAAATCCAACCGGTATGCTTGAAGTCCAATCTTCTCCAATATAACAAAGGGTCCAAGGAAACGAGGACTAAGCTTCTAAGCTTCCTGCGCTTCCCGAAACGGATAATCCCCTTCCATGGAGACACTTTTAACATGACACGATTGCCGACCTGGAACTCAACCGGTCTTCTTTTCTTGTCCGCATAACTCTTCTGTCGGTCTTGCGCCACCTTTAGTATCTCTCGGATTTCTTTCACCTTGTCCGCCGTTTCTTGAACTATTTCCGGTCCGGCGAATTGCTTCTCGCCCACTTCGAGCCAACAAACCGGTATTCTACATTTCCGTCCATACAACGTGTTGTGTGAATTTTGCAATCCTTTTTGAGATTCACTTAAAATAGAATTTAGGGCAAGTATACACCTTATCCTACTATCGTCTCTTAACAAGTAATAGTGGTACAAAGTACCGGATATCGATCCTCAGGGAATTCAGTGAAAGTTTAATCAGAAAAGTCCAGTAATTAAAAGTCAATTTCAGATGGCGAATTCGAAGAAATATTTTAACGGGCCTAAATTAACACTAAGGAAAGTTCAGTTGTGAGAAAAGCCAAATGGTGCAAAGGTTCATTAGGACAGAAACAAATGATCCGGTAAAAAGATATTATAGTAATCTCATTTATCCCAGAATTAACATTTAATATAATCTTTTTAGGAATTATACATTTTCATACATTTAATTAGTCGTCAATTAATTATCTGTAATATTTAATTACCTGAAATATGCTCAACGAGACTTTTACTATATTTTTTACACCTTTTTACTTTTTCATCGGTTTCGGTCCTAACTCTGCTTTGCACCGCAAGCTAAGATTTTAGCCTATCATTGCTTGGTTTTTCTCACAAAAGAATTAAATACTGAAAAGCAGATACTGAAATTTAAAACTACGAAAACAAGGTGTAAGTACTGAAGTTTAAAAAGAAAACTTGTCGCACAAGTAATTAATATCTGAAGTGAAGACAGAAGTTTAAATTGCAGAGAATGTAAATTACTAGAAAGTAAATTGAAGGAAATATAAAATGCTGGAAAATAAATTACTGGAAAAGTAAATAAAGCAGTAAATTGCAGAAATTAAATGTGTTATGAGTGCTGCCAGATTTGGTAACTTGCGCGGGAAGTTTCATTTGAAAACTAGAACATTTGCAAAAAACGTGGAAGCAATAATTTTACTACTTAGAAAAATCACCGTTTGGCACAGAAGGAAATTAATCCAAAAGAATGCCAAATATAACGGCTTAGTTCTAAAAGTAAAATCAAAAGCAACCGAAAGAATTAACGCAAACAAACCTTGGATACTTTAGAAATTACTTGGGATTTGCCTCGACTAATTAATACTAGCCACGTGTTACAAAAGGAAATAATTCCAATGTAAGTCACAATTTTAAAGACTAGCTCAACGAAGAAAACAAAGTTGAACCAAATAACAATTCTTACGTAAACAAACGTTTTCAAAACACTAGTAACCGAACAATTTAGAAATCGATGGGAGATCACAAGCAAGGCCACGACCCTAAGATGATGGGTTATAACTTTGAAAATGGTTTATGGTAACCAAGAAACAACCGAGAATGAAATACTAACAATTGTAACGAAAGATGGAATTATAAACTAAAACACTTGTATTCTTCAAAATACTTGCAAATGAAATATCAATGTATGCCTACAAACCGAATTGCTTGAGAAATGATGATCACAAAATGCCTTGACACTAGTTTACTTGATTCAAAAGATGATCCAAAGACAGTATAATTGTTTGATGCACAAGATGATCAAGAGATAGATGATAACAACAATACTTGCAACCTATTTATACATAAATAATACTTAGTCTCCAAGGTAGGTTGTAAGTATCATGCACATGGGCCAAGCCCATGCCTTTCATTTTGACTTCAAAAACCGGCCCCAAGGAGGAGCCCAAGCAAACGGCCCAAAAGTCTTAGAAACAATCCAAGTCTTCAAGCCCAAATGCTTCTAGTCAAAATCCGAGAGCAAGCCCATTTTTAAGTCCAATTTCTAATCTTCATGGCTTCTCCGGAGTCTCGAAAATTCTGAAAAAATAAAAAAGATAAAAATAAACGTAAGAAACTAGACTAAAATTCAGCAAATCGTAAATAAATAAGCAAAACCTACGAATATCCTAAGAGGGTGTAAAATAAGATAAATAAAGACTCAATTCCTAATTTGGGCAAATAAAAGACTCCTAAATGACACAAAAGGTGATGTTTTAGGGTTAATAAATTAACACCTATCACACCCCCAAACTTAAACTGTTGTTTGTCCCCAAACAACAAAAATGACAAATTAAAAGATTCAATAAAAAGAAAATAAAGTTGAAATGGAAAGGTCTAAACAAAATGAGTGTTTCACCATGACCAAATTTATCACCATTTTGAAGCTTTGAAAGAATTTTCCATACCTTGAAAACAAACTGAAATTCATAGCCCTTCATAAACTCAGTTCATTTACCTAAATTAGAGAAGCACCATTACCAACTACCTAGGTTTGCCTTGTCACTAACAATAATCATCACAGTATATAAGTTAGGGATTTGAAGTGCATTTTGGCTTTTTCTTGTTTTTTGCAATGCTTTGCCTTTTACCAGAATCTCTCTTTTTCACTCAATGGCACAATTTTACTGCCATTCATCTCATTTGGAGGCAAAATTCGAAAAATCTGGACACTTTTGGTCTATTTTTGATTCTTGGTGCCTTTGGCACATTTTCATGCAAATTGAATAGGGCTATGCCCTTTTGATTTTTCATTTTTTTAGGAGCTTTGCATGCATACTTTGAGCATTAATGAGAATTTGAATGCTTTGAGTGGCTTTTGTGTGTTTGTGATTTACAATGAGGTGAGGTTTGCCAAATTTAGGACAAATTGTACCCCCCCCCCCCAAACTTGAAGGATACAATGCCCTCATTGGATAAAAAAGGCTATGTGTATAAGTTTGAACAAAGAAAGGCCTATTGATGTTTCAAGTCAGTAAACTAGCAAACTATTGGTGAAGTTGAGATGGCAAAATCCATAACTTAAGTGCAATACGTCAGAGATTATTATGGCTATATACTAAGAGGTACAAGATATGAAATTGTGATGTGCAGAAATGATTGATGAATGAAAATGTTAGTGGTGAAAACATTCTCTAAAAATCCGTTCCCAATCTACTTAAAAATACAAAATAACAAGACACAAGACACCTAGTCTAAACATTAAACTAAAAACATAAGATAAAAGGGAAACGACAGAACCTGTCCTACTCAGGATGAGTAGGAGATTGAAATTCTTGCAACTGAATCAAAGGCTCTGGGAAATGTGGAACATCATCCAGAGCTCTGGGATCTTCCTTCAGAGCCTTCCTCCTCCAAGCCTCTTCTTTAAAATGGCATCGATGAAAAGGGGATAAGGTGGGGCAATAGGCTCTCCCTTGGAGTTCAGAAGGATGACGTAAGTCGTGCTCATCAGAGGTAGTGGCTCTGCGGTGTGTGATTTTCCTTTTGATGCCAACAAAGGTAAGTAGCGTGGAACTCTGGTCTTGGTGGGATTGAGACCAAGGATTTGGTCAGTGGCCAAAAGTCCCTCTGTGATGGTATTGTGTAAAAGGGGGACAACACTGGTAATTGGCATTGTAGGGTCAGTTAGAGAGACATTGAGATCGAGGGTGTGAGTGTTGATACCTGGGGTGGCAACAAAGACAACAGTGGCCAAAGCATGGGCTTCTTCAGAGGGCCTCTGAGGTGCTTCCTCTGAGATTCTTTCAGCGAGTCTCTAAAGTGCCACCTCTGAGATGATTTGCAGAGGATCTCTGAAGTTCTGCCTCTGAGATGATTGTAGAGGGTCTCTGAAGTTATACCTCTGAGATTCGTGCCTAGCTTCAATCACGACAAACAACATGACAAGGGGGTTTGAGTTCTCCATCGGGGTTGGAACATGCTCAGAACTAACAAAGGGGGGATATGAATCGGTTCCTTCTTTTTTTTTTTACTCCGAGTTGTCCCTACAAACAGAATCAGAGGTGGGCCGAAAATAATTTAAATAAAAGAGTAAATTACAAATTTCATCCCTGTGGTTTGGTGAAATTTTGGATTGGGTCCCTCAAGTTAAATAATTACAGGGATGGTCATCGTGGTTTCATTTTTATTATGGATCAGGTCCCTCGTGTTAACATCCGTTTAAAATCTCCGTTAACTGAAAAGTATTTTCATGTTTTTCCTGTAATTATGAAATTTATAATTATTTCAAGGACCTGTTTTGCCAAATTCTGAAACTCGGTAATAATAATAATAAACAAAAAATAAAAAGAAAAAAAACAAACACATATCCAGTATCGACTTCTTCTCTATCACTGACCCCTCCCCAAATCCCTCACCTCCAGCCCTCCCATCTTTGGTCACTCTCTCTTCTCCGATTTGGTGAATAAATCGATATGATGAAGAAACGAACCTGTCGTTTTAGAGAATCCTTCGATGAAGAAATCGATCTAGTGAAGAAGTTGACCCAGATCTGGTGAAGAAATCAAACATGTTGTTTCTTCTAAGTGAATACTTGGGTTGAAGACATCGAAGAACCATTCGGACATCCATGAAAGTTGGAGGTTTTGCATTTGCGTCATCTTCTTCTTTGCGATTTTTGAGTTATCATTAGGGTTTTGGATTTTATGGTTTTGCCAATGATTTTTTTAATATGGTATGAATTTTAGGGTTTTTGATTTAGATTTATGATTCTTGATGTTTTGTTCTTAATGAGTTCTTAACAAATTTAATGTTGATGAATTTGATATCCTTTGTGTTCTTCGTTTAATTAGGATTTTTTTTTTCGGGAAAATCAATGATGTAAAATCCAGATCTGCATAATAATTTCAAAATAGGTTTTGTTACTGATTTGATTTTTAAAATGGGGTTTGCTTTTAATTATGTTATTAAAAAATGGGTTTGTGTTCTAGATCTTATTTTTCTAAATGGGTTTGTGTTGTTGATTTTGTGTTTGGATGATTTTTGTTGGATTTGTATCTTTGGTTTTCTTTGATTTTAAGTATGATTTTTGTTGGATTTGTATCTTTGGTTTTCTTTGATTCTAGGTATGATTTTTGGGTGGTTTGATTTTTGTTGGAAGAGAATGAAATTGGCTAAACATGCAAGAGTTTAGAAATTTGGGAAAGAGGCGTGGGTTTAGAAGAAGGAGAGGAATCTGGGTTTGATTCTTCAATTTCATAAATTGGCAAAACAGGTCCTTGAAGTAACTATAAATTTCATAATTACAGCAAAAAAATGAAAATATTTTAAGTTAACAGAGATTTTAAATGGCTGTTAACACGAGGGACCTGATCCATAACAAAAATGAAACCTCAATGACCATCCTTGTAATTATTTCACTTGAGGGACCCAATCCAAAATTTCACCAAACCCCGGGGACGAAATTTGTAATTTACTCTAAATAAAATGACATAACACTTTAACAATAAAATTATACTAATTAAGCAATGAAATGAACAATTAAGAAAATTATTTACTGTTGGGAACTGAAGAATTTACCAAGTATGGTTAATGCAGCTAGTTCATCATGGTTACTACTTCTGTGATTAATGCTGCTAGTTGATGATTAATGCTGCTGAGCATGGTTACTACTGCTGGAGTTAATACTGCTCAGAGATTAATGCTGCTGAAGAATAATGCTGCTTATGTGATAAAGAATTCGCATGGAAGGATGACAGCTGGATGGACTAAAGATTATGGAAAGCTTGAAGATATTCATGGAAGATATACTGAAGATATTTTATTTATTGTAATTATCTTTTATTCAGTATATGTATAGAATTGATAGAATAGTTTAAAAAAAATATAATAGTTTTTAATTTCCTAAGTTTTTTTTAGAGAGAATCAACCTCAAGGCATAGATCATAATTCTAGAGAAGTAGAATTTGTCTTGAAAGAGTCTGTTCTTCAAGATTGAGGTTGAGTGTGTAATCTTGTGATATTAATCATTCAATACAAGTTTACAAGTTGTTAATCATATACACTGTTTGTTTACTGTTACATTGAATATCAAAGTGTTATTCCGCAAAATTCTTTAATATTGTTTCTGAGTATTCATAATTCTTGTTGAGAATTCGATCCTGACAAGTGGTATCAGAGCCTGTTCTCTCAGAAACATCTATCTATTCATCATGGAAAACTTTGCAAAATCAAACAACACTCTGGTCTCTAAGGTTCCAGAATTAGACAGTACATTCTTCTCACTTACTACTCAATGTGGGATATCATTGAGAATGGTCCTTCTGAAGCAGGAAAGATTGGACCAGATGGGAAAAGACCTCCACCAAAGACAGATGGTGAGAGGAAGATCAGAGAGACAGAGATGAAGGCCTTGAGCACTCTGCTCTTGGGCATCCCCAATGAATATCAGCATCAATTTTGCAACTGCACTGATGCTCAGATTCTCTGGAATGCTCTAGAGAAAAGATTTGCTGGAACTAAAAGCATCAAAAGAAATCAAAGAGATGTTCTAAAGCAGCAGTATGAGAACTTCACTTCTTCAAAGAATGAGTCTATGACTCAAACTTTTGATAGGTTCAACAAGCTCATTGGTGAACTGGCTACTGTAGGAGTGAAGATGGAGCAAGATGATATCAACAGAAAGTTCCTCAGATCTCTTGGGGATGAATGGACTATGTACACTGTCTCATATAGACAGAGTGACAATCTGGAAGAGAAGGAACTTGATGATCTATATAATGATCTAAGAGTTTTTGAAACTGAGGTAGAAACCAAGAAGAAGCCCACTGGGTATATCCACAATGTTGCACTTCTATCAGCATCTACTGATACTACTGCCAACCCTGAAGCAGTTAGTGCTGCCAATGGAGTCAATTCAGAAAAAGGCACTGAAACTATCTTTGAAGCCTTTTTGTCCAGTCACAGCAATAATTCATTGATTAATGATGATCTGGATCAACTTCACCCTGATGACCTGGAGGAGATGGACATTAAATGGCAGATGGCCATGTTATCTACGAGGGTGAATAAGTTTATCAAAAGAACAGGGAGGAACAACTTCTCTCAAAGAAGAGAAGATGGAGCTGGTTTTGACAAGACAAAGGTGGAATGTTATAGTGTCACATGAAGGGACACTTTGCTAGAGAGTGCAGAAGTAGTGTTCCAAACAACAACCACCAACAAGCTCAGAATGGAGGCTACAATCAAAACAAGAACCCTGCTCAAGCCCTTGTTTCTCAACAAGGAATGGGGTTTGACTGGAGTGACCAAGCTGAGGAAGCAATTTAGAATCAAGCCCTTATGGCAGAGGTGTCTGATCTCCCCTCTGAGGTAATTTTTAATCTTTGTACTCAATCTTGCATAGACACTGTCAAAAGGTACAGGGATCACAACCAAAGCATGTGTGATGACCTCAAAAGATTAGAAAAGGACAGAAGAGACTATGTGTTGATAGTAGAGAGATTTGAAGAACAAATCAAAGGCTTTCAAGCTAATGAACTTCAACACTCTTATGACACAAACTACTGGAAGTGGGAAAAGAATGAGTTAGAGACAAAACTGTCTAAGTCCATAGAAGAAAATGACAGGCTGAAAGAAGAACTGTCTAAGGTTAAGCTTGACATAGAAAAGTTTTCATATGCTTCAAAAGCAATGGATTCTCTTCTAAAGGCTCAGATTCATGATAAGATGAAGCCTGGAATTGGATACAAAAACACACCCCCTCCTTACAACAACAACTATATCTCTCCTACTTCAGACTTGTTAGAGACCAAGGAGAAAAAGGACTTGTCTGAGGAAGCATTTAAGATAGATCCTTTGGATGAGGTAGTAGTTAAGGATTTGACTGAGAAAGAAACCAGTGAGAATAGGAATAATGCTGTGAGTAAAGAGATACCATTAGAAAACAACATTATCACCAATGAGGGATGTGGAAAAATTTAGGTAAAGTCTAAGGAGATAGAGAAGACCAAAGGAAAGGATAACAAGGTCCATTACAAACAAACCACTGTTGTGAATCCTGGACCTTGTAAACAGTGTGCTTACAATAAATCTAAGAGTCTAAATTCTAGTATAAAAAGAGGTAACCAAAGAAACTGGAATAATCAATGGGCTCAGAAACAAGGAGTTGATCTGAATAAAATAATCAGACCAAAACCTTGTTTCATATGTGGTAAGTTAAACCATTTGGCTAAGCACTGTTTCTTTAACCCTATTAACAAACAGATGAACTTTCAAAGATTTGTGTAAAAACCTGTTGGTTATAGGAAGGCTGGAAAGAAACATGTTGGGAAGAAATCTGTTGAAACCAAAGGCCCCATGAAGAATAAGGTTTTAAAATAAAGTGTTTTAATATGGGTGCCTAGAAGCACTAAAACTGTTAGTACTGCTGACAGAGATAGTGCTTCTAGAAGCATTACTGCTGCTACCAGTGTTAGTACTGCTGATAATTTTAATACTGCTAACACAGTTACTGCTGCTAACACAGTTACTGCTGCTAACACAGTTACTATTTCTAACAAGGTTAGTACTGCTAAGCATACTGTTATTCCCAAATTCATCAAGTTCTAATTGCTAAACAACAATCAAGATGAGAATACTAAAATCACATTCATTGATCTTCAATCACAAGATTACAAACTAAACTTTCTCTCACTACTCTCTCACTAGAATGATGAAACTATATGCTCTTCTCTAATCTGCGTGTGTACAACTGATTACAAAGACAAGGACAAAGGTATTTATACCCTCTATCAAATACAAGGAAACAAATTACACATACATTGACTTTGACATTTATTAACAAAAGACTTTGACTTTTGATAAGAGTTGACTTTCCAGCTTTGACTTCTTGTTCTTTTGGTCTTCAAACTTTATGATCTTGAATCCAACATATTTGTGCTCTAACAATCTCCCCCTTTGGATCAAGATCATTACTAAAAGATTTAGCAATGCGATCTTCTCTTTGATTAAGCTCGATTGAATAAAATCCCCCTTTGAACAATATGTATCTTCTCTTGAAATCTCCCCTTTTGAAACAAACATAAATTTCTCAACCAATTCTCATGCTCCCCCTATTATTATGAAATCTTTACAATCTCCCCTTCTCTGATAAGCACAATATCTTTAAAAACTTTCAGCAATCTTCTTCAAAAACTGATCTTCAAGAATATTAACAATCTCCCAAGGATGTAACCAAACCTCTTTCAGACAAAACACACTTTGCTTCAGCAAATAATCTTCAACACTTCTATTCTTTTTCATTCAAAAACTTTCAAACATTTCTTGTATTCTTCTTTGCTTTCTCAAACATTTCTTGAACTCTTCTCCCCCTTTTTGATGATTTGAGCATTAATATCATCAAAACTTTCTCTCCAAGAAATGTCTTTGACCAATCTGATATGTCCAAGAGCCTCTGATTAATTGCCAATTCGAACAATGTATTCATCCAGATCTTTTCAAATCTAGACAAAATAGAAACGTGTAACTCCTGAATCAACAAATGAATCAGTTAAAATGCCTGTCAGTAACACGAAGTCACTATGTGTAACAAATACACATTAGAAAGGAGCTTTTTGATGTTCACTCCCCCAGGGCTTCCATCCAATCATCGAAATACCACAAAGGCAATTTCTATGAATGTTATGACAAAGAAACAAATTCTTTGTGTGCTCGTGCAAGTGTAGAAAGAATTAAGCACGAATAATTGCTTTTTAAGGCTCAACAAAGTGTAAACCACTGAGACAATAGTAGATAAACACATACTCTAAGTGCATGATTAAAGTGCGAAGGTGGGACAAACTTCCTTCTTTTTCAATATCCAGATTTTCCAAATGAAAATCAGATAGATTATATGTCGCGTCCCCTTGAAAATGTGAAACATTTTCTTTTTGAGAAGAAAATGAGTGGTTGGTGGGGTTTAAGCAAGAGTTGGCATGGGCTATTTGCCTGATTCAATAACTTTCACCAAAGATTTGTGAAATGCTAGTAATGTGGCTGCCCGGCTCAGAAAGTAGTTGGTGTAGAGTTTGATATTCTTTTACTCTGATCTCTCACCCTCTTTCTTTTTAATCAATAAGCTCACTACTAACCAAACTCTCTTTTCTATTTTACCTCATCACACCCACACTCATTTCTTTTGACTCCTCACACTCAATCACTAAGGGATTAACTTCATGGGTAGGAAACACTGGTTAACGTGAATCCATAGAAGTTTCAGATAAGTCCTAGCACAAAGAACGCAGTCCTATAAAGCATGAGTTTCTCAAATGGTTTAACTATATCAGTTAAAGCTCATATACAAATGTCAGATATAAGTATGCTCAGTGATATAATCATGAAGATATGAGCATTTTAAACCATTGAAGTATTTTCAAACAAGGAAATTGAATGAATGAACATGAATGCAAGAAACTTGTTTGAAAACTTGACATTGTATAAAATGATCAGAAATGAATGATATATCAATTAAAGCTTAAGGTCAAGAAAAAATGATATTTGTCTATACGAAACAAGATATAGACATTCTTGAAATGACCGTTTCGAAATGAAATATCGCTCAAAATTCTTTGAATACAAGCGAAGTGTCTTACCATCGAAGAAAAATTGTTTCAATTTAGAGACATGGTAAGAACATGTTGAACAAAAATTCAAACCTGTGTGTGTGAATACTTGAAAGTACATAGAAAAGACAATACGCAAGTATTTATCTTTGGAAACACACGGTTTGTTTATCAATGAAGCACAAAAATAAAATGAAAACATTTAAAATCACACTTCCAAATTATAAAATCTGTTTAAGAATTGGGAAGTGGTTTGAACATTTAAGAACATGTTTTCTATACCTGAAAGTTGTCCTTCTTTCAGATATATGTGAGATTAAGATAAGAAATTTACCTTGTCGCTCAATCTTAAATCTCAGAAAGTCAGCTGTAGTCATGTAGATATGATCGTGTCAGCTTCTCTCATCCTGTAAGTCTCAAAGTCTAGTCAAAAAATTTATTCACAAAATTTATTCGAAAATTTAAAAAACATAAAGCAATAGAACTTTTAAGATACGAGTTCTGATCTGAAGTAATCAGAAATCATAATCTTTTACTCCCCCTGAAATTATGCATCTAAAATATGTCAGTTATAAAGCACATGATAGAGATCTACAACTCCTTATGGAATGTAGTTCGTCATATCTATCGGATGAAAAAATTTCAGAAAAATATGTACTCCCCCTTGAAGGTTGATATCCTCATTGGAGTATCGGAGTGCAATCTCTTATATCAGCCCGGGAGTATTTTTCTCTTTCAGCATTGAAGTCCGGGTCCTGAACTGTAGTATTCAGAAGCCACACTCCTTATCATTGAGGTACGGGTTCTAAGCTGTTGTACTTAGAAGCCTTGTTCTTGACATTGAGATGCGGGTATTGAACTGTGTTATTCAAGAGCCATCATTCTCTTACTCCCCCTTGACTTGTGGTGCCTGCAACATAGAATCAATCTTCGATTTTGGTACCCACTGGTATTTGGGTCCATGTATATTAGTTGCAGTTCGAATGGGAGTAACTGAATAAGAACCATACCAGTAATGATCACTAGCTTTATGAACAAAAACAAATGTATTACAGTAAGAACAATACCTTTTCTTAGATAACCTGAACATTTGATCTCTCGAGTAAGCAAGATCAGGTTTACCTTTCAACACTTTGTTCTTCTTTGCATTTGATGCAGATACAAATGATTTGTTTTCTTTCTTCTTTCCTTTCTTTTCTTCCTTCTTCTCATCATTCTTCTCATCATCATCTACTGGTTTCACTTTCCATACTAGTTTCTCTTCTTGATATTTTCTTCTTCTTCTTTGTGTACCCGAACCATCTACATGTTGATCATAGAAAATATTAGAAGTACGAATCTGATTGAATGAATTGACTAACCTTCTTGAAGAAACAAGTTTCATGTCTGAGCTTGAGGCTGTCTTTTTAAAATCAGCTGAATTATTTCGAGGTGTGTGGATTTGTGACTCTGGAGTCGTCTGCTCAGTCACCACCACCTTTGAAACAATCTTTTCAAACTCTTTAATCTTTGAAGCGAAACTGTCTCTTTCTTTTACAAGAAGATCAATCTTTGTCTTGAATTCAGACTTCGTTTGTTGCTCTATAAGCGCATTCTCAGATAGTTCAGATAACTTTGTAGTTAATTTCCTTATATCAGTCTCAAAAATAATTCTTTCTTCTTCAAAATCCTTTTCCACATTCTTTCTTCCATCAGATATCTCTTTAAAAAATCCAACATTCTTCTGCTCAATCTCCTTTTTATCCTTTGCAAACTTTTCTCTTTCAATAATGATCACTTTCTCAAAATCAGAGATTTGTTGAAAAAGTATAACGCATTTAAGCTCAACCGTCTTCTTCTCGTCAACACATTTTCTAGAAAAATCTGAGAACTTCTTTGCAAATCCTTTCTTTTTAGTCTCAAAATCAGATCTTTCTTCAACCATCTTTTTCTCCAGATCAGATATTTTCTTTTGAAGCTCAGCATTAGCATCCACTAGATTCTTAATCTTCATCTCATAACTGTCAACAGAATCTACTTGCTGAATTTGGATTATTTGAGATTCCAAATCAGAAATCTTTTGCAGAAAATCAGAATTCTCAGTCTTTAATTTCTCAGCTTCCAACCATTTGTCATCTTTCAAGACTTGAATAACTTCCTTTTCAAGTTGTTGAAAATGTTCCTTGTATTTGGCAAAAAATTCTGAATATTGACCTGAACCTGTTGACTTCTTCAGGTAACCTATATGTGCATGCATCCACTCATTAAGCTTATTATAAATGTCAACTTGATCATCATGTTTCTTCTTGTAATATTCCAAATGACTTTTACATACAACAACGTCCTTATGTAAATCTTTCAACTTTTTACAACTTTGTGCAAATCGGCCTTCAAGATGAAGAAGCTCTGCTTTAAGATTAGCAATCTCTTCTTTTGATGACATTTTTCCTTGAGAAGACATCCTGTTTCAATTAAAAAGAACTTGAAATGATCGTTAGTCCAAATATGAAATCACAAGAAATACAGAAAAACTTGAAATAAAATTTCAGAGTTTTTGATCACAATCAGAACTATGTCTCCCTTCGCAGACTTAGCACGGGGGTCCCGCTAGTCACTATTCAAGCTTAAAACTCGCAGACACTGAGAAACACGTAGATCGAGACTTGCGCCTTTGATAAACTCTCAAGCAAACTCGCAGACAAACTCGTAAGCAAACTCGCAGACAAACTCGCAAGCAAACTCGCAGACAAACTCGCAAATGATCAAACTCGCAAGCGCCTAAACTCGCTAAAAACTGTTCACGCTGAAACTCGCTAACAGAGACTTGCGCGTTTACAAAACTCGCACGTCGAAGTTTGCGCATTTGAACAAAACTCGCTAGCTTCACTTGCGCGTTTCAACTATTCCTCTTCAAACTCACATGTCGAAGAACTTGCAAACCACTGTTCCTTTCAAACTCGCACGTCGAAGAACTCGCTAACCACTGTTCCTCCTCAAACTCGCTAGCTTTGATGAGCGCGTTTGGAGAACTCGCAGATCGAAACGTGCGCGTTTTAGACCAAAATTTATTCCTTCGACTTGCGCGTTCTAGCTTATGAATCTTGCGTGTTTCACTACAAACTAGCGCGTTTCACGAAGAACTTGCACGTTTGAGAGATCTAGCGCGTTCTTCCGTTTGTCGACCCAAAAATTGATTTTTCCATCTGTTTTCGATCCAAACTTTGTCCAAATGTCTTGAAACTTTGCAGAAATGATCGATTACAATACTAGAACATATTACAATGCAAGAATTTCAAAAACAAACACAAAATGATACACTTTGGATCGATTTACAGTGCATGTTAACTCGTGAACAAAAACATCAACAAAAATTCGAAATTTAAGAAAATTACAGTGCAATTGACAAACAAATCATACAAACATGATCGACTATACTATATAAACATACTCTGATCGATTTCAACTCATAAATTGCACAAAAACTCGAAATCGATTTGAACTTCGATGAACAGTAACCATGAACAGTAAAAACGAACTTTTCTTGATTTCTTGACTTGATCTCACTTTGGATCTGCTCTGATACCAATTGTTAGTCCCAAATTCATCAAGTTCTAATTGCTAAACAACAATCAAGATGAGAATACTAAAATCACATTCATTGATCTTCAATCACAAGATTGCAAACTAAACTTTCTCTCACTTCTCTCTCACTAGAATGATGAAACTATATGCTCTTCTCTAATCTGCGTGTGTACAACTGATTACAAAGACAAGGACAAAGATATTTATACCCTCTATCAAATACAAGAAAACAAATTACACATACATTTACTTTGACATTTATTAACAAAAGACTTTGACTTTTGATAAGAGTTGACTTTCCAGCTTTGACTTCTTGTTCTTTTGGTCTTCAAACTTTATGATCTTGAATCCAACATATTTGTGCTCTAACACATACAAGTGCTGCTAATGCAGTTAGTACTTCTAAAACCAGTACTGCTTCTAGCAAGTGTGTTTCCAAACCAATCATTGTGACAAAGTACTCCAGACATGAGGAGTCAAAGTTTAAAAATCTTGTCAAGAAAGAATGTAAATATTTTGATGAGAAAGGGGTACCCAAGACCACTTTGGCTTGGGTTCCTATTTCATACTAACTGAATTACTTTATGTGCAGGGCAACCAACAGCTCAAGGGAAAGAGCATATGTCATGTTGATAGTGGTTGCTCTAGGCACATGACAGGCAACATGTCATGCCTTCAGGATTTCAAGCATATCAATGGAGGACATGTTGCATTTGGAGATAATCTAACTAGTGGTAAAATAAGTGGAAAAGGTAATGTTACAAAAGGTAAGATGACATTTGAGGATGACTACTATGTTGATCAATTAAAGTACAACCTGTTAAGTGTATCACAGGTGTGTGACAAACAACATAGCATATTATTTACTAATACAGAGTGTATGATCCTTGCTCCAGGGTTCAAGGTAGTTGATGAAAGCATGATACTACTTAGAACTCCAAGAAAGGACAATGTTTATTGTCTAGATATGGACAATGTTGATAGTGATTCATCCCTGAATTGTCTTGTTTCAAAAGCTTTTGTGGATGAATCCTCTCTCTGGCACAGAAGGATGTGTCACATGAATTTCAAGACAATGAACAAACTTGTTAAAAACAACCTTGTAAGAGGTTTACCTTCAAAAGTATTTTCATGTGATGAACATTGTGTTGCATGTCTTAAAGGCAAACAACACAAAACTTCTCATATGACCAAAGAGATAAATACAATTTCTTCTTGTCTCCAGTTATTGCATATGGATCTGTTTGGTCCTACAAATGTTATGAGTATAGGCAAGAAATCTTACTGCTTGGTTATTGTTGATGATTACTCTAGATTTACCTGGGTATATTTTCTAAGGACTAAGGATGAGACAAGTGGACTGATCAAATCCTTTATCCTAAGAATTGAAAACCAATCTAATCAAAGAGTAAAAGTCATTAGATCAGACAATGGATCTGAATTTAAAAATCTTGATCTAAACACCTTTTGTGAAGAAAAAGGAATTGAGAGACAATATAGTGCCCCTAGGACTCCTCAACAGAATGGAGTTGCTGAGAGGAGGAATAGAACACTAATAGAGGCTGCTAGATCTCTGTTGGCTGATTCAAAACTGCCAATTACCTTCTGGGCTGAAGCAATTAATATTGCTTGTTATTTCCAAAACAGAGTTCTAGTGGTCAAGCCAAAGAACAAGACCCCATATGAGCTTTTAAATAAAAGAAAACCCTTTATTGGATTTTTCAAACCTTTTGGATGTCCTTGTACAATTCTCAATACCAAATCTCACTTAGGTAAGTTTGATAGCAAAGCAGATGATGGATTTCTTGTTGGTTACTCATCTCAGAGTAAGGCTTACAGGGTTTTTAACTCTTCTTCTAGAATAATTGAAGAAAGTGACAATGTCAAATGCAATGAGAACACACCAAATCCTATTGGATCTGGTCCTCAGTGGCTGTTTGACATTGATTCACCAACTAACTCTTTTGGTTTCAGTAGTAATGATTATGCAGGTTCAGGGAGTGGAGGATCAGGGACTACACAAGCTCAAGACAGTATATCTCAATCTGTGATCTTTCCCATACCAACAGTGGATTTATGTGAAAAGGAATCATCTACTGGACCAAATCAGAGTGAAGAAGAAAGTAGAGATGAGGAGAATCAAGAAAATCAAGAACAAGAAGTAGCTGCTGAAAACACCTCAGTTGACTTGAATGACTCTAATCTAGAGGTGGGACTTAATGAAGAACCTAGTCATCACACCATAATTCAAAAGAATCATCCTCCACAGCTGGTAATAGGAGATATATCTTCTCCTATGATGACTAAATCAAAGCAGGCTTCAGGAAATGCAAGACCAACAGCATACAGTGCTTTCTTGCTTTCTATCCCAGCTTGGGCCTAAGAAGGCACATGATGCTATGAAAGAGTCCAGTTGGATAGAAGCAATGCAAGAAGAGCTACTGTAATTCAAGCTGCAAGATGTTTGGGATCTTGTAGACCTTCCTAAAGGCCAAAGAGAAATAGGAACAAAATGGGTCTTCAGAATTAAGAGAGATGAAAGAGGCATAGTAATAAGAAACAAAGCAAGGTTGGTGGCTCAAGGGTATACACAAGAAGAAGGAATAGACTATGAAGAAGTATTTGCACCTGTGGCTAGGATAGAAGCAATTAGATTATTTCTGGCTTATGCTTCTTATATGAAATTCAAAGTTTATCAAATGGATGTCAAAAGTGCATTTCTTTATGGCTCAATTGAAGAAGAAGTATATGTCGGTCAACCACCAGGGTTTGAAAACCCAAGCTATCCAGACAGGGTATACAAATTGAAGAAAACACTTTATGGACTACATCAAGCTCCAAGAGCATGGTATGACACTCTGTCATCCTATCTCTTGGAAAATGGCTTTGAAAGAGGAGTCATTGATAAGACTCTATTCATCAAGAGAAAGAAGAAGGATATCTTGCTGGTCCAAATCTATGTTGATGATATTATCTTTGGATCCACAAGAGATAACATGTGCAAGGAGTTTGAGGAACTAATGCATCAAAGGTTCAAGATGAGTTCCATGGGGGAACTTACTTTCTTCCTTGGACTCCAAGTTCAACAGAAGTCAGATGGAATCTTTATCTGTCAGTCCAAGTATGTGCAGGACATTCTAACCAAGTTTGGTTTCTCAGATTCAAAACCTGCCAGCACACCTATGGAGACACACAAGCAGATAACAGCAGATCTTGAGGGGGAGGATATGGATGTTCATCATTATAGATCCATGATTGGCTCTCTCATGTATCTTACAGCCTCTAGGCCAGATATAGTGTTTCCAGTCTGTGTATGTGCAAGATTCCAAGTTAGGCCAAAGCAATCTCACTATCAAGCTGTTAAGAGAATATTCAGATATCTCAAAGGGCAACCCAGATTGGGACTTTGGTATCCTCATGACTCATCCTTTGACCTACTTGCATACTCAGATAGTGATCTAGGTGGAGCAAACTTGGACAGAAAATCTACTTCTGGAGGATGTCAGTTTTTGGGTGCAAGACTAGTTTCATGGCAGTGCAAGAAACAAACCACAGTGTCCACATCTACAACAGAGGCAGAGTACATAGCAGCTGCAAGCTGCTGTTCTCAAGTCTTATGGATTCAGAATCAAATGCTGGACTATGGGGTAACCTTTCTACACACTCCAATTTTTATTGATAATAGCAGTGCTATTAGCATTGTGAATAATCCTTTCAAGCACTCAAAGACAAAGCACATTGAGATCAGGTATCACTTCATAAGAGACTGTAATGAAAAGAAACTTATTCAAGTTGTAAAAGTTCACACTGATAACCAGTTTGCTGATCTATTCACCAAAGCTTTTGATGTGGGTAGATTCACTTTCTTGGTAACAAGTGTGGGAATGATCAACTCTGAATAAGCCCCTTCTCAAAAAGTGGTTACATACCTGTATATTGTTTATTCGTGGTGTTACTAATCTTCTTTTTCAGGATATGTATAGCAGTACTCAGTGTATCACAAGCTTAAAAGAGTAAGTATGGTTAATACTGCTTGTACAGTTTTAATACTGCTCTCATTTAATACTGCTAGTGGTTAATACTGCTCTCAGTTAATACTGCTAGTTAGGTAATACTGCTAGTGGTTAATACTGCTAGTTAGTTAATACTGCTAGTGGTTAATACTGCTCTCAGTTAATACTGCTCTCCGTTAATACTGCTTGCCGTTAATACTGCTTATTAGTTAATACTGCTCGCAGTTAATACTTCTAGTAGTTAGTACTGCTTGCCGTTAATACTGCTTATGTCCCGATTACTATAAATACTCTTTGCCCGCCTAAAAAGTTCATAACGACTCTTTGCATACTGTTCACTTGTGCTCTAAACCCTTTCTCTCTGAAGTTCAAAGTTTTCAGGCAAGAACGTCCAACATCAATGGCATCAATGGCTTTCATAGACGAGCACAATGAAATCGCGATGCTACAGAAGCCTAAACAGGCCGCTGGTTTCCACTAGATTGTGGATTTCCTCAAGACAACCCACATTGCCCATGCTCTCACTGTCTCGCCATCAATCTTTATCGAGCATCAAAGACAATTCTGGGCACATGCCACCATTGTTACTGAGAATGGTGTGCAAATGATCAAGACAAAGGTGTGTGGCAAGCCATTGACAGTTACTGAAGAGGTAATTCGCATCAGTCTACGTCTAGACGATGCCTCTGGTATAACTTCTATCTCTAATGATGAACTGTTTTCTACTCTTACAAGAATGGGGTATGGAGGCCCATTGGGTGTGTTCAAGTTCTCAAAAGCCAAATTTTCACCCCAATGGCGTTTCTTTGTCCATACCCTTATGCACTACATCTCTAAAAAGACTACTGGATGGAGTGAGTTCAGTAGCACCATTGCTTATGCTTTGGTGTGCTTGGCCACTGCCAGAAAGTACAATTTTTCTAAAATGATTTTCAATGATCTTGTCTCAAACTTGGAAAACAAAAAGAGCTTTTATATGTACCCCAGGTTTGTTCAAGCAGTTATCACCCACGAATTGATGGATATGCCTCATTTTGATGGGGTATATGTAACTAAACCCCCTAAAGGCAAGGTTTTCTCAAATCTGAGAAGATCTGCTGGGGACTCGGAAGGAGTTGACACCCCATTGTTCTCTACAATGATGGTGGTGTCCCACACTGATGAAGGTATGGCAGCAGGGTCAAGGCCCCCATTAGACCATCCCACTGCTAGTCAATCCCAACCTCCCACTCTAAATCAATTCCCCAGTCTCTTCTTGATAAACCAACTTCACCAATCACCCAAACATACAAAAGGAAACAGGTAAAGAAGGCTCCTTCCCTTCTTGTACCTTCACCCACTCAGCCTTTAAGCCCTCTAAGGGAGAATTCTCCTTTAGAGAATATCAATAGGGAAACCAAAGAGGTGTCTCCCAACCCCAAGGAGGTACTCTCTGAGGAGGAGGAAGAGCATATGGGTGAGCAGGCTGCCACTACTTCTGCTAGCACAGAGAAGGACAGTGGTAACATAAATAAGACCTCCCCCATGGCAACTTTGAATGAGCAATCATTCAAAGGTCCCAGGTACCAAGAAACCACGGGGGTGGATAGTGCTTCTGCTAGACAGAAGGCTTCCACTACAAAAAGATCCCATGATCCTTCAATAGAGGGTAACACTTCTGAGAAGGTGAGGACAGATATAACTACTATGAATTGATGGAAACAATGGGCAACATCAACCAAGATGTTCTTAAACAAGGGAAAGAAATTGAAGAGATGAAGCTGGTAATCCTGTCAAAATAAGTTCAGATTGCCAAATTAAAGAAGATGGTGACAAAGCTTGTATAGAAGAAGAGGAGAAAACAATATGTGTTGAGGCAGAGGAAACCTGAAAAAGATGCTTCCAACAAGGGGGAGAATAAAGAGAATGAAACAGAGAAGGAAAGACATTATGAGGAGAGATTTGATGGTAAAGGGGATAAAGAAAAAGTTGAGGGGGAGCAAGACGCAAGAACTGAAATAGTACAAGAAGCAGCAGAAACTGTTAATACTGCTCAAGCAGCAGAAACAGTTAGTGCTGCTGAGATAAAAGAAACAGCAAGGCTTTCTGTGGAGGAACTGGAGATTGCAGAAACACTAGTTAAAGCCAAAAATGACACTCCTAAGGCTACTCAAAAGGCCAAGGGAGTAGTCATCAATGAAAGAGGAATTCAACAGAAGGAAACAGAAAAGGCAAAGGAGTCAAAAGGAAAAGGAAAGGAGAAGATGGTTGAAGCTGAACTGCCTGAAAAGGAGAAGTCCTAGATTGAAATGGATGAGGCAATAGCAAAGCAACTTCAAGACCAAATGGAAGAGGAGGAACAGTTGCAAACAGAAACAGACAGAGAACTTGCAAAGATCATGGCCAGAAAGTTGAATGCAGAATATCAAAAAAGCATCAAAGAAGCAGCTCAAGCCAAGAAACTTCAAGTCAAAAAGATGCAAATTCAAAAACAGAAAAGACAACCTTCCAAAACATTTTTAGCCAATCAGGAAAGAAGAAGGATGATAAATTTCTTGAAAGGTGCAATTGGTGTCAAAGGGGGGATGTTCACCAAGATGGCATACAATCAGGTTGAAGAACTGTACCAGAAAGAGAGGTCTAAGCTTCAAGGGGATTCAGTTCAAAGGGAAGAGGCTGAGAGAAGAATGAAGGAAAGGCATGATCTGAATATTCAGAAACCATTTCCTGAGGAGACCACACCCTCAAAAGACAAAACTAAAGAGATGAAGGAAGAGCATGAGGGTGTTGGTGAAGAAGCAAAATCTGCAAAGAGGGTGAAGACAATTGCTTCAAAAAGGCAGTCTAAAAGGCCAAGAGTGGAAGAAAGAGCAGAAACTGAAGCAGAACCTTCAGTCACACCTTCAACAGAACCTGTGCAGAACCCAGAACAGTCCAAAGAGCAATCAGATGAGCATATGGGGTTGTACATGACTATAGTAAAACCTGTACAGGATGTTCCAATCTCCATGAAAGCTCCTGAGATTACCTTTTGGGACATTCTAAGAGATAATGGAAAGGATTTCTTCAGAATCAAGAGAGCTGATGGTTCATTTGAAGCATATTCAACATGGGGGAGAGTTATCAGAAGTTGTTCAAGAGCTGATATAGAAGAATTATACAAAGTGGGGATGAAACTCTATGAGCCTGTGTTGAAAGGTACTGAAGAGAATCTTATCAAGATAGCAATGGAATACTTGTGCATGATGTTTGATCCAGAAAGAGTGGCTTATAGGATTAAAGATCATAATCATGAGTTTATATTCAAGAAGATTGATAAATGGATACTATTTGAAAACTGTGGAGTATACATGATTACTATTGACAACTGTTATCATGAATACTACCTGGTGGACAAAATCTATGAGCATAGCAAGGAGAAGATAGAAGGGATGCTTAAAGCTACACTGGTATGCACAAAGGATTTAGAGATGGCTAAAATTGTGGTGAGAAGAACTGTAAATCAAAGTCTGGGGCTAGATCCAAATTTGGGCAACTGAATGAGAGATGTTGAAAGCATCTTGAAGATCAGATCTGAAGAACTTGACTTCTCTTCCTAAAAGTCAAGTTAGGGGGAGATTGTTGGGAACTGAAGAATTTACCAAGTATGGTTAATGCAGCTAGTTCATCATGGTTACTACTTCTGTGATTAATGCTGCTAGTTGATGATTAATGCTGCTGAGCATGGTTAGTACTGCTGGAGTTAATACTGCTCAGAGTATTAATGCTGCTGAAGAATAATGCTGCTTATGTGATAAAGAATTCGTATGGAAGGATGACAACTTGATGGACTAAAGATTATGGAAAGCTTGAAGATATTCATGGAAGATATACTGAAGATATTTTATTTGTTGTAATTATCTTTTATTCAGTATATGTATAGAATTGATAGAATAGTTTAAAAAAAAATAATATAATAGTTTTTAATTTCTTAAGTTTTTTTTAGAGAGAATCAACCTCAAGGCATAGATCCTAATTCTAGAGAAGTAGAATTCGTCTTGAAAGAGTCTGTTCTTCAAGATTGAGGTTGAGTGTGTAATCTTGTGATATTAATCATTCAATACAAGTTTACAAGTTGTTAATCATATACACTGTTTGTTTACTGTTACATTGAATATCAAAGTGTTATTCCGCAAACTTCTTTGATATTGTTTCTGAGTATTCATAATTCTTGTTGAGAATTCGATCCTGACATTTACAACATTTTCGGGATCTAACCCAAACTTCTAATTTACCAAATGAACAACCTCGGAAGGTTGTTGCGAAATTTCCAGGTGAGTGAAAAATGGTTTAACTCTTTAGCCATTCACTTTGAAAGTGCTACCCTTTTCTTGATCAATTAACTCGATAACACCGTAAGGGTATACTTTGGCAATTTGGTAAGGTCCAGTCCACCTAGAGTTCAACTTACCAGGAAACAATTTAAGTCTAGAATTAAACAAGAGGACTTGTTGACCTGCAGTGAATTCTTTTGGAATTATTTTCTTATCATGCCATTTTTTTGTATTTTCTTTATATAACTTGGCATTTTCATAGGAAAAATTCCTACGTTCTTCTAATTCACACAACTGCAAAGATCTTTTCCTTCCGGCCTCATCTAAACTCACATCGAGTTCCTTTATGACCCAATAGGCTTTGTGCTCTAACTCTAGAGGTAAATGACAAGCTTTTCTGAAAATTAGCTTATAGGGAGACATTCCAATTGGGGTTTTATAAGCAGTTCTATAGGCCCATAGAGCATCATCCAATTTGGAGGCCCGGTCCTTTATGTTAGGTTTGACTACTTTGGCTAAAATTCCTTTTATCTCCCTATTTGACAGTTCAGCCAACCCATTGGTTTGAGGATGGTAGGCTGTAGCTACCCTATGCTTAATGTCATACTTTTCAAGGGCTTCTTCCAACAAGTTGTTTATGAAGTGAGTACCCTCATCACTAATTAGGGCACGTGGTGTACCGAATCTGGTGAAAATGTGCTTTTGTAGAAATTTGACAACAGTGTTAGCATCATTGGAATGGCAAGCCATAACTTCCACCCATTTGGATACATAGTCCACAACAACCAAGATGTAGGAACACTTATTGGACATGGAAAAGGTCCCATGAATTCTATACCCCAGACATCGAATAGTTCTATTTCTAGAATTCCATTTCAGGGCATTTCATTTCTGTGGGAAATGTTCCCACTTATCTGACACTCGTTGCGCCTTTTTACAAAGTTGTAGGCATCATTGTGTAAAGTAGGCCAGAAGAATCCTGATTGCAATACTTTAGTAGTTGTCCTACTTCCTCCAAAATGTCCTCCACATGGTCCTGAATGGCAGTGCTGAAGCACTGATGTTATTTCCTCTTTTGGTATGCACCTTCTAATCACCTGATCTGCACAAATTTTAAACAAGAAAGGGTCATCCCATAAGTATTTCTTGGAGTCATAGATGAGCTTTCTTCTTTCATGCTTATTTAGCTCCTTGGGAATAATCCCGCAAGCCAAATAGTTAACAAGATCAGCGAACCAAGGCATTGTAGAATGTTGCAAGGATAAAATCCTTTCATCTGGAAATACTTCACAGATGTCACTACTTTGTTGTTGGGTCTAAATATGCTAAGTATGGTTTATGCTGCTGATTAATGTTGCTAAGTGATTACTACTGCTAGTACATTTTAATACTGCTTGAAGAGTTAGTGCTGCTACTTGAATAGTTAGAACTGCTTGGAGAGTTAGTACTGCTAGTAGTTAGTAATGCTGAAGATTAATGCTGCTAAAAATACTTCTGAAGATAATTAGTGCTGCTTCTAAAGATAAAGATGATTTGGAGAAAAAGATAAGCCGGAGATAAGACTGAAGATAATTATGGTCTTGATGCTGAAGATCAATTGTATTTTGATAATTATCTTTTATTCAGTCTTGTATATATAGTATAGAAGTATTTGATTGTAAGATTTGATTCATTCATATGTTTTGTTAGAGAGAATTAACCTCAAGACTCGTTTAGATCCTTTCTATAGAGAAGTATAGAACGTCTGTTGAGCCTGTTCAACAGATTGAGGTTTTGTGTGTAATCATCAAGTTGAATCAATATAAACTTGTGATTTGAGCTTTATATACTGTTTCATTGATTGTTAGTGTTAAAGTGTTTTTCCGCAACTTCTTTAGCATTGATTCTGAGTGTGTGTGAATTAAATTCTTGTTTGAATATCGATCCTGACAAGTGGTATCAGAGCTTTGTTAAACTCAGAAAAACAACAATCATCATGGACGGTTCAAGTGATAGTGTTCTGGTCTCAAAGGTTCCAATGCTCAGATCTAATGAGTTTGACATGTGGAAGATTAGGATCAGGCAATACATCCTTCTCACAGATTACTCTATGTGGGACATCATTGAGAATGGCCCATCTAATGAAGGAAAGATTGGAGCAGATGGAAAAAGAATCCCACCAAAGACAGATGGAGAGAGGAAGATAAGGCAGACAGAGATGAAAGCCTTGAGCACACTTCTCTTCTATTCCTAATGAGTATCAACACCAATTCTGCAACTGCACTGATGCCCAGATTCTTTGGAATGCTTTAGAGAAAAGATTCTCTGGTACCAAAAGTACCAAGAGAAATCAGAAGGCAATATTGAAGCAACTGTATGAAAACTTCATGTCAACTAAGAATGAGTCCATGACTCAAACTTTTGACAGGTTTAACAAGATGATTGGTGAACTAGATACTGTTGGAGTGCAGATTGATCAAGACGATGTAAACAGAAAGTTCTTAAGGTCCCTTGGAGATGAATGAACCATGTATACTATCTCCTTCAGACAGGATGACAAGCTGGATGACAAAGAACTAGACGATCTGTATAATGACTTAAGGATGTTTGAGGCTGAAGTTGAAGCCAAGAAAAGACCATCTGGATATACTCATAATGCTGCTCTTTTATCATCTTCTTCTTCTACTGTTTCTGCTGCTAATACAGAATCAGTTAGTACTGCTTATGTATCTAAGCAGGATGTATCTAATGACTCTGTATTAGAAGCTTTTCTTGCTAGTCATGCTAATTCTGGTTTAATTAATGATGATCTTGAACAAATTAATGCAGATGAACTTGAGGAGATGGATATAAAGTGGCAGATGGCCATGCTAACTATGAGGGTCAAGAGATTCATAAAGAGGACTAGAAGGAACAACTTCTCTCAGAGGAGAGAAGATGGTCCTGGGTTTGACAAGTCAAAGGTGGAGTGCTACAAGTGTCACAAGATGGGACACTTTGCAAAAGAATGCAGAGGAGGAACTCCTCAACAATATGGCA
This sequence comes from Arctium lappa, assembly GCA_023525745.1. NCBI lineage: Eukaryota > Viridiplantae > Streptophyta > Magnoliopsida > Asterales > Asteraceae > Arctium > Arctium lappa. The sequence continues at coordinate 51,541,135 of CM042059.1, read as the reverse complement.
ACAACCACCAGCAAGCACTTTCCTCAAGCTTTCAAAACAACAGAAACTCCACTCAAGCTCTTGTTTCTCAAGAAGGAATGGGATTTGATTGGAGTGATTAAGCAGAAGAAGCTGTTCAGAATCAAGCCCTGATGGCAGAAGTCTCAGAATCTTCAAGCACAGATATTCCAACAGAGGTAAAAACTAAACTGTGCACTGAAGAGTGTCTTCAGACTGTTAAAAAGTACAAGGATCATAACCAAAGCATGTGTGACGACCTTAAAAGGTTAGAAAGAGATATAAGAGAGTATAAAGTGATTGTTGAGAAATTTGAAGATCAAATCAAGGCTTACAAGGCCAATAAACTTCAGCATTACTATGACACAAATTACTGGAAGTGGGAGAAAGATCAATTAGAGATTCAAATAGAAAAATCTAAAGAGGAGTGTGAGAAGATAAAGAGTGAGTATGAGAAAGCTAAGCTTGACATTGAGAAGTTTTCTTATGCTTCCAAAGCAATGGACTCTTTGATTAAAGCTCAAGTTCATGATAAGATCAAGAGTGGTATAGGATACAATGCAACACCTCCACCTTATAACAATAATTATATCCCTCCCTCTTCAGATCTCTTAGAGAACCAAAATAAGGAGGACTTACCTATAGGAGCAACAGAAGTAGATCCTATAGATAGTGTGGTGGTTGAAGAAGAGAATGAGGAAGAGAATTCTGAGAATAAGAATGCAGAAGAGATTCCTGCAGAAAATCATATCCTTACCAATGAAGGGGGGGGGGGGGTAAACCATTCATCAAGAGTGAACAGGTGGATAGCTCAAAGAGAGAAAAGGGAAAGGTACAGGGAGTCCACTATATGCAGACCATAGTTGTGAATCACTGTACATGTAAACAACATCAGCCCCAAAAACATGATAAAACAAGGGGTAATCAAAGAAACTGGAATAATCAGTTGGCACAAAAACAAGGGATTGATCTAAGTAAAATCAATAGACCAAAACCTTGCTTTATTTGTGGAAAGCTTAACCAGATTGTCAAATACTGTTATTTCAATCCTCTGAACCAGAGGATAAATTTTCAAAGACATATACAAAATCCTGTTGGTTATAGGAATCAAAAAAGGAATCATATGGCTGAAAATGTAAAAGGAGCACCTTTAAAAGCTCATGCTCAAAACAAGTTTGCAAAATCAAAGAAAAATACTCCAAATAAGTCAAGGAGTAACTTAAAGAAAAATAAAGCCAACAACTTTGTTCAGGTTTGGGTTCCAATAGTAAATAAATCTGTTAGTACTGTGTAACATCCCAAAATTCAGAGTAAATTAAAACCTGGAAACCTGACAATATAACGAATGTAAAACCATAACTTTTCATAAATGGGATCAGTCCTCCAGACTATACAATCCTATACAAGGATTTCACCAAAAGAATGGGACTTAACAATGCCCAGCAATAATACTAATCAATCCCAAAAATCTCGAGACTCAAAACTCGTCTCTCCAAAAACCCCGGCAACCCACCGCTAATGGAAACCTGATACACATACCATTTGAGAAAAAGTGTCAGACTTAAAGCCTGGTGAGAACATACAGTTTATGAAGCTCAAAAGATAAAACATTTGCAACAAGATAACATTTCCAAAGAGATTAAGTTTACAATTTAGGTCCTCGCCACAATCGGGCTTTTTCGTTATAAACATACCACAAAAGGACCGAAAACAAATATTTTACCAAGGATCGTGGCGTAACACAATGTTAGGCCAACAATCCGAGTTACGAGCTAAACCAATTGGAGTCCGCAGATACGAATCACAAAGTCCGTGCTTCAACGTGAGATCAAGCCCCAAGCGCAAAACCAAGGTATACTCTTTCACTAGGATCACTATGAACCATGGCTAGTATCCGGCCTCACATAACCGTACCAAGTTGCCCCCGAGGAACAAGTGATCCATAGCTACAATTCTGGGGAATGTAACATCCCAATAAAACAGTCTACTCCAAAACCTAGGGATCCACTAGTAATGGTAAGGACTCGTCACAACAACATATGTGACCAACCATAAATAAACATATGGTTACAAACACATTTTTATAAACAAAATGCTATTCCCAGTTCAACTTCTGGTAAGAATGAAAACCATTTAAAGAAGTTCCTTTGAATATTTCTTTCGCATAAACGCACAGGTAAAACATCATTTTACGTTTAAAAATAAGATGAGATCAAAAAGGTAACTTTTGATATGTATACCGTTTAAAATGATAGTTGGAACTCACCTCTGTTTCCTTCTTCTTAACGAGCGCTACCTATGATAACACCGAAAGAATCGGTAAGTCGAAATACAGATAAACCTTTCGTCATTTGAATAGGACTCAAAGACACAGAAGCTAACAACTTAGCATAACCTAAACCGGTCAAAGGACAACTCCGGTCTACAACAACACCGGTCGAACCACCTCCGGTCGAACCACCTCCGGTCGGGCACAACCCCCCGGTCGAACCATCTCCGGTCGAAGGGCACCAGTCGAAAGCATTCGTCCGGTCCTTCACTCATTCGGTCGAACGCTCATCGGGTCAAAGGACTACCGGTCGAATGACCATCGGTCCTTTGCCCATCCGATCGTCTTGTTCATCAAGAACAGTACGATGCAGAACCCAGATTCAACCCAGATCCAAATGAGAAATACTCAGATCTCAAAATGGAACGGTTCAAAATCTTCACAACGAGATTCTACACGGCTAAAAGCATTCAGATCAAAGCATTAAGCTAGATTCGTACCTCGATTGTCCGAATCAGTCGATCACTTTTCACTGCTCTCTCTCCTTCTCTTCTTTCTCTCTGGCTTCTTTGATAAGAGATCAGATCAAATGAGATATCAGAAATATCTCAGATTTGATTTCTATATATATAACCCAAGTTACACTTTGCCCCCTTGAACTTTGGGTAAAGGTCAACTTCTCACCCAATCCCAAAATTCAGGGTGTTACAATCCTCCCCAACTTGGGAATGATTTCGTCCCCGAAATCCAACTATACAAAGATATGAGTATATCTACGCTTCATATCCTCCTTGGATTCCCAAGTCACATTTGCTCCTCGGTGATGCTTCCACTGCACCTTGACCAAAGTGACTTCCTTATGACGCAACTTCTTAGACTTTCTCTCCAAGATGGCGTCGGGTTCTTCCACACAACGGTTACCTTCGTCAACCCTTAGCTCTGAAAGGGGAATGACGCTGTCTTCTACCGCCAAACACTTCCGGAGGTAGCAGACATGAAACGTGTTGTGTATTCTACTCAACTCCGGTGGCAGTTCCAACTGGTAGGCCTGCAACCCTACACGCTTAAGTACTTTGAAAGGTCCGAGGAAACGAGGACTCAGCTTCCCACGTTTTCCGAACCGTATGATGCCCTTCCATGGCGATACTTTAAGCATAACGCGATCGCCTACTTGGAATTCCATCGGTCGCCTCTTCTTATCGGCATAGCTCTTCTGACGATCTTGAGCCGCTTTCATCCTCTCTCTAATACACTTGACCTTGTCGGCAGTCTCTTGCACGATTTCAGGTCCGGCGAACTGCTTCTCTCCCGCTTCTAGCCAACACACGGGAGTCCGACACTTTCGCCCATACAGTGCTTCAAAAGGTGCCATCCCAATACTCGAGTGGTAGCTATTGTTGTAAGCGAACTCCACCAAAGGCAGGTGAGAGTCCCAACTACCCCCGAAATCGATGACACAAGACCTCAACATGTCTTCCAAGGTTTGGATTGTTCGTTCGCTCTGCCCGTCGATCTGCGGATGGTAAGCCGTACTCAACTTAACTCGCGTACCAAGCTCTTTCTGAAATCCATCCCAGAAGTTCGAAGTGAACCGGCTGTCGTGATCTGATACGATCGACAAAGGTATTCCATGCCTCGAGACCACCTCATCGATATAAAGCTTTGCCAACTTATCCATCGGTAAAGTCTCGCGCATAGGCAGAAAGTGAGCGCTCTTCGTCAATCTATCCACTATCACCCAGATGGTATCGTGTCCCCGAAGAGTTTTAGGCAACTTCGTCACGAAGTCCATGGTGATATGATCCCACTTCCACTCGGGAATCTCTAAGGACTGAAGACTCCCATACGGTCGCTGATGTTCGGCTTTGACTTGCGAACACGTCACACAACGCTCAACGTAACGTGCCACATCAAGCTTCATCACCGGCCACCAATAGTGCAACTTCAAGTCCCAGTACATCTTTGTACTTCCCGGATGAACGGAATACTTGGACTTGTGTGCGTCTTCTAGCAACAACTCACGGCTTCCCCCAACCTTGGGCACCCACACTCGACCGCTGAACAGTTTCACCCCACGGCTATCTTCCGTTAAGAGTAAACGTTGTTTTGTCATGACTTCCTCTTTGAGATTCTCTTCCAACAATGCTTCCATCTGAGATGTCTTGATCTTCTCAACAAGACTAGACACTAGCTCGATTCTTGAATGGGTATCCTGAAAACTCCCGCTATAGTCCTTCCGACTTAGCGCATCGGCCACCACGTTCGCCTTACCGGGATTGTAAAGAAATTCACAGTCGTAGTCTTTCAACAACTCGAGCCACCGCCTTTGCCTCATATTCAGCTCTTTCTGACCAAAGACATACTTCAGGCTCTTGTGATCCGTGTAAAGAGTACACTTCGTGCCGTAGAGGTAATGTCGCCAAAGCTTCAAAGCGAACACCACCGCTGCTAACTCCAGATCATGGGTTGGATAATTCTACTCGTGTATTTTGAGCTGCCTCGAGGCATAAGAGATTACCTTGCCTCGTTGCATCAACACGCAACCCAATCCCATCTTTGAAGCGTCGCTGTACACCACGAAATCTTCCGACCCTTCAGGTAACGTCAAGATCGGAGCTTCACACAACTTCTTTTGAAGGATCCGGAACGCCTTCTCTTGGGTCTCAGTCCATTCAAACTTCACATTCTTCCGAGTCAGAACTGTCAAGGAAGAAGCAATCTTCGAAAAGTCTTGAATGAATCTTCTGTAGTATCCCGCCAGACCTAAGAAACTTCGGATCTCAGACGGACTCTTAGGAGGCTCCCAATTCATCATAGCTTCAATCTTGGAGGGATCTACTTTCACTCCGTCTCGAGTGACTACGTGCCCCAGAAATTGTACTTCTTTAAGCCAAAAGTCGCACTTGGAAAACTTGGCGTACAATCTCTCTTTTCTCAACACTTCCAGAACTTCACGCAAATGCTGCTCGTGCTCTGTCTCACTCTTGGAGTACACGAGTATGTCGTCAATGAATACAATGACCGACTTGTCGAGGAATGGTCGGCACACTCTATTCATCAAGTCCATAAACACCGCTGGTGCGTTCGTCAGGACAAAAGGCATTACAAGGAACTCGTAATGGCCGTAACGCGTTCTGAAAGCCGTCTTCGGAACATCTTCTTCTCTCACCTTCACTTGGTGATAGCCTGATCGTAAGTCGATTTTGGAGAAACAACCCGCTCCTTGAAGTTGATCGAACAAGTCGTCTATTCTCGGAAGCGGATACCTGTTCTTCACTGTAGCTTTGTTCAACTCACGATAGTCGATGCACATTCTCATTGTGCCATCCTTCTTGACAAATAAGACCGGAGCTCCCCAAGGTGACGAACTCGGTCTTATGAATCCCTTCTCAAAAAGCTCTTGGAGTTGTGCTACCATCTCTTGCATCTCCGACGGTGCTAAACGGTAAGGTGCTTTAGCGATCGGTGCAGCGCCTGGCACGAGATCAATCCGAAACTCTACCTGACGATCGGGTGGTAACCCGGGCAAGTCGTCCAGAAAGATATCTGGAAACTCACGCACGATCTTCACATCTTCCAGCTTGGATTTCTCTAACTTGGCATCAATCACATAGGCTAGGAAAGACGAACATCCTTTTACTAAACACTTGTGTGCTTTTGCCATTGTGATTATTGCCACTTCACCTTTTCTCTTTTCACCATAGATGACCACGACCTCTCCAGAGGGGTTGGGAAGTCGAATCATCTTCTTGGAACACACGAACTCGGCCTGATTGTTTGACAACCAATCCATACCGATTACAACATCAAAACCCCCGATTGACATTGGTAGCAGATCGATCAAGAATTCTCTCCCTTCGATGCTAAGAGCACACTTCTTCAGAACTTCGCGGATCAGAACTTGCCTACCATCTGCTATTTCTACCACTAATGCATCCTCAAGACTAGTAGTGGGCATAGAAATTTTCTGACGGAACAATTCAGATACGAAAGAAAAACTAGCACCCGTATCGAATAAAATACGAGCAGGTACAGAGTTTATAAGAAAAGTACCCGATACCACATCAGCGGATGCCCTAGCCTCTTCGGCCGTCATCTGAAAAGCTCGGCCCTGAACCTTCGGAGGGTTCTCCTTCCTTGCTGGCGCGCTACCCGACACAAGCTTCGGGCAATCTCTATTTACATGCCCCGGTGCCTTACACTCGTAACAGACGATTCCACTGACCGGGCAATCTCTGACAGTATGACCGAGCTTCCCACACTTATAGCAAACTTGAGAATTGTTGTAACAGTTACCGTGATGCTTGGTTCGACACCTCGGGCACCACTTAGCTTCCTGATAACTGCTGAAGTTGCGGTTTCCAACAAAAGGTCGGGTCCGCTTGGGAGGTACTGAACTGTTCTCCCACTTTCTCTTTTCAGGCACCACCACTGCCTTCTCAGATTTGCCCTTCGCGAACATCTCTTCCATAAATTGAGCTTCCTCCACCATCTCTCGGAGGTTAGAAGCCTTGAAATTATGGACCATTGATTGCATGTCCGCAGGCAAGCCGTTGAGATAAGCTTTCATCTTGTCTTTCTCTGTTGGGGCAGCATGCCCCACCAGACCAAGTTTCTCCATAAACTGACGGGTGTACTCCCTCACCGTCAGGCTTCCCTTTACCAAGGACCAGAATTCTTTCTCAATTCGGTCCATGGTCCTCTCGTTGCAGAACTCTTCTAGCAGCTTTTTCTTGAACTCGGCCCACGACAACTGAGCCAGTACTTCCGGAGATAGAGTGGATTGGATGATATTCCACCAGATGAGTACAGTGTCCCTCAGCAATTGGGTATCAAACCGCACCCTCTGACCATCACCACATTCGGAAGAGCCAAAAGCTTGCTCAACCGCTCGGATCCACTTAACTCACACCACCGGGTCGTCAGAACCGAAGAATTCTGGCGGTCCGCAGCCTAGAAAGGACTTATAGGAACAACTCTTCCTGTTCCCCGGAGCTTCAGAACTCCTGTGCTCTACTGCCGTGACCCTTATACCATCATCACCAGAACCTACTACGACATTCTCTACCACCGTCTCGCTTCTCCGATGGTTTACGTCGCAGTCCTCCATTGCTTTCAGCAGAAACTCTTGCTGCTTCGCCATCTCTTACCTCATCGCCAACATCACGCTGGCCAACAACTCTGACTGGGGATTAGCATCCCCGATTACTGGGTGGGACGAAGCCAGGTCTACTCTCGGAATGACCTCTGGCCCCCCACCTAGTACTTGCTGAACGGGTAGTCGAACGATAACCTCAACTCCTTCCGGCTGACCCGCTGTAGAGGATGTCGCTTCCTGACCATCAACACGAGCACGCGGTCTTCCACGCGTACCTACCATTCTGAACTGCTACACAGAGCAGTGGAAGAGATAAGAAAAGATAGAAAAACACGAAGGGAAAACGTACTACCACATTACCAAATGTCATATTAATAGCAATTCAAGGACTCTTACGTACAATACCCTCATAATAACATTAGCTAAGTGAAATTATGAACATACAACACATAATAGTTCTTGTCACCACTACTACAACGCTTGATAAACGTACTTTCCGTTGACTCTAAGACTAACCCATCTTAGGAGCTCTACCCAAATCTCGCGGATCAATTCTTAGCATACGCAGTCTAAGTCTAGACATCTTACATTCATGCCTAGTTCGCTTAAACTAGAGCTCTGATACCAACTTGTAACATCCCAAAATTCAGAGTAAATTAAAACCTGGAAACCTGACAATATAACGAATGTAAAACCATAACTTTTCATAAATGGGATCAGTCCTCCAGACTATACAATCCTATACAAGGATTTCATCAAAAGAATGGGACTTAACAATGCCCAGCAATAATACTAATCAATCCCAAAAACCTCGAGACTCAAAACTCGTCTCTCCAAAAACCCCGGCAACCCACCGCTAATGGAAACCTGATACACATACCATTTGAGAAAAAGTGTCAGACTTAAAGCCTGGTGAGAACATACAGTTTATGAAGCTCAAAAGATAAACATTTGCATCAAGATAACATTTCCAAAGAGATTAAGTTTACAATTTAGGTCCTCTCCATAATCGGGATTTTTCATTATAAACATACCACAAAAGGACCGAAAACAAATATTTTACCAAGAATCGTGGCGTAACACAAAGTTAGGCCAACAATCCGAGTTACGAGCTAAACCAATTGGAGTCCGCGGATACGAATCACAAAGTCCGTGCTTCAACGTGAGATCAAGCCCCAAGCGCAAAACCAAGGTATACTCCTTCACTAGGATCACTATGAACCATGGCTAGTATTCGGCCTCACATAACCGTACCAAGTTGCCCCCGAGGAACAAGTGATCCATAGCTACAATTCTGGGGAATGTAACATCCCAACAAAACAGTCTACTCCAAAACCTAGGGATCCACTAGTAATGGTAAGGACTCGTCACAACAACATATGTGACCAACCATAAATAAACATATGGTTACAAACACATTTTTATAAACAAAATGCTATTCCCAGTTCAACTTCTGGTAAGAATGAAAACCATTTAAAGAAGTTCCTTTGAATATTTCTTTCGCATAAACGCACAGGTAAAACATCATTTTACGTTTAAAAATAAGATGAGATCAAAAAGGTAACTTTTGATATGTATACCGTTTAAAATGATAGTAGGAACTCACCTCTGTTTCCTTCTTCTTCACGAGCGCTACCTATGATAACACCGAAAGAATCGGTAAGTCGAAATACAGATAAACCTCTCGTCATTTGAATAGGACTCAAAGACACAGAAGCTAACAACTTAGCATAACCTAAACCGGTCAAATGACAACTCCGGTCTACAACAACACCGGTCGAACGACCTCCGGTCGAACCACCTCCGGTCGGGCACAACCCCCCGGTCGAAAGCATTCGTCCGGTCCTTCACTCATTCGGTCGAACGCTCATCGGGTCAAAGGACTACCGGTCGAATGACCATCGGTCCTTTGCCCATCCGATCGTCTTGTTCATCAAGAACAGTACGATGCAGAACCCAGATTCAACCCAGATCCAAATGAGAAATACTCAGATCTCAAAATGGAACGGTTCAAAATCTTCACAACGAGATTCTACACGGCTAAAAGCATTCAGATCAAAGCATTAAGCTAGATTCGTACCTCGATTGTCCGAATCAGTCGATCACTTTTCACTGCTCTTTCTCCTTCTCTTCTTTCTCTCTGGCTTCTTTGATAAGAGATTAGATCAAATGAGATATCATAAATATCTCAGATTTGATTTCTATATATATAACCCAAGTTACACTTTGCCCCCTTGAACTTTGGGTAAAGGTCAACTTCTCACCCAATCCCAAAATTCAGGGTGTTACATACTGCTACTTCAAATAGTACTGCTGACAGAAATAATGTTGCTGCAAGCAATACTACTACTAACAATGTTAGTACTGCTAATCCAATTAGTACTGCTAATGAAGTTAGTACTGCTAACAAAATTAATACTGCTAATCCAATTAGTACTGCTAATGATGTTAGTACTGCTAACAAAGTATTCAAGCCATAAGATTCCCCAGTCTGAAAAGCTCATCAAAACTGATTGTGAATATGTTGATGAGAATGGGAAACCCAAGACCACTTTGGCTTGGGTTCCTAATAAAAACTAACTATTCCACTTTATGTGCAGGGCAACCAACAACAAAAAGGGAAGAGCCTTTGGCATATTGATAGTGGTTGCTCTAGGCACATGACAGGCAACAAGTCCTACCTACAAAACTTCAAAAAAATTGATGGAGGACATGTTGCATTTGGTGATAATCCATCTGGAAGAAAGATTAGTGGAAAAGGTATTGTGTCAAAGGGTAAGATGACCTTTGAGGATGTCTACTATGTTGAGCAATTGAGATACAACCTGTTAAGTGTATCACAGGTTTGTGACAAGAAACATAGTATATTGTTTACTGATACTGAATGTATTATCCTTGCTAAAGGGTTCAAGGTAGTTGATGAAAGTATGATACTATTGAGAACACCAAGAAAAGACAATGTATATTGTTTGGATTTAGAGAATGTATCTAATGATTCATCATTTAATTGTCTATTTTCAAAAGCTTCTGTTGATGAATCATCTCTTTGGCACAGAAGGATATGTCACATGAACTTTAAAACAATGAATAATCTTGTGAAAAACAACCTTGTAAGAGGTTTACCACAAAAGGTATTTTCATGTGATGATCATTATGTTGCATGTCTTAAAGGCAAACAGCACAAAACTTCTCATAAGTCCAAAGAGATAAATACAATCTCTTCACCTCTTATTTTATTGCATATGGATCTGTTGGGTCCTACAAATGTGATGAGTATTGGCAAGAAATCTTACTGCTTAGTTATTGTTGATGATTTCCCCTTTCTACTAGTCCTAAGATGGAGAATGTCACAACCGAAAACGGATCAAAGGTCTACAATTCACAGTACAGAGCTCTAACAGAACTCCCAAAAGATTGCAATACATCCACCAGTAAAGATCCGATTAACATATTTACATATTAAATATTTACATAACAAAAGCCTTGAATAAGCAACTAGTCTTTAAGCATCCTAAACCATCTCGTCCGTTCATCCTGCCTCTGGGTTAGATCCTGAACCTGCCGAGGTAAAACAAAACAAGCCTCAGCTGAGCAAAATTGCCCAGTGAACGAATAATAACACAAGAAATACCAAATAAGAAGTAGGTAACTGAAAGAAAACCTTACGATATAGAGTTGGAAGCGATTTAAGTGTAAATCTCAAGAACTGAAACCAATATAATTAAAGTTCAAAGCAAGATAAACATCCATATCATTAAGATATTTTGTACCCGATGGATGATCAGTCCAAACAGGCGTCATAATGGAATGGAAGTGTTGGGCACTACACCGCCTCATTCCCCGGTAACCAAAGGTATCTGGTATTCGGCTCTATCCGGTAACCAACATAATTGGTATTCGGTTCTATACGGTAACCAACATAATTGGTATTCGGTTCTATCCGGTAACCAACACATAATTGGTATTCGGTTCTAAGGATGCATCCAACGTTCTCTATATGGCTCGGCCATAGCCTTCACGAGAACGCCATGACTATTTTAGCCATCATGGAGGCGTCTCAACATTCGTGCCCCGAATGATGAGCCTAGTCAAAACGAAATTCAATAACCAAATTTGATGAATAAACTTTGGATAACAAGTTCAACAAACTCATTGATATTTATAATTCAAGTAATCGGAAGGAATTTAAAAACATACCGGTCTCGAGTCAAAATTCCCAAGGACTCAAATTCATTAAACGAAACATCATATAAAACATAAAAATATTCCGGATAACCGCTTGATAACATCCACTTTTGTGGGTGTATTTCATGAACAAGATCTATGGAATGGGTAATCATCACAATTGATAACCCACGTATTGAAACGAATTAGATATTCGTACCTTGAAGGTGTTTTAGAGACGATCACACGAAATTTGATGCCTAAGAACGGTTTTCTCCTTCCGGTTTACCTACACTTATTAATAAATGCTTTTAGATGATTTCCGGTAACAATTCTTATCAACTTCAAGTTCCTACAAACCCTTTCATTTTAGAAAGATTATACGGACCTTCAAACATGCTTACAATACCCTTATGACACTTAATAAACACTTAACACAATCTTTAGGGCCTTAAACCACATTTGCAAAAAAATCCAAATTTACACATTCCAACAGTAGCTAACAGCTTCTGTACGCTTAAAGTTCAAGTCTTTTTCTCATTCTTAAAGGCTCAACCAAATTTTCTTATAAACATGAAAGTTGTGCATAATTCTCTTAGGATTTCACAGAACCTGAATTCACATCAATTGGAGCTCTGCTCTATTTTCTACAGAATTAATACCAACAGTGCGCATTTTCGAGTCTGTGCAGAACAGTTCTGGAAAATCAGTGATTTCGAGTCACTTAAAGTCCGAACTAGACTTTGGTGTAAACTACAAAGTTGAACTACACACAGATACCTTTCTGTCGATATAAAGAACACCTCATTTGGATAAATGGTTGAGTTTATACGAATTTTTAAACTTACCACAATGAATCTGTCACTTCCAACAGCACCAAACTTGAAGAATTTCCACCTCAATTCCTCAATCTTCAACCTATTATTCATAGATAAACTTAGGGTTTAACCCATTTTGCCCAAAATTGAAGTAATCAACAAAATTAACCATGAACATACCTTAACTTGAGCCCCTAGTTCCATTTCTAACACTATATCTTCAAGAACATCAAAGATTTAAGGAGATTTTTAGAGATTTTGAGATGAATTAAGGGTTTTCTAGAGAGATGATGGAGAGTTTGAGAGCTAGAGAGAGAGAATAAATCTGATAATGGGTCTTGAAATAAAAAAAAATCAATTAATTCATATATATATTTTCAACATTTACAATCCAACCCCTTTATCTTTAGCTTATAACAATTTAACCCTTTCTTGACAATTCCTTTACAATGTTGGTCCTAACCAAGATTGTTTCATCCAACATTAGTCCATAAATGAAATCTATAAATATAGACTTGGACTAATGTACAACTCTTAACAACTAAGGTACAAGTCATTAAAGCACGATCTCCTATTTTAAGCACGAATTCGTTTTCGATCACGAAATTAGGTACTAAACATAGGATATTATAATTCTCCCACCCTTAAAAAGATTTCGTCCCCGAAATCGAGTTAGAGTCATGAACTTATGTACCTTCAAAAAGTTGCGGATATTGCTTTTTCATCGATTCCTCTGTCTCCCATGTCGCTTCACTTTCAGAATGATTCCTCCATAAGACTTTAACGAATGGAATCGATCGATGCCTCAATTTTCTTTCTTCACATCCAATAATAGCTTCGGGCTCCTCAACATAAGATAAATCTGGCTCAATCTTTTCAAGTGGATAATCGATGATATGCAACGGATGATATCGATAACCACGGAGCACCGACACATGGAAGACATTATGAACATGAGCTAGTTGGGGAGGTAACGCGAGACGATACGCTACTTCACCAACTCGTTCTAGAACTTCAAAAGGTCCAATATAACGTGGGTTAAGTTTTCCTTTAACCCCAAAGCGACGTGTTCCCCGAAATGGAGAAACTTTAAGGAAAACATGGTCACCTGACTGAAATTCCAATGGCCTATGATGTCGGTCCGCATAACTCTTTTGGCGCGTTTGTGCCTCTTTCATTTTCTGGCAGGCTGTGATCAACTGCAAGGCCTGATCAGCAATAGAGTTTTGAAATTCTGAAACAACGATTGATCATAGCTCCAGTCTTATCTCTACCATCTGGGACAGGCGGTTTTCAAATCTATAGTGATGCCTCTCGAATTGGCCTCGGATGTGTACTTATGCAAAATGGAAAAGTTATAGCATATGCATCACGACAATTGAAGCCATACGAGGTAAACTATCCTACTCATGACTTGGAACTGGCTGCAGTTATCTTCGCACTTAAAATCTGGCGCCATTTTTTGTATGGAGAATCTTGTGACATTTTTACTGATCACAAGAGTTTGAAGTACATTTTCTCTCAGAAAGAAATTAATATGCGTCAGAGACGTTGGCTGGAACTTCTGAAAGACTACGATGTCCAGATCCACTATCATCCAGGCAAAGCGAATGTAGTTGCAGATGCGTTAAGTCGTAAAAGTATGGGATCTGTTTCTTGTTATACTGTTCAGCCGCACTTGATTTCTGATTTTGAAAAGTTGGGTATTGATTTTTATCCAAACTCTAATAGTTTGATGTTGGCTAGCCTTTCGATTGAGCCAAATTTGATTTCACGAATTAAGAAAGCCCAACAAAATGACGGTGGTATTTGGTCTCTTGTACAGAAAATTTATAATGATCGGAATTCTGAATTTCGCGTCGATGACCAAGGTATAGTTTGGTTTCGAGATCGTTTGTGTGTACCCGATGATCTTGAATTAAAAGAAGCTGTATTAAATGAAGCTCACAATTCTCCCTTCTTAATTCATCCCGGTTCTACCAAAATGTACCGTGATTTGAAACAAATTTTCTGGTGGGATGGAATGAAAAGAAATATTGGCGAATATGTTGCAAAGTGTTTGACCTGTCAAAAAGTCAAAATTGAACATCAAAGAGTCAGTGGTCTTTTACAGCCTTTAAAGATACCCGTGTGGAAATGGGAGCACATCTCTATGGACTTTCTTACAGGGCTACCAAAGACTCAAAAACGTCACGATGCAATTTGGGTAGTTGTGGACCGTTTGACTAAGTCTGCACATTTCTTAGCTATCCAGGAAACTTTTTCGATTAGCCAGTTGTCTGAATTATTTCAGAGAGAGATCATCAGACTTCATGGAACTCCTGTCTCAATTACGTCTGATAGAGATCCGCGTTTCACCTCACGATTCTGGAAGAGTCTTCACCAGGCTTGGGGTACACGACTTAATATAAGTTCAGCTTTTCATCCTCAAACGGATGGACAAACTGAACGGACAATACAAACTCTTGAAGATATGCTTCGTGCTTGCGTTCTCGAGTGGTCTGGCTGTTGGGACGATTATCTTTATCTGGTAGAGTTTTCGTACAATAACAGTTACCAATCCAGTATTGGTATGGCTCCATACGAAGCTCTTTATGGTCGTAAATGTCGAACACCTACATGTTGGAACGAAGTAGGCGAACGGGCAATTGAAGGGCCCGAATTGGTCCAAATCACAACTGAAAAAGTTGAAGTAGCCCGCCAGAAAATGAAAGAGGCACAAACGCGCCAAAAGAGTTATGCGGACCGACATCGTAGGCCATTGGAATTTCAGTCAGGTGACCATGTTTTCCTTAAAGTTTCTCCATTTCGGGGAACACGTCGTTTTGGGGTTAAAGGAAAACTTAACCCACGTTATATTGGACCTTTTGAAGTTCTAGAACGAGTTGGTGAAGTAGCGTATCGTCTCGCGTTACCTCCCCAACTAGCTCATGTTCATAATGTTTTCCATGTGTCGGTGCTCTGTGGTTATCGATATCATCCGTTGCATATCATCGATTATCCACTTGAAAAGATTGAGCCAGATTTATCTTATGTTGAGGAGCCCGAAGCTATTATTGGATGTGAAGAAAGAAAATTGAGGCATCGATCGATTCCATTCGTTAAAGTCTTATGGAGGAATCATTCTGAAAGTGAAGCGACATGGGAGACAGAGGAATCGATGAAAAAGCAATATCCGCAACTTTTTGAAGGTACATAAGTTCATGAATCTAACTCGATTTCGGGGACGAAATCTTTTTAAGGGTGGGAGAATTATAATACCCTGTATTTAGTAAACCAAATTTCATGATCGATAACCAAATTGTGTTAAAACATGAAATCGTGCTATAGTAACTTGTACCTTAGTCTTCAAGAGTTGTACATTAGTCTAAGTCTATATTTATAGATTTAATTTATGGACTAATGTTGGATGAAACAACCTTGGTTAGGACCAACATTGTAAAGGAATTGTCAAGAAAGGGTTAAATTGTTATAAGTTAAAGGATTAAGGGTTAGTTTGTAAATGTAGAAAATATATATGATTTTAATTAATTTTTGAAATTTAATGAGTTCATAATCAGACTTCTTTTCTCTCTCTACCTCTCAATTTCTCCTCCTCTCATCCCTAAAAACTCAAATTCCTTCTCAAATCCTTTATGTTCTTTAAGATTGGTTGTTAAAAATGGAACTAGGGGCTCAATAAAAGGTATGTTCATGGTTAATTTTGTTGATTACATCAATTTTGGGTCAAATGAGTTAAACCCTAAGTTTATCTATGATTATAGGTTGAAGATTGAGGAATAGAGGTGGAAATTCTTCAAGTTTGGTGCTGTTGGAATTGACAGATTCATTGTGGTAAGTTTAAAAATTCGTATAAAATCAACCATTTGTCCAAATAAGGTGTTCTTTATATCTACAGAAAGGTATACGAGTGTAGTTCAACTTTGTAGTTTACACCAAAGTCCAGTTCGGAGTGTAAGTGACTTGAAATCATTGATTTTCCAGAACTGTTCTGCACACACTCGAAATTGCGCACTGCTGGTATTAATTCTGTAGAAAATAGAGCAGAGCTCCAATTGATGTGAATCCAGGTTCTGTGAAATCCTAAGAGGATTATGCACAACTTTCATGTTTATAAGAAAATTTGGTTGAGCCTTTAAGAATGAGAAAAAGACTTGAACTTTAAGCGTACAGAAGCTGTTAGCTACTGTTGGAATGTGTAAATTTGGATTTTTGCGAATGTGGTTTAAGGCCCTAAGGATTGTGTTAAGTGTTTATTAAGTGTCCTAAGGGTATTGTAAGCATGTTTGAAGGTCCGTAGAATCTTTCTAAAATGAAAGGGCTTGTAGGAACTTGAAGTTGATAAGAATTGTTACCGGAAATCATCTAAAAGCATTTATTAATAAGTGTAGGTAAACCGGAAGGAGAAAACCGTTCTTAGGCATCAAGTTTCGTGTGATCGTCTCTAAAACACCTTCAAGGTACGAATATCTAAATCGTTTCAATACGTGGGTTATCAATTGTGATGATTACCCATTCCATAGATCTTGTTCATGAAATACACCCACAAAAGTGGATGTTATCAAGCGGTTATCCGGAATATTTTTATGTTTTATATGATGTTTCGTTTAATGAATTTGAGTCCTTGGGAATTTTGACTCGAGACCGGTATGTTTTTAAATTCCTTCCGATTACTTGAATTATAAATATCAATGAGTTTGTTGAACTTGTTATCCAAAGTTTATTCATCAAATTTGGTTATTGAATTTCGTTTTGACTAGGCTCATCATTCGGGGCACGAATGTTGAGACGCCTCCATGATGGCTAAAATAGTCATGGCGTTCTCGTGAAGGCTATGACCGAGCCATATAGAGAACGTTGGATGCATCCTTAGAACCGAATACCAATTATGTGTTGGTTACCGGATAGAACCGAATACCAATTATGTTGGTTACCGGATAGAACCGAATACCAATTATGTTGGTTACCGGATAGAGCCGAATACCAGATACCTTTGGTTACCGGGGAATGAAGCGGTGTAGTGCCCAACACTTCCATTCCATTATGACGC
This sequence comes from Arctium lappa, assembly GCA_023525745.1. Taxonomy (NCBI): domain Eukaryota; kingdom Viridiplantae; phylum Streptophyta; class Magnoliopsida; order Asterales; family Asteraceae; genus Arctium; species Arctium lappa. The sequence continues at coordinate 51,523,739 of CM042059.1, read as the reverse complement.
CTGTTTGGACTGATCATCCATCGGGTACAATATATCTTAATGATATGGATGTTTATCTTGCTTTGAACTTTAATTATATTGGTTTCAGTTCTTGAGATTTACACTTAAATCGCTTCCAACTCTGTATCGTAAGGTTTTCTTTCAGTTACCTACTTCTTATTTGGTATTTCTTGTGTTATTATTCGTTCACTGGGCAATTTTGCTCAGCCGAGGCTTGTTTTGTTTTACCTCGGCAGGTTCAGGATCTAAACCAGAGGCAGGATGAACGGACGAGATGGTTTAGGATGCTTAAAGACTAGTTGCTTATTCAAGGCTTTTGTTATGTAAATATTTAATATGTAAATATGTTAATCGGATCTTTACTGGTGGATGTATTGCAATCTTTTGGGAGTTCTGTTAGAGCTCTGTACTGTGAATTGTAGACCTTTGATCCGTTTTCAGTTGTGACATTCTCCATCTTAGGACTAGATACCAAATCTGTCACACCCCGCTAAAGCGGAAACACGAGGCGTAACAGCTCCGATGCCATAGCACAAGATTATAAACATACCAACATTTACTTAACATTCAAAATACATTACATTTTTGAGAATATAATATCGTCATCGTTTACAAATTCCAAATCTTTTAAACATAAGATACGCTTAAAGCAAAGATAGTCTTGCTTCAAAATATGAGTACACTGGTAAAGCATCATGGAATTACCTTCTCGATTCCTGAAAATCATGAATAAAAATCAAGGTCAACTACAAAGAGTTGGTGAGTTCACAGGTTTTAAGTATGCACAAACCATTTTTATATGCAAGATTAACATTCGTAGAATGTACGTAAAACCAACTTCAATTATTTGATTCATGAGTACCACAACTTAAATTTCTTTATGATAAGTGTATGCAAAGACAAGGTTACGTTGAGCCACTACTAAGCCGTCCCTGACCAATTACAACGCCCCCGATGGACTAACTCAGCGGTGGTTCATGCCACATGTTTAGCCATCTTCTCTAGTATAGTGCACACCTGCTCGTCAGCATTAAGGTGAGCTTGTCACACCAAATAGCGCTATCCACTAATACTATAGGCCCGATTTTCTTCGAGTTAATAGTAGTGTCACGGGGTCTTAACATTAAAAACTCAACACATCAATTGCATACTCATCATATAGCTTAATTTTTCCAAACGCTTTTAACAAAGCTTTATAAATTGCCAATTCACAATTCTTTCAAACAATTCTCATGAATCCTTAAATACGCAATTTAAACATGCTTTTCACCCCAAAATCAATTAAAACGATAAAAGTGGGGCTGTGAATACTCACCTTGATGCAAGCAACGAGTGAAGCTTTACTTTAAACTTAATGAGTTTTGTCACGCCTTAACTTTCCCTATATAAGAGTTGCCATAAGAAACACATTAATACCCTATTCCGATGTCCAACCAATATGTCCAATTGTCCCATGAAATGCCATCAAATAAGTTTCTTAGTCCATAATTATTTTGTCTAAACAAGGTTCCAAAATATAATAAGACATTACTTAAACTTGATACAACTACTTTTCTGGATTCAGCACATGCTGTCCAGAAAGTTATCCGGTAATTTCAACACGGAAACTTAACTTCTCAAGAGAATTATTTAATCACAATTTTTGTGATGAAACTATAATATTTTTAGATTAAATCTGCACTTTTTTATAATTCTTGAATAACTTTTGATACATCAAATAATTTTTGTAAAATAAAGTGTCACTGATTTTCGGATCAGTGACATACTTCACTTGTAACAGGGTTTTGAGGTATCAATTCTTGGAATTAGACAGTGATCCATATATGGATGCAAACCTAACTCAAAATCCTAACATTTGGAAAAAGATTCACTTAATTTGGATGAGTAATAAGGGAGTTATGACCTCTACAAGATAGGTGTATGAATCTGTCTTCACTGGACAGATTGCACCATTTTCTTATAAAATCCATTTAGGTGCCCAAATCAACTCCAAATTCTATGTTTTTGGACTTTGTGAGTAAATGTTTGACTTGTGCTAAAGTCAAAGCAGAGCATCAAAAGCCTTCTGGGCTTCTTCAACAACCTGAGATACCACAATGGAAATGGGATCAGGTATCTATGGATTTTATCACCAAACTACCCAGGACTGGAAAAGGGAACGACGCAATTTGGGTCATTGTGGATCGACTTACGAAATCTGCGCATTTTCTCCCTATAAGAGAAGACTTCAAAATAGAAAGGTTGGCGCAGTTGTACATAGACGAAATTGTCTCTCGGCATGGAGTACCCCTATCTATCATTTCTGATAGAGATAGTCGTTTCACTTCCCCATTTTGGCAAGCATTTCAGAAAGCACTGGGTACCAGGTTGGATCTGAGTACTGCATATCATCCACAGACAGATGTACAAACGGAAAGGACCATTCAAACTTTGGAAGATATGCTACGCACGTGTGCTATAGATTTTGGAGGAAGCTGGGATAAGCATCTGCCGTTAGTTGAATTCTCTTACAATAACAGCTATCACACCAGCATTCAATGTGCGCCATACGAAGCTCTCTATGGACGCAAGTGTAGATCTCCACTTAGTTGGATAGAAATTGGTGATAGTCAACTAATTGGGCCTCACATTATTCAAGAAACCACCGATAAAATATCAATCATCAAGGAAAGACTCAAAGCTGCAAGAGATCGTCAAAAGAGTTATGCGGATAACCGCAGAAAGCCATTAGAATTCCAAAAAGGTGACAGAGTTCTTTTGAAAGTATCACCATGGAAGGGATTAACCAGATTTGGGAAAAGAGGTAAGCTAGGCCTGAGATATATTGGCCCGTTTGAGATTCTGGATAGAATAGGACCAGTAGCCTATAAGCTGAGTCTACCTCAAGAGTTAAGTGCCATTCATGACACTTTTCATGTGTCAAATTTAAAGAAATGTCTGGTAGACAAAGCAATGATTGTGTCCCCTGATGAAGTAAAAGTTGATGGGCGCCTTTATTTTAGAGAGGAACCTATTGAAATTCTTGATCGTGAAATTAAACGTCTTAGGCGCAGCAAAATTCCAATCATAAAGGTCCGTTGGAATTCACGTCATGGACCTGAATATACTTGGGAAAGAGAAGACTTCATGAAGCGCAAGTATCCTAAGTTGTTTGATGATAAGCCCGTCCAGAAATATCAGTCATAAATTTCGGGACGAAATTCTTTGAAGGAGGGGAGACTGTGACAGCTGTCAAACTTTGATTAATGAGGTCAGCACCCTCAGAATAATTTATAAGTTTTGTCACTTTTTTTAAATTTTATTGAAAGCCTTTAAAATAAAAAGTTTCCCCGAAAAATTTAGAAGTTGCGTTAAAGACCCGGAACAATTCCGCATCTGACCGTCACTGTCCAGAAATGCCAAATAAGTGAATAAAAGTCCAAAATTCTTAAATTATAAAAATCAGAATATTAATTTCTCTTGCATTGCAGAATTTTCAAATTTGTCATTTATTTAGCAAAAATTGAGAATCGGGTATTTCGGTTCTCAAATATATCTGATATTCTATAGTTTAAAGCTAGTAATTCAATTAATGGTATTAAATTAAATTTTTTTTTATGTGTTAGTGAGTCACTAGGACACTTGTCCTAAACCTACTTATTTTAATTATTATCTTTAATTGGAAAACCAAATTAAAAGCAATCCACACTCCTCATTTTCAAGATTAACTCCTCACCTCCTCTCCCTCTCCTCTCTCTCTTCTTCGGCCGAAAACCCACCACCACCATCACCATTTTTATTTTTTCTTCTTCTTTTCTTCTCATTGTTAAGAATCAAAAAAAAATTCCAACCAAGAATCCATCACCATTTTGAAGGTAGAATCCAAGTCTTCATCTCCTTTGTTAAAGGTAATCACTTAACACTTCCATTTTTCAAGTTTATAATCAAAAAGTTGTGTATTTCATATCTTTTTATGTAAATGTTGTACAATCCAAGTTTTGGAAGTGAAATGGGATACATTAGTATAAATATATTTGCTAATGAACCATTTAATGATCTTCCAGTGAAACTAGGGTTTCCAAGTGTGTTATTTGGAATTTTGTCAAGAAATGATAATTTTATGAAATGTGGTTTTTGGTCCACAAAATTTTAATAATGTTGGATTGAAATTTATGCATTTATATCAATTTTGTGTATAAATAAACTCTTAGGATGAGATTGTTCAATCTCATATGATTAAAGAGTTCTAAATAGTGTTAAATCACTAAGTTAGTGTTTATGTTGTCTTGCATGTGGTTGAAATTCTTATATTGAGAAGGATTACCTTTGATATTTATATTATATGAGTTTTTGGCTCTTGTTTCAAAGAGTGTTAGTATAAAATGTTCTTATGAAGGAATTTTCTAAGTGCTACATGATTAAGAACATTGTAATAATGTTAATGTCATATTTTCTCTATGTTGTGTTCATGCATGCATTTGGATGAGCATTTTGATTGCAATGAATCCATGATGCATGTGTTAGTTTATCATGTGTTGAAGAGTGAAGACATGGTTTATAATCAAAAACCATGTCTAATGATCACTATTTGTGGTTTAAAATAGTATTTGCATCATTTCATAATCTGTCCAGAAAATGGACTTCACTTCTAGCTTGCATAACTCACAAACCACATGTCCAAATTTGGGGTTTTTGCTTCTAAACTTTAGTTTAGAGTGTTAGCTTTCTAAAAAGTCCAAAAACATAGAATTTGGAGTTGATTTGGGCACTTAAATGGATTTTATAAGAAAATGGTGCAATCTGTCCAGTGAAGACAGATTCATACACCTATCTTGTAGAGGTCATAACTCCCTTATTACTCATCCAAATTAAGTGAATCTTTTCCCAAATGTTAGGATTTTGAGTTAGGTTTGCATCCATATATGTATCACTAGCTAATTCCAAGAATTGATACCTCAAAACCCTGTTACAAGTGAGGTATGTCACCGATCCGAAAATCAGTGACACTTTATATTACAAAAATTATTTGATGTACCAAAAGTTATTCAAAAATTATGAAAAAGTGCAGATTTAATCTAAACATATCATAGTTTCATCCCAAAATTTGTGATTAAATAATTCTCATGAGAAGTTAAGTTTCCGTGTTGAAATTACCGGATAACTTTCTGGACAGCATGTGCTGAATCCAGAAAGGTAATTTTATCAAGTTTAATTCATGTCTTATTATATTTTGGAACTTTGTTTAGACAAAATAATTATGGACTAAGAAACTTATTTGATGGTATTTCATGGGACAATTGGACATATTGGTTGGACATCGGAATAGGGTATTAATGTGTTTCTTATGGCAACTCTTATATAGGGAAAGTTAAGGCGTGACAAAATTCATTAAGTTTAAAGTAGAGCTTCACTCGTTGCTTTCATCAAGGTGAGTATTCACAGCCCCACTTTTATCGTTTTAATTGATTTTGGGGTGGAAAGCATGTTTAAATTGCGTATTTAAAGATTCATGAGAATTGTTTGAAAGTATTGCGAATTGGCAATTTATAAGGCTTTGTTAAAAGCGTTTGGATTTGTAAGCTATATGATAAGTATGCAATTGATGTGTTGAGTTTTTAATGTTAAGACCCCGTGACACTACTATTAACTCGAAGAAAATCGGGCCTATAGTATTATTGGGTAGCGCTATTTGGTGTGACAAGCCCACCTTAATGCTGACGAGCAGGGGTGCACTATACTAGAGAAGATGGCTAAACATGTGACATGAACCACCGCTGAGTTAGTCCATCGGGGGCGTTGTAATTGGTCAGGGACGGCTTAGTAGTGGCTCAACGTAACTTTGTCTTTGCATACACTTATCATAAAGAAATTTAAGTTGTGGTACTCATGAATCAAATAATTGAAGTTGGTTTTTACGTACGTTCTACGAATGTTAACTTGCATATAAAAATGATTTGTGCATATTTAAAACCTGTGAATTCACCAACTCTTTGTAGTTGACCTTGGTTTTTATTCATGCTTTTCAGGAATCGAGAAGGTAATTCCATGATGCCTTATCAGCGTACTCATATTTTGAAGCAAGACTATTTTTGCTTTAAGCGTATCTTATGTTTAAAAGATTTGGAATTTGTAACGATGACGATATTGTTCTTAAAAATGTAATGTATTTTGAATGATAAGTAAATGTTGGTATGTGTATAATCTTGTGCTATGGCATCGGAGCTGTTACACCTCGTGTTTCAGCTTTAGCGGGGTGTGACAGATTTGGTATCAGAGCCATAGGTTATAGGGAATACCGGTTTTATTTTAAAAACCACACACTATAACCTTTTACAAATAAAGTTTTCAAAATTAAGGTACGCTGTAGTATAACTAAAATGTGTTTCACATTATCATATTTTAACTTAAACAAAGTTTGATCACCTTTGTTTAATTTAAGTGTGTATAAAGGGGACATGGATTGGCTATACTAGGAATTACTAAAAATAGAAACTTTTTGATACAAAAATGAGAAGCATGATTGTTATGTGAGTTTGCATGGTACTTTTGATTATTAATAAAAATTATAGCATGATTGACAATTAAACTTTATTAATTATCACAGTCATCATGTCTCGATCACCATCACACCGAGATCAGTCGCTTGACGATTATGACCTATCCGAGCACGAATACACTGATTCTGATCGATCACCGGAGAGATCGGTCACCCCCACTTTGGAGCCGACTTCACTCGTTCCACGTAGGGACGAGGCGGGGCCTTCTCGACTTAGGAGTCGGAGGGTATCGCCACCGCCATGTGCTGATATACCAATGTCTCAACCAACTGGTATGACAACATTAGAAAACTACTGGGTTTCGGGTATGGCTCGAGAAGTAGAGAGGGTTAGAATGGAAGTAGACCATCATGAGCATTCCATCGATGCACTCATGATGATAATGAATTCTAGTGATCAGATCCTAAATGGACTTATATCAATGGTGAGTGCGGACGATCAAGCTATGAGTGGAATTATGAGGGAACTAGTGGAAACTAGGGCGATGGTAGCATGGTTGCACACTTGCTTATCGGTGGTGATGGGACTTTTAGTGGTTGTGATAGCGTGGATGATGGTGTCATTTTTCGGACATTAGTAGCGTGGTTTACTTATGGATATTTGGATAACTAACTTTCTTTTGAAGATGTGTAACTCGTCATATTAGTACATTATTAAATAGCTTGACTATTATTTTTGGATGAATGTTGAATGTATGGCGTAGTTTTGTAATGATAATGAATATGTTTATGTTATATTGTTTATGTATGTTTAAGAATTGTGAATTTCAATTCCATAAGGTTGATTTTTGATGTATGATCAATCAAATACAATTTATATTGTATTAAGATTAAGGGATAGAAATAAGGGAAATAAGAATTTGGAATTAAAAATTGACATTGCTTTAAAATAAATTGTGCAATAGAATTATGCCGCCAAGGAGAGAAGATCCTGAGATTGCACGACTCGTATCCGAGCAAATTTTAGCTACACTTCCTAACATAGTCAGTCAGATAGCAGAAATGCTAACCAACCTAATCAACCAGGAGTCGGTGCAAATATAGAAAAAGAATGTACCTATAAGACTTTTAGGTCTTGTAATCCAAAAGAATTTCAAGGTACCGAAGGAGCGGTTGGGTTATTATCTTGGATTGAAGGAATGGAATCCGTCCTTCACATAAGTAAATGTTCGGAAGCAAATAGAGTAGAATTCGCAGCTTGCTTACTACAAGGGAGAGCACTGACGTGGTGGAACACTCAAGTGCAGACTAGAGGAAGAGAAGCAGCTAACAAACTCACTTGGGAGGAGTTTAAGGAAATGCTTAGGGAAGAATATTGTTCAAGAAGCGAAATGCAGAAACTACAAGCAGAATTATGGGAGCATGAAATGAAAGGAAATGACATTGAAGCGTACACGGCACGATTTCATGAGCTGGCGAAGATGGTGCCACATCTGGTTACGCCAGAAGAGAATCGGGTAGACAGATATGTCTGGGGTTTAGCTCCAGAAATCCGAGGTGATGTGACCTCGGGTAATCCAAAAACCATTCAGGAGGCGGTAAGTCTGGCAACCAAGCTCACCAATAATGCCAATCGATCGGGGCTTTTCTTTCGCGATTCAGTGAAAGGAAAAAGGAAGGTCGAGGAAATTTCAAGGAGACCATTTGACAGAAGAAGGGGGAAGGAACAGAGAATGGTGGGTAATTATGGAATTCAAACTCAAATAGCCGATAAAGGAAAGGAAGTATACCCGAGATGCGACAAGTGCAATAATCGACATTTCGGAAATTGTGTTATTTGTCTCAAATGTAACAAAGGAGGTCATTATGCGAAAGATTGTAAGTTTGGGGGAAAGCGAGCTTGTTTTGAATGTGGGAGTCAGGATCACTTTAGGAATGCATGTCCTAAGTTTGTCAGAAGGATGAACGCAAATCGGACTCGACCGGCAAACCAGAGGAATCAAAAAGGTCAAGCACGAGGCCGAGTATTTGAAATTGGAGCGGAAGAAGCGAGACAAGATCCGGATGTGATCACAGGTACGTTTCTCTTAAATAATCATCGTGCATCTGTATTATTTGATTCCGGAGCAAATAGAAGCTTTGTGTCATTAAGTTTTAGATCAAAAATTAATCAAATGCCCCAAAAGCTAAAAGAAACTTATGTCATTGAGTTCGCTAACGGACAAGAGGTTAGGGTTGATGATGTATTTTCGAATTGTACCCTGAGTCTAGCTGAAAAGGAATTTAAGATAGATCTAATTCCAATAAATTTAGGAAGCTTTGACGTAGTTGTGGGCATGGACTGGTTGTCTAATAACCAAGCGGAAATATGTTGCTCCGAAAAGGCTCTTCGAATTCCGTTACCTCAAGGAGAAGTACTTATAGTATACGGAGAAAAATCCAAAAGGAAGTTAAGAATAGTATCCTGCATGAAGATGCAGAAGTATTTAAGGAAGGAATATGTTGCGTATTTAGCTCATGTAGTCAACAAAGAGATCAAGGAGAAGTGCTTACAAGATATTCCTGTGGTTCGAGACTTTCCCGAAGTATTTCCTGAAGATCTACCTGGGTTACCTCCACCGAGACAAGTCGAATTCCGTATTGATTTAATTTCAGGAGCTGCACCAGTGGCCAAGTCACCATACCGTTTGGCGCCATCCGAAATGCAAGAACTGTCTGAACAACTCCAAGAGCTGCTTAACAAAGGATTTATCAGACCCAGTTCTTCGCCATGGGGAGCTCCAGTTCTTTTTGTTAAGAAGAAAGATGGAACATTCCGAATGTGTATCGATTACAGAGAACTCAATAAGTTAACCCTCAAGAATCGATACCCACTTCCTCGAATTGATGATCTGTTTGATCAACTGCAAGGCGCAACGTACTTCTCAAAGATTGACTTACGATCTGGATATCATCAAATGAGAGTGCGCGTAGAGGATATTGATAAGACGGCATTTAGAACTCGTTATGGATATTATGAGTTTCTAGTTATGCCCTTTGGATTGACGAACGCACCGGCAGTTTTCATGGACTTGATGAATAGAGTCTGTCGGCCGTATTTAGACAAGTTCGTGATTGTTTTCATAGACGACATTTTGATTTATTCGCGAAGTAAGGAAGATCATAAGAAACATTTGAAGTTGATCTTAGAACTACTCAAAGATCAGAAGTTGTATGCTAAGTTTTCCAAATGTGAATTTTGGCTTCGAGAGGTACACTTTCTGGGTCATGTGGTTAATGAAAAGGGAATTCATGTTGACCCGGCCAAAGTTGAAGCCATCAAGAAATGGGAAACCCCAAGGACACCAACAGAAATTCGTCAATTTCTTGGTCTGGCAGGCTACTACCGAAGGTTCATAGCGAATTTTTCAAAAGTCGCTCAACCACTGACAGCACTGACTCAAAAGGATAAGAAATTTGTCTGGGAAGAAAAACAGGAGGAAGCATTTCAAATACTCAAGCACAAGTTATGTGACGCACCAATTCTTGCGTTACCGGAAGGTACGGATGACTTTGTGGTGTATTGTGACGCATCACATCAAGGTTTAGGATGTGTATTAATGCAGAGGAATAAGGTTATAGCTTATGCGTCAAGACAACTCAAAGTTCATGAAAAGAACTACACCACTCATGACTTGGAATTGGGAGCAGTAGTGTTCGCATTAAAAATTTGGAGGCATTACCTTTATGGCACTAAATGTACCATCTATACTGATCACAAAAGTCTCCAGCATATTTTTGATCAGAAAATGTTGAACATGAGACAGCGGAGATGGGTTGAGCTACTTAATGATTATGAATGTGAAATAAAGTATCATCCTGGTAAAGCTAATGTGGTAGCTGATGCATTAAGCAGGAAAGAAAGAGTAAAACCAATAAGGACACGAGCTTTGGGAATGTTGGCCCAATCAAGCCTTAAGACACAAGTTCGTGAAGCTCAAGAGAAAGCATTGAAAACAGAAAATCTTTGTTGTGAAGCTTTGCATAACTTGGAAAAAGAGTTTGAATCACGATCAGATGGAGTACGATATTTCAAGAATAAAGTTTGGATACCAAAGGTTGATGATCTGCGATAAATTATTTTGGAAGAAGCTCACGGATCAAGGTATTCGGTCCACCCAGGAGCCGATAAAATGTACAAAGGATTGAAGGAATATTATTGGTGGCCGGGAATGAAGAAGGACATTGCTGAATTTGTGAGTAAATGTTTGACTTGTGCTAAAGTCAAAGCAGAGCATCAAAAGCCTTCTAGACTACTTCAACAACCTGAGATACCACAATGGAAATGGGATCAGGTATCTATGGATTTTATCACCAAACTACCTAGGACTGGAAAAGGGAACGACGCAATTTGGGTCATTGTGGATCGACTTACGAAATCTGCACATTTTCTCCCTATAAGAGAGGACTTCAAAATAGAAAGATTGGCGCAGTTGTACATAGACGAAATTGTCTCTCGGCATGGAGTACCCCTATCTATCATTTCTGATAAAGATAGTCGTTTCACTTCCCCATTTTGGCAAGCATTTCAGAAAGCACTGGGTACCAGGTTGGATCTGAGTACTGCATATCATCCACAGACATACGGACAAACGGAAAGGACCATTCAAACTTTGGAAGATATGCTACGCGCATGTTCTATAGATTTTGGAGGAAGCTGGGATAAGCATCTGCCGTTAGTTGAATTCTCTTACAATAACAGCTATCACACCAGCATTCAATGTGCGCCATACGAAGCTCTCTATTGACGTAAGTGTAGATCTCCACTTAGTTGGATAGAAATTGGTGATAGCCAACTGTTTGGGCCTGACATTGTACAAGAAACCACCGATAAAATATCAATCATCAAGGAAAGACTCAAAGCTGCAAGAGATCGTCAGAAGAGTTATGCGGATAACCGCAGAAAACCATTAGAATTCCAAAAAGGTGACAGAGTTCTTTTGAAAGTATCACCATGGAAAGGATTGATCAGATTTGGGAAAAGAGGTAAGCTAGGTCCGAGATATATTGGTCCGTTTGAGATTCTGGATAGAATTGGACCAGTAGCCTATAAGCTGAGTCTACCTCAAGAGTTAAGTGCCATTCATGACACTTTTCATGTGTCAAATTTAAAGAAATGTCTGGTAGACAAAGCAATGATTGTGTCCCCTGATGAAGTAAAAGTTGATGGGCGCCTTTATTTTAGAGAGGAACCTATTGAAATTCTTGATCGTGAAATTAAACGTCTTAGGCGCAGCAAAATTCCAATCATAAAGGTCCGTTGGAATTCACGTCATGGACCTGAATATACTTGGGAAAGAGAAGACTTCATGAAGCATAAGTATCCTAAGTTGTTTGATGAAAAGCCTGTCCAGAAATATCAGTCATAAATTTCGGGACGAAATTCTTTGAAGGAGGGGAGACTGTGACAGCTGTCAAATTTTGAATAATGAGGTCAGCACCCTCAGAATAATTTAAAAATTTTGTCACTTTTTAAATTTTATTAAAAGCCTTTAAGATAAAAAGTTTCCCCGAAAAATTTAGAAGTTGCGTTAAAAACCCGGAACAGCTCCGCATCTGACCGTCACTGTCCAGAAATGCCAAATAAGTGAATAAAAGTCCAAAATTCTTAAATTATAAAAATCAGAATTTTAATTTCTCTTGCATTGCAAAAGTTTCAAAATTTTCATTTATTTAGCAAAAATTGAGAATCGGGTATTTTGGTTTTCAAATATATCTGATATTTTATAGTTTAAAGCTAGTAATTCAAATAATGGTATTAAATTAAATTTTTTTTGGTATTGGTGAGTTACTAGGACACTTGTCCTAATCCTACCAAATTTTAATTATTTTAAAAATTAAAAACCAAATTTAAAATCAAGAGTTCATCCTCATTCTCAAAAATTAACTTTTCACCTCCTTCTCTCTCTCCTCTCTCTCTCTTTTCGGCCGAAACCCTCCACCACCACCACCATCACCATTTTTATTTTTTCTTCTTCTTTTCCTCTCATTGCTAAGAATCAAAGATCCAAACAAGAATCCTTCACCATTTTGGAAGTTAGAATCCAAGTCTTCATCTCCTATTGTGAAGGTAATCACTTAACACTTCCATTTTTTTTAAGTTTATAATCAAAAGTGGTATATTTCATATCTTTTATGTAAATCTTGTACAATCCAAGTTTTGGAAGTGAAATGGAATGCATTAGTATCTATATATTTACTAATGAACCATTTAATGATCTTCCAATGAAACTAGGGTTTCCATGTGTGTTATTTTGGATTTTGTCAAGAGATGATAATTTTATGAAATGTGGTTTTTGGTCCACAAAATTTTAATAATGTTGGATTGAAATTTATGCATTTATATCAATTTTGTGTATAAATAAACTCTTAGGATGAGATTGTTCAATCTCATATGATTAAAGAGTTCTAGATAGTGTTAAATCACTAATATAGTGTTTATTTTGTCTTGCATGTGGTTGAAATTTTGATAATGAGAAGGATTACCTTTGATATTTATATAATATGAGTTTTTGACTCTTGATACAATGAAGTGTTAGTATAAAAATGTTCTTATGAAGGAATTTTCCAAGTTCCACATGATTAAGAACTTATCAATAGTGTTAATGTCATTTTATATTATGTTATGTTCATGCATGCATAAATTAGTTTATTTTGTAATGAGAAGTGAAGACATGGTTTATATCTAAAAACCATGTCTAATGATCAATATTTGGTAGCATAAAATGGTATTCATTTCATTTTAGAATCTGTCCAGAAAATGGACTCCACTTCTAGCTTGCACAACTCTCAAACCACTTGTCCAAATTTGGGGTTTTTGCTTCTAAACTTTAGTTTAGAGTGTTAGCTTTCTAAAAAGTCCAAAAACATTGAATTTGGAGTTCATTTGGGCACTTTAATGGAATTTACAAGAAAATGGTGCAATCTGTCCAGTAAAGACAGATTCATACACCTATCTTGTAGAGGCCATAACTCCTTTGTTACTCATCCAAATTAAGTGAAACTTTTTCCAAATGTTAGGATTTTGAGTTAGGTTTGCATCCATATATAGATCACCGTCTAATTCCAAGAATTGATACCTCAAAAGCCTGTTACAAGTGAGGTATGTCACTGATCCGAAAATCAGTGACACTTTATTTTACAAAAATTATTTGATGTATCAAAAGTTATTCAAAAATTATGAAAAAATGCAGATTTAATCTAAACATATCATAGTTTCATCACAAAATTTGTGATTAAATAATTCTCTTGAGAAGTTAAGTTTCCGTGTTGAAATTACCGGATAACTTTCTGGACAGCATGTGCTGAATCCAGAAAGGTAATTTTATCAAGTTTAATTCATGTCTTATGATATTTTGGAACTTTGTATAGACAAAATGTTTATGGACTAAGAAACTTGTTTGATGGCATTTCATGGGACAATTGGACATATTGGTCGGACATCAGAATAGGGTATTAATGTGTTTCTTATGGCAACTCTTATATAGGGAAAGTTAAGGCGTGACAAAATTCATTAAGTTTAAAGTAGAGCTTCACTCGTTGCTTTCATCAAGGTGAGTATTCACAACCCCACTTTTATCGTTTTAATTGATTTTGGGGTGGAAAGCATGTTTAAATTGCGTATTTAAAGATTCATGAGAATTGTTTGAAAGTATTGCGAATTGGCAATTTATAAGGCTTTGTTAAAAGCGTTTGGATTTGTAAGCTATATGATAAGTATGCAATTGATGTGTTGAGTTTTTAATGTTAAGACCCCGTGACACTACTATTAACTCGAAGAAAATCGGGCCTATAGTATTAGTGGGTAGCGCTATTTGGTGTGACAAGCCCACCTTAATGCTGACGAGCAGGGGTGCACTATACTAGAGAAGATGGCTAAACATGTGGCATGAACCACCGCTGAGTTAGTCCATCGGGGGCGTTGTAATTGGTCAGGGACGGCTTAGTAGTGGCTCAACGTAACTTTGTCTTTGCATACACTTATCATAAAGAAATTTAAGTTGTGGTACTCATGAATCAAATAATTGAAGTTGGTTTTTACGTACGTTCTACGAATGTTAACTTGCATATAAAAATGATTTGTGCATATTTAAAACCTGTGAACTCACCAACTCTTTGTAGTTGACCTTGGTTTTTATTCATGCTTTTCAGGAATCGAGAAGGTAATTCCATGATGCCTTATCAGCGTACTCATATTTTGAAGCAAGACTATTTTTGCTTTAAGCGTATCTTATGTTTAAAAGATTTGGAATTTGTAACGATGACGATATTGTTCTTAAAAATGTAATGTATTTTGAATGATAAGTAAATGTTGGTATGTGTATAATCTTGTGCTATGGCATCGGAGCTGTTACACCTCGTGTTTCCGCTTTAGCGGGGTGTGACAATTTCTCTAGATTCACTTGGGTCTATTTTCTAAGGACAAAGGATGAGACAAATGGACTGATCAAATCCTTTATTCTCAGAGTTGAAAACCAAACAAATCAAAGAGTTAAAATCATCAGGTCTGATAATGGAACTGAATTTAAAAACCATGATCTAAACATCTTTTGTGAGGAAAAAGGTATTGAGAGACAATACAGTGCTCCTAGGACCCCTCAATAGAATGGAGTTGCTGAGAGGAGAAATAGGACACTGATTGAAGCTGCAAGATACCTGTTGGCAGATTCAAAACTGCCAGTTACATTTTGGGCATAAGCAGTTAATACTGCTTGTTACGTTCAAAACAGGGTTATAATAGTTAAATCTCAAGGCAAGACACCTTATGAACTTGTTAACAAGAAGAAACCTTTTATTGGTTTTTTCAAACCATTTGGGTGTCCTTGCATAATTCTTAATACCAAAACTCACTTAGGCAAGTTTGATAGCAAAACAGATGATGGATTTCTGGTTGGTTACTCATCCCAAAGTAAGGCTTACAGAGTATTTAATACCTCTTCTAGAATAATTGAGGAATGTGACAATGTCAAATGCAATGAGAGCACACCAAATAAACTTGGTACAGGCCCTGATTGGCTTTTTGACATTGATTCACTAACTAATTTTTTGGGTTTCAGTTATGAGAATAATGCAGGAACAGGGACAGAATCAATACAAGACAAAAGACAAGAGTTTGTGCTATTGCCAATCCCTACAGCAGATTCTACTGAACTCTGTGTTCAAGAGAAGAAAGATCTTCAGATTCAAAGGATACTGAAACTGCTCAGAATGAAGAAGAGAGAGGTGAAAAGGAGGATCAGCTTTTGACTTCAGAACAGCTAGAACCTGAGATGCCTGCATTGGCAGAAGATGATACTGATGATGAGAACTCCTCAGTGTTTGGTGGCAGCTCTCCTGAAAAGAATGACTCTAATTTGGATGTAGAGATTAATGAAGAGGCTATTCATCAAACAAAAGTGCATAAAGATCATCCTCCTCAGTTGGTGATTGGTGACATCAATTCTCCAATCATCACAAGGAATCAGAGTAAGTTGGGCGGATTAAAAGACATACAATCAGGCTTACTATCTTGCTTTCTATCTCAGGTTGAGCCCAAAAAGGCACATGATGCAATGAAAGACCTAAGCTGGATAGAAGCAATGCAAGAGGAGCTGCTGCAGTTTGTACTACAAAATGTATGGGATTTGGTAGAACTGCCTAAAGGACACAGAGCTATAGAGACAAAATGGATTTTCATAAACAAGAAGGATGAGAGAGAAATAGTGATAAAAAACAAGGCTATATTGGTAGCACAGGGGTACACTCAAGAAGAATGAATTGATTATGAAGAGGTTTTTGCACCAGTGGCTAGGATTGAGGCAATTAGGCTGTTTTTAGCCTATGCTTCTTTCATGAAGTTCAAAGTCTACCAAATGGATGTGAAAAGTGCTTTTCTATATGGCAAAATTGAAGAAGAAGTATATGTCTGTCAGCCTCCAGGGTTTGACAATCCCAAGTATCCTGACAGAGTATACAAATTGAAGAAAGCATTGTATGGACTACATCAAGCACCAAGAGCTTGGTATGACACCTTGTCTACCTATCTCTTGGAAAATGATTTTGAGAGAGGAACCATTGACAAGACTCTGTTCATTCAAAGGAAGAAGAAGGACATCCTGGTAGTGCAAATCTATGTGGACGACATCATCTTTGGATCCACAAAAGATCAATTGTGCAGAGATTTTGAAGAATTAATGCATAAGAGATTCAAGATGAGTTCTATGGGTGAACTTACTTTCTTCCTTGGGCTACAAGTTAAGCAGCAACAAGATGGAATCTTCATAAGCCAAACCAAGTATGTGCAGGACATTTTAACCAAGTTTGGGTTCTCAGATTCCAAGCCTGCAAGCACACCCATGGAGACACACAAACAGATTACTGCAGATCTTGAGGGGGAGGATGTGGATGTTCATTATTACAGATCCATGATTGGCTCTCTCATGTATCTCACAGCTTCTAGACCAGATATCATTTTCCCTGTTTGTGTGTGTGCAAGATTTCAAGTTAGGCCAAAGCAATCACATTTTCATGCAGTCAAGAGGATATTCAGATATCTCAAGGGTCAACCAGATTAGGACTTTGGTATCCTCATGACTCACCACTTGACCTCCTTGCATATTCAGATATTGATTTGGGTGGAGCTAACTTGGACAGAAAGTCTACAACTGGAGGATGTCAGTTTTTGGGTGCAAGACTAGTATCATGGCAGTGTAAGAAGCAAACCACAGTGTCCACTTCAACAACAGAAGCAGAATACATAGCTGCTGCAAGCTGCTGCTCATAAGTGCTATGGATTCAGAATCAAATGATGGACTATGGTATGACATTTCTTCACACTCCTATTTTCATAGACAACAACAGTGCTATTATCATTGTTAATAATCCTGTCAAGCATTCAAAAACAAAGCATATAGAAATAAGGTACCATTTTATCAGAGACTGTAATGAGAAGAAGCTAATTCAGGTTCAGAAAGTACACACAAGTAACCAGTTTGCTGATCTATTCACAAAAGCTTTTGATGTGGGTAGATTCACATTCTTGGTCACAAGTGTGGGCATGATGAACAATGAATAAGTATATTCTCATTCTCTTTATGTACCTATATAGATTCATCCTTAGTTACTTTCATTAAATTGGTGCTATTAACCCCTGTGTGTTTAAGTGTTTCAGATTGTTTTGATTGGATACTGGGCACTTCTCGTTCAGTTAATACTGCTCACTGCATTACTTATAATAAAAGTTCAAAAATGGTTAAGTATGGTTACTACTGCTAGGTGGTTTATACTGCCAGTGCAAAGTTACTACTGCTTGCCTTCCTGTTAATACTACTAGTATGTGTTAGTACTGCTAGTCTGTGTTAATACTGCTAGTCTGTGTTAGTAGTGCTAGTCTGTGTTAATACTGCTAGTCTATGTTAATACTGCTAGTCTGTGTTAATACTGCCAGTATGTGTTACTACTGCTATTATGAGTTAATACTGCGAGTTCGTTAATACTGCCAGGGTAATTAGTATTGCTTCTAACTTACTCCCTTCACATATAAATACCCTGTGTGACCGCCAAATTATAAACGGCTCTTTGAATTTCCTACTAGTGTACTCTCTCTCTCTCTCTCTCTCTCTCTCTCTCTCTCTTGTTCTCTTGAATTCTCTCTTACCAGTGCGTAACCCTAGCTTCGACCAATCGCTCAAGAAGATGGTTGAACTGAAGTTTGTCGATGAACACAATGAATTGGCAATACTACTCAAACCAAAGCAAGCAGAGGGATTTCATCAGATTGTGGATTTCCTAAGATCCTCACACATAGCCCACGCATTAACTGTCAATCCCACAATCTGTGTGGAACACCAAAGGCAGTTTTGGGCAAATGCTGATATTCATACTGAAGATGGCAATCAGGTCATCAAAACTAGGGTGTGTGATAAACCCCTGGCAATCACAAAAGGAGCTATTCGCATTCATCTACGACTAGATGATGCCTCAGGTGTAACCTCTTTACCCAAGGAAGATCTCTTCCAAGCTCTTAGTTATATGGGGTATGAAGGTCCTACTGATGTCTTCAAATTTTTCAAGAACAGATTCTCACCATAGTGGAGATTCTTTGTTCATACCCTTCAGCACGGTATTTCAAGGAAAACAACTGGCTGGAGTGAGTTCAGCAGTACCATTGCTTATGCTATGGTCTGCTTAGCAACCTCCAGGAAGTTAAATTTTTCATAAATGATCTTAAATGACTTACTGTCAAACCTGGATACCAAAACAAAATCTTTTTATATGTATCCCAGGTTTGTGCAAGCTTTACTGAATAAAGAATTGACGGATTTACCTCATTTTAATCAGGTATATGTACCAAAGGTCCCAAAAGGGAAGGTGTTTTCTAATATGAGGATGCATAGTAAGGACTTCTCAGGTATTGACACACCATTGTTCTCTACAATGATGGGTGTGTCTCCTTCCCATGGTGAGGCATCAGTGTCAAAGCCCTCATCTGACAACCAAACTGATGACCTACAAACACCACTCATTTCTATTAACATCCCTCAGTCCCTTCTTAAAAAGCCAACATCACCCATCACTCATACTTATATAAGGAAAAAGGTAAAGAAGGTTTCTTCCCTTCGTGTACCTTCACCCACAAAGCCTTCAAGCCCTCTAATGGAGCATTCTCCATTAGAGAATATCCAAAGGGAAACCACAGGGGTGTCTCCCAACCTCAAGAAGGTGCTCAATAAGGAGAAGGAAGAGCATATGGGCTATAAGGCTCACACTACTGACTTTGCACAAAGTGCAGGGCAGGACAGTGTGAACATATCTAAGACCTTCTCCATGGCAACTTTGGGTGAATAATCATCCAAAGGTCCCAGGTGCCAAGAAACCAAGGGGGTAGAGGGTGCTTCTGCTAGGCAGAAGACCTCTACTACTAAAAGATCCAAGGATCCTTCAAGGGTGGTAAACACACCCAAAGGAGGTGAGGAAAGATATAACTACCAGGAATTGATGGATACTATGGGAAACATTAATTTTGATGTCATCAAGCAAGGCTCAGATATAGAGGAGATGAAATTGGTTATTCTGTCTCAACAAGTGCAAATTACCAAATTGAAGAAGATGGTGATGAAGTTGGTACAGAAAAAGAAAAGAAAGCAATATGTCTTGAAGAAGAGAGGAGATGCTTTCAACAAGGGGGAGAAACAAGATGAAGGGGAGAAACACAGTCCTATTGGTATGGAAGCACAGTATAAGGGGGAACTGAATAAGGAAACAGAAAACAACAAAGCAGCAGAAACATATGAACCAGCAACAGTAACTGAAAAAGAAGTAGAAACAGAGAAAACTGCAGCAGAAACATCATTGGTCCATAGAGGAAATGGAGATTGCAGAAAACTTGGTCAAAGCTAAGAATGACACTCCCAAAGCCACTCAAAAGGCTAAGGGAGTAATAATCAAAGAAGGAGATTTCAAAAAGAAAGAAACAGAGGTCAGTATGGAGGATGCAAAGAAGAAGGGAAAGGAGAAGATGGTTGAATCTGATCAACCTTTAAAGAAAAAGAATCAGATAGAGTTAGATGAAGAAGTAGCCAAACAGCTTCAAGCAGAGTTGGAAAAGGAAGAAGAAATTCAATCTTCCAAAGGCAGAGAGCTTGCACTAGATATGGATAAAAGGTTGAATGAAGAGTTTCAAAAGAGTTTGAAGACTGCAGCTGCTGCCAAGATAGTTACAAAGAAGGCTTCAAGGCAAAGGGTGACATTAAAGCAAAGACAAAGACAACCCTCAAAGACCTTCCTGGCTAATCAAGAAAGGAGGAAAATGATAAACTTCCTAAAAGGAGCTCTTGGAGTTCCTGAAGGAATGTTTACTAACATGGCCTATGGTAGGATAGAGGAGTTGTATTCAAAGGAGATGGCAAATCTGAAAGGGGACTTCACTAAAAGGGTTGAGTTTGAAAGACAAATGAAAGAGAGACATGATATCAATATCCAACAACCCTTCCCTGAGAGTGAGGAAACCACTCCTACATAAGAAAAGGTTGAAGAAAAGAAGGAAGAACATGCTGATGTGGAAGTCAAATCTGCCAAGAGAGTGAAAACAATAGCTTCCAAGAAACTGTCTAAGAAACCAAGGATTGCAGAAGCTGAGAAAGATACAGAACCATCTGTTACAAGTCAAGATGGGCAATCAAGTCAAAGTGCACATCAATCAAGTCAATCTAATGTGCATTTTGAACTTTACATGACTGTAACAGATAATGATCCAGTACAGGCAGATCCCATTTCAGTCCAAGCCCCTGAAATAATCTACTGGGATATTCTTGAAGATCAAGGCAAAGAATATTTCAGAATCAAAAGAATGGGTGATCATTTTGAAGTCTTTTCTACTTGGGGGAAGATAGTCAGATGTTGTTCAAGGACAGACTTGTAAGAAATGTTCAAAGTAGGAATGAATCTGTATGGGGATGTGC
The DNA here is from genome assembly GCA_023525745.1 of Arctium lappa. Classification (NCBI taxonomy): domain Eukaryota; kingdom Viridiplantae; phylum Streptophyta; class Magnoliopsida; order Asterales; family Asteraceae; genus Arctium; species Arctium lappa. The sequence continues at coordinate 51,502,787 of CM042059.1, read as the reverse complement.
TAAAGACTCCAGGGATGAACATCAAGAAACTAGCAATGGAGTATTTATGCATGATGTTCAGTCCAGATCTTGTCAAGCATATCATCAAAGATGTCTTCAATTATGTGGACAACTGGATGCTTATAGAAAAGTGTGGGGTGTATATCTTAACCATTGACAAAAGCTTTCATGAATATTACCTGGTGGATAAGATATATGACCATAGCCTAACCAAGCTACAAGGGATGCTGAAAGCCAAACTCATTTGTCCTCAAGGCTCAGAAATGGCAAGGATTGTGGTTAGCAGGATCATCAATCAAAGTCTGGGACTGGATCCAAATTTGGGCAACAGAGCTGAAGTGTTGAAAGCATCATGAAGACCATATCATGAAGAACTTAACTTCTCCTTCTGAAAAGTTAAGTTAGGGGGAGATTGTTGGGTCTGAATATGCTAAGTATGGTTTATGCTGCTGATTAATATTGCTAAGTGATTACTACTGCTAGTACATTTTAATACTGCTTGAAGAGTTAGTGCTGCTACTTGAATAGTTAGTCCTGCTTGGAGAGTTAGTACTGCTAGTAGTTAGTACTGCTGAAGATTAATGCTGCTGAAGATGGTTAATACTTCTGAAGATAATTAGTGCTACTTCTAAAGATAAAGATGATTTGGAGATAAAGATAAGTTGGAGATAAGACTGAAGATAATTATGGTATTGTTGTTGAAGATCAATTGTATTTTGATAATTATCTTGTATTCAGTCTTGTATATATAATATAGAAGTATTTGATTGTAAGATTTGATTCATTCATATGTTTTGTTAGAGAGAATTAACCTCAAGACTAGTTTAGATCCTTTCTATAGAGAAGTATAGAACGTCTGTTGAGCCTGTTCAACAGATTGAGGTTTTGTGTGTAATCATCAAATTGAATCAATATAAACTTGTGATTTGAGCTTTATATACTGTTTCATTGATTGTTAGTGTTAAAATGTTTTTCCGCAACTTCTTTAACATTGATTCTGAGTGTGTGTGAATTAAATTCTTGTTTGAATATCGATCCTGACATTTGCACAAGGTTATCTTGTTTTTCCAATCTAGACAAATGGTCAGCAACCTGATTATCCACACCCTTTCTATCAATGATTTCCAAATCAAACTCTTGATGTAACAAGATCCACCTTATTAGCCTAGGTTTTGCATCTTTTGTAGAAATGAGATACTTGATGGCAGGATGATCAGTATGAACTTTTACCTTAGTGCCCATCAAATAAGATCTGAATTTTTCAAAAGCAAAAACCACAGCTAAAATAGCTCTTACTGCCCAGTCACTAGCATCACACATTATTTCAAAGGGTTGGGACCAATCAGGTGTTACTACTACCGGGGCAGTGACCAATGCTTCCTTCAGAATTTTAAAAGCCTTTTTACAATTTTCATCAAAATTGAAAGCATGGTCATGCTGCAGTAGTGAACAAAGAGGTTTTGAAATTTTTGAAAAGTCTTTTATGAACCTCCTGTAAAAACCTGCATGTCCTAAAAAACTCCTAATTCCTTTAACAGTTGCTGGTTCTGGTAAATTTTCAATCACTTCCAATGTAACACCTCGAAAATCAGAGTAAATTAAAACCTAGAAACCTGACAATATAACGAATGTAAAACCATAACTTTTCATAAATGGGATCAGTCCTCCAGACTATACAATCCTATACAAGGATTTCATCAAAAGAATGGGACTTAACAATGCCCAGCAATAATACTAATCAATCCCAAAAACCTCGAGACTCAAAACTCGTCTCTCCAAAAAACCCGGGCAACCCACCGCTAATGGAAACCTGATACACATACCATTTGAGAAAAAGTGTCAGACTTAAAGCCTGGTGAGAACATACAGTTTATGAAGCTCGAAAGATAAAACATTTGCATCAAGATAACATTTCCAAAGAGATTAAGTTTACACAATAGGTCCTTGCCACAAACGGGCTTTTCGTTATAAACACGCCATAAAAGGACCGGAGCAAAACATTTTACCAAGGATTGTGGCGAAACACAAAGTTAGGCCAACAAACCGAGTTACGAGCTAAACCAATTGGAGTCCGCGGATACGAATCACAAAGTCCGTGCTTCAACGTGAGATCAAGCCCCAAGCGCAAAACCAAGGTATACTCCTTCGCTAGGATCACTATGAACCATGGCTAGTATCCGGCCTCACATAACCGTACCAAGTTGCCCCCGAGGAACAAGTGATCCATAGCTACAATTCTGGGGAATGTAACATCCCAACAATACAGTCTACTCCAAAACCTAGGGATCCACTAGTAATGGTAAGGACTCGTCACAACAACATATGTGACCAACCATAAATAAACATATGGTTACAAACACATTTTTATAAACAAAATGCTATTCCCAGTTCAACTTCCGGTAAGAATGAAAACCATTTAAAGAAGTTCCTTTGAATATTTCTTTCGCATAAACGCACAGCTATTTTACGTTTAAAAATAAGATGAGATCAAAAAGGTAACTTTTGATATGTATACCGTTTAAAATGTTAGTAGGAACTCACCTCTGTTTCCTTCTTCTTAACGAGCGCTACCTATGATAACATCGAAAGAATCGGTAAGTCGAAATACAGATAAACCTCTCGTTACTTGAATAGGACTCAAAGACACAGAAGCTAACAACTTAACAGAACCTAATCCGGTCAAAGGACAACTCCGGTCTACAACAACACCGGTCGAACGACCTCCGGTCGGGCACAACCCCCCGGTCGAACCATCTCCGGTCGAAGGGCACTCCGATCGAACGACCCATCGGTCGAACACCAGTCCGGTCGAATCAACCCTTCGGTCGAATCAACCATTCGGTCGATTGACCATCGTCTTGTTCATCAAGAACAGTACGATGCAGAACCCAGATTCAACCCAGATCCAAATGAGAAAATACTCAGATCTCGAAATGGAACGGTTTAAAACCTTCACAACGAGATTCTACGCGGCTAAAAGCATTTAGATCAAAGCATTTAGCTAGATTCATACCTCGATTTACCCGAAATGATTGACCCTTCAACACTGCCTTCTCCTGCTCTCTCTCTCTTCTTCCTGACTTCTCAAACATAAAACAGATCAAATGAGATATTTAGAAAATATCTCAGATTTGATTTGTATTTATGTAACCTAAGTTACACTTTGCCCCCTTGAACTTTGGGTAAAGGTCAACTTCTCACCCAATCCCAAAATTCAGGGTGTTACAATCCTCCCCAACTTGGGAATGATTTCGTCCCCGAAATCCAACTATACAAAGAGATGAGGATATCAACGCTTCATATCCTCCTCGGATTCCCAAGTCACATTTGCTCCTCGGTGATGCTTCCACTTCACCTTGACCAAAGTGACTTCCTTATGACGCAACTTCTTAGTCTTTCTCTCTAAGATGGCATCGGGTTCTTCCACACAACGGTTACCTTCGTCAACCCTTAACTCTGAGAGGGGAATGACGCTGTCTTCTACCGCCAAAAACTTCCGGAGGTAGCATACATGAAACGTGTTGTGTATTCTACTCAACTCCGGTGGCAGTTCCAACTGGTAGGCCTGCAACCCTACACGCTTAAGTACTTTGAAAGGTCCGAGGAAACGAGGACTCAGCTTCCCACGTTTTCCGAACCGTATGATGCCCTTCCATGGCGATACCTTAAGCATAACGCGGTCGCCTACTTGGAATTCCATCGGTCGCCTCTTCTTATCGGCATAGCTCTTCTGACGATCTTGAGCCGCTTTCATCCTCTCTCTAATACACTTGACCTTCTCGGCAGTCTCTTGCACGATTTCAGGTTCGGCGAACTGCTTCTCTCCCGCTTCTAGCCAACACACGGGAGTCCGACACTTTCGCCCATACAGTGCTTCAAAAGGTGTCATCCCAATACTCGAGTGGTAGCTATTGTTGTAAGCGAACTCCACCAAAGGCAGGTGAGAGTCCAAACTACCCCCGAAATCGATGACACAAGACCTCAACATGTCTTCCAAGGTTTGGATTGTTCGTTCGCTCTGCCCGTCGGTCTGCGGATGGTAAGCCGTACTCAACTTAACTCGCGTACCAAGCTCTTTCTGAAATCCATCCCAGAAGTTTGAAGTGAACCGACTGTCGCGATCCGACACGATCGACAATGGTATTCCATGCCTCGAGACCACCTCATCGATATAAAGCTTCGCCAACTTATCCATCGGTAAAGTCTCGCGCATAGGCAAAAAGTGAGCGCTCTTTGTCAATCTATCCACTATCACCCAGATGGTATCGTGCCCCCGAAGAGTTTTAGGTAACTTCGTCACGAAGTCCATGGTGATATGCTCCCATTTCCACTCGGGAATCTCTAAGGACTGAAGACTCCCATACGGTCGCTGATGTTCGGCTTTGACTTGCGAACACGTCACACAACGCTCAACGTAACGCGCCACATCAAGCTTCATCACCGGCCACCAATAGTGCAACTTCAAGTCCCTGTACATCTTCGTACTTCCCGGGTGAATGGAATACTTGGACTTGTGTGCATCTTCTAGCAACAGCTCACGGTTTCCTCCAACCTTGGGCACCCACACTCGACCGCTGAACAGTTTCACCCCACGGCTATCTTCCGTTAAGAGTAAACGCTGTTTTGTCATGACTTCCTCTTTGAGATTCTCTTCCAACAATGTTTCCATCTGAGATGTCTTGATCTTCTCAACAAGACTAGACACTAGCTCGATTCTTGAATGGGTAGCCTGAATACTCCCGCTATAGTCCTTCCGACTTAGCGCATCGGCCACCACGTTCGCCTTACCGGGATGGTAAAGTAATTCACAGTCGTAATCTTTCAACAACTCGAGCCACCGCCTTTGCCTCATATTCAGCTCTTTCTGACCAAAGACATACTTCAGGCTCTTGTGATCCGTGTAAAGAGTACACTTCGTGCCGTAGAGGTAATGTCGCCAAAGCTTCAAAGCGAACACCACCGCTGCTAACTCCAGATCATGGGTTGGATAATTCTGCTCGTGTATCTTAAGTTGCCTCGAGGCATAAGCGATTACCTTGCCTCGTTGCATCAACACGCAACCCAATCCCATCTTTGAAGCGTCGCTGTACACCACGAAATCTTCCAACCCTTCAGTTAACGTCAAGATCGGAGCTTCACACAACTTCTTTTGAAGGATCCGGAACGCCTTCTCTTGGGTCTCGGTCCATTCAAACTTCACATTCTTACGAGTCAGAACTGTCAAGGAAGAAGCGATCTTCGAAAAGTCTTGAATGAATCTTCTGTAGTATCCCGCCAGACCTAAGAAACTTCGGATCTCAGACGGACTCTTAGGAGGCTCCCAATTCATCATAGCTTCAATCTTGGAGGGATCTACGTTCACTCCGTCTCGAGTGACTACGTGCCCCAGAAATTGTACTTCTTTAAGCCAAAAGTCGCACTTGGAAAACTTGGCGTACAATCTCTCTTTTCTCAACACTTCCAGAACTTCACGCAAATGCTGCTCGTGCTCTGTCTCACTCTTGGAGTACACGAGTATGTCGTCAATGAATACAATGACCGACTTGTCGAGGAATGGTCGGCACACTCTGTTCATCAAGTCCATAAACACCGCTGGTGCGTTCGTTAGGCCAAAAGGCATTACAAGGAACTCGTAATGGCCGTAACGCGTTCTGAAAGCCGTCTTCGGAACATATTCTTCTCTCACCTTCACTTGGTGATAGCCTGATCGTAAGTCGACTTTGGAGAAACAACCCGCTCCTTGAAGTTGATCGAACAAGTGGTCTATTCTCGGAAGCGGATACCTGTTCTTCACTGTAGCTTTGTTCAACTCACGATAGTCGATGCACATTCTCATTGTGCCATCCTTCTTCTTGACAAATAAGACCGGAGCTCCCCAAGGTGACGAACTCGGTCTTATGAATCCCTTCTCCAAAAGCTCTTGGAGTTGTGCTACCATCTCTTGCATCTCCGACGGTGCTAAACGGTAAGGTGCTTTAGCGATCGGTGCAGCGCCTGGCACAAGATCAATCCGAAACTCTACCTGACGATCGGGCGGAAACCCGGGCAAGTCGTCCGGAAAGACATCTGGATACTCCCGCACGATCTTCACATCTTCCAGCTTGGACTTCTCTAACTTGGCATCGATCACATAGGCTAGGAAGGACGAACATCCTTTGACTAAACACTTGCGTGCTTTTGCCATTGTGATTATTGCCACTTCACCCTTTCTCTTTTTGCCATAGATGACCACTACCTCACCAGAGGGGTTGGGAAGTCGAATCATCTTTTTGGAACACACGAACTCGGCCTGATTATTTGACAACCAATCCATACCGATCACAACGTCAAAACCCCCGATTGACATTGGTAGCAGATCGATCGGGAATTCTCTCCCTTCGATGCTAAGAGCACACTGCTTCAGAACTTCATGGATCAGAACTTGCCTACCATCTGCTATTTCTACCACTAATGCATCCTCAAGACTAGTAGTGGGCATAGAAATTTTCTGACGGAACAATTCAGATACGAAAGAGAAACTAGCACCCGTATCGAATAAAATACGAGCAGGTACAGAGTTTATAAGAAAAGTACCCGATACCACATCAGCGGATGCCCTAGCCTCTTCGGCCGTCATCTGAAAAGCTCGGCCCTGAACCTTCGGAGGGTTCTCTTTCCTTGCTGGCGCGCTACCCGACACAAGCTTCGGGCAATCTCTCTTTACATGCCCCGGTGCCTTACACTCGTAACAGACGATTCCACTGACCGGGAAATCTCTGACAGTATGACCGGGATTCCCACACTTATAGCAAACTTGAGAATTGTTGTAACAGTTACCGTGATGCTTGGTTCGACACCTCGGGCACCACTTAGCTTCCTGATAACTGCTGAAGTTGCGGTTTCCGACAAAAGGTCGGGTCCGCTTGGGAGGTACTGAACTGTTCTCCCACTTTCTCTTTTCAGGCACCACCACTACCTTCTCAGATTTGCCCTTCACGAACATCTCTTCCATAAATTGAGCTTCCTCCACCATCTCTCGGAGGTTAGAAGCCTTGAAATTATGGACCATGGATTGCATGTCCGCAGGCAAGCCGTTGAGATAAGCTTTCATCTTGTCTTTCTCTGTTGGGGCAGCGTGCCCCACCAGACCCAGCTTCTCCATAAACTGACGGGTATACTCCCTCACCGTCAGGCTTCCCTTCACCAAGGACCGGAATTCTTTCTCAATTCGGTCCATGGTCCTCTCGTTGCAAAACTCTTCTAGCAGCTTTTTCTTGAACTCGGCCCATGACAACTGAGCCAACACTTCAGGAGATAGAGTGGATTGGATGATGTTCCACCAGATGAGTGTAGTGTCCCTCAGCAGCTGGGTACCAAACCGCACCCTCTGATCATCACCACATTCGGAGGAGCCAAAAGCTTGCTCGACCGCTCGGATCCACTTAACGCACACCACCGGGTCATCAGAACCGAAGAATTCTGGCGGTCCGCAGCCCAGAAAGGACTTATAGGAACAACTCTTCCTGTTCCCCTGAGCACCAGAAATCCCGCGCTCAACAGACGTGACCCTTATACCATCATCTCCAGAACCTAATACGACGTTCTCCACCACCGTCTCGCTTCTCCGATGGTTTACGTCGTGGTCCTCCATTGCTTTTAGCAGAAACTCTTGCTGCTTAGCCATCTCTTCCCTCATTGCCAACATCACGCTGGCCAGCAACTCTGACTGGGGATTAGCATCCCCGATTACTGGGTGGGACGAAGCCAGGTCTACTCTCGGAATGACCTCTGGCCCCCCACCTAGTACCTGCTGAACTGGCGGACGCACGACAACCTCAACTCCTTCCGGCCGATCAGCTGTAGAGGCTGTCGCTTCCTGACCATCAACACGAGCACGCGGTCTTCCACGCGTACCTACCATTCTGAACTGCTACACAGAGCAGTGGACGAGATAAGAAAAGATAGAAAAACACGAAGGGAAAACGTACTACCACATTACCAAATGTCATATTAATAGCAATTCAAGGACTCTTACGTACAATATCCTCATAATAACATTATCTAAGTGAAATTATGAACATACAACACATAATGATTCTTGTCACCACTACTATAACGCCTGATAAACGTACTTTCCGTTGACTCTAAGACTAACCCATCTTAGGAGCTCTACCCAAATCTCGCGGATCAATTCTTAGCATACGCAGTCTAAGTCTAGACATCTTACATTCATGCCTAGTTCGCTTAAACTAGAGCTCTGATACCAACTTGTAACACCTCGAAAATCAGAGTAAATTAAAACCTGGAAACCTGACAATATAACGAATGTAAAACCATAACTTTTCATAAATGGGATCAGTCCTCCAGACTATACAATCCTATACAAGGATTTCATCAAAAGAATGGGACTTAACAATGCCCAGCAATAATACTAATCAATCCCAAAAACCTCGAGACTCAAAACTCGTCTCTCCAAAAAACCCCGGCAACCCACCGCTAATGGAAACCTGATACACATACCATTTGAGAAAAAGTGTCAGACTTAGAGCCTGGTGAGAACATACAGTTTATGAAGCTCGAAAGATAAAACATTTGCATCAAGATAACATTTCCAAAGAGATTAAGTTTACACAATAGGTCCTTGCCACAAACGGGCTTTTCGTTATAAACACGCCATAAAAGGACCGGAGCAAAACATTTTACCAAGGATTGTGGCGAAACACAAAGTTAGGCCAACAAACCGAGTTACGAGCTAAACCAATTGGAGTCCGAGGATACGAATCACAAAGTCCGTGCTTCAACGTGAGATCAAGCCCCAAGCGCAAAACCAAGGTATACTCCTTCGCTAGGATCACTATGAACCATGGCTAGTATCCGGCCTCACATAACCGTACCAAGTTGCCCCCGAGGAACAAGTGATCCATAGCTACAATTCTGGGGAATGTAACATCCCAACAATACAGTCTACTCCAAAACCTAGGGATCCACTAGTAATGGTAAGGACTCGTCACAACAACATATGTGACCAACCATAAATAAACATATGGTTACAAACACATTTTTATAAACAAAATGCTATTCCCAGTTCAACTTCCGGTAAGAATGAAAACCATTTAAAGAAGTTCCTTTGAATATTTCTTTCGCATAAACGCACAGGTAAAACATCATTTTACGTTTAAAAATAAGATGAGATCAAAAAGGTAACTTTTGATATGTATACCGTTTAAAATGATAGTAGGAACTCACCTCTGTTTCCTTCTTCTTAACGAGCGCTACCTATGATAACACCGAAAGAATCGGTAAGTCGAAATACAGATAAACCTCTCGTTACTTGAATAGGACTCAAAGACACAGAAGCTAACAACTTAACAGAACCTAATCCGGTCAAAGGACAACTCCGGTCTACAACAACACCGGTCGAACGACCTCCGGTCGAACGACCTCCGGTCGGGCACAACCCCCCGGTCGAACCATCTCCGGTCGAAGGCACTCCGATCGAACGACCCATCGGTCGAACACCAGTCCGGTCGAATCAACCCTTCGGTCGAATCAACCATTCGCTCGATTGACCATCGTCTTGTTCATCAAGAACAGTACGATGCAGAACCCAGATTCAACCCAGATCCAAATGAGAAAATACTCAGATCTCGAAATGGAACGGTTTAAAACCTTCACAACGAGATTCTACGCGGCTAAAAGCATTTAGATCAAAGCATTTAGCTAGATTCATACCTCGATTTGCCCGAAATGATTGACCCTTCAACACTACCTTCTCCTGCTCTCTCTCTCTTCTTCCTGACTTCTCAAACACAAAACAGATCAAATGAGATATTTAGAAAATATCTCAGATTTGATTTGTATTTATGTAACCCAAGTTACACTTTGCCCCCTTGAACTTTGGGTAAAGGTCAACTTCTCACCCAATCCCAAAATTCAGGGTGTTACATCCAACTTTGCTTTGTCAACCTCAATGCCTCTTTTGGAAATTAAATGTCCTAACATAATGCCTTCTCTAACCATAAAATGACATTTTTCCCAATTTAAAACCATGTCAGTTTCTTCACATCTTTTAAGACTCTTTTCAAGGTTTTGTAAACACAGATCATATGATGTTCCATAAACTGAAAAATCATCCATGAAAATTTCCATGGAGTGTTCTAACATATCTGAGAAAATAGACATCATACATCTTTGGAATGTGGCAGGGGCATTACAGAGTCTAAAAGGCATTCTTCTAAAAGCAAAAGTTCCATATGGAAGGTGAAAGTGGTCTTTTCTTGGTCATCCGGTGCAATGGCAATTTGATTGTACCCAGAGTAACCATCTAAGAAACAGTAAAACTCTTTTCGTGCTAATCTGTCTAGCATCTGGTCAATGAATGGCAATGGAAAATGGTCTTTTTGAGTAGCTTTGTTAAGTCTTCTATAGTCCATGCATATTCTCCAACCTGACACTATTCTAGTAGGTATAAGTTCATTTTTCTCATTTGTTACCACTGTTACTCCACCCTTTTTGGGTACACATTGAACAGGACTGACACATGTACTACTTGCAATAGGATAGATTATGCCTGCATCAAGCCATTTTGTAACACCCCGATTTTCGAAAGTTATCATTTCAAGTTTTACCGAAACCGATATATTAAGGAAAATAAGATATTTGATTTTGGGCTTGAATCCTTGATTTTATAGTCTTTATGGATGAAGAATTCAATTACGAGTCCAACGGTCCTTTCCGGAGCAAAAATGGAGCTATAACGAAGAAGTTACGGCCGAAACAATGTTAATGAGTTTCGGTACATCTTGCGCGACAGTGCCTTGCGACAGTGACAATGTCACTGTCGCATTTCAGGTTCGCGCCAACCCTCCAGTGCGTAAATACGGGTTTCTTCTTCATTTGGTTATAACTTTCTCATTTCAACTCCGATTTGGGTGATTCAAGTTGCTACGGTTTCGTTTTTGAGAGATTTTCAAGGATATGGAAAGAGATTGGAAGTATATTGAAGTATACTAGAGTATTTGGTGGAGGTAATCTTCTTATCTCTCCCTATTCATCTTCTTCCCCAAAGTTTTCTAGGGTTTCATCCATCATTTGTTCTCCCTTTCATAGATTGAAGGTTTGTAATCATTTTGGTGAACTAGAAGTCTTTTGGTTGGTGAATTCAATTTTGGGTTAAGGTAATCTTCTATTCTCTTCGGTATTGCAAGTTAGGGTTTCAGTATTAGTTGAGGTATTCATGTATATGGTTTGAGAAATGATTCTTTGTGATTGATTATGATTAATTATGGTTGGAACCTTGTGGAACAAGGTTTTGGAAGATTTGGTTTGAAGAACCAAGTTTCTTCAAAGAAAACTCTAAGTGGGTAAAATCTAGATTTAGTCTAAATCTAGCAAGGTGAGTTTACTAACCTTTGTTAAAACTAGATACACATCATTATCTTCTATTTGTTGATTTCAATGCATCTCTCAAATGTTCATATTTAACGTTGCAAGTATTTTGGGGGTTCTTACACATGGATTTATGTATATGAAGGTGTTATTTCGAGATCGTTTACCAGATAAATCAAACAGCAGATATATAAGATTACCAACCTGTTTCTATTACAAAATGCGGATTACAAAGGTTGGTATTGATCTGATTAAGCTCACTTTCTCTCTCCTTGTTCTTGATGGACTGATGTTTTTTCTTGTGTCCTATTTTCTCATCTTTTCCTTACAAGCAAGAGATGGTGATATATATATTATATCACTTAGCTTCTTCAACACACTTCTACCAACTAATAATATCTAGATATCTAATATCTAGATATTATATTTAAAACTAATATAATAACAAAACTAATATAATTAAAGCAAACTAACTTTGACTATTATTACATTTTGGACCCTAGACTATTGTTGAGAGTGACTTGTCAGCTTTTAGCTTCGGATTGCGATCTTCGTATTGGATGATCTTGAATCCAATGAGACTGTGTTCTAACAATCTCCCCCTTTGGATCAAGATCATTACTCAAATGATTTAGCAATACGATCTTCTCTTTTTCAGCACTGAAGATGCATCTCTCTCTTAGTCTTCAAGATATAGTAAACTCCCCCAAATATGTAGATTATATCTTTCAGTTCATGGGGAGAAATTATCTTCAGTTGTAGCTCGGAATTGCTTCAGCAAAGTATCTGCAAAGAAATTTATTTCGAATCAGCATATCTTCAGAATACTTTGATCTTGAAGAATTCATTCTTGGACGTGATTCTTGAAACATGTGACTTAGTTGACTCTTCTCCATTTCTTGGGTAGATCTTCTCCCCCTCTTTTTGATGGATTGAGCAACGAATTCATCAAAGTCTCATGTTCAAGAAATGTCATTCAGTTGGAGCCTTTGATTCGTCACTGCAATAGATATTCATCCAGATCTTTGCAAATCCAAACAAAATAGTCATGTAACACCTGTAGCATTAAACAAATCAGTTAGAAACGCCTGTCAGTAACACTAAGTCACTGTGTGTAACGAATACACATTGGAAAGGAGCTGTTTGATGTTGACTCCCCCAGGGCTTCCATTTAATCATCGAAACACCACAAAGGCAGTTTCTATAAACGTTATGACAAAGAAACTAATTTCTTGTGTGCTCGTGCTTGTGATAGAAAGAAGTAAGCACTTGATGATCGCTTATAAGGCTCGAAATGTGTAAACCACTGAGACAACAGTAAGTTAAACACAGACTCAATGTGCATGAGTGAAGTGTGAAGGTGGGGCAGACTTCCTTCTTTTCAATATCCAGATTTTCCAAATGAAAATCAGATAGTAAATGTGCTGCGTCCCCTTTGAAAATGAAACATTTTCCTTTTAAGAAGAAAATGAGTAGATGGTGGGGTAATTCCAAGAGTTGGCTTGGGCTAGTTGCCTGTTTCAATAATGTTCACCAATGAAATGTGAAACACAAGAAATGTGGCTGCCCGGCTCAGAAAGTAGTTGGTGCAGAGTTCTGATATTCTTTTAACTCTGTTCTCACACCCTCTTTCTTTTAATTATTTAGCTCACTTTTAACCGAACTCTCTTTTTCATGATACCTCATCACTCATTCAACACTCATTTCTTTTGACTCCTCACACCCAATCACTATGGATTAACTTCTTGGGTAGAAATCACTGGTTCATGTGATTCCATTGAAGTTGTGTTAATCCTAACACACTGATCCCATATTTTCCTATGAAGCATATAATGCTCAAAATGGTTCAACTTAGCAGTTAAAGCTCAATTGAATAAAAAAACATTTAAAGTTACACTTCCGAATTATAAAATCTGGTTGAGGAATCGGGAAGTGATTTGAACGTTTTAGAATGATGTTTTCAATGATTGAAAGTTGTCCTTCTTTCAACCATATATGAGATTAAGATGTAGAATTGTACCTTGACGTGCAATCTTAAATCTCATGAAGCTAAGCTTAAAGTCATATGATCTTGTAAGCTTCTCTCAAACTTCTGAAAAAGTCTTAGGTCAAGTCAAAGCAAATTTGTTCACTTAAATTGAAAAGACAAAAAGCAGTAAAACAGTTAAAGTACGAGTTCTGATCAGAAATAATCAGAAGTTATTACCTTTTTACTCCCTCTGAAAGTATGCATCTAAAATATGTCAGTTATAAAAGCATATGATAGAGATCTACAACTTTCCTTTTTGAAGTGAAGATCGTCATATCTTTCCAAAGCATAAATTTCAGTAAAGTATGTACTCCCCCTTGAAGGTTGATTTCCTCGTTGAAGTATCAGAGTACAATCCTTATCAGTTCAGGAGTAAGGTCTTTTGATCATTGAAGTGCGAGTCCTAAACTGTTGTGTTTAGAAGTCAAACTTCGTTGAGGTACGGGTTCTAAGCTGATGTACTTAGAAGCCATTTGTTCTCTGAAGCACGGGTTCTGATCTGTCGTAATCAGAAGCCACTTCTCTTACTCCCCCTTGACGGTAGGTGCCTGCAACACAGAATCAATTATCTTCTTTGGTACCCACTGGTATTTGGGTCCATGTGTGTAAGTTGCAGTTCGTATGGGGGTTACTGAGTAGGAACCATACCAGTAATGGTCTCTAGTCTTGTGAACAGGATCATGTGTATGACAATAAGAACAATAAAATTTCTTACCTGATAACCTGATCATTTGATCTCTAGTGTAAACATGAGCAGGTTTACTTTTTGGCGCATTGTTCTTCTTGGCAGTCTGCGTATGAACACATGAGTTTTTACCTTTCAGCTCATCTTTTACTGGTTTCTTGTTCCAGACCAGTTCTTCTTCTTTGAAGTTGCTTCTTTTTCTGAGATTTGTACCTGAACTATCTCTATTCCTGTCATAGAAAAGATTAGTACTCCGAATATGATTAGAAGATTTCACTGACCTGTTTGAAGAAACAGTTCTGATTGTTGAGCTTGTAGTAAGCTCTTTATTCTTTGAAGAATAACTGTCTCTTTGTTTGATAAGAAGGTCAATCTTCATCTCAAGCTCAGACCTCTTCTTCTTCTCTTTCTGTGCAAGCTTAGATAATTCAGATAGCTTAGCCGTAAGCTTCCTAATTGCAGCTTCAAGGATGCTTCTCTCTTTTTCAAATCCTTTCTTAGCACCCTTCGTTCCATCTGATATAACTCTTAAGAATCCTGCTGACTTTAGATCATTTGCCTTCTTCTCTTTGGCAAACTGATCTCTCTCCGAAATGATTACTTTCTCAAAGTCTTCAACTTTTTGAGAAAGCATTAAACATTTAAGCTCAAGTATCTTCTTCTCTTCAACACTCTTCTTGGAAAGATTTGAGAACATCTTCTCAAACTCTGATATTTTCTTTTGAAGCACGGTGTTCTCAGCTTCCAATTCTTTTGCTTTTAATAAAGCAGGATCTAATTTGTTTGAGCGTTTAAGATGATGATCCACTGATGAAGAAAGATTTTTAAGATCCAATTTAAGCATTGTAATATACTCATCATCAGAAAAATTCATCTTGAAGAATCTTATTTGATCTTTAGAAAAGATAAGTCTGGATTTGCGCTTGAAGAAGAATGTGAAGAGCGACCGGTATGATAATTCTCTTGACCGGATGGTTCTGAGCTTCAGCCTTCAGAGGCTTTGATGATCAGCCTTCAGAGGCTCTTAACTTAAGAGCAGAGGCTCTTAACTTCAGAGCAGAGGCTCTTAACTTCACGTCAGAGGCTCTAACTTCACGTCAGAGGCTCTAACTTCACGTCAGAGGCTCTAACTTCACGTCAGAGGCTCTTAACTTCACGTCAGAGGCTCTAACTTCACGTCAGAGGCTCTAACTTCACGTCAGACGCTCTTAACTTCACGTCAGAGGCTCTTAACTTCACGTCAGAGGCTCTAACTTCACATCAGAGGCTCTAACTTCACGTCAGAGGCTCTTAACTTCACGTCAGAGGCTCTTAACTTCACGTCAGAGGCTCTAACTTCACATCAGAGGCTCTTAACTTCACGTCAGAGGCTCTAACTACACGTCAGAGGCTCTAACTTCACGTCAGAGGCTCTTAACTTCAGAGCTCTTAACTTCACTTCAGAGGCTCTTAACTTCAGAGCTCTTAACTTCACTTCAGAGCTCTTAACTTCACTTCAGAGCTCTTAACTTCAGTTCAGAGGCTCTTAACTCCAACGTGAATAGTATCGACGTGAATAGTATCGACGTAAATAGTGAATAGTGAAATTTTCGACCGGTATCGTTTCTTCTTTTGATAGATCAGCCCTTTTGATTTCGAAAACAACCACTGATTTAGATTTTAATCGATTGAACAATGGTTTGAAAAATGAAGAACACGGAGAGTTCTTAAAAGTTTGATTTTGAATCTGATATCGGCTCTGATACCAATTGTTATTTCGAGATCGTTTACCAGATAAATCAAACAGCAGATATATAAGATTACCAACCTGTTTCTATTACAAAATGCGGATTACAAAGGTTGGTATTGATCTGATTAAGCTCACTTTCTCTCTCCTTGTTCTTGATGGACTGATGTTTTTTCTTGTGTCCTATTTTCTCATCTTTTCCTTACAAGCAAGAGATGGTGATATATATATTATATCACTTAGCTTCTTCAACACACTTCTACCAACTAATAATATCTAGATATCTAATATCTAGATATTATATTTAAAACTAATATAATAACAAAACTAATATAATTAAAGCAAACTAACTTTGACTATTATTACATTTTGGACCCTAGACTATTGTTGAGAGTGACTTGTCAGCTTTTAGCTTCGGATTGCGATCTTCGTATTGGATGATCTTGAATCCAATGAGACTGTGTTCTAACAGAAGGTTACTATGTGTTACATGTGAATATTTTGTATGTTGATGATTCCTTCTTGGAATGCCTTTTTGGCGACCTTATATTCTCACGAAGTATTTGGATGGATATTATGTCATATGTTGGATTTACATGTTTAGGATGGTAATAGTGTGTTCTTGGTGGATATCCGAAATGTTACGGATTGAAATACATCTTGAGACCTCCTAAATGCATTATGTGGACGAACGAAGTCTGTGATTCACTATAGGAATGTAGGTGGGTGACATTTGGAGAATTTCCTAAGGCGGTAGTCTCCTATGTACCTAGACCTCCGCCGTCGGGGAATTTCCTAAGGCGGTAGTCCCCGGTGCGTGTCAGGCATTTGGGTTGCCAGAGAAAGTGGCTTCAAGGTGCATTGCCTCTTTGGGTGAACCGGATTGGAGATATGGGTCTCTCCCGTTGACTCCACATCTACGTGATTAATTGTTTAACTGCTGATAAGAACTGTAAATGTATCTGGCGTGTTTTTACTTGTTCAACTCACTAGGGTTTTTGGCCTAACACTTGTTTGGTGTCGATGTGTATCTCAGGTGTTAGCGGTGTTGCTCCTAGGCAAGGTTAGATGCTTTGGGCGAGAGCTTGGGGATACGGCACTTGGACTTTTGAGAAGCCTTGGGTTTATAGATGACACCCCTTTTTGTAATCTCTTTTCTAGATGTAGAAATTAGATTAGTTGGTTGTCGTTTATTTATCCGTTAAATTACAAATGTGATTAAACAGGTTTTGTACTATTCCCCTTTTTGGGAGGCTCTTGCTATGGCAATCTTTATACCACTTCCCCTCTTTTGGAAAGTTTTTGTTATCCCTATTTTTAGGGTGTTACACATTTAAAAATTTCTTTTTTAACCACTTCTTTCATTATAGGATTAAGTCTCCTTTGAGGCTCAACTGAGGTGAAATTTTTGTCTTCCAAGATAATCTTATGTTGACAAATGGTAGGGCTTATGCCTTTTAGGTCAGCAATGGTCCATCCTAAGGCTTTAGTATGAAGTTTCAATATATTAACCAACTTTTCTTCTTGGTCAGATTCTAATGATGATGAGATAATGACTGGCAACTTCCCTGGGTCTCCTAAAAAGGCATATTTAAAATGGGAGGGAAGTTGTTTTAACTCTAGATCTGGTGCAGCTTCTAAGGATGGAACAAGAGTTTTCTATCCTCACTTTCTAATACTTCAAAAGCAGCAGTTTCCTGAGGGATTTCTAAGTCCAAAAATACTTGTTCTTCCTCATCACCATCAGATTCATCTATCCCCAAACTTTTCTCTTGGCACCAAGTCTCAATCAAACTTAAAGTAGAACACTCTTCTTTTTCTTCAGGGTACTTAAGGTTATTGAACACATTAAAAGTTACTTTCTGATCTTGAACTCTCATGGTCAGTTCTCCTTTCTGGACATCTATCAGGGTTCTTCCAGTTGCTAGGAAAGGTCTGCCTAGAATGATGGGAACATCTTTGTCAACTTTAAAGTCTAGAATGATTAAGTCAACATGGAAAATAAACTTATCAACTTAAACTACGACATCCTCAATCTTACCTTTTGGGCATGCTATGGACTTATCAGCTAATTGGAGAGTAACTGTTGTGGGTCTAGCTTCACATATGCCTAAAGTGTTGAAAACAGATAGAGGCATAAGGTTTATACTGGCACCTAAGTCACATAGGGCTTTTCCTATTTCTTTTCCTCCTATGGAATAAGGGATTGTAAAACTTCCAGGAACTCTCATCTTGGGAGGGATTTCACTAGACAACAAAGCACTACATCCTTCTGTCAGAGCTACAGTCGCATATTCAGTCAACTTTTATTTTTGCTCAAAATGTCTTCTATAAATTTTGCATAACTTGGCATCTGCTCAATGGCTTCAACCAAAGGTATGTTTATGTGTAGTTGTTTAAAAACATCAAAAAACTTTTTAAATTGTATTTCTTCCTTTTGATTCCTTAACCATTGGGGGTAAGGAATGTAAGGACTGACTGGAGTAGGAAGTGTAGTCTTAAGAAGAGTAGGTGCAATAACAGGTTCTTGAGTAGATGTTTGGTCAGGTTGTAGAACAGATTCACTTTCAGTTCTACTGGATTTTGCAGGACTGCCACCAGAGTGTGACACAACACTTACAATACTTTCCTTTGGTTTCTGGACTTGATTGGGATCATCAGGGAATAGTGATGGATAATCTAATCTACTTGGAATGTCTGGACTACTTATAGGCTTATCAATGGGCTCACTAGTACTACTGGACTGGTTCACAGGTAAGGTAGTAGCAGAGTCTGGTCTCATCTTTTTCTTTTCAGGTTCTAATTTGTCTGGTTCTCTTTGGATGTTTTCTAAATTATTTCCACTTCTTAAAGTCACAACATTAACTTGCTCTTTTCCAGCTCTTTGAGGTGTCTCAGTATCACTTGGGAGAGTGCCTACTGGTCTTTTCCTAATCTCCAAAGCCATTTTCCCCATCTGAGTTTCCAAATTTTTAATTGATGCTTGAGCTTGGGTTATGAACCCTTTCATCATTGCTTCCAAAGAAGCAGATGAGTCAGCATGCTGATTGGACTTGCTTTGAAAAGAAGGTTGATGATTTTGATATTGAAAATGGGCCTGTTGGTTGTTTTGATTATTATGGTGCGATTGTGGGTTAGATTGTTGGTGAAAATTAGACTGTCCTTGAGACTGTGAATGAAAATTTGATTGTCCTTGAAGTCTCGGCAACTGATTGTTATGATTGGGACCATTCCAGGAAAAATTGGATTGATTTCTCCATCCAGAATTTTGATTTTGTTTTTGTGAAAAAGGTCCACTTTTGTTGACAAAATTGACTTGCTCAAGATTTCCCGGGCATTGTTCAAAAGAATGTCCATCACCACAGTAAGTACACTGCTCAGAGTTGACAGTAGGGATATGTGTAGTACAATTAGATTGCACAGATGGATTAGTTAGACTTTTAATTAAAGAAGCCATATTAGAAAGTTGTGCAGTCAATTCTGAGTAAGCATCTACATCATGTATCCCTGCTGCCTTCCTAGGTGGAAGTGCACGTGGATCAGAGTAATGTCCGTTGTTATTAGAAATTTTCTCAAGTATGTCATAACCTTCATTGTAGGTACTAGCAGTGAAAGCTCCGCCTGCAGTAGCATCGAGCATTTTTTAGCAGTGGTGTTTAAACCATTGTAAAACGTCTCTAGCTGTATACAGTACGGAATGCCATGGTGAAGGCATTTTCTCAGCAGCTCTTTGTACCTTTCCCAGGCATCAGGAACTGCCTCATCATCCAGTTGTCTAAATGTACAGATTTCATTTCTGGATTTAGCATTCCTCGTGGGTGGAAAATATTTTTTTTAAAAATTTTCTGCCATATTGTTCCATGTGATCACAGAATCTGGTTTCAAAGAATTGTACCAGGACTTGGCTCTATCCCTTAGTGAAAATGGAAAAAGTTTTAGTCTAAGAGCATCCTCAGATACTTCAGGGATAAGAAACGAGTATGTGATTTCCATGAAAGATCTTAAGTGGGAATGAGGATCTTCAGATGGCATACCAGCGAACTGGCCAATGGTTTGCAACATCTGAAACATTATAGGCTTAAGTTCAAAATGAGCAGTATTAATAGTTGGTTTAAGAATCCCTGTATGAAACTGGTTTAAAATAGGGATAACATAATCCATAATACCTCCATCTTTAGAATTTGCTAGCTTAAAAATGTTTTGTTCCTCTTCTTCAAATCGATTTATTAGTGGTTCATTATCATCCTCATTTCTAGGTTCAAAAAAATCGTTCATAGGAATTACCCTAGGACCTCTATTATTGTTCCCAGGAATAGGACCAGGTTGTTCTCCTTCTAACACATTTTCACGTTCAGCCATTTCTGGAGAGGTTAAACCTAACATAGCTCTTTGCGCTCTTCTTCTTTGTCTAAACGTTTTTTCAATGTCCGGATATAATTGGAAAAATTCCCCATGTGGCAATCTTGGCATACACTGGTTTTTGAAAAGGTGGTAGAAAAATCAGCTTTTAAAAACTTTACCTAAGTTTGAAAAATCTTTCAGCGTGAAATCCCCGGCAACGGCGCCAAAAACTTGTTGTGTGAATTTGCAATCCTTTTTGAGATTCACTTAAAATAGAATTTAGTGCAAGTATACACCTTATCCTACTATCGTCTCTTAACAAGTAATAGTGGTACAAAGTATCGGATATCGATCCTCAGGGAATTCAGTGAAAGTTTAATCAGAAAAGTCCAGTAATTAAAAGTCAATTTCAGATGGTGAATTCGAAGAAATATTTTAACGGGACTAAATTAACACTAAGGAAAGTTCAGTTGTGAGAAAAGGCAAAGGGTGCAAAGGTTCATTAGGACAGAAACAAATGATCCGGTAAAAAGATATTATAGTAATCTCATTTATCCCATATTTAATATTTAATATAATCTTTTTAGGAATTATACATTTTTATACATTTAATTAGTCGTCAATTAATTTTTCATCGGTTTCGGTCCTAACTCTGCCTTGCACCCCAAGCTAAGGTTTTAGCCTATCATTGCTTGGTTTTTCTCACAAAAGAATTAAATACTGAAAAGCAGATACTGAAATTTAAAACTACGAAAACAAGGCGCAAGTACTGAAGTTTAAAAAGAAAACTTGTCGCGCAAGTAATTAATATCTGAAGTGAAGACAGAAGTTTAAATTGCAGAGAAGGTAAATTACTAGAAAGTAAATTGCAGGAAATATAAAATGCTGGAAATTAAATTACTAGAAAAGTAAATAAATAAGTAAATTGCATAAATTAAATGTGCTGTGAGTGTTGCCAGATTTGGTAACTTGCGCGGGAAGTTTCGTTTGAAAACTAGAACACTTGCAAAACACGTGGAAGCAATAATTTTACTACTTAGAAAAATCACCGTTTGGCACAGAAGGAAATTAATCCAAAAGAACACCAAATATGACGGCTTAGTTCTAAAAGTAAAATCAAAAGCAACCGAAAGAATTAACGCAAACAAATCTTGAATACTTTAGAAATTACTTGGGATTTGCCTCGACTAATTAATACTAGCTACGTGTTACAAAAGAAAATAATTCCAATGTAAGTCACGATTTTAATGACTAGCTCAACGAAGAAAACAAAGTTGAACCAAGTAACAATTCTTACATAAACAAACGTTTTCAAAACACTAGTAACCGAACAATTTAGAAATCGATGGGAGATCACAAGCAAGGCCACGACCCTAAGATGATGGTTTAGAAGTTTGAAAATGGTTTATGGTAACCAAGAAACAGTTGAGAATGAAATACTAACAATTGTAACGAAAGATGGAATTATAAACTAAAACACTTGTATTCTTCAAAATACATGCAAATGAAATATCAATGTATGCCTACAAACCGAATTGCTTGAGAAATGATGATCACAAAATGCCTTGACACTTGTTTACTTGATTCAAAAGATGATCCAATGACAATATAACTGTTTGATGCACAAGATGATCAAGAGATAGATGATAACAACAATACTTGCAACCTATTTATACATAAATAATACTTAGTCTCCAAGGTAGGTTGTAAGTATCATGCACATGGGCCAAGCCCATGCCTTTCATTTTGACTTCAAAAACCGGCTCCAAGGAGGAGCCCAAGCAAACGGCCCAAAAGTCTTAGAAACAATCCAAGTCTTCAAGCCCAAATGCTTCTAGTCAAAATCCGAGATCAAGCCCATTTTTAAGTCCAATTTCTAGTCTTCATGGCTTCTCCGGTGTCTCGAAAATTCTGAAAAAATAAAAAAGATAAAAATAAATGTAAGAAACTAGACTAAAATTCAGCAAATCGTAAATAAATAAGCAAAACCTACGAATATCCTAAAAGGGTGTAAAATAAGATAAATAAAGACTCAATTCCTAATTTGGGCAAATAAAAGACTCCTAAATGACACAAAAGGTGATGTTTTAGGGTTAATAAATATCACAACGCCTCGAATAGTGTCATTCCGATACTAGAATGGTAACTGTTGTTATAAGCGAACTCCACCAAAGGTAGGTGCGAGTTCCAACTTCCTCCAAAATCTATGACACACGACCTCAACATATCCTCTAGCGTCTGAATCGTCCCCTCGCTTTGACCATCCGTTTGAGGATGGTATGCCGTGCTCAGATTTAATCTGGTGCCCAATTCTTTCTGTAAGCTAGCCCAAAATTCGATGTGAACCGACTGTCCCGATCCGACATGATAGATTATGGAACCCCATGCCTTGACACCACCTCATCGATATAAAGCTTGGCCAATTTCTCCATTGGCAAAGTTTCCCTCATCGCAAGAAAGTGTGCGCTCTTGGTTAGCCGGTCTACAATTACCCAAATGGTGTCGTGGCCTCGCAAGGTCTTCGGTAGTTTTGTCACAAAATCCATTGTGATGTTGTCCCATTTCCACTCGGGGATGGACAACGGTTGCAAACTCTCGTACGGTCTTTGATGTTCCGCTTTGACTTGGAGACATCTCCACATAACTAGCCACGTCTAGTTTCATCACCGGCCACCAATAGTTCAATTTCAAGTCCCTATACATTTTGGTACTTCCGGGATGAATAGAATACTTCGATTTACGGGCCTATTCAAGGAGTAGGTCTCGGTTCCCCCAAACTTTGGCACCCATATCCATCCTTGAAAGAGTTTAAGTCCACGACTGTCTTCCGTCAACGTTTCTCTCTCCTTCGCCATAACCTCAGATTTGAGATTTTCTTCCTTAAGTGCTTCCACTTGACACGACTTGATGTTTTCCAACAAACTTGACACCACGTCGATCCTGGTGAGGGATAATTTGACACTACCATCATAGCTCCTTCGGCTCAATGCATCCGCCACCACGTTGTCCTTACCGAGATGGTAGAGCAATTCACAATCATAGTCCTTTAGAAGCTCAAGCCACCTTCTTTGCCGCATGTGGAGTTCTTTTTGATCGAAGATGTACTTAAGAATCTTGTGGTTGGTAAAGAGAGTACACTTCATACCATACAAGTAGTGTCGCCATAGCTTCAAGGCAAAAACCACCGCCGCCAATTCCAAATCATGAGTTGGATAGTTCTTTTCATGGTCCTTTAGTTGCCACGACGCATACGCTATTACTTTTCCCCATTGCATTAGTACGCACCCAAGCCCCATCTTGAAAGCATCATTATACACTACAAAGTCTTCCGATCCCTCGGGTAGGGATAAGATCGGAGCTTTGCATAATCTTTTCTTGAGCTTTTGCAAAGATCGATCTTGCACATCGGTCCAAAGAAACTTGACGTTCTTTCTTGTAAGTGAGGTGAGCGACGTAGCTATCTTGGAGAAGTCTTGAATGAACTATCTATAATAGCCCGCCAAACCCAAGAAACTTCGAATCTCTGTCGGACTCGTTGGCGGCTCCCTACTCATCATCGCCTCGATCTTTGTCGGGTCTACGTTCACTCCATCTTTAGACACCACATGCCCCAAGAATTGCACTTCTTGAGCCAGAATTCGCACTTCGAGAACTTCGCAAATAACTTCTGCCTACGTAAAACTTCTAACACTTCCCGCAAATGTTCCCCATGCTCGGACTCGTCTTTCGAGTAGATTAAAATATCGTCGATGAAGACAATCCCGGACTTGTCCAATAATGGGTGACACATGTGGTTCATCAAGTCCATGAATACGGCCGGAACATTGGTCAAACCGAAAGGCATCACCAAAAACTCGTAGTGACCGTATCGCGTTCGGAAAGCCATCTTCGGAATGTCCTCCTTCTTCACTCTAACTTGATGGTATCCGGACCGAAGGTCAATCTTCGAGAAGCATCCCGCACCTTGGAGTTGGTCAATAAGATCGTCGATTCGAGGTAGAGGATACTTGTTCTTCACCGTGACTTTGTTCAACTCTCAGTAATCGATGCATATCCGCATGGATCCGTCCTTCTTCTTCATGAACAATACCAGTGTCCCCAAGGTGACGAACTCGGTCGGATGAAACCCTTCTCTAATAGCTCTTGAAGTTGCATCATCATCTCTTTCATTTCCGTCGGGGCCAATTGGTAGGGAGCACGGGCTATCGGAGCCGCTCCCGGAGTGAGGTCGATTTGGAACGCCACTTGTCGTTCCGGTGGTAACCCGGGTAAGTCTTCCGGAAAGACGTCCGGATAGTCTTGCACGACCTTCACATCTTCCACCGACTTCTTCTCTTTCTTCACGTCCACCACATAAGCCAGATACGAAGGGTAACCCTTTGCTAGAAACTTGCGAGCCTTAAGAGAGGAGATGATAAGATTACTCCTCTTCCCTTTCTCCCCATAGATGGTGACTACACCACTTCCCTCCAAAGGCACTTCGATCATCTTTTTAGAACAAAAGATGTTGGCCTTATGCCTTGATAGCCAATCCATACCGATGACTACGTCAAACCCTCCTATAGCCATAGGTAGTAAGTCTACTTCAAAGGGATGACCATCTATTTCAAGGGTACAGTTGTAAAAACGATCTCAGACGATCACTTGATCCCCATTAGCTACTTCTACTACTAATGCATCGGGGAGAACACTAATAGGAGTGACGAATAGCTTACAGAAAATATTCGACACGAAAGAACACGTAACACCCGAATCAAATAATACGCGAGCAGGCAAGGAGTTTACTAGGAACGTACCCGAAACCACATCGGCCGTCTCCTTTGCCTCCTCAGCAGTCATCCAAAAAACTCAGCTTGGCGCCCTCGACAGTTGCTCGACCTTTGCCGTTGACTCAAACGAACTTCCACGGTTGACACCCACTAACTTTGGGCAATCCTTCTTCATGTAGCCCAGTTCCCGACATTCGATAGGACACTCTCGAGTTGCGTGACTCTTCTTACCGCACTTGGCACATCCGTTGGGACCTGAGTAAGACCTTGGATTGCATGGGCCAGAGTGCTTGGTCTTGCACTTGTGGCACCACCGATCTTCACGACAGTTGTCACTGACTCTTCCACTTACAAATGACTTAAATTGACGAACGGGCCCAGATGACCCTTCCCACTTCCGCTTCTCCCCATTCTGCCCTTTCTTTTCACATCCTGCTAGTATGTCATCTTCCATTAGCAACGACTCCTCAATAACATCTTGCAGTGTTGATCCTCTAGAATTTCTTACCGCCGTCCTCATCCCGGCTGGTAACCCAAGTTGATAAGCTTTAATCTTTGACTTCTCATCAGGGACCAGATGTCCCACCAGAAAGAACTTGGAGTAGTCGGTAATGGACCGAGTCCCCTTCTTCAGATTCCTGAATTCCTGTTCCAGTTTGTCTTGGGACCGCTCACTACAGTACTTGTCCATGATCTTTTGCTTGAAAACCGGCCAAGTTAAATTGGCGAGTACTTCAGGAGTAAGGACAGAACGGGTGAGATTCCACCAGATCAGGGCCTCTCCCCTGAGTAGCTGAGAGGAAAATTTAACCCGTTGTGAATCGTCGCACTCGCTAGATTCGAAGGCCATTTCTACATCATTTAGCCAATACATGCAAGCGACCGGATCTGAGGAACCTGGAAACTCCTTTGGGTGGCACCCCAGAAAAGTCTTATAAGTGCATCCGGATTCCCTTCGCTTCTCTCTAACAGTAGCATGTTCTTTCATTCCCACGGTCGCCGGTCCACCGCCCGACCCATTCACGATATTCTCCGCCATTGTCTCGTGTTAGCGGTGACTAGCATCTTGATCCTCCAGTAGCTTCATAAACAATTCTTGTTGCTGAGCCATGGCCGAGTTCATGGCTAGCAACATACTATCCCTGATTCTGGTCTCCATAGTCACCTCCTCCATGATAGCATTGCTAGCCGCAATGTTCGTGCATGGGATCTGTTCGGGTCCTCCTCCCAAGAAAGTGGGTATGGGAGGTCCCTCAGAGGTTGTGAACAAAGGAGGTCGGTTAACTGTAGATTCCACCTCCACGTGACCCTCTGGCGTATTCTGTAACCTGCTCCGAGTGTTTACCATTGATATTTGCCATAAACGTACGAGAAGGAGATTGAGAAAAGACTAAGTGAGTTGAACTCATTGTACGTACTAATACACATTTCAATTATCATAATAACGGCATTTGCAAGCATACTCACGTAACAATGTATTCATAATAGCAGTAGCTAAGTGAAATTATGAACATATCATACATAAGGATTTTTGTTACCACAATTACAACTCTTAGTTTGCGTAATTCCGTAAGTTCTAACACTCTCCCCACCTAGGACTTCTACCCCATGTGGACAGTGAAACAATAATGTCTAAAGCTTAAGTCTAGATATGCTAAACAATACCTAGTTCACTTAAACTAAAGATCTGATACCAACTTGTAACACCCTAAAAATAGGGATAACAAAAATCCGAAAAACGGACACATGGTATATAAGAATTGCCATAGCAAGAGCCTCCCAAAAATGGGGAAATATTCAAACCTGTTTAATTACAGTTGTAATTTAACAGACAAATAAATAACAACCAACTAATTTAATTTCTATATCTAGAAAAAGAGATTACAAAAAGGTGTCATCTATAAACCCAAACATCTTCTCCAAAGAATATATGTCCAAGTGCAAATTTCCCCCAAGCTCTCACCCAAAGCAACTACGCCTGCTTAGAAACGACGCCGCTAGAACCTGAGATACACATCGACACCAAACAAGTGTTAAGCCAAAAAGCCTTGTGAGCGTGTACAAGAAATATCATATAAATCCACATACAATTCTTATCAGCAGTTAACCTATTGTTCATTATATGTTGAGTCAATAGGGGAGACCCATAACACCAATCAAGTTCCACCCAAAGAGTCGATATATCTTGATGCCAACTAACAAGAGTGACAACCGAAAGGCCCAACACACCCGAGGACTACAACCATGGCATTACCCCGAATGGCGGAGGTCTAGGCACATACCATCACGGTGGCGCCCAAGACTACATCCTCCTAGTGTCTACTGACTTGGTTCGTCCAACATGCATTATAGGAGGTTTCAAGGCACAATATACCAAAGATATTTCAATACCAACCATGGGTACAATATCACCATCCCAATAAATATAAGGTCCGATACAAGACTAGTATGGCCAATATCTCATCATATAAACATGATACCATCAAATAGTATCTCACATAGAGAATCATCCCCATGACAATTTATGCATTCCATTTAGTCATGGAAAGACATATATAGACATGTAATCATAAGGAAAAACCCCAAATACTTAAACATGTAGAGATGAGCATTTCAAGTAAAGATACAATAATAACAAGTAGAATATTATAATGTGTATCTAGTTTTGACAAAAGTTTAGTAAAATCACAATCTAGGTTTTTGATTAAAACCTAGAAAAGATGAAACCCTAGAAGTTGCCCAAAGATGGATTTGATGGAGAAGAGTGATAATCTTGAACCAATACTTCAATAAATGAACTTGGGTTGAGCTTTGATGATCAATAAATGCTCCTACTAGTCAAAACCCTAGAATTAAATGAGGTAGGTGTTTGAAGAACCCAAAATTGTCCCAAGAGGTTATTCTCCCATTTTCTCAAAGTGTTCCAACATAAATGAGGCTTGAATAGATTTAAATCAGAAAGTTGGGCGACGCGGGCGACAATGCTACCGTGACTTTGCCCATGGCATTCTCGCCGGGGCATTGTCGCGACCTCCACGTACCTTGTGGTATGCTCTAGGCGACTATGCCCAACGACTTTGCCCATGGCATTGTCGCTGAGGCATTGTCGCGGCCTCAACCCATCCCACGGTACGCACTGGGCGACTATGCCCGACGACTTTGCCCAGTGCATTGTCGCTGGGGTAATGTCGCCCCCAACCTGCAAGGACTTGATTTTCTCACGAAAGGTAACCGACACACGTACGACCACAGATTCAATTTTAACAGTACTACTAAGGTCACATAAGGCAGCATGTATGCAGATAAAAGCCTCAAATAGAAAGGTAATATGAAAGATATAATTAACTTCAATTAATCAATTAAAATGCAAGGCTTAATGGATTCCCAATACTTACCTGAAATCCGGGTGTTACATTTTATGTAATTCACATGATGGGGATTGTTGATAAGTGCAAGCTGATAAAATGAGGAAATTATGAAACATCAAAAATGGTGAGGTTTCAAGGTAAAGACCTGGATAGGGTTGAACTTGGGATTCTTTGGGGTAAAGACTTGGATAAGATTTTAACCCATGTTTACAATGGACTAAAAACTTGGATAGATTATATGTCCAAACGGCTAAAGACTTGGATAAAGTTGATGCTAGTAAACATCCATTCTTGATATGTGTGTCATACGTGTTGTGGCCTACTTATGTGTTCTGTCACAACCTATGGTGATGCGGATCTCCCTCATTGAGCATGGAGGAAATATAAATGTTGGAAGCTTGGATGGATATTTTCATTGATGTTGATTATTTGATATAAAATATGTGTCACTTTCTTTATTCTTACATGTATTGGTTGATCTCACTAGGCTCCAAGCCTAACACTTTTTCTGAACTGATGTGTATATCAAGTTCTCTTAGCGGTGGGGCGGCTCGGTCATGAGAGGAGAGTTGAGTCCTCTAGGACACAAACCTTTTAGGAATAGTTCCTTTAGAGGATTTGGCGTTCACACAGTTATAGAAGTTTTTGGGGAACATAATGTCACCGGGGCGTAATCTAAATTTTATGATAGTTTAGATTATTTGGTTATCAATTATCTTTCCATCTTTTTAAAGTTGTAAACGCATATATGCTTTTCCCCTTTTTGGGTGATCTCAGTTACGGATGTTACTTCCACTTTATAAATTCGAAGTTTATAATTCCCTTCGGTTTTTAAACGGCATATTGCCGAAGTTTTAAAAAGTTTAAATTTGTTCAAAATTTTAGGGTGTTACATAGTGAACAAAGTCGCAAAAAAACATTGGGCTTTCTTCGAATGCCACTAATTGGAGTGGAATCAGATGAAGGTACGATTTTTAATCTAATGAATCATATAAGTTATTTGATTAGGTTTTGCATATATGAATCTGAATCGAAGGGTTTCCTATTTTCGGATCATGCATTTATATGTTTTTTGGGATTAGGGTTTAGAAAGTGAGCAGAAACCATGTCATTAAAAATAATTCCTTGTGTACTATGTGATGTGTTTGTTTAATTTGATTCACACCTAAACATTAGGAACTTTGAAACTTTGCATTGAAAACTTTTCACTTGTGAAGAGGTTTCACTGGGACTTCTAACATATTTAGTTTCGTCTTTCACTGTTGTTTCTGGTTAAACCTTTCCCTTGAGAAAACTTTTCACTTGTGAACCTGGTTTAAGTTTAAGACCATTTCATGTATGAAGTTGCTGAAATGGTAGTCTTCACCTACAAACATTGTGCACTCATGAACAAAAATCCCACATGAACATTATGAATATTTCATGTATGAACGTGTTTACATGAGACAGTTTCACTTGTAAACAGTGTGCACAAGTGAACAATTGTCCTACATGAACAATGATTAAAGTATGAGACAAGTTTGAGACTCTTCAACATATGAGCTTGCTGAAATTATAATCTCCACCTACGAAGATTGAGGACACATGAACAAAAATCCCACGTGAAGATTATGAATACTTTTCATGGCTGAGCTAATTTCACTTATTAACCTGTTGAAATGAGACAATTTCACTTATGAACCTGTTGATAATATAGGTTTTCACTTGTGAACAGTGTTCACAAGTGAACAATGTGACTACATGAACAACTTGTAAAGAAGATTGAGATATGTTAATAATTATGTTGAATTTATGTACATAAAATGTGTAGTTGTTATTTTTAGATATGATTCTGCTTTGAATATGATAATAGTGCACTTTTAAAGATTTTCTTAATGAACATGTTTCATATATGAACATATCATGGGAAGTTTATGTTTTTGTTCAATTTGATTCACACATGAACATTGCCCACTTTCAAAATGGACATTGGCCACTTATGAAAAAATTTATAGACTAAGACTATTTCACTTAGATCGTGTTAACATGACACTGTTTACGAATGAACAATGGTCACACATGATTATTGTTCCCACATGATCAATAATCAAACATGAACTATGATGACTTGTAAACAAACTAGTGCATATGATGATTGTTCAATTGTGAAGATGTTTGACATATGATTGTGGTGACAGTATTTAACTAATGAAACTGTTTTATTGAGATTACTGCACTTGGAGCTTTCATGAATGTTTCATAATATTGTTTGTACATTACTATGGTTTTTATGTGCTATTCATTCACTTATGAAACTAGTTCACATATTTTCACAAGGGGATAGTTTCACATATGAACACTGGAAGCAAAAGTCTAAACTAGTTTCACATATGAACATTGGTAGTAAAAGTGCATATGATGATTCTTCAATTGTGAAGATGTTGGGATATGATAGTGGTTAAAATGTGACATTATTTCACATATGAAATTATTCTCTTGAGATTATTGCACTTGTAGTTAATATGTTGTTCGTAAGATGGTTTGTACATTACTATGATTTTTATATGATATTGCTTCACTTAATTTAAGCACACAATTGTGTAATTGAACACTGTAATATAGTCCCGTAGCAAAGAGAAAGAGAAAAGGTAAACCACTAACATCAAGTATATGTATGATTCTATGATGAATTACATTACAAAAAATATAAATATGATAATATGTAACACCCGGTTTTTGGCCCTGTTTAGTCTGGGCGACAGTGCCCATGACTATGTCATGTGTCACTATCGCGGGGCAATGTCGCGGGAAGGGAGAGCCTCTCAGTACACGTGGGGCGATAGTGGCTGGCAATTATGCCAGGGTCACTTGTTGCGGGGCACTATCGTGGTTAGTGTATCGCAGGTGGTGTTGGTAGAGAGAGAATGTCACGCGACTATGCCATGGGCATAGTCTCCAAGTCACAATCGCGGATGGCCCCTAATTGTTATAAAATCGTGATTTTCAGCTTTATTCCATTCTAACCTTTCCCCATTTCACCCTTTCCTCTCTCGAACCGACCCTCAAACCCTAAATTCGGATTTTATGCATTCAAGGAACCAAACCTAGAGTGTTTCAAGAGATTCTTCATCATCTAGCAAGGTTTGGAAGCTAGAGCTAAGATATATTCATCCTCTCTATCTTCTCTTTCATCTTCATCAATTTCTAGGGTTTTCACCTAAGCCTTTCCATCATTTTGGAAGTTTGGGAGTTTATGGCTCAACTTGGTGACCTAGAAGTATTTTGGTTGGTGGATTGAAGTTATGGATAAGGTAACCTCTTCTTTTCTTTATCTATGGAGATTAGGGTTTTGACATAAGTTGAGATATTCATGTATAATGTTTGGGGAACGATTCTTTGTGATTGAATACGATTATTTATGATTGGAAATTTATGGATATAGGTTTTTGGAAGTTTTTGGCTTAAAGATCCAAGTTTCTTCAAAGGAGTTCAAGTTGGGGAAAATCTAGATTTAGCCTAAATCTAGCAAGGTGAGTTCAAGTTGATTTGTGAAAACGGTGTACATGCCAAAATGTCTATTTAAAGTGTTTATATGTTTTACATAAAATGATTCACTATTGATTTATTTGGCGAATCTTGATTATTTGAAGTGTTTGCTTTTATAAACTTTGTAAAACACCAACTTTTGGGATTTTGAACATTTTGACAACTAAATTATACACATTGGTATTTTAATGTTTTATTTCATGAAGTAAAGTTAGAGTATAAATGCATTTTATTGTGTGTTTTAGATAAGTGTTTGATTTTGTGTTATGGGACGTTTTTTAAGGAGCAAATGATATAATTCACTTGGAAAATGAGTTGTCCCAATCTAAACTATGATGGAGTTAATTATATATTTTGGAGTATGGGTTTACATAAAGTCGGGTTGTTTACATTTGATTTCATTTCATGATTTTCAACAATGGGTCTTTGGATTTGTTGAGCTTATGGCTCGGTTTGGATTTTGTTGGGTCTTGGGGACACTTGTCCGATTTTAATAGCTCATTGTAGAGCGTTTGGTCATGATTTGCATTTACTGCATCTTATTTGAGAATTACATGTTTTGAATGCGTTAGTTCATTCGTTTTGAGTCATGTAATGTTTTACTTAGTGCAATGGATCCATAGGCACGGTGTTCTTTATGTCCTGCTTTAGACAAGTTCACCACTTTGGCATGGAATAGGCATCGGGTCACCATGGTAAGTAAGGTGTGGACCTATTTGGTCGGGCAGTGTCCAATGTGCAGTAAAGTGTAATTCCCTTTGTGCATAAGTTCCCCCTTTGGAACTCTCAAGAATAGACTTAGAGGAGTTGACTTGACGTTTTCGAGCAATACACTTGGAGTAGTTGAACTCAATATGTTTTATCAGTATAAACCATACGTTTTGGTTTTCTACATAGCTATGTGATCCACTTTGGTGTTTCGTCGCGTATAATGTAAGCGGGTCTCCCCCGTAATCAAAAGGTGTTGATTTCAGTATGGAGTTTTATAATCCATGTTTTCGGTGATGTTTTGAGTATGGATAGTCACCCATGTTCTAAGGTTTTGATTATTGGACCTTATCCATGTTTTAGGGATGTTTTGAAAGTTGGAGTTTATCTACGTTTTTCAGTATTTTATTATTAAAGTGCCAGTTATGTTTTACGTGAGTTTTGGGTTTTGGACTTATATTGGGAGAAGCGTTTTGTTTTGTGATTTTAATCCCAAAGAGGGTGAATGTTGAAAATAGATTATTTTCAGATTTAATGTATTTTGTCTTGGTTGCTTCAGATTGAACGTATTATTGTAATTGCTCTGATACCAAATGTAAGTCCACATATTCAAGCAAATCAATCAAGATAAAATAGATTTGACAACTATGAACAAGTTCTAGAGAGATAGAGTAGAGAGAGAAAATTATATATCATATATCTCTTAAGTCACATGAATACCAGAACACTCACAATACTACTTCTCTCATATGCCTTACAATGTACTTTACTCACAAACACTCCCACACTAAAGATATTTATACATGATTGACATACAAGACTTTGACTTTACAACCTTTGACTTTGACACTTTAAATATTGGATACAACAATACACTAACAATCTCCCCCTTTGTATTCAAGATTTAAAAAAAATTTGACAATAGTCTTCAGCTCTTGATTCTTCAAAATTTTATCTCTGACAACTTTAAACATTGAAGCTCTAGCAATCTTCAAACAAACTGCTTTTGAAGAATCTTGAAAAGTCTTTAACTTTTGCTTTGTAAAGTCATCAAGTCTTGAACAAAAAATTGAACTCTTTGAACTTCTTTGATCTTTGAGGAATCTTTCAATGCTTCTATTTTCATCTCTATGATCTCTGATTAGTCTTTGGAAAACAAACTTTCTTGAATCATCTTTCAAGCATTTTTGTCAGAATCTTTTTTTAATCTCCCCTTTTTTATAAGATTCTTGATCAAAACTTTCATCTGTCTGACTTATAATCTAACTTAAAACTCCAGATATATCTCCCCATTTTGACAAACTTTCATCAGGCTTGATTATATCAACTTCAAATAGTCAACTGACTTCAAAATTCCAAATTATCTCTCCCTTTTTGATGAGTTGTGAGCAGCAAAATCATCAAAACCTTTTCAAGTCATCACAGTCTTTGAATATTTATTTCCTCCTTTGTGATAAAATGACACTCTTCGCCCTTTTGATCTGTGTATTCGTCAATTCATGAAATGTATATACCCGAATCTTTTCAAATTCAAATATAATATGAATTGTAACCCTGAATCAACAAATGATACAGTTAGAATGCCTGTAAGTAGCACGGAGCCACTTTGTACAGCAAATGTACATTGGAAAGGAGCTTTTGTGATGTTCACTCCCCCAGGGCTTCCATTCAATCATTGAAAAACCACAAAGGAATTTTCTATGAATGTTATGACAAGAAAACATATTCCTTGTGTGTACGTGAAAGTGTACGAATGATTAAAGCTACTTAGGCTTTTTCAGGCTCAAATTGTGTAAACTATTGAGACAGCAACAAGTATTACATGAATTTAATGTGCATGAAAGAGGTGCGAAGGTGGGACACATTTCCTTCTTTTTGAATATCTAAATCTTCCGAGTGAAGACCAAATAGCAAATATGTTGTGTCCCTAAAGAAAATGAAACATTTTCTTTTTCAAGAAAGAAACGAGTGGTTGGTGGGGTAATTGCAAGAGTTGGCATGGGCTAGTGCCTGTTTCAATGATGGTCACCAAAAAATGTGAACCAATCAGTAGATGTGGCTGCCCGGCTCAGAAAGTAGTTGGTGCAGAGTTCTGATATTCTTTTAACTCTGTTCTCACACCCTCTTTCTTTTTATCATTAAAGCTCACTTTTAACCAAACTCTCTTTTACATTTTACCGCTCAACACAATGAGAAAAACTCAATCAGATGAGTTATCTCCCCCATTCTTTGTTTTAAAACCCCTCACCCCTCAATCACTCTGGGATAACTTCCGGGGTAGGAAACACTGGTTAACGTGAATCCATGGAAGTTCTGTTTAAGCTCTTACACTGATCCCATGTATTTTTTTCCTAAGAAGAATAGTTGCTCAACAGTTTAACTTGAACAGTTAAGCACATGATAACATTGTCATATAAATGTATGCTCATCAAGAATATGAATGAAATTTGAGCATTTGAATTTTGAAGATCTATCAAAACAAGGATATTGAATGAATGAAATGAAATCAAGAGAATTGTTTTGAGAATCTGACAATGTATCAATCAGATCAATATCATGAGATATGAACGTGAAATGGTTAGGGTATCAAAGAACTTGACAGTTGTTTATATGAAAGAATATAAATAATTTAGCAATGAATGTACAAAGATTGAAAAGATGACTGATACTCAACAATAGTGAAATCAAACGAGGGTATTTCCATCGAAAAATTGTTTTATTATGAGACATGGTAATAACAAAGTCAATATGAAGTACTGAACCGATGTGTGTGTGAATACTTGACAGTATATAGACAAGATAATACACAAGTATTGATCTTTGGAAACACACGGTCAGTTAAACATTAACGCTCAATAATGAAACACATTTAAAAATCACACTTCTAAATTCATGAAATCTTTTAAGAACTAGAAGTGGTTTTAATATTTAAGAAAACATTTTTCATGTTCGAAAGTTGTTCTTCTTTCAAACAATCAAAGATCTAGATCAGAAGATACTTACAAACATTTAAGCTCCCCCTCAAATCATGATAAAATGATTTAGATTCAGATAATTTGCATGATATCTTTATCTGAACAAACTATTCTTTGAAGTACGGGTTCTAAACTGTTATGTTTAGAAGCCATAATTCTTTGACATTAAAGATCGGGTCCTGATCTGTTGTAATCAGAAGCCATAATTCTTTGACATTAAACATCGGGTTCTGATATGTTGTAATCAGAAGCCATAATTCTTTGACATTAAAGATCGGGTCCTGATCTGTTGTAATCAGAAGCTAAAATTATTTAACATTTAAGAACGGGTTCTGATCTGATATAATCAGAAACCATTGCTCTCACTCCCCCTAAACCTGTGGTACCAGCAAAACAGTTTAAACAGGTTTTGGTTCCTACTGGTATTTGGGTCCTGGTTGGTTAGATTTAAGAATCCACTTCTCATTAGATTTAAAACTTTTAAGTTTACTTTTCTGAGAAGTAATTCTGTAAGTTCCATACTAGTGATTAGCAGATTTTCTTTGAACAAAATCATTTTCTCCACAGTAAGAACAACAAATCTTCTTTTGAGCAATCCTGATCAAATGATTAGCAGAATAAAACATATCAGGTTTACCAAAAGATTGACCTTTATGTGCATTGTTCTTCTTGACTTTTGATGTAGATGCAAATGATTTGTCATTCTTCTTGCCATCAGGAGAACCTTTCACTCTCCACACCATCTGTCATTTCTTGGAAGAATTCTTTTCAAGAGATTTTTTCATTAAAACTTGTTGAACTATCAACAGATTTGTCATAAAACAAATTAGATGGACGAATTTGATTTGATTTGACAATGTTTGATTTGACACTGTTCTTTTTGAAAACATTTTCATGAATGAAACTTGAAGCAGTTTTTAAAGAACAAACTGATTCAGTTGAATTATCAAAAGGTCATTGACTAATCACATCAGCTGAAATCTTATCAGATAATTCACCATTTACATCTTCAAGTTGTTTTATCTTTTCGGACAAAATGTTTCTTTCATCAAAAAGTGTGTCAAACTTCTTTTTCAAATTAGATCTTGCCATCTGTTCTTTTTGAATGTCTGATGATAGAACATATATCTTTGATGTGAGCTTAGATATTTCACTTTCAAAGATTTGACGTTCTTTCTCAAAGTCTTTTTCTAAGTTCTTGTTCTTTTCAGAAATTTCTTTGAAAATCCCAACATTTTTCTTTTCAAACTTTTTCTTTTCAACATCAAAAGGCTTCTTCTTCTCTTAAAATGTTTCTCTTTCCATTTCAAGTAAGTCTTGTAATGTAGAGATCTGCTCGGGAAGTTCAATTGTTTTATCTTCAAGAAATTTTCCCTCTTTTGCAAAAGTATCTCTTTCAGTTATTACAATCTTTTCGAATTCTGATACTTGCTTCGAGAGTTTTAAGCATATTTGCTCCAAATCATTTTTCTCTTGAAAAGCTTTCTTAGAAAAATCAGATAGCTTTTGAGTGTAGATTTTCTCCAGATCACCTTTGATTGTATCTACATTTAGATTTTTCATTAGATCAACATTTTTAACTTCCAATGCAGATATTTTCTCTTCAAAAGCCTTAAACTTTTGTTGAAGATCAACTGATTCAGCTATCAGCTTTAATGATTTCTTTTCAGTTGTCTTCAGTTGGCTTTGAGATTGGTTATCTCTCTCTCTTTCAATCTAATCTCTTTCTCTTTTGTCTTGATGATACCTGCAAGATCAGATTTAGATTTATTAATACATTTTGCACATTTAGAAATTTTCTCAAAATTTAAAAATTTAGCTTTCAACTCCTGAATCTGATTTAGAAGCTTTGAATTCTGAATCTTCAATTTATCCCATTCAGCTTCTATAGCAGGTATTTGAAGCATGTACATTATAGCACAATCTCTCCCTGATAATATAGTAGACATCTTGAATAGTATGCTTGAAATGATCGTCCAAAATATTCAGAAACAAACTTGACTTGATGAGTCAAACTTGATCAAAACTTAAAAAACTTTGAAAAACTTTCTAAGACACAAAACTCGCAAAACACTGAAACTCGCAGAACACTGTGGATACACTTCGCGCGAAAAGTCTTATGCGCGTTCAAGGTTAGCGCTAAAAGGGTCGTGCGTTCTGATTTCTCGCAAATAGAGTCGTGCGTGTTCTTGGTTCTCGCAAATCAAGGCGTGCACATTCTGAAGATAAACTTCTCGTAATGTGTTTGCGCGTTCCTATACTTAGAAAATTTTTCATACTTTAACTTCGTGCAAAACAACTTCTTGCAAAACAACAGAACTCGCAGATCAAAGCATTAAAAACCAAGAACTCGCAAACAAACTTGTGCGAGTTTCTACTTCTCGCAGATTGATCTATGCGCGTTTTGGTCAAGAACTCGCAGAAAACAGAAAAACATAGAGAAACTTCATCTTGTGCGTTCTTCACTTCTTGCGTGTTCTTCGACGTGCGTGTTCTTCGATATGAATCTTGCGTATTCTTTGAATCTTGCGTGTTCTTGAGTGTTGAACACGGATTTTTATCAAAACTTTGAAAAACCTGCAATCAAGACTCCAAAATGCACAAGAATGATCGTACTATGAAATAGAACACTTTTCTAGTGCACAAATACGATCAAAAACAACAAAAGTGCAGTGCAATGATCAGTACAGTGTTCGACATTTTCAAAACCAAAACCCACAAAAATTCAAAATTGGATGTGAATTAGTGCGAATTTCATGATCAAGTATGAACAAGAAAGATTCTAATCCACAAATCGATTACTATGAACCCATTATCTAGCACTAAAAACGCCTAAACAAGAACAATTCAATGCAACAGTGATTTTCAGAAAAAACGGTCTGCGTGTTTTTTCAAGAATCAAAAAATTCGATCAAATCAAATGTAATTCAATCCATTATGAATAAATTGGTCTGCTCTGATACCAAATGTAAGTCCACAGATTCAAGCAAATCAATCAAGATGAAATAGATTTGACAATTATGAACAAGTTCTAGAGAGAGAGAGTAGAGAGAGAAAATTCTATGTCGTATATCTCTTAAGTCACATGAATACCAGAACACTCACAATACTACTTCTCTTATATTCCTTACAATGTACTTTACTCACAAACACTTACACACTAAAGATATTTATACATGATTGACTTACAAGACTTTGACTTTACAACCTTTGACTTTGACACTTTAAATCTTGGATACAACAATACACTAACAATTATCATCTTGGAAATCACGATTTAGATAACATTCTTAATGTTAGTGTTATATATATATATATATATAGATATAGATATATATGATGAAAACTCTTGAGCTCACTAGGTGTTAAGCCTAACCTTTTTATTTGTCGGCATGTACATCAGGTTCCAGTTGAGGAAATGGTTCTAGCAGTACTTTGAAGAGATGAGCCCTAGTGTTTCACGAGGGTAAGTAGTTGGTTAAGTCTTCTGCGGTTTGGAGATAGTGACTGTTATTGGGTTTTAGTAGCACCCGTCCCTATAATAGACTGTGTACGTAGAATGAAATGTGTTTATTGAAGTTAAACCTTAAATTGTTGTTGTAGGTGAATCAGTTATCAATGTATTTAGAAAATTTTAAATTAGTTGCTATTTCTAGATTCGAAGGTGTTACAAGTTGGTATCAGAGCTTAAGTTTGAGAGATTTAGGTGTTGATTTCGGATACCTAGACTCAAACTAGCGTTCGTCTATGTATGTAGAAGTGAGATTGCACTACTAGACACTTTGGTAGCTTAAATTAGCCCCCAATTTAATTGAATGTTTTATAAAGATTGTATTTTGGGCTTTTTAATTAGTTGTATGGGCTTGAGCCTTTTTATTGTAAATGGGCCCTATTAATAGGTGCCCATGGCTCATTTGTTAATTTAGGTTTTTGGAGAGAACACATTTTTCATACACATATACTAATGAGAGTCATTTACATGTTTATTGTGGTGTTCTTCCCATTTTCCCCTCCATCAATGAATCAAAGCATATGAGATGAGTTCTTGATTATTATGTTCTTAATGTTCATCTTATCTCTACATTTCGATGGAGTATCTTCAATTGTTTGTCTAAAATGAGATCTAACAATTGGTATCAGAGCCTATTGAAGAAACTTTTCTTCAATTCGGTCATCTATGGCAACAATTGAAGACCAGATGATTTATTTTGTTGTTTTGGTGCTTAGATTGATTCAATCACATGAGCCTAAACACAAATATCATTTCTATGGTTTATTTTCGGTTTTTTGCTTATTGGAAATCTATTTCTCCATTTAGATGAGATTTGGATGATCTTTGATAGAATATTTTATTGATTTCTCACTAAATCTGATTTCTACATACCACATGTTTGATGAAATGTCTATGAAAAGATTTAATGTCTATTTGGATTAAACCTGATCAGTTTTATTACATGTGTGTGTCTTTGATCTCTCTCATTTATTGGTCTAAATTGTTAGCACTAAGAAGATGGTCGATCTATGATCCCATCCTTGTGTGTGCTTTTGTCCTTGGTAGTAAGGCTGTCGATTTTTGAACTGGCCTTTGTGTTATTGTGAGTCATCAATTTGAAAAGAAGTTTCAACCTCTGAAAAGAAGTTCAATTCTGTGATGTTAATACAGAGTTTGAATAAAGATTTTTGAGTAGAGATCAATGGTGAAACATTATGCAAAGATCAATATGTTGTCGTGTTTATCTTATTTGGTCTGTTAAAAACAGACACATAAATTCTTATCATGAGCAGTAAATTCCATGTTTAGAAGTTTTGACAGATTGTCAATTTGAGAATTCTAGTTGTGTGCATAAAGATTTCACAGATTGTGGGTATAGGCTGTCCAAAATTAGCACAATTTGTTATTCCAAAATTGATCAAGAATATTCAGTATTTTTGATTTTTCTGGATTTCTGCACTTCTCTAGACATTTATGCAGCATGAAAGCTGACTTGTAATGGGAAAGGTATGCAATCAGGAATGTGATCAGATTTGTGCAAATGGAATTTGGTTATGTTAATCATTCTAGAATTCAATCAAGGCTTAATCCCGAACTCTGGAAATGATGGTTTAGTGTTAAATCAGTAAAATATTTGGTACTGTTTTGATATGAATAGAATAATGGTAGTTCAATTTTTCAAGCATGCCTACTGTTGTAATCAGTGAATTCGAAAAGAAGACTGCATCTGTTGACTGTGAGATTAAGTTACTGTTAAGCTGCTGATTAACCAAAAATAGGAGTTCTGTTTAACAGAAGATGTTGCGGTCCATAAAGTCATGTGCAGACTTCGAATTTTTGACAGCAGTCCTGTTTATCCAGAGTTCAAAAAGGGAAGGATCTGTCCATGGTAATGGCATTTCAAATAGTGCAGCAGAATTTGTTTCAAAAGTCTATCCACCTATATAGTTTTGAACTAAAGAGCTTGAGACAGTTTTGAAATAGTGTTGCACGTCTTGTGATTCAAGAGGTTTAAAACAGAATTTGAAATTGCGTTCGAAATGTGCAGATTGCACTTTAGATGCTTGAAATCAGATCTGTCATACCAAGTTGTTGAATTCGAATAGTGCAGCAATTGTCAGTGTGTCAAAAATGCACAAACTTTCTGCTGTCAGATTTATTGTGTGCACCAGAATATGTTGTTATCTATGTTAGAATTGTGCAGCAGCAACTGGGTTCGAAAGATTTAATAATGGACTGATTATGTGCAGTAAAAGTGTTCAAAATGTGTAGGTTCTGTTCATCCAGAAAGTTGTTGCTGTTAAAATAAAAACAGAAAGTTGTTGTCCCTATTGTTCAAAACATCCGCAACACAGCAGAGAACAAAAACAAATGTGCAACAAAAAAAAGTTTATGGACAGATTCGATTATGCAGAATTATGATCGAACAATCTGTTTGCTACTGTCCATGTTAACTGTGTGCTCAAAAGAAGTGAAACATAATCAGTTTCAAAATGTTTGAAAACCGCTGTCCTAACAGTATTGGCTACTGTTTGTGTTCAATTTACAACAAAAGAATCAGAAAGTTATTGTTTACGTCCAAATTCGAGCCAAAATAGATAACCTGCTGTTGTTGGTTTAAAACAGAAAGGGACTGTCAATTTTCAAATTCCAAAATTGATCAAAACAGAAGATGAGCTTCTAGTATCAAAATGCATCAATGCTTTGCTTTTGATCTTTGATAAGTTGTTGCAATCCAGGCCCAATCGTAAGTCTGTTTATGTGCAGAAGTTCATAGAATGTCCAGATTCTAAAGATGCAGTATATATACAGAGATTATTTATGTATATCCAGAGCGTGAACTAAGGCTGCCTAGAGGTTGATCAGAGATATGTGCAGAAGCTCTGGCCAGAAGGTCCAGAGGCTCTGGTTGTATGGTCCAGAAGCTCTGGTTGAGGACAGCGATAAGAATCAGAAATCTGCCCTTGCTGATTTCGAAGCTAACAAATCTGTGCAGAGCTCGATTCATATGCAGAGTTAATTTACAACTCTTGTGCTCGAAGCAACAATGCAGATCTTAATCAAACTATGCAGAATATATATTGCAGAAGTTGTGCATAGAAGCTGATGCACAGAGCTTCTTTGTGGCTTTGCAGAAGCTGTCCATAGACGCAGAATATATGATACAGAGGCTGATGCACAGAGCCTCTGAGGCTGGTGCGCAGAGCCTCTATAAGATTGTTCTGTAGGCTGTCCAGAAGCTACACAGAGATGCTTATGCTTTGTAGAGCCAGGCCAAACACGTGCAGAAGTTCAAAAGTGCAGATTATGCACATCAGAGGCTGATGCACAAAGGTGATTCAGAGATGCTCTTTAGAGGTAAGCGTGCAGAAATGATTCTCAAAGAGGCTCTTAAAGTTGTCCCCAGAGCCTCTGTGGACCAAAACCACAGAACAACAACAACTAGAGGGGAGGACCAGAGGTAGATCAAAGGATGCGTATCAGAGGTTGATGGTCCAGAGTTCGCAATGGGCCAAGAACCAGAAGCCCAATTTTTTCGAATTTTCTGACAGCATTGCGCTGTTTTAGAAACACGCGCACAACTTTTTACTCGAAGCTCCGATTTACATGAGTCCAGTTGCGTTAGATTGCTAAAACACATACGTACGACTTTAATTCTTTAAGTTTTCTCAAATTCCATGAGCTGACATGCCATAATCTGTTTCAAAGTCTGCGTTAGGGTGCTGGACTGAAAGCATCGCATTTCACTCGTGCTCTTTCCGCTTTCAAGAACGGTGTTCTCTCATCGGTTCTTCATGGTTTCAAGCTAAACATGTGACAAATTGTTTGTCACTCCCTCCTCCGTTATTCAAGTTTAAGGCTCGGTGCTGAACGCTTACTCAACGGGATCTTAAGAATCAAATTTTTTGTTTTGACGACTGTTATGCGCAGCTGTGGGAAAACTTGCACAACCCACTCATTTTTCATCCAAAATCGTTGAATCAAAGCTCGTTAGAAATCTAAGAGGCTAGAGTTCAATGTTCATGTTTTATGTTTTCTCTCAATTAGGCTCCTTGATGGTCAAAAACAACGGTGAAGTTGAGACATGAAAGCGGACAAAATGGGGTAATTCGTCTAAGTCTTTCAAGAATATGAGCCTACATTTGAGGGGGAGCTTATGATGCTTTGAAGACTCGAAGAACGACACACCAAAGCTTCTAAAAAAAGCAAGATGGAGACAATATGATGATGCTTTCTTTATAAAACATTAGGGGGAGATTATTAACTTAAATTAGCCCCCAATTTAATTGAATTTTTTATAAAGAATTGTATTTTGAGATTTTTAATTAGTTGTATGGGCTTAAGTTTTTTTATTGTAAATGGTCCCTATTAATAGGTGCCCATGGTTCATTTGATAATTTAGGTTTTTGTTAGATTGAAATTGTATTCAAGATTAAATGAGGGTCTTTATTGTATTTGTTGTTTGTGTGCGTGTTGTAATGGGCTTAGAAGGTTTGACCTTGCTTGGTCATGTTGATCTATATATAAGCAAGTCATACTGTTAGTTTCTAAGTAAGTGTGTGAAAGTGAAGGTGTAATCGTGGTGGTGATTGAGAGAGTAAGAACACATAGTTGCATACATTGAGAACATACACAAACACTTTGTATTGAAAAGTCTATCACAAATAGGTATATGGCTTGATGTAATCTTTGTGATTAATAAAACAAAAGTGTTTTGTATAGATTTGTATGTGTTTATGCTAGTAAATCTTGGGCCACAATTGGTATCAGAGCCAAATCCATTTCAAAATCAAGA
This sequence comes from Arctium lappa, assembly GCA_023525745.1. Classification (NCBI taxonomy): domain Eukaryota; kingdom Viridiplantae; phylum Streptophyta; class Magnoliopsida; order Asterales; family Asteraceae; genus Arctium; species Arctium lappa. The sequence continues at coordinate 51,459,006 of CM042059.1, read as the reverse complement.
AAGTTTTTGAGTCGACACTGTTCATAGTTATTGTTCACGAAGTTCGAATCAATTTTGAGTTTTAATGAAAATTTCGAGTTGAAATTGATCAGGTTATGATCATATAGTGAAATCGATAGAGTTTGTATCTTTTAAGTTTTGAATTGCATGTGAATTGATCATTGTTTTTCGAAGTTCACGAGTTCACACACTGTATTTGAATCAATTTCTATCTTTTTGTGTTGTGGATCGAATTTAGTTGTTAGTAATGGGTTCTCGATGATCAAGTGAATAAATTCTCAAAGTTTTGAGCTGAATTTCAAAGTTTAGATTGGTTTTTGGTGAATCAGATGAAGAACACGCAAGAAATCTGAAGAACGCGCTAGCTGAAGAAATTTTTTTTTGGTCAAAACGCGCAAGGCGTTGTTAGCGAGTTCTAGAAACTCGCTGGTTGAAGTCTGCGAGTTTGGAGAATTGGAAATTTTTTCTAAGGACCAAAACACGCACGTAACAATTAGCGAGTTCTACAAACGCGCTAGTCGAAGTGTGCGAGTTTCATCAGGAACAGGGTTTTGCTAGTTCAGTTATCTGCGAGTTTGAAATTCTTAGAAAATTTTCTAAGTGTCAGAATGCGCTAATCTTGTCTAGCGAGTTTGTTCAAAACGCGCTAGTAGTGCCTAGCGAGTTTCTCAAACACGCACGTCTCAGCCTGCGTGTTTATGAATGAATAGTAATCTGCGAGTTCAGGCGTTAGCGAGTTTCTTCAAGAATAGTTGCCTGCGAATTTCATTTTTTAGCGAGTTTTAATCATCTGCGAGTTTTTCAGAACACGCAAGTCTTTGCGTGCGAGTTTCACAAACGCGCAAGCCTTGGTCTGCGGGTTTTTCAGAAATAGTGATTTGCGAGTTTCAACAGTGACTTGCGAGTTTTGTCACTTAGCCAAATTTTTCGAAATTTCTGATTTTTTTTTTATATATTTCAAGCTATAGTGTTATACTTGAATTTTTTTTTTGTTTTCTTGATTTGTTGGATTTAAAGATCTTTACTAGCTAATATTTTTCATCTTGTGTAGGTTTATACATCTTTCAATCATAGCGAATGAATTACTCTCTATGGGATCTCATCTGAAGCCTCCGGTCTTGTCTATCGGAGAATACTCACAATGGAAGAAAAGGATGACTCAGTTCTTGAATCTAAAGAACATAGATTATATAGAGTCTATCATAAATGGTCCAAATGTGCCAGAAACGCATGTACCTGGACAGGCAGCCACAACTACATCTCCAGCAATTCCAGATAGATATGTGCCAAAACCATATGAATTCTTCAGTGAAACAGAAAATGCAAGACATAAGATAGATGAAGAAGCACTTATCTATCTCACCATGGCAATTCCTAATGACATCTACAATCGCGTAGACAGTAGGGAATCTGCAAAAGCTTTATGGGATGAACTGGAGAGACAGTTTCAGGGAACAAAGAAGTTAATTCATACAAAACTGAATCAAAGTATAAATGCATATGAAGGCTTCCATGCAAAAGAAGGAGAGACTTTGTTGGAGACATATACACGTTTCAATGTAATTCTGAATGATCTAAGGAGAAATGGAATGAACAAGTCAGTATCAGAGACCAATTATAAGTTCATTAAGAACTTGAACCCAGAATGGAAAAGCTATGCTATCAACATTCAGATGACTAAAGACATGGCTCAAGAAAAAGTCAATGATATCTTCACAACTTTGTCTCAACATGAGGATGAAGTAAAGCAGCTGAGTGCTGAAAAGAAGATGGTCAAAGATTCTTTAGCCTTAATGTCTGAACGTAAGAAGGGTCAAGTTTCAAGTCCAGTTCTTCTTACAAGACAAAGTCAAGAAAATCCAAAGCTCTCCTCACTGAAATCACCGATTCAAGTACTGATGAATCTTCTACTGAAGTTGAAGAAAATTCAGATGAGGATATTCAACGATTTGCTGAAAATCTGGCTCTTCTAAAAAAGCAGTTTCAGAAAACCTTTGGTAAGAACAGATTCTCAAAACCGAAATATGAGAGTTACAAGAAAGATAAGTACAAACCAAGGTCTGAAAAGAAGTATGAGAAAAGAGGAGAGAAAAGAGAAGAAAATCGAGAAGAGAAGAGAAAAGAGAAGAGAAGAGAGAAGGAAAGAAAGAAGAGACTGAGCCAAAATATGGACGATGCTATAACTGTGGAAAACCAGGTCATTTTTCCAAAGACTGTAAGTTCAAGCGAACAAAGAATTCAGAGTACTACTATGCTAGAAAATCACAGATTGCAAAGAAAGTGGAAGATGGTCAGAACTTAATGGCGGAAGAGGAAAATTGGTTCTACAAGAGTTCTGATGATGAAACGACACACTTTACTCAGGTGTGTATGATGGCCAAAGTGAATGAGGACACTGAATCATCTTCTGATCATAGCGACTGTGGTTCTGAGGTAAGTACTCTGTCTAACAATGAACTTATTCAATCGTTAAAAGCTCAGGTTCAATTCATGAAAGAAGAGTTTGAAAATTTGAAAGTCAAACTTAGTCATGAAAGACAAACAATATTGAATTTTCGTGATGAAAATACAATGTTGAAAGATGTTGTTAAGGATAAAGAATCTGAGAAAGAGATTTTGAAAAAGGACATAAATGTTTTAAAATCAAAAATATCTGAGCTTGAAAGAGATCTTGTAAATTTAAATGCTGAAAAAGGTGATTTTAAAATCAAATTTGAAGCATGTTTTCAAGAAAGAAACGAGGCATATTGTAAAATCAAGCAACTGGAGGATTTAAATATGAAACGAGGACAGACTGAGCAAACATTAAATCTTTTAACAAGCAAACTCCAAGATGTCAGATTTTATGATGTTAAAAAAGGTTTAGGTTTTGAAGCAAATAATGTTTTGAAAAGGGCACCAGAAAATTTGTATAATTTTGATAAGATGGACTCTACTCCTACAAAACCTAATATTCATGATACTTTTGTTAAAGGTAAAGTTGTGAATGATGATGACACTTCATCTTGTGCTGATTCAATTTCAAGTTTTAAATCTGTTGGTTTTACTTATAAAGATTTGAACGAAAGTTATAAAACAAGAAAGCCAGAATTTAGTGAATTTTCTTTACTATTTTCTCCTTGTTTACAAACAGAGTCAGCCAAGGTTGAAGCAAATAGTACTGAATCTCAGTATCAGTATGATGAATCTGATTCTGAAACTGATGTTAAGAATCAAATTTCTTTATCTGAGTCATTCATTTCTAATTCCTCAAAAGAATTAAAAGATGAAAATATCATGAATCAAAACCTTAATTCTGATTTTTCAAAAATTATGACTGAGGAGATCTTTACAGAAATAAGGAATGCTTCATATCCTGTACCTATAATAGAAAAGATGGAATCAAACTCTGAGGTGAATCAAGCATCTATCTTTGAGAAACAAATCACAGATCTTCAAAAGACGATTGAAGAGTTAGAAGATGAGAATGTTGATCTCAGATTCAAACTTGACAAGTCTTTTGAAGAAAACAAAGAACTCTCTAGAGAGTTAACAGTTTTAAAAGATGATTTGTTTAAACAAAATCTAAAAGAGAAAAAGATGTTTGAGTCTCCAAACTGGAATATTCATTCTGATCCAGAGTTTGAGACTATTAATTCTAAAACTTCAGTTGTTTACACTACTACTCCTGAATATCCTCCGAGTATTTTTGAAAAGGGAGAAGCTTCTTGTACTACAAAGTCAAAATCATCTTCTACAAAGAAAGATAACAATATTTTGTTTCCTGTTTCAGATATAAAATGGCAAAATGTTAAAGGAGAATGGAAGAAGAATGTGAAGGAAAATAATGTTGCTAAAAATAAATGTGGTATCAGTGATAGTGATAGTTTGATTTGTACAAATTCAAACGTTTCCAAATGTCAAAGTTGTATGAATGCTTGTACTTCATTGGATAAATCTAAACTTTTGACACTTGCACGTAAGAATTTTATTTGCAAACACTGTCATGATAATGCATTTATCATTCCTTCCATTTATTCTAAATTTAAAGTTGCCAGAAAAACATCTCTTGTCAAATCAGTTTCCAAATCCGTAACACATCAGGCTAAAAAGAAAAGATTTCACGAGCTTAATGTGAAAATGATATGGAAATGGGTACCTAAGCCTCGCTGTGAGTGGCGAATTAAGGCTAAGGTAAATCATGTTGATGTATTGCAAAAAGCTAACAAGGAAGGACCCATCTGGATATGGGTACCTAAGCAGAAATAATTTGCTCTTTTTGCAGGCCTCACATACATGGTATATAGATTCAGGATGCTCGCGCCATATGACAGGATTTAAGCATCTACTTCACAATTATGTTGAGAAACCTGTCGGTACTGTAAGTTATGCAAATTCAGAGCTTACTGGACATATTCGAGGACACGGATCTTTAACAAATGGCATCGTGACGATCAAGAGAGTACTATACGTAGAAGGACTTGATCATAATCTCTTTAGCACAAGTCAGTTCTGCGATAGTCAATTCCAAGTTCGGTTTACTGATAAATGCTGTTATATTGAAGATAAAGATGGTCGTGCAGTTTTTAAAGCTTAGCGGAATGCAAATCTTTATTCTGTCAATTTTCCAACTCTTTCTGGATCAAGATCTGTTTGTTTAATCGCAAAAGCTTCACGAGCTGAAAGTTGGATATGGCATCTTCGTCTGTCTCATCAAAACTTTGATGCGATGAATCAATTGGCGAGACAAGGTATTGTAAAAGGTCTACCTGAACTAAGGTTTGAGAAGAATTCTCTTTGTCCAGCTTGTGAAATGGGAAAAATGAAGCGAACCTCTCATAAAGCAAAGACAGAATTCTCATCCTCAACACCTCTTGAATTGATACATATGGACCTTTGCGGCCCGATGAGGACTCAGTCTATCAATGGCAAGAGATATATTTTGGTCATGATAGATGAGTACTCCAGATATACTTGGCTGGAATTTCTAAGGAACAAATCAGATGCAACAGAGCTGATCATTGCGTTTATAAAGAAAATCCAGGTTCGACTACAATTGCCAGTTAAATCTTTGAGAAGTGACAATGGCACGGAATTCAAGAATGAAAAGCCTCAGAGTTATCTTCTATCTGTTGGGATTTCTCATAACTTTTCTGCTTCCTATACTCCTCAGCAAAACGGCGTAGTTGAAAGGAAGAATCGAACACTGGTGGAAGCTGCGAGGACAATGTTAGCATATTCTGAGTTGCCAATGTTTCTGTGGGCTGAAGCCATAGCCACTGTGTGTTTCACACAAAACCGCACGATTGTCATCAAAAGACATAGAAAGACAGCGTATGAACTTATTAATCGTCGAAAACCGAATATTACATTTTTTCGCACTTTTGGTTGCAGGTGTTATATTCTCAATGATCGTGACAATCTTGGTAAATTTGACAAGAAGGCTGACGAAGGATACTTCATTGGTTATTCGTGTTTGTTCCAGAATCTAGTTTCTAATCAATATCAAACAAACAAACAAGATTCAAATCAAAGATTACCTGTTTGATTACTTTGAATTTCACAATTTACACTTTCTCTCTCTATAAATCTTTCTTTCTCTCTAAAACTGAATTCTCTCAAATCTGATATCTCAATATGAACTATCCTTGTTACAACTAAAATACAAATAGAAAAACTATTTATACTACCATCTAAAACATGGAAACAACAAATACAAAGATATTGACTTTTATTAAGAGACTTTGACTTTTAATGAGATTTGACTTTCTTCAACTTTGACTTTCTCAACTTTGACCTTCAGTCTTCTTGATCTTGTATCCAACAGATTTATGCTCTAACAATCTCCCCCTTTGGATTCAAGATCACTTTTGAAAGATTTAGCAATTAAGTCCTCACTTTAAGCTCTGTCAAAATAATCTCCCCTTTTTCTTTGACGGTCTTCTTTCCAAAACTATCTTCAAACGAGTAACAATCTCCCCAAAACTTTCACACAACACTTTCAGATTTCGGAAAGAAATTATCTTCAGATTCAGCTCACCTTGATTTAACAAATAATCTTCAAAGAAAATTTCCTCAAAACTTCAGAAATTCTTTGATTGTCTTCAAATCTTCCCTTTGAACTTTCTGACTTGAACATTACAGAAAATCAACTTCACAAAACTTTATCAGATCTTGATATCATCTCTTCCAAACTTCAAAACTTTAACATTTCTTCATATCATCTCCCCCTTTTTGATGATTTGAGCACCTATATCATCAAAACTTTTTGTCCAAGAAATGTCTTTGACCATTCTGATCTTTCCAACTGAGCCTCTGATTCTGTGATCCATAACCAGATATTCATCTAGATCTTTTCAAATCCAGAAAAACTAAGAACATGTAACTCCTTAATCAATAGATGAATCAGTTAAAATGCCTGTCAGTAACACGAAGTCACTGTGTGTAACGAATACACAATATAAAGGAGCTTTTTGATGTTCACTCCCCCAGGGCTTCCATCCAATCATCGAAATACCACAAAGGCAATTTCTATGAATGTTATGACAAAGAAACAAATTCTTTGTGTGCTCGTGCATGTGTAGAAAGAATTAAGCACGATAATTGCTTTTATAAGGCTCAACATTGTGTTAACCACTGAGACAACAGTAGATAAACACAGACTCTAAGTGCATGATTGAAATGCGAAGGTGGGGCAGACTTCCTTCTTTTTCAATATCCAGATTTTTCAAATGAAAATAGATAGATTATATGCTGCGTCCCCAGAAAAATGTGAAACATCTTCTTTTTTAGAAGAAAATGAGTGGTTGGTGGGGTATTAAGCAAGAGTTGGCATGGGCTATTTGCCTGTTTCAATAACGTTCACCAAAGAATTGTGAAACGTTAGTAATATGGCTGCCCGACTCAGAAAGTAGTTGGTGCCGAGTTTGATATTCTTTTACTCTGATCTCACACCCTCTTTTTTTTAATCAATAAGCTCACTACTAACCAAACTCTCTTTTCCATTTTACCTCATCACACCCACACTCATTTCTTTTAAACTCCTCACACTCAATAACTAAGGGATTAAATTCTTGGGTAGGAAACACTGGTTAACGTAAATCCATAGAAGTTTAGTTAATTCCTAGCACAAAGAACCCATAATTTCCTAAAAGAACGTGTTGCTCAATATGGTTTAACTTTATCAGTTAAATCTCAAAATACAAGTCAGATAAATGAATGCTCAGATGAAATAATCATGAAGATTTGAGCATTTTTAAACACTGTAGTATTTTCAAACAAGTATATTGAATGAATAAAAATGAATACAAAAGAATTGTTTGAAAATCTGGCATTGTATGAAAATGATCAGAAATGAATGATATAGCAATTTAAAACTCATGGTCAAGAATAACTGATATTTGTCTATACGAAACAAAATATAGACATTCTTGAAATGACCGTTTCGAAATAAAATATCGCTCAAAATTCATTGAATACAAGCGGAGTGTCTTACCATCGAAGAAAAATTGTTTCAATTTAGAGACATGGTAAGAACGATTTGAACAAAGTCAAACCGGTGTGTGTGAATACTTGAAAGTATATAGAAAAGACAATACGCAAGTATTTATCTTTGGAAACACACGGTTTGTTTATCAATTAAGCACAAAAATAACATGAAAACATTTAAAAACACACTTCCAAATTATAAAATATGTTTAAAAATCGAGAAGTGGTTTGAACATTTAAGAATATGTTTTCTATATCTGAAAGTTGTCCTTCTTTCAAATATATTTGAGATTAAGATAAGAAATGTACCTTTTCGCTCAATCTTAAATCTCAGAAAGTCAGCTTTAGTCATTTAAATATGATCGTGTCAGCTTCTCTCATCCTGCATAAGTCTCAAAGTCTAGTCAAACAAGTTTATTCACAAAATTTATTCAAAAAGTAAAAGACATAAAGCAATAAAACTTTTAATGTACGAGTTCTGATTTGAAGTAATCAGAAATCATAGTCTTACTCCTTTTGACTTATAAGCTCCCCCTAAAATCATGCATCACAAAAATTTATCATTTAAGTAAAATGCAGAAATTAGTTTATGCTCCCCCTCAAATGAATGTAGATCATCTAAAATCTTCTCTTACTCCCCCTGAGATCATGAGCAAACAATTAAAGTGCAGATATCCTTCAGACATAAAAATAAAGAAAATGATGAAAAATAACAATACGTAACTTTATTAGGTAACAACCGATTATGTCTTAAGATTTAACATACCAAGCTTAGAGACAAGAAAATTAAATCTCTTTTTATCTAAGGGTTTGGTAAATAAATCTGCAAGTTGATAATCTGTTTTTACAAAATAAAGTTCAATTGTTTCTTTTTCTACATTATCTTTTATAAAATGATACCTGACATCAATATGTTTGGTTTTCGTATGCTGGACAGGATTAGCAGATATGGCAATCGCACTCTTCGAGTCACAGTATATTGGAATTTTATCACATTATATTGGCAATCGCACTCTTTGAGCAGCAACTTGCAGCAGCTACATACTCCGCTTCAGCAGTCGATGTGGAAACGCATAATTGTTTCTTTGATGCCCAGCTAACAAGCTTGTCTCCAAGAAATTGAACGTGACCAGAAGTACTCTTTCTGTCCAACATGCAACCTGCATGATCTGCATCTTTGGAGAAACCAGACTTGACCAAGAATTTGGATAAGACGTCATACCATGCTCGAGGGGCTTGTTTTAATCCATAAAGGGCTTTGTCCAAGATGAAGACATGATCTGGCTTATCTGGATTGACAAACCCTTCTGGTTGAGACACGTACACTTCCTCCTTAAGAATGCCATTCAGAAAGGCTGTTTTCACATCCATCTGATAGACTGTGAAATTCTTATGAGCTGCGTATGCTAGAAACATGCGGATTGCTTCTATACGAGATACTGGAGCATACGTCTCATCATAATCAATGCCTTCCTCTTGCCGGTAGCCTTTGGCAACAAGTCTAGCTTTGTTTCTTATGACGATACCATCTTCATCCTTTTTATTCTTGAAAACCCATTTAGTGCCGATCACGGTTTTACCTTCTGGCTTAGGAACAAGTCTCTAAACCTTTAGGGCTTCAAACTGATTGATCTCTTCTTGCATTGCAGATACCCAGTCCGAATCAGTAAGAGCCTCAGATACTCGTGTTGGCTCAATCTTGCTGAGGAACGAGTCATGCATACATTGGTTAAGTGTCGCTGACCTAGTCTGAACAGGCTTGTTGAGATCTCCAATTACTTGATGTAATGGATGCTCTTTGGTCCAGCGATGCTCATGAGGGAGTGGAGTAGATGAAGTTTGAATATGATCATCATCTAGAAATCCACTTTCAAAATCTTCAGTTTGAATTACAAGAGGGGGGTTTTCAGTTGAAGTCTCAGGTGCAGAAGTATCAGTTGGAACAGCAGATTCTGGCTGTTGAGTAGACAATATATCACAACCAACTGAAACAGTTACTTCTGGCTCAACATTTGCTTGTGCATCTTCAACTGTAGGAGTAACAATAGGAATGTGAGTTTCAGACTGAACGGGGGATGCTTGTTTAGTTATGACATCTGAAGTGACTGGATGATAACAACTTGTATCTTTAGACCTATCAGTCACAGCAGATTTAGGTATATTAGACCCAAGAAACTCATCATAAAAGAATTCAAATAACAAATCTAAATTAGTTAAATGTGAAGTAGATGTAGAAGCGTTATCCGAATTTTTCGCTGTAGAAACAGGTTCTGGACTGATCTGCCCAGAAGCTAAAACTCCTGTGATAACAGGTTCTGAACTGATATGATCAGAAGCCATTCCTTCATCAAATGTGACATTGACGCTCTCGATAAATGTCTTTGACTTCTTTAGATAAACACGATATGCAACAGATGTTGAAGAATAACCGATAAAGATGCCTTCGTCCGCCTTAGCACTGAATTTATTCAGACTCTCTCTGTCGTTAAGCACAAAACATTTACACCCAAATATGTGAAAATATTTGATAGATGGTGTTCTGTTGTTGATCAACTCATATGGAGTCTTCTGAAAACGGCGGTGTATCATAGAACGATTTTGAGTATGGCATGCAGTCGACACAGCTTCTGCCCACAAGAATAGAGGTAAGTCCAATTGGCTAAGCATAGTCCGAGCGGCCTCGACTAGCATTCGATTTCGCCTTTCAACTACTCCATTTTGTTCAGGCGTACGAGCAGCAGAGTACTGATGTGATATCCCGACCGATTCGAGATATTCTTCAACTATCTTGTTTTTAAACTCTGTGTCGTTGTCCGTTTGAAGAAACTTGACTTGTCGCTGCATTTTCACTTGGGTCGTCTTTAATAAAGTAATGAGAACTTCCGGTGTCTCATCTTTTGAACGAAGAAATTTGACCCACGTTTATCTTGAATAATCATCCACAATAACCAACACGTATTTCTTTCCTCCCAAACTCTGAGTTCTCATTGGACCACACAAATCCATATGTAGCAATTCTAACAGAGAACTAGTGCTTGGTTCAGGCTTCGGTTTGTGAGCGGCTCTCTTCATCTTACCCTTTTCACATGTTGCGCATAAGTGTTCTCGTTCATATTTCAGCTCAGGAAGTCCTTTGACCAATTTCCCACGAACCAGCTTGTTGATGTAACGAAAGTTCAAGTGAGATAAACGTCTATGCCAGAGCCAACTTTGCTGCATTGAAGCTTTTGTCATCAAGCATACTTGATTGTCAATATGAACTTTGGAAAGATTGATGGTGTAGAGGTTTGTCTTTCGATGTCCACCTAAGAGTTCTGTTCCATCTTCAGTGCGAACTGAGCAACTCTTAGACTTGAAGTTGACCTCTAACCCTTTATCGCAGAATTGACCAATGCTGAATAAGTTGTACCCCAAGCCTTCGACATAACTCACCTTACTTATCGTTATGTTGTCTTGAATGATGTCACCATATCCTAAGATAGGTGAAAGCTGATCGTTTCCAAATCTGACATTACCACTGAATTTCTCTGTATAGTTAGACAATAAAGCTTTTTGCCCAGTCATATGCTTGGAACATCCACTGTCCAAGTACCACATATGCCTGGTCTGCAAGAGAAATCATGAGACAATAGATTTAGGTACCCATTTAAAAACGGTCCCTATCAGTTTAGTACAAGATTTTGGTATCCACTTGAAAATGGATCCTCTGTTCTTTTGAAAACTTTGAAAAACATTTGATCTCGAAGAATTAACATGATAAGATCCATACCAATCAGAAGAATTATAAGAATAAGCAAAATCAGTTTTCCGATAATTAGGACGAGATTTAGTAGTAATAGGAGATAATTGAATCAAATGCTTTATTGAGTAACGCTTGTAAGAAGTTACAAGGTTTTGTTTATGAGAAGCACATTGACCAACTATATCAGAATCACTACTAACAGATTTAGTACAAGAATTATCAGTAACTGATTCAACTATCTCAGCATCCTTCTGTTTTGGTCTCCATTCGGATTGAGCTTTTATCTTTTTCTTCCTTAAATCTAAAACATAAGATATAGATTTATTAGGAAAAGTAGATTTTCGGGATTGAGTTTTCTTTTGTGTACATGTGTATTTCTGTTTCTGTAATCGCTGTTTCTTATGTTTCTTACCATGAGCATAGTAATTAGCAGTTACAGAAACTGAATCACCAACCTTAGTTGATGTTTCACCAATATGAAAATCACTTGGTAACACTCTTTCATTTTTAATACAAGTAGAATGATCGGGAAGTTTAGAATGGACATCAAACATATCAGATTCTTCCATGCACCCATCATCAGAATTAAAAGAATCATTTGCAGACTCAAATAAGTCATCAGAATTATCAGAGAAAGTTTGAGGTGCCTTTGAAACTGTAGAACACTTTGTTGATTTAACTTGAAAAACAGTGTTCTTTAAAACTGTAGAAAATACATTTTGTTCTATATCAACCAAAACTTTTTCATCAGATAAAACATTTTCAAGCTCGATTATTTTGCTTTCAAGAATAGATGTTGGAACATAAACCTTTGCAATTGCAGGTTTTTCCTTCATCTCAGAAGTGGAATAACTAACAAAGTAATCGTTTGAAAGAACTTTTGGTGTTTCTGAAAGATAACTATCATTTAACTTTACATAGTTAAACGGTAGTTGGATTTTCTTTTTATTCTTTCTATTTTCAGTTTCTTTGGCCTCAACTTCGTCTGACAATTTGGTAACAAATTTGGGTTTTAAATGAGTATGTTTACCAGCACAAGCAAGAAAATCATAGTTATAAAGTGCCGGCTGTTTTCTGATGGATTTCTTAAGATAATGGGGGTTTTCAAAACCAAGTCCCCATTTCTCTTTAACATCAGCCTCTTCATTAGGTGCATTGAGAAAAATGGTTTGATCTGTTTGACCTCTTGCATAAAGTTTTGCTTCCAGACCATTTACCTTCTTATGCAAATTCTTGTTTTCAACCTGCAGTTTATAAACAGTTAGTGCAAATTCTGTCTTTTCAAACTCATATTTAGAAATCTTACCTTCAAAAACAGAAATCTTCTTTTCAAAATCATCTACTTTAGATTTAGAACCAGAATCAGATTTGCGTAAAGAATCAATCAGATCTTTGTTAGAAATAACAGACGTATTAAGTTCAAAGATCTTTTTGTTCTTTTTAGCAACCCTTTCCTTTTCCTTTTTCAGATTATTTTGTAAATTTTGAAGCTCAACCACCATGGTTTCCAACTTGGTAATGAAATCTTTTGGAGTTAAGTTTAATACCTCATTAACTGCCTCATCATCTGACTCGTCATCCTTAACTTCTTTGCCCATGAGACTGATATGAGTTGTTTCTTCTTTCTTGTCATCCTCTTCTCCTTCTGAGTAATCCAACCAAAACTCATCTTCAGCCATTAGAGCTACACCCGCTTCTTGCTGTTTTGCCAAAAGCAATTTGTTCTGATAATACTGAGAGTTGCGTACTTTCGGCTTCCGACAATCTTTAGCAAAATGACCCATCTTGCCACAATTGTAGCACTTGATTGAATCAGTTGCTGGCTTCTCAATAGCAGTGTAATCATTCAGAAACTTCTTCTGCTCATCCAGTTTCTTCTCACCATACCTATTCTCTTCAAATCTCTTGCCTTCCACCCTCTCTCGGTGTTCGTGGTTCTTTGAACTTGATGACGAATAGCGTTGAGAATTTGATCCCGACTTCTTATAAAATTTCTTTTGAAATGCACGGGTAAGCAATATCATAGCTTGTTTCAAACTTTCGTCATCATCACTATCTGATACAGAACCAGACTCTGAACTTGAACTTACTATTTTTTTCTTCTTCTTCTCAATCTTCTCTTTCTTTTCTTTCTTCTTTTCACCAACAACCAAAGCTATAGGATCAGGACCTTCTCAGCCTTTTTCTTTTCAGCTCTTTTTTCCTCTACCTCTTCCTCATTCTGCCGTAATGTCTCATAAACTTCGTGAAGAGGTATTTCATTCAAATCTTTCATTTGTTTCATCCTACGTGTGTGTTTCTTCCATTCAGGACGTAGGATGCTCAGAAATTTCACATTGTTTTCCAGCTGCTTCTTTTTGACTTTGTTCTTAGTCAGCTCATTCAGAAGCAAAGTAAATCTTTCATATGTGTCTTCTAGACTCTCATTCTCCTTAGCCTTGAATTCCTCATAGTTATTAATGCAGTTGGCCACCTTTATCTGATGCCCTATCTTTGATCCCATCATCATCTTTTCCAATTGATTCCACATCTGTTTAGCATCATGTTTGAAGCTATCAATTTTAATGTATATGTCATTTGGAATGCTTTGGAGTAAAAGAGATCTCGCTTGCTTGTCAGCTTTAAATCTACTCTTCTGTTCTTCTGAGTACTGAGAGAATTCAACTTTAACTGGTTTTGTCTTTATTTCTTTTTCCACATCTCCATCATCACCATCAACATCATCACCATCAATATCATCAGCAAGTACATGAATTATGATTGGTTTCATGGGACCTTCAGTGATAGACAGAAGTATATTCTCTCCATTTGAGTGCCGGTCCACGAAATCCAAAAACCTATCCTTCCATTATTCATACTCGCCTTTGAATAGAACTGGAGGCTTTACATCAGTACCAATCGAAAGTGCATCTTTTGAAGTCATCTTGAAAAACCTGTTTGAAAAATATATCAAATAAGAAACTAGAATTGATCGTTAGTCCAAAGTACGAAATTATAAGAAAAAAAAATCAGAAATTTAGAAAAATTTGGCTAAGTATCAGAACTCGCAAATCACTATTGAACTCGCAAGCCCTAAAACTCGCAGACTAATAAACTCGCAGACTGATAAAACTCGCAGAGATTTGCGCGATTGAGAAACTCACAAGCAAACGAGCAGACAAACTCGCAAGAAAACTCGCAGATGAAACTCGCAAACTAAACTCGCAGACGATCAAACTCGCAAGCGCCTAAACTCACTAACAACTGTTTACACTAGAACTCGCTAACAGAAATGTGCGCGTTTCCCAAACTCGCACGTCGAAGCTTGCGCGTTTGAATAAAACTCGCTAGCTACTCTTGCGCGTTTCAACACTTAGAATTATTTCTTGAAGTTTCAAACTCGCAGGTCGATAAACTCGCTGATCACTATTTTTCCTCAAACTCGCAGGCCGAAGAACTCGCAAATCACTATTCCTCCCTAAACTTGCTGGCTTTGATTAGCGAGTTTATAGAACTCGCTGACCACTACTAGCGCGTTTCCTTGAAACTCGCAGATAACCCTTGCGTGTTTTAGACCAAAATTTATCCTTTGACTTGCGCGTTCTTACTGATGAACCTTGCGCGTTTGAACAAAGAACTTGCGCGTTTGGGAGATCTAGCGCGTTCTTCCGTCTGTCGACCCAAAAACTGAATTTTCCATCTGTTTTCGATCCAAACTTGGTCCAAATGATCTGAAACTCTGGATTGTTACTCGATTACAATACTAGAATGAATTACAATCCAAGAAATTTACAAACACTCACTTACAATACAAGAAAATTGATGAAACAGTAAAAACCAACTCGTGTACAAAACTTAACAAAAATCATAAAATTCGTGTGATTTACAGTGCAAAACAGAAATTGAATTACAAAGACTCGATCTATTAAACTTTGCGATCAAAACCTAACCAAAATCTGCTCCAAAAACACTCTCAAATTCAGAATCCGAATTTTCTTTCAATAACAGTGACGAAACCAACACAATCTTGAATTTCTTGATCTGATTTCACCTTTGGATCTGCTCTGATACCAATTGTTTGTTCCAGAATCTAGTTTCTAATCATTATCAATCAAACAAACAAGATTCAAATCAAAGATTACCTGTTTGATTACTTTGAATTTCACAATTTACACTTTCTCTCTCTAGAAATCTTTCTCTCTCTAGAAATCTTTCTCTCTCTCTAAAACTGAATTCTCTCAAATCTGATATCTCAATACGAACTATCCTTGTTACAACTAAAATACAAATAGAAAAACTATTTATACTACCATCTAAAACATGGAAACAACAAATACAAAGATATTGACTTTTATTAAGAGACTTTGACTTTCTCAACTTTGACCTTCAGTCTTCTTGATCTTGTATCCAACAGATTTATGCTCTAACAATTCGTTAACGTCTAAAGCCTATCGGGTATAAAGTAGACAAACCAAGACGATCATGGAGAGCATTAATGTGTCTTTCGATGAAACATCAATGTTGACTTCTGAACACAACAGTTCAGAACTCAAGCTTAAGCAGAAGGTTTCTATTCAAGACGGAATAGATCCCGAAGTCAAGCAGACTAAGTCTTCTAATTCAAATAAAGTTACAATTGAATTAGACTTATTATTTTTTTATGCTTTTATGGATATTTGTGCAGATTTTGAAAAATCAAGCATATCTGCATCAACTTCAGAGGTTCCAATTATAATATCAGATATTTCAGGACCTTCTGACAATGTCACAATATCAACCTCATCAGGTACATCTACACATATTCATTCTGAAGGTACTAATGTTGATTCTGTGTATACAGATCCAAATTCTGAAACAGTAGTTCCGAGTAATTCCTCTATTGCTCCAGAAATCTTTACTTCAGAAGAGGCTGTACAAGATGTCCCAAGCACATCTGGGGTTGATCAAGACTTACCTGCAGTATATGATGAATATGAGGAAAATAATACTCCAGCTGACATTCATCCAATTCCAAGTACTATGAGATAGACACGAGCTCACCCACTTCATAATATAATTGGTGATGCACGGTCTGCTGTACAAACGCGTGCATCATCTACTATTTTTTGTCTATATTCAAGTTTTTTAAGTTCTCTCGAGCCGAAGAAAGCTTCAGAAGCCTTGCGTGATCCAGATTGGATACTGGCGATGCAAGATGAACTTCTGCAATTTGAGAGGAACAAAGTTTGGCGATTTATACCACTTCCAGAAGGAAAATCTGTTATTGGAACAAAGTGGGTTTTCAGAAATAAGAGAGACGAATCTGTAGTTGTAGTTCGAATCAAAGCTCGCCTTGTTGCAAAGGGTTATTGTCAACAGGAGGGGATTGATTATGAAGAAACTTTTGCTCCTGTGGCACGACTGGAAGCTATACGAATCTTCTTATCTTATGCAGCTCACAAAAGTTATACTGTCTTTCAAATGGACGTAAAATCTGCATTTTTAAATGGGATATTGCATGAAGAAGTATACGTTACTCAACCAGAAGGATTCATTGATCCAAAGAACCCTGATCATGTCTATGTCTTTGACAAATCCTTGTATGGACTCAAACAGGCACCAAGAGTTTGGTACGAAACTCTAACACAATTCTTACTTGCTTCAGGATTCAAGAAAGGTACAATTGATACTACTCTCTTTCTGAAAAAGCAAGGTGATGATATGATTCTAATACAGATTTATGTAGATGACATAATTTTCGGTTCTACAAATCCAAAGTTTTGTAAAAACTTTTCAAGAATCATGGAATCTCGTTTTGAAATGTCAATGATGGGCGAACTGAATTTTTTCCTTGTTCTTCAAGTGAAACAGTTACCCGAAGGCATTTTCATTAATCAATCAAAATATATTCGAGATATTTTAAAGAAATTTAACATGAATGACAGTCCAATGATGAAAACACCGATGGCAACGGGCACACTTTTAGATGTAGATCTTTCTGGTAAATCAGTAGATCAAAAAGTGTACCGTAGCATGATTGGTTCACTGCTGTACTTAACTGCGAGTAGACCGGATATTATGTTTGCTACATGTTTCTATGCTAGATATCAGGCCAACCCGAAGGAATCACACTTGGTCGCTGTTAAACGAATTCTTAGGTATCTTAAAGGTACTACTGAGTTAGGCCTTTGGTATCCTAAGGGATCGTCTTTTGATCTAACTGCCTATACAGATGCTGATCATGCAGGATGCAAGCTGGATACAAAGAGCACCTCTGGTTCATGTCAGTTCTTAGGTGATAAGTTGGTTAACTGGACGTCTAAGAAACAAAATTGTGTTTCTACAACCACCGTCGAGGCTGAATACGTAGCTGCCGCAAGCTGCTGTTCACAAGTTCTCTGGATGAAAACACAGTTAAAAGATTTCGGATATACTTACCAACGAGTCCCTATCTACTGCGACTCAAAGAGTGCGATTGCAATAACCGCTAATCCAGTGCAACATTCCAAGACGAAACACATCGACGTGCGTTATCATTTTATAAAGGATCATGTAGAGAAGGGCGATATTGAGATGCACTTTGTGACTACAGACTACTAGTTGGCTAGCCTTTTCACCAAGCCATTGGATGATAAGAGGTTTAACTTTTTAGTTAGCAAACTTGGTATGTTAAACGCCACTTCATGATTCTAGGGGGAGTTTTCTAATCTATTGTTTTATTTGAATATATCTTGGATATTTCATCATATGTTGACTGAGTAAAGCGGAATCATTTTTATAATGATTACCAAAATCTTTTTCTTGCAGGATATTTTATGTGACAATGGCTTTTGGACAATTCAGTTCAAAACCCGTATTCAAATGTTTTCTTCTGAAGGATGCTTTCATGATTACATCTTTTCAGGAAGTGTTTTGTTTGAAAGAGTGTTTAGAAATTATATTGTTATATTTTTTCTGATAAGTTGAATGTTTCAGATATCAAGGGGAGGATATCTATTGTTTGTTAAGGATACTTTAACTGCTATATTCATTCCAGGGGGAGTTAAGGATTATGATCTACAGGTATATCATTCTATTCCTTATACTCTAACACTTGTGAAAGAAGAACAACTTTTACTTGTGAAAAATGTTCAAACCACTTCACGATCTTAAAATGTTTTCATGGATTGAGAAGTGTGATTTTTTTAACTGATTTTTGGATACTTACCTGTTTATCTGACCGTGTGTTATATAAAGAATAATACTTGTGTATTTTCTTTTTTATATACTTTGTCAAGTATTCATGCACACATTGGTTTAGTATTTTCAAATTGATTTTGTTATTACCATGTATCAAATAATATATCTTTCTATGGTAATACTCCCGTTTGGTATTCACAGTTGTTTGAATCAAACGTCATTTCATTTTTAATGTGCTTTCATTGATAATATGTTTATATATTGTTCATATAAACAACATACGTTTTTGAATTCCCAAATATTTTTCTTCATGATAATTTGATCTGATCTTAATCATTGTCAGATTTTCAAAACATTTCTATTCTTTCATGATTATTCATTCATAAAAAGTTTTGAGATATCTTAAATGTTTAAAATGCTCAAATTTCATTTCTGATTCTTGATGAGCATACATACACTGACATATGATTTCTTGTCCTTTATATGTCAAGAAAATCATTGAACAACATGTACTTTTAGGAACATGGGATTCAGTGTGAGTGCTTAATAGATCTTCCATGGATTCACGATAACCAGTGTTTCCTACCCCGTAAGAAATCCTTTGAGTGATTGAGGGGAGAGGGGTCTAAAAGAATTGAGTGTGGGATTGAGTTGAGGAAAAATGGAAATGAGAGATTGGTTAGATGTAAGCTTATGTGTTTAAAAGAAAGAGGGTGAGAGAACAGAGTTAAAAGAATATCAGAACTCTGCACCAAACATCTTTCTGAGCCGGGCAGCCACATTACTGATTGGTTCACATTTCTTTGGTGACCATAATTGAAATAGGAAATAGCCCATGCCATTTCTTGCATACAACATCACTAGCTACTCATTCTTTTCTCAAAAAGAGAATGTTTTACATTTTCTGGGGAAGCAACACATAATCTATCGGATCTTCTCTTGGAAGATACTGATATTGAAAAATAAAGAAAGTTTCCCCACCTTCGACCCTTTTTCATGCACATTGAGTTCATGTACAATCATTGTTGTCTCAGTGATTTACATACTTTGAGCCTTATGAAACACAATCATTGTGCTAATTCTTTCAAACACAAGCACGAGCACACAGAGAATTTGTTTTTCTGTCAGAACATTCATAGAATTACCTAATATTTTTCAATGATTGAATGGATGACCTGGGGAGTCAACCTCAAACCAGCTCCTTAAATTGTACATTCGTTGTACACAGTAACTTCGTATTAGTAACAGGCATTCCTGACTGTTTCATCTGTTGATTCATGGTTACAATTTTTACTTCGTTTGAATTTGAAAAGATTCAGATGACTACATTCATGGTTCAACGGCTCTTTCAAATCAGACGACATATTCACTCACATCATGTATTGGGGAGATTGATAATTTTCCTATCTAGGGGAGATTGTCTATTTCTACACAAAGGGAGAGACTTCTTACATTGTATCAAATGAAGATTGTGCTTATCAGATGGTGGGAAGATCATTCATCGACAAATCTGAACTTGAAGAGTTTTAATGATTTTGATTCTTACAAATTATTAAAAAGGGGGAGAATAATCAAAGTTCAAGATCAGATTGAAGTTTTAAAGATTTCAGGGGAGAATAACTATTTTTCAGATGATCAAAGTCAACGGTTAAAGAAAGCTTGTCAAAGAGAAAGTGAAAGAAAGTCAGAGTTTGAAAGTAAAGTTGTCTATTCAGAATATGCAAAAGCTAATTGAAAGGGAGAGAAAAGTTTGAAAAATTGTCAAGATCATACAAAGTGTAAAAAGACTTAAAGATATCAAAATTTTGAAAGAGCAAAAGCTGAAAGCTGAAGACAATTCTGATGATATGAAGACCTGAAGATTATTGCCAAAAAAAATTTAATCTTGAATCCAAAGGGGGAGATTGTTAGACTGAAATTGTATTCAAGATTAAATGAGGGTCTTTAATGTATTTTTTGTTTGTGTATGTGTTGTAATGAGCTTAGAAGGTTTGACCTTGCTTGGTCATGTTGATCTATATATAAGCAAGTCATAGTGTTAGTTTCTAAGTAAGTGTGTGAAAGTGAAGGTGTAATCGTGGTGGTGATTGAGAGAGTAAGAACACATAGTTGCACACATTGAGAACACTCACAAACACTCTGTATTGAAAAGTCTATCACAAATAGGTATATGGCTTGATGTAATCTTTGTGATTAATAAAACAAAAGTGTTTTGTATAGATTTGTATGTGTTTATGCTGGTAAATCTTGGGCCACAGTTTTTGGAGAGAACACATTTTTCACACACACATACTAATGAGAGTCGTTTACATGTTTATTGTGTTGTTATTCCCATTTTCCCCTCCATCAATGAATCAAAGCATATAACTTGAGTTCTTGATTATTATGTTCTTAATTTTCATCTTATCTCTACATTTCGATGGAGTTTCTTCAATTGTTTGTCTAAAATGGGATCTAACACACTTTAAGATAGGATATCTCGAGGTTGATAGAGTCTCTAGAAACGGGAAACTCGTCGAGAGTAGAAAGGATGACCATGTAGGGTACGTTCATAATTGCACCTGGCCAGTGTTATGGTGAACCTACATGTTACATGTGTATGCTTGAACTGCCTTGGTGAGAAGACCGTCGGGGTAGTGAAGAAGTTTCTAAGCGACTACCCAATAGAAGAGTTGATGTTTATAGCATTGTCCTTTGGAGTGATGGCTAAGCATGATAACTGCAATTTGACCATTTTGGGTCAGAGTTATTGGTTGGTTTAGAACCATAGGCTTAGGGACTCGACATTATTCGAGGAAAATTTGTAAGGAGAACCGATGAAATCTTCGATGAATACCTTAAGATGTTTGAACATCCGGATGACAATTGTATGAAGGGAAATTGAGGAACGTGATTTCGAGATGTGGAGTGCCGACCAAATTCATGCACGAAATTTGTATTTAAAATAAGTTTGTATCAATTGTTTCTCATGTTCTCAAATCATAATGTGAGTAGAATTACGAAATTTTGGGAAATAGGTTTAGCACACACAAGATTTTAAACCATGAGTTTAAACATGCATAAAATTGTTTTATTGCATACGATTGCAGACTTATGACCTTGACAAAGTCTTTCCAATAAAATTTCCAATAAAATTTCCAATAACTTTTTCCTCGAAAAAGTTATTCCCATGTTTTGGTGTTCGAGTTTTATTGGAAATTTTTATTCCGTGTGAGTTTTGTTGAGTTTTATGAAGTATTATTTACGACGTTTTACTACGCAAGAGTTAATTATGAAATGTGTAGGCTTTAATTATATTGCATGTCAATTTTATAGTTTTATTGAACGTCATGTCTTACGTGGGTCTTGCACATGTCTTTTCGCAACCGCAAGAGATGTCTTGAGAGTCTTAACATCGCATATTTGCACTTTGAGTTTTATACAAGTATGTTTCGTTGTACACTACTTAGCATTTGAATTGATTTATACTTTTGGCGTCAGTAAACATATGAAGGACCTATGATGGTCCGAACTGAACTTTTGCTTTGTACCTTCTTCAGTTGTTGATTTTACTGTTATAGTTTTACGCGATGCACTATGTTGGTTTATCGATGTGCATGTCATGGTAGCCACTATTTTGGGACTATGAGCATTTAATTATGCGGTTTAAAAGCTTGAAATCGATTTAAATTATCTTACGTCTGGCCAAATCGCATGCACCTATCGTATAACTAGATTTGGGAAATAAATTGATGTATGCGGGTCTTGTTGGGAAATTTTATCCCATGTCATTTTATGGTTAAAAGAGAATTTTGGAACTTGAACTTGGGAAGTCCCTCTTTTGAAATTTGTACAATTATTTGTTACATGTTATTTTTTTTGTACAGAAAATTATTTCACATACACAACATAAATTGATGCAAGTTAGGACCATCGTGGTCCATTTGAAAAGTTTGTTGGACATCTTTTGTTATTGTCATTATTATCTTGGATAATAATCAAACAGTTTTTGAAATGGTTTTATATGAGTGGCGTTTGGGACCACTTTGCACAATTACCGAGAAAGCGGCATCGAACTTTTACGTGCATGCTTAATTGTTATAAAGAATTGCGTTTGAAAATCTTGTAAAATTTCAATTGCCATATGTGTTGAGTCCTATAGTTGAAAATCCTTGAACTCATTAGAGCTATAGATTTAAACCCTCTTGAGAAAGAAGTTGTAATAAGGGATTGGAGACGCCCTTGGGAATGGAAAATCTGAATGATCCAAATTGTTGGCAACCTTGAATTAAGAGAATTCAACCTCATAAAGGCCGACCAGAGATGACTATTTAAGATAGTAGAGTTAGGCTTTCTCCCAGTTAATTAAGTGATGATCTTTCCACTTCTGTAAATCTTTGGGTTTTAGCCTTGTGTAGTTGTTTGGTTACGGCCATATCTGAATTAATGGATTATTATTCGACAGCATGTTGGGTTTTGGTGGTGTACCATCTTAATGGGTATTCGTGAATGATGATGATGTTATGGTTGTTCGTAAAGCTGAATGATTTGGAGTTTTAATTCCATATTAGGTGTCAACTTTAATCTTTTAAGGATCAGTTCAGTGTAAGTCGACTTGTTCTTTTGAGGTCAATGGATGTTTGGAGTGTTGGAGTACTCTCGTTGGATCATAAGGAATGTTAGTCTCTAAGTGTCAGAACTTAAAGGAAGCTAGATGTTGGTAATTAAGTATTGTCGTGTATAATGTTCTTGGCGTGGTAAAATCTTATTGGTGGAGTGTTTGAAGTTGAGAATAGATAAGAATTGTGTGATAGCCTAATCTGGGTTAACTAACTCCCCGTAAAGCGTGTTGGTACATCCTTGGAAGGAAGGCCTTACCAATATGAAGGGTGAATTATTAAAAAAATTTGGGAATTCTTTGGGTTGGTGTTGATTATTAGAATACGGATTCAGAATCGTGTTGAACTGGAATGAATTAACCAATGAAAAGTTGAGGTCACAAGTTGTCGTGGGATAGTATGTGTTATCTAAGGTTGGGAGATGACCGAGATCGTATGGTTAGAAAGCTTATTCGATAAGGTTCAATGTTCACTCTAGTACGAGTGTGTTGTATCAAGGTGGATAGTGGGTGTGATAGTCCTCACGAAAATCAGTGCGGCGGCCTTGTCAAGTGGTTATCAAACACCCCTTCACGGATGAATTGGGTAGAAACGCATCTTCGGAGGAAAGGAATCGGTCGTTTAATGGAAAATGACGTTAATTGTGGTTTATGTAGCTAGAGCATTATCTCTCGGTGGTGTACGCGACAACCGTTATCAGACTTGTGATCCATATGGTGTAGAGTTTAGTAATCAAAGGTGATTAAAGTGAACTAGATTTAGAGGATGAAATCACCCTAAGGTTGGGAGTATTGTAACACCCGGTTTTCGGCCCTGTTTGGTCTGGACGACATTACCCGCGACTGTGACATGTGTCACTATCGCGGGGCAATGTCGTGGGAAGGGAGAGCCTCTCGGTACACGTGGGGCGACAGTGCCTGGCAGTTATGCCAGGGTCACTGTCGCGGGGCACTATTGCAGCTAGTGTATCACGGGTGGTGTTGGGAGAGAGAGAATGCCACACGACTATGCCATGGGCATAGTCGCCAAGTCACAATCGCAAACGGCCCCTAATTGTTATAAAATCGCGTTTTTCAGCTTTATTCCATGCTAACCTTTCCCTATTTCACCCTTTCCTCTCTCGAACCGACCCTCAAACCCTAAATTCGGATTTTATGCATTCAAGGAACCAAACCTAGAGTGTTTCAAGAGATTCTTCATCATCTAGCAAGGTTTGGAAGCTAGAGCTAAGATATATTCATCCTCTCTATCTTCTCTTTCATCTTCATCAATTTCTAGGGTTTTCACCTAAATGTTTTATGAATTTCGAAGTGTGATTTTAAATGTTTTTCATATCTATACTTTGATGACTAACTGACCGTGTGTTTCTCAAAGAACAATACTTGTGTATTATCTTGTCTTTATACTGTCAAGTATTCTTACACACATCGGTTCAGTACTTTTATTGTTTGGAGTGTGAGAAGTCCTTTGAGGATCTCTGAGGATCAGTACCTTTATCGATTCAGTATTATCTTGTCTTTATACTGTCATGTTTCAATTTCTAGGGTGGCCTCTGAGGATCTCAATGATCACCGGGTGTTGGCCTTGGAGCTGTGAGAAGTCCAAGTGAAAATTGTTTGGAGTGAGTGGGAGGTATTGAGCTGGAAGGATCAATGCGGCATCGGTGACTGGATCAATTTCTGGATTTGGATTATGGGCCATGTTACCTGTTAGGATGCGATAGTTAGCTTTAGGAACATGTGTTGGCAAGGTTCTGGTAAAGATTAACCGGAATCTAAGTTTCAAGTTAAATTCCAAAAGACGCCAAATCCTTTTAAGTGAGAAAAAAAAATTCCAACACAATCAGTTAATGAGAAGTGAACAACGACACCTGAGAAATCTAAGCAGATAACTAGAAACTTTCTCAATAACGAATCACATAAGTTAACAGGGAGACATAGGTGAAGTATTCAATCGCTATGCTTAAATGAGCATTTAAGATTCAATCTTGACGAGTCCCCATTTTATAAATCTTACAAAATTGACACACATAATATAGATGGAAATAATCATGGATGGAAGGCTATAAGGTCAAGACCCCAGGAGTTGAATGCCCTGGGAGTTCAAATACATGACCCTGAGAGGGATAGGCCCCGGGCGCACATGTACCAGGAGACAGTATGGCATGGGGTTTCAAGGACCGGGAGACGCCTCGGTGAATAGTAACTACAACCTAGGCAAGTACCAGGAGTCGGTACCGGGAGGGTCAAACCCCGGGAGTTCAATGTACCGGGGAGACAAAGGTTGGGAGGAGTCGGGAGATGTGGTGAGATGTAGGGCGGTCCCGGGACAAAATGGTACCGGGAGTCATCGTCCCAGGAAATACCGGGAAAGACCAACCCGCAGTGGTCCCGGGAGTTCATTATCTGGGAATAGATTGCCACAAACGGAAATTGAAATAAATAGGAGATCATCTCAATCATAACCAAAATCAACTAAATCAACCAATTTCAAATAAGGACTAAACAAGAAGCGATTTACAATCCAAAGAATTTCACTCCAATATAAAAACATGGTGTCTACGGCGGCGATAAGTCTAGTCGATTAAAGGTTGACGACAGTTCCGATTGAGACCGGGAGTGGATAAACCATTACTCAAGCTCGCAAAATCAACACGAATCGAAAAATCAACCAAATTGACCCAAAACACAGCGTAGATAACATAGATAAACCCTTAATCGAATAAAGTGGAGCTAATTATAAAACTAAAACGACCCCTAATCGATTTCAACTCCTCTAATTGAAATAGTGGCAGCGGCTGATTTAGTGAGAGTGCCAAGGGCCACAACAGTGGCGGTGATGGTGTGTGGTGGTGAGGGTTGTCGTTTGCGGTGGCAACGAGGCGGCGCACCCGATTCCCGGGAGATCGACAGGGTCGCTATGAACGGTTGAGAAAAAACCTAACCCGAAGGCACCGATGATCGATTCGGGCAAAGCACACCAATAGAAAATCGAGAGAGAGATAAGAACGTACCTGTGGGTTCGAGAAAGAGAGATGTGATCGATATGTGAGCGAAGGCGAGAGAAGGAGAGACCGAGAGATAGAGAGAGAAGAGATACCGAGAGATAGAGAGAAGAGCCCGGGGTTGATGAAAATCAAAACCCCCGGGTTGGTCGAGTATAAATATCAAACCCTTTAGGGGATGGGGAGACTCAGGTGTACCGGGTTTCCGAAACGGGGTTTCCCGGTTGCTGGGTTATCCGTTGAACTTAAAAAAAATTAATGAATTTTAATGAAAGACACAAGCTTACCTTTTTCGAAAGTCAAAACTTTTGATGCTCCCCCTTGAATGGAAAAACGTTTTCCATAATGAAAATGACTCTCCCCTTGACGTGTGAAAGACAAAGCACAATAATATTTACCTGCTCCCCCTCAAAATAAGAAGATAAAGACTTACAGAATCCACGTGGTGTGGCTCTCCCTTGACACATGAGCAAACTGTTAACTCTACAGAAACGACAGAAGCTTTAAGCAACTAAAGTAACGAACTGAAAGATGAAATGAAACACAACGAATCGAAAAAAAAACAAAGGAAACAAACGAAAGAACGAATTCTAACTTACCAATACAGAAGTTTGAAACTAGTACAGAACTTTACGAGTAAAATGCAAAAACCAATGAGTGTTAACTTGAGCATCAGAGAAAAATCACTGGATCATTAAGTCACAGTCATTCATTATTGAATGAGATTCGTACAGGTCTGTAGAAGGGTCAAACTTTCAGATTAAGCATACCTAGCTCGGACACTAGATATTGAAAGTGTTTTTCGTCCAAGGCTTTAGAAAACAGGTCTGCTATCTGATGTTCTGTATTATCAAAGTAGAGTTCGATTATACTTCTTCCGACATGTGTAACATCCGGAAAAATAAGGTAAGTGCTTATTAACTGTAAATTCTCTCTCACTCTAAAATTTGCTAGTTATTCATGTAGATAAGGCCTTGTTGTAATGCTAATAAATATCTTTAAATCTTAAGAATTCTTATGGGTGCAATGTGTCGAAAACGTCAAAGAAACAGCAGGTCGGGGGCACGGGGTGACAGTGACCAGCGACTATGACAATGGTCATAGTCGTGTGGCAAGGTCGCGAGCTGGGGGATGGTCTCAGTATATCCCGAAGAGAGTGACCAAGCAAGAGTGACAAGGGCATTATCGCCTTGTCACAATCGCGGTACATGTACCATAAGTCGGGGAAGTGGCACAATTATACCACCGAGATAGTGTCGGCATTGTCGCTAACGAGCACTGTGAGTTGAAAAACACCTTCCAACCAGGTTGCTTGCATTTATTTTACTTTTTCTGCTTGAGAGTCGATAGTAGAGTGCTTGGGGCGATTTTCTTCCCCAAAACCCTAGCCACATTCATTTCAAGCTCTTGAGGTTGGTGGACTTTGGGAGGAGCATTCAAGGCTTCATTTAAAGCTAACTAGTGGGGATTTTTTCTCAACCTCTCATCTCCTCAAATCTTAGGGTTTGATAACTTTTCTAGGTTTTTAACCAAAACCTAACTAGTGAATTTCTATTAAACCTTTTCAAATGAGATACATATCTAGAATTGCTACTTGTCATTACTTCATAATTATGCATTCATCTGATGACCTGATAAGTTTGACCTAATTCTTACTTTTGGTATTCGTTGGGTTTGGTTAATGTTCTTTATGTGGGACTTGATGAGGCTATTACTGGCAACATATTGGTTATGATATTATGTCATTATGTGATTGGTGAATATTGTTGATGAAATTGCATGTTTTAGGGTTTTAGACCAAAAATGGGATTTGAACTATGTGAGGTCTTATAATGTATCTTGTTGATTTGAAATATGTATAGAGATGGATGTTGTATGTATACTGGATGAACCATGAGTAAGCACTAAAAGGATGTAGTCTTAGGGTGTCACCATGACGGTATGCACCTAGACCTCCGCCATTTGGAGTAATGCCTGGGAGGTAGTCTTCAAGTGTGTCGGACCTTCAGGATGTTGCTCATGAGAGTGAACATTAAGGTACATTGACTTGAGGTGAAACTCTTTGATGTGATGGGTCTCCCCCATTGATTCGTTTATGGACCTTATTGTTTATAATTGATTTAATTGATTATTCCATGTTATTGTTCAACTCACTAGGCTCTTTTGTCCTAACACTTGATTTCTTTCATGTGTATCTTAGGTTCTAGCGGCGCGACCGCCAAGATGGTTTAGTTGACCTTTGAGGCGAGCTTGGGAATATTTTGGAACGCCAATTATAGAAGTCACATTTTGGAGTTGGAAGACAACTTGAGTTAATCTTTTTTCCTAGATAGGATTTAGATTAGAGGGTTGTTTTTCCCTCATTGTTTATTTATTACAAACTTGTAATTATAACAGGCGTATATTGTTCCCTTTTTGGGAAGGATCGTGCTTTGGCATATTTTATATACCACATTTCCAATTCCGGAAATTTTTGTTTGTCCCAATGTTTGGGGTGTTACAAGTTGGTATCAGAGCTCTAGTTTAAACGAACTAGGTGTCACTGTCCATACGGGTAGAGCATTCCTAGGTGGGTAGAGTGTTAGGTTTACGGAATTGCAATGATTGAAAATTGTGATGATGATAACGAAAATTTTTATGTAATATACATTCACGATTTCACTTAGCCGGTGCAATTATGAATTTATAAATACGTGAGTGTGCTTGAAACTGTTATTATAATGATTAATCTTTGTAGTAGTACGTATTGAACCACTAATCTTTCAAAGAATTAATCGGATATTTATCATGTGTGACAATTCACAATGGTAAACACTAGGAATCAGGTGGTGGTGCCCGATGAGGGTAACGAGACGAGTGTCACAGCTCCAGAGACTTCAAGAAGGGAAATTCCAATGGTTGTTCCGACTGTTCCTCAAAGGACCACCTTGTTGGAGGGAGTGGTGGACCAAGTTCCACAAGTGAATTTAGAGACCGACAACCTAATAGTCCAAGAAGTGTGCCCCCAATCAGGCTTATTGGCATGTATCATGCAGATGATGAATTCTGCAATAGATAAGCGGGGCGAACGATTGATGAAGATATTAGAGGACCATGATACAAGCAACCGAAGACTCGAAGCAATGGGAGACAATGCGCTGATTGGATCAGGTGGTGTCGAAAATGCGATTGGGACGGAGGAGCATGTGATTAGAGTCGAAAAGAAGAAAGAAGGGGGTTGCTCCTTTAACTCCTTTTTATGTAGTCGACCTCCAGAATTCTCCGGAATGACTAATCCAACAGCGTGCATGAACTAGATACAAGATGTAGAGATGACATTCGAGTCAAGTGAATGTGGCGACTGTCAAAGGGTCAAGTTTGCTTCTCAACTACTTAGAGGGAATGTGTTGAGTTGGTGGAACGTTACCCGAAAGGCACTTACACCGGAGGTTTAGACCAAGCTCACTTGGCCAACCTTCAAAAAGAAGATCATGGAGAAGTATTGCAATGAAAGGGCCCTCGACAAGATAGAAGAAGAGTTCTGGAATCTGAAGAAGGGTAGTCTGTCGATCGCCGACTACTCAAAGAAATTTATGGAGAAGCTCAGTTTGGTTGAGCATTTGGTAACTGATGATAGGTCAAAGATGAAGGCCTATTTGAGAGGTTTGCCAGCGGAAATGAAGACGGGTGTGAGGAATGCACAGGTGAACACTTTACAAGAGGTCATCGAGGAGTCCTAGTTGTTGGAGGATGATATCCTCCAAGAAAGAGAAGAGAAGAAGCAACAAGGAGAGTAGCGGAAATGGGAAGGGCCAACCAGGCCCGCTCGATCATCCAAACCCTTCAACGGGGGGAGGATCATGGAGCCACGACGGGAAGTGAGGTGGTGCCTCAAGTGTAAGAGTAAGAACTTCGGGCCTTGTAATCCAAAGCCCTTCTCTAATTCGATGGATTGCTTTAAGTATGGTTGGAAGGACCACATGAGTAGAGATTTCCCCTCCCGGGGAGTTTGCTATGAGTGTCGGGAGCCAGAGCACATCAAGAGAGATTGTCCCAAGTTAGCAAGGGGCAATCAAAGAGCTTCCAGCAGGGTTCTGCCAAAGAAGGAGATCCCACCGAAGGTGCCAAGTCGGGCCTTCCAAATGACAGCGGATGAAGCAAGGGAAACGACATATGTGGTACCTTTCTAGTAAACTCTCTACCTACCCGCATTTTGTTTGATTCTGGTGCGAACCGTTCCTTTGTGTCTACCTCTTTTTGCAAGAATTTCACCATTCCTGTTAGCTTGTTGTCTGATGCTCTAGTAGTAGAGGTAGCCAATGGGGAACACTTGTTAGTTTGGGAATGCTTCGTTGGGTGCACCTTAGAATTAGATGGGGAGTCCTTTGTAATAGATTTGCTTCCGGCGTGTATCGGAGGGTTCGATATGACTCTTGGGATGTATTGGCTAGATAAGTACGATGCCGGTATATTTTGTTCTAGGAAACTAATTAGAGTACACTTGCCTAAGGGTGGACAAGTGATAATCTATGGAGAGAAGAACCAAAAAGCCAACATGATTATCTCGTCAATCAAAGCACGAAATAACTTAGCCAAGGGGTGTACTTTATACTTGGCCTACATGATCAACGCTAAATTAGAAAAGAAGGAGGTGGAAGATGTGGACGTGGTGCGCGACTACCCAGATGTCTTCCCGGAAGATCTACCTGGACTGCCACCGAAATGACAAGTAGAGTTCCATATCGACCTTACTTCGGGTGCCACACCAATCGCTCGTGCTCCTTATCGTCTAGCCCCGACGGAAATGCAAGAGATGATGACACAACTACAAGAACTTCTCGAGAAGGGGTTTATACGACCGAACTCGTCATCGTGGGGAGCTCCAGTTTTATTCGTAAAGAAGAAGGACGGGTTCATGCGGATGTGCATCGACCACCGAGAACTCAACAAGGTCACCGTTAAGAACAAGTATCCACTTCCTCGAATCGACGACCTCTTCGACCAATTGCAAGGAGTGGGATGTTTCTCCAAGATAGATTTATGGTCTGGTTACCATCAAGTACGGGTGAAGGAGATCGATATTCCGAAGACGTCATTTTGGACAAGATACGATCATTATGAGTTCCTAGTCATGCCATTCGGGTTGACTAATGCTCCGACCATATTTATGGACTTGATGAACCGAGTATGTCAACCTTTTTGGAACAAATAGGTTATAGTCTTCATCGATGATATTCTGATTTACTCACGGGACGAGGTGGAGAATCAGCGACATTTGCGAGAGGTTTTGGAAATTCTTCGAAAGGAGAAGTTATTCACGAAATTTTCAAAGTGCGAGTTTTGGCTACAAGAAGTCCAATTCTTGGGCCATGTGGTATCAAAGGATAGAGTGAAAGTAGATTCGGTGAAAATTGAGGCAATGATGAATTGGGAACCACCGAAGAGTCCAATGGAGATAAGAAGTTTCTTGGGTTTGGCCGGCTACTACCGACGATTCATTCAAGACTTTTCGAAGATCGCCTCTCCTCTCACATCATTGACAAGGAAGAAAGTGAAGTTCATATGGACTGAGACTCAAGAAAAAACCTTTCGGACTCTACAAAGGAAGTTATGCGAGGCACCAATCTTATCCCTACCCGAAGGATCCGAAGACTTTATGGTTTATAGCGACGCCTCTAACTTGGGTCTCGGGTGTGTTTTTATGCAAAGGGGAAGGTGATCGCGTACGCGTTACGATAACTCAAAGACCACGAGAAGAATTATCCTACTCATGATTTGGAGTTAGCGGTAGTGGTATTTGCTTTGAAGCTATGGCGGCACTACCTCTACGGAACTAAGTGAACACTATTCACCGACCATAAAAGCTTGAAGTACATATTCGACCAAAAGGACCTCAACATGCGACAAAGGAGGTGGTTGGAGCTTTTGAAGGATTATGATTGTGAATTGCTTTACCACCCCGGTAAGGCGAATGTGGTGGTGGATGCTTTGAGCTGAAAGAGTCATGGGAGTGAAGTCAAGGTAACCCTTACTAGAATTGATGTAATATCAAGCCTAGTGGAGGACATCAAAGTGAGTCAAGCCAAAGCACTTCATGAAGAGAATCTTAAGGCTAAAGTCATGGTCAAACAACGGGAGATACTAACGAAAGATAGTCGCGAACTTAAGCTATTCCAAGGAAGGATTTGGGTGCCGAAGATTGGGTGAAACCGTGAGTTGCTCCTGGCAGAGGCTCACAAGTCAAAGTACTTCATACATCCCGGTATCACCAAGATGTATAGAGATTTGAAGCTACATTGTTGGTGGCTGGTGATGAAGCTCGATGTGGCCAGTTACGTGGATAGATGCGTTACTTGCCTTCAAGTCAAAGCGGAGCATCAAAAGCCTTATGGGAGTTTGCAACCACTAGCCATTTCAGAATGGAAGTGGGAGCATATCACGATGGACTTCGTCACTAAGCTACCAAGGAACTTGCGGCGACATGACACTATTTGGGTGGTGGTAGATAGACTCACTAAGAGCACAAACTTTTTGGCGATAAGAGAGACGATGCCGATGGACAAATTAGCTAAGCTCTACATTGATGAAGTGATGTCACGTCATGGTGTCCCACTATCCATTATGTCGGATTAGGGTAGTCGGTTCACTTCCAAGTTTTGGGATGGGCTACAGAAAGAGTTGGGCACGAGAGTCAAATTGAGTACGGCCTATCATCCTCAAACCGACAGTCAATGTGAGAGGACAATCCAAACTCTCGAGGACATGCTTCGTTCATGTGTCATAGACTTTGGAGGAAATTGGGATTCACATCTACCATTGGTGGAGTTTTTGTACAATAACAGTTATCATTCGAGCATTGGAATGGCACCGTTCGAAGCGTTATACGGACGAAAGTATAGGACACCAGTGTGTTGGCTCGAGGCGAGAGAAAAACAATTTGCGGGACCGAAAATAGTACAAGAAACAACGGATAAGGTGAAAAGTATCCGGGAGCGTTTGAAGGCGCCCCAAGACCGACAAAAGAGCTATGCGGACAAAAAGCAAAGACCGGTCGAGTTCCAAGTGGGAGAGTGGGTTATGTTTAAGGTGTCACCATGGAAAGGGATCATCCGTTTCGGGAAGCGCGGAAAACTTAGTCCTCG
Source organism: Arctium lappa (assembly GCA_023525745.1). Lineage (NCBI taxonomy): Eukaryota > Viridiplantae > Streptophyta > Magnoliopsida > Asterales > Asteraceae > Arctium > Arctium lappa. The sequence continues at coordinate 51,425,937 of CM042059.1, read as the reverse complement.
TTTTCTTGGACCCTTCACCATTTTGGAGAGGATTGGACTCCAAGCCTATAGATTGGACTTGCCACCAGAAATGGACAGGATCCACCCTATATTTCACGTGCGTTACCATCGCAAGTGCCTAGCCGAAGAGGAAAGTGTTATTCCTTTGACGGAAATTCGGGTGGACAATGGCAACCGATGTGTGGAAGAATCGGAAGCTATATTGGAATCAAAGACGAAGCAATTGCGACACAAAGAAGTAACAATGTTAAAGGTCCAATGGAAACACCACTGAGGTGCAAACGTGACGTGGGAGTCGGAAGAGGACATGAGAAAGAGATACCCTCATTTATTTTGAATTGTAGTGATTTCGGGGACGAAATCCTTATTAGGTGGGGAGGATTGTAACATCTGGAAAATTAAGGTAAGTGCTTATTAACTGTAAATTCTCTCTCACTCTAAAATTTGCTAGTTATGCAAGTAGATAAGGACTTGTTGTTATGTTAATCAATATATTTAAATCTTAAGAATTCTTATGGGTGCAACGTATCAAAAACGTCAAAGAAAAAGCAGGTCGGGGCCACGGGGCGACAGTGACCAGCGACTATGACAATAGTCATAGTCGCGTGGCAAAGTCGGGAGCCGTGGGATGGTCTCGGTACATCCCCGATGAGAGTGACCAAACGAGAGTGACAAGGGCATTATCGCCCTATCACAATCGCGATACATGTACCGTATTTCAGGGAAGTGGCGTGATTATGCCACCACGACAGTGCCAAGGGTATTATCGCCAGGCACAGTCGCTGATGAGCACTTTGAGTATAAAAAAACCGTCTATCTGGGTTGCTTGCATTTATTTCACTTTTTCTGCTTGAGAGTCGATAGTATAGAGCTTGGGGGCGATTTTATTTCACAAAACCCTAGCCACATTCATTTCAAGCTCTTGAGGTTGGTGGACTTTGGGAGGAGCATTCATGGCTTCATTTAAAGCAAACTAGTGGAGATTTTTCCTCAACTTCTCATCTCCTCAACTCTTAGGGTTTGATAACTTTTCTAGGTTTTTAACCAAAACATAACTAGTGAATTTCTATTAAACCTTTTCAAATGAGATACATATCTAGAAGTGCTACTTGTCATTACTTCATAATTATGCATTTATCTGATCACCTGATAAGTTTGACCTAATTCTTACTTTTGGTATTTGTTGGGTTTGGTTAATGTTCTTTATGTGGGACTTGATGAGGCTATTACTGGCAACATATTGGTTATGATATTATGTCATTATGTGATTGGTGAATATTGTTGATGAAATTGCATGTTTTAGGGTTTTAGACCTAAAATGGGATTTGAACTATGTGAGGTCTTATACATGTATCTTGTTGATATGAAATATGTATAGAGATGATGTTGTATGTATATTGGATGAACCAAGAGTAAGCACTACGAGGATGTAGTCTTTGGGTGCCACCATGACAGTATGCACCTAGACCTCCGCCATTTGGAGTAATGCCTGGGAGGTAGTCTTCAAGTGTGTCAGGCCTTTGGGATTGCTAATGAGAGTGAACATCAAGGTACATTGACTTGAGGTGAAACTGTTAGGTGTGATGGTTCTCCCCCATTGATTCTTTTTTCGCCCTTATTGTCTATAACTGATTTAATTGTTTATGCCATGTTATTGTTCAACTCACTAGGCTCGTTAGGCCTAACACTTGATTGCTTTGATGAGTATCGTAGGTTCTAGCGGCGCGACCGCCAAGATGGTTTAGTTGACCTTAGAGGCGAGCTTGGGAATATTTTGGAACGCCAATTATAGAAGTCACAATTTGGAGATGGATGACAATTTGAGTTAATCTTTTTCCTAGATAGGATTTAGATTAGAGGGTTGTTTTTTCCTCATTGTTTATTTATTACAAACTTGTAATTATAACATGAGTATATTTTTCCCTTTTTGGGAAGGCTCGTGCTTTGGCATATTTTATATACCACATTTCTAATTCCGGAAATTTTTGTTTGTCCCAATTTTTGGGGTGTTACAGCATAATCTTTGATGAAATGATAGCGCACATCTATGTGTTTCTTCTTCGTGTGCTAGACGGGATTGCTAGATGCGGCAATTCGCTCTTTGAGTCGTAGTAAATGGGGATCTTCGAGTAGTGAAATCCATAGTCCTTAAGCTAGGTTCGCATCCATATAACTGGCGGCTACTACATACTCTGCCTCAGCGGTAGAGATTGAGATACAATTATGTTTCTTTGATGCCCAGCTGACAAGTCAATCTCCCAAGAACTGAACATGTATCGACGTACTTTTCCGATCCAACATGTTTCTGACATGGTCAGCGTCTGAATAAGTTGTCAGCTCAAAACCTGTTTCTTTCGGGTACCATAAGCCAAGATCAGCAGTACCTTTTAAGTAACGAAATATACGCTTAACTGCAATTAAATGAGATTCTTTTGGTTTTGACTGAAATCTTGCACACAAAAATGTCGAAAACATAATTCTCCTGCTAGCCGTCAAGTACATCAGGGAACCAATCATACCTCTATAGGTCTTAACATCGACATCCTTTCCGTCAGGATCGGAATGTAGCTTAGTACCTGTAGACATGGGCATTTTCATGTGTGTAGAATTTTCCATCTAGTATTTCTGAAGAATATCCAAGATGTACTTTAGATTGATTGATGAAAATTCCTGTGGCTAATTGTTTAACTTGAAGACGCAGGAAAAAATTCATTTGACCCATTATACTCATTTGAAAATGTTTGCTCATGTGGACTGAGAAGTTATGACAATACTTGGGGTTTGTTGAGCCAAAGATTATATCATCAACATAGATTTGTACAAGAATGATATCATGATTTTCCTTTTTAATAAACAAGGTGGTATCGATCTTACCTTTGAAAAATCCAGCTTTAATTAAAAATGAAGAGAGTGCATCATACTAGGCTCGTGGTGCTTGCTTGAGACCATACAAGGCCTTGTCAAGAATGTATACGTGATGTGGTTTGTCAGTACTCATGAAGCCTTCAGGTTGCGATACATAAACTTCTTCCTTGAGAACGTCGTTCAGAATCGCGGTCTTCACATCCATTTGAAACACAATGAAGTTCTTGTGGGCGTTGTAGGCAAGGAACATTTGAATCGCTTCAATCCGAGTAACCGGTGCGAACATCTCATCGTAATCAATTCCTTCTTGTTGGCGATATCCTTTGGCTACAAGACGTGCTTTGTATCGTACTACAATTCCAACTTCTTCCTTCTTATTCTTGAAGATCCATTTCGTCCCAATCACCGTCTTGGTCTTTATCCTGGGAACAAGTCACCATACTTTGAGGCTCTCGAATTGATTGAGCTCCTCTTGCCTAGCTATCACCCAGTCTGGATCATTTCTAACTTTGGAGATGGTTGAGGGTTCGATGTGGCTAAGGAACGAAGAGAAGAGGCAGTCATTTGCGGTAGCTGATCAAGTCTGAACAGGTGCATTGGGGTCACCTATGATCTGATGTACGGGGTGATCTCGTGTCTATTTGGTGGTATGTTGGAGAGATTGATATGTCTGTTGAAAAGTGTTGGGGTAGACATAACCACCTGGGGGTAGATCTTGAACTTCTTCGAGTGACGACGACCTGTGAAGTGGAAGCTCCTGTGCTGGAGTCGTGTGAGTAGCAGAGGACTACTCAACAAGTGATGTATCTATCACAGTTTCCAGGATTGCCGGAGATGGACCTTCTAGAATGACTTCAACAGGGGTTGGTTCAAGAGATGTTACTGTTGCCGGTGCTTTAGCAGTAGCTTGAGTAGTCGGAGGGGGATCACTCGAGCTTGGTGACTCTGATTCAGTGACAATAGGAGTGGCATCATCAGATGAGTTAGATTCACTTGATATGGATGGACCAGGGATAGTTGTCACGTCCTGTACTTGAGGATCTGCAATCCTATTACATGATATATCATTAGGCTTAGGATTAAAATACTCAACATAAAAATGCTCAATAAGTAAATCCAAATCAGAAAGATAGGCTTGTGACGTAGACGCTTGATTTGAATTTATTAGAGATTGTGTAGATTCTGGACGGAGTTGTCCAGAAGCTAACACACCAGTTAAAGCGGGTTCTGAACTGAGGTGTTCAGAATCCATATCAGCGGTCTCATCAAAAGTCACATTCACACCCTCAACGACGGTCTTTGTCCGTTTGTTGTAGACTCTGTAGACTTGGGCTTGAGATGAGTAGCCGATGAACACTCCTTCGTCCGCCTTTGGGCTGAACTTGCCGAGATCGTCCTTGTCGTTCAATACAAAGCACGTGCACCCTAATGCATGGAAATATTTGATATTCGGGACACGATTGTTGATGACCTCGTATGGCGTCTTGTTAAACCGCTTGTTGATGATAGAACGATTTTGAGTGTAGCATGTGGTTGCAACTGCCTCTGCCCATAGGAAAAGCGGGAGCTTGGACTGGGATAACATCGTACGTGTGGCTTCCACAAGAGTTCGGTTGTGGCGCTCTACAACCCCGTTTTACTATGAAGTACAAGCAGCTGAGAAGTTGTGGGTGATACCCACTGAGTTAAGGTAACCGTCAAGAACTTGATTCTTAAACTCTGTTCCGTTATCCATCCTGATGGTCTGAACTGATTGATTGAGATTGACTTGAATGCTCTACAAATGTGAGATGATCAGTTCGGGGGTCTCATCCTTGGATCGAAGGAATTTGACCCACATGTATCGGGAAAAATCATCGACCATGACTAGAATGTACTTCTTGTGGTTGAGACTTTGAACGTGTATCGGTCCACACAAATCCATGTAGATGAGTTCGAGGGACCGTGAAGTACTCGGAGCGGCTTTAGGCTTGTGTGAAGCCTTCTTCATCTTACCCATCTCGTATGCGGCACACAGGTGATATTTTTCAAACTTGAGATCTAGCATGCCTTTCACGTGTCCGTCGAGTACCAACTTATTGATGTTCTTGAAGTTCAGGTGCAAGAGTATACGATGCCATAACCAACTTTGTTCGTTTGAAGCTTTGGACATCAAACAAACTTCCTTTTCTGCTTTCAGAGACGAGAGATCAATCGTGTAGAGATTTGTGCGACGCGTTCCAGCAAGCAATTCTTTTCCATCTTCAGTCCGGATGCTGCACCGTTTGGCTTTGAAGTTGGCCTCCAGATTCTTGTAGAAGAATTGACCGATGTTGAATAAGTTGTGACCAAGACCTTCGACATAGGAAACCTTCTTGATGGTGATGTTGTCCTTAACTATGTCTCTGTATCTCAAGATTGGAGAGTAGCGATCATTCCTAAAACGTACATTCCCACAAAACTTCTCGGTGAATTTCGTGAGAAGCTCCTTTCTTTCGGTCATGTGTTTGGAGCAGCCTAAATCTAAATACCACACATGACCTTTCTGCAAAACAGGTTAAGTCTTTTTAGGTACCCATTCGTAAATGGGTCCTTTGGGGTTAGGAGGAACACCCATCTTCGATACCCGTTTGGACTTCGGTTTTATTTACGACGTAGTGCATCAAACTTTGAACGATAATTGTTGATCCCAATAATGATGTTCTTTACTTGATGGACTTTTAGCTACAGACTCATTAAGGAATAAGAGTGCGGAATCGTTTCTAGTATGTAGAAAAAGTAGAACATGCAAGGTAGTAGACACACACGCAAACAATAAACATAATCCAAAATATATCAAGTAATTTACTCAAAACACTGTTTCATTGATTTGCTTCAGGAACACCAAGAACATGCACTGGTGTGTGCAAATATTCTCAGGGCAATACAATCTCTAAATCAGACTAGTGTGTGTGCTCGCATGCAAAAACTCACGGTGGTGCACCTATAATATACAAGGAGGATGCAGCCCGTAGTACAAGACAAAGGCTGACATTCCATAAACGGAATGCCACCTGAAAAGTAAAATGATTGTGCGCTGCGGAAAATTGATCTGGAAATCTTCGTACAGTAGGCTTCACGTGATCTGCATGTGACCTTGTCTTCGACCGAGTTTGCCAAAATCTTTGAACAGTCTCAAGAGGTTAGCCATCGCAGAGGCTCTGTGAGTGATCACAGAGGCTTTGTGATCTGAAGAACATTATCAGGTTATGTGTCCTCTAGCAGAGTGTCGACAAAATCTTTCCAACGAGATTTGATTCATCCATTTTGGATGAAAAATAAGCGAATTGTGCAAGTTTTCCCTCAACTGCAAAGAACTGGCGTCAAAAACAGAAAATTTGACTTTTAAGATCCCGTTGAGTAAGTGTTCAGCACTGAGCCTTAAACATGAATAACAGAGGAGGGAGTGACAATCAATGTGTCACATATGTAGCTTGAAACCATGAAGAACCGATGAGAGAACACCGTTCTTGAAAGCGGAAAGAGCAAGAGTGAAATGCAATGCTTTCGGTCCAGCACTCTAATGCAGATTTTGACATTGATTATGGCATATCAACTCATGGATTTTCAAAAAACTCAAAACATCAAAGTCATAGTTATGTGTTTTAGCAATCCAATGCAACTGGACTCATGTCATTTGGAGCTCTGAGTAAAAAGTTGTACGCGTGTTTCTGAAACAGCGCAATGCTTTCAGAAAATCTGAAAAATTCGGGATTTAGGCACTAGGCTCATTGCGACCTTTGGACCATCGACCTCTGATATATCTACTTCTGTTCTACCTCTGGTCCTCCCCTCTGGTCGCTGCTCTTCATAGTTTTTGGTCACAGAGCCTCTGTGGATGGTTCTGTATTGCTTACAGAAGCTCTGCACCAACAACCCTTTGTGCACCTCTAAATCACTTTTGCACGCTTTGGACATCCTTACAGAGGCTCTGTGCAACTTCTGATGAGCACAACTTCTGTCTCTGAACTTCTGATTGTACACAGAGGTCTTATGTGCATGCCTCTGTGCATGACAACCTTTGCGCTTGAATAAGAGCATCTCTGGACAACATCTTAAGTACCTCTGTGGACAGCCTAACAGAGGTTATGCATAACAACCTCTGTGTATTTTTGCAGAGAGCTCTTAACCTTTGAAATCAAGTCTTCTTGCAAATCAAATCTGTCCACAACTCACTTGAATCAACCAACAACATCAAATTTCTGTTTTGCTCAACAGGACATCAACATATGTATTACATTCTGTTTTGAACTTAACCACAACTTTCTGATTAAAAGCTCGGTCACCAGAGCTTCTGGACATGCTCTGGACGTATGTGCATCCTCTGCACAGATTGGATAGACCTCTATGTGGCTTCTTGACAACTTCTGCGCACAGCTTCTACACTTCACAGCCTCTGCATAGGTTCTGGACAACCTACAGAGGCTCTGGAATCTAATTGATCGCAGAACCATCTTCTGAATAGCATGAAACCATCTCTAGATGTACAAGTCTGGACAACTTTTGATCAAAGATTGAACCAACATGATCATAATACTTAAGGCATAACTCAATGAAATTTGTATGCACACAATCAACCAACAACAAGTCATCTTAATCTTTCTGTTTTAATCAAATTAACTGCAAATTTCTCTGAACTATGCACATCTTTCTGTTCTTAGCCTCTGTAAACAGATTTACAAACCTGCACAGATCAAACAGAAGCTTTCTACCAAATCTGCAGCCGCACTTCGAGTTAACAACACAATCTGTTTTGTTTTAAATTACACCAACTTGTTGTTTTGACAACAACTTTCTGTTATGATATGACAGCAACTATACCTGTTTGATCAATAACTTGAGCGATCTGCTGCACTTTATGTATCAAATTTTGAAACTATCAAAAACTCTGAACAGTCATGACGGTAAGTCTGCAAGTCTGGAATTTTGATCATAACACCCCCTTTCAGTTTTAAACCAGCTGTCACACCCCGCTAAATCGGAAAGACGAGGCATAACAGCTCCGATGTCATAGCACAAGATTATAAACATACCAACATTTACTTAACTTTCAAAAGACATTACATTTTTAAGAACATAGTATTGTCATTGTTTACAATTCCCAAACTTAAAATATAACGATACGCATAAAGCAAAATAATCTTGCTTTTCAAAATATGAAGTGCACTGCTAAAACATCATGGAATTACCTTCTCGATTCCTGAAAAGCATGAATAAAAACCAAGGTCAACTATAAAGAGTTGGTGAGTTCACAGGTTTTAGATATGCACAAATCAATTTATATGCAAGTTGACATTGTAACTCATGTGTATAAACAAATTTTCAATTCTTTGATTCATGAGTACCATAATTCAATTTCTTTATGATAAGTGTATGCAAAGATAATATTACGTTGAGCCACTACTAAGCCGTCCCTGACCAACTTCAACGCCCCCGATGAACTAACTCAGCGGTGATTCGAGCCACATGTTTAGTCATCTTCTCTAGTATAGTGCACCCCTGCTCGTCAGCATTAAGGTGGGTTTGTCACACCAAATAGCGCTATCCACTAATACTATAGGCCCGATTTTCTTCGAGTTAATTGTAGTGTCACGGGGTCTTAACATTTAATACTCAACACATCAGTTGCATACATATCATATAGCTTATAATTCCAAACGCTTTTAACAAGCCTTATAAATTGCCGATTCGCAATACTTTCACACAATTCTCATGAATCTTTATATACGCAATTAAAGCATGCTTTTCACCCCAAAATCAGTTAAAACGATAAAAGTGGGGCTGTGAATACTCACCTTAACGAATGGAACGGGTGAAACTTTACTTTAATACTTATGGAATTTGTCACGCCCTTAGTTTCCCTATACAAGAGTTGCCATAGAGAAACACATTAATGCCCTATTCCGATGTCCAACCAATATGTCCAATTGTCCCATGAAATGCCATTATATAAATTCCTTAGTCCATATCCATTTTTAAACTATACAAAGTTCCAAAATACAATAAAACAAAATTTAAACTTAATAAGATTACCTTTCTGGATTCAGCATATGCTGTCCAGAAAGTTATTTGGTAAAATCAACATGGAAACTTAACTTACCAAAAGAATTATTTAATCACAAATTTTGTGATGATACTATAATATGTTTAGAGTAAATATGCATTTTTTTATAATTTTTGAATAACTTTTGATACCTCAAATAATTTTTACAAAACAGAGTGTCACTGATTTTCGGATCAGTGACATACCTCACTTGTAACAGACTTTTGGGGTATCAATTCTTGGAATTAGATAGTTATCCTTATATGGATGTAAACCTAACTCAAAATATTATCTTTTGGAAAAAGATTCACTTATTTTGGATGAATATTGTGGGAGTTATGGCCTTTAAAAGTTGGGTGTATGATTCTGTCCTCATTGGACAGATTGCACCCCTTTCTTATAAATTCTATTTAAGTGCCCAAATCAACTCCAAATTCAGTGTTTTCGGACTTTTTAGAAATCTAACACTCTAAATTAAAGTTTAGAAGCAAAAACCCCAAATTTGGACATGTGGTTTGTGAGTTGTGCAAGCTAGAAGTGAAGTCCATTTTCTGGATAGATTCTAAAATGAAGAAAATACTATTTTAAACCACAAATGATGATCATTAGACATGGTTTTTGATTATAAACTATGTCTTCACTCCTCATTACATGATAAACTAACTTATGCATCATGGATTCATTGCAATCAAAATGCTCATCCAAATGCATGCATGAACACAACATCAAAAAAATGACATTAACATTATTACTAAGTTCTTAATCATGTGGAACTTGGAAAATTCTATCATAAGAACATTTTTATACTAACATTTCATTATGATAACATAATCATAATTTCAATAATACCAATATTTTAGTGGTTTATGATACTAAAATTCAACATTTTCATCATAACCCTAAACTTGATGATAAACAAGTTTTCTTTAAAAAAATAAGAATCAAAAACTCATTGTTTTGAATATATGAACATAAATTTGAAAGCTATTTTATCAACAAAACCTAATTTATACCACATTTAGATGAATCTTTTGCTCCTCAAACCCAAAATTCAAAATATGAAAACATGCATAATAAGAATGTAGTTTTTGAGGTTACCTTGGAGATTTGAGAAGGAAACTTGATTCTATCTTCAATTTGGAGATGGATTCTTGATTGTATTTTGATTTTTAACAAAGAAAAAAAATGGAATGGTGGTGGTGGTGGTGGTCTTCGGCCGAACAAGAGGGAGGAGGGAGAGAAGAGATGAAGAGTTAAATTTGAAAAATGAGGATAAATCTTGTTTTTAATTTGTTTTTAATAAATAAAATAATTAGAATATATTATAATTAAGACAAGTGTCCTAATGACTCATCATCATAAAAAAAAATTAATTTAATATTATTAATTAAATTACTAGTCTAATTTATAAAATATCAGATATAATTGAGAACCGAAATACCCGATTCTCAATATTTGCTAAATAAATGTCAAATTTGAAAATTTTGCAATGCAAGAGAAATTAACATACTGATTTTTATAGTTTAAGGATTTTGGACTTTTATTCACTTATTTGGCATTTCTGGACAGTGATGGTCAGATGCGGAACTGTTCCGGGTTTTTAACGCAACTTCTAAATTTTTCGGGAAACTTTTATCTTAAAGGCTTTTAATAAAAATCTAGAAGTGACAAAACTTATAAAATAATCTAAGGGTGCTAACCTTAATATTCAGAATTTGACAGGTGTCACACCAGCATCAACAACTAAATCTGTTGAAGAAAAGTCTGGACAACCTTGATCATCATTTGGTGTAACAAGAATAGGCTACAAGGCTGCCATCAATTTAATCACTTAATTGTAACTGTGGATCAACATCTGTCTGCACAAATCTAGAACAATATGAACAAAACCAAATTATGCTGCAGACTTGAATTTTTGAATAACATGAATATCAACAACTTTCTGTTGCAGCCTCTGTGGTTAAGCGTGATCAAAACCTTGATCATGTATCGAATATGAACACAACTACAATCTGGTTGAATATGTCATTCTGTACAAATTCGAGTTCAAACACAGCAGCTAGCTTTTTGTTCTACAGCAACCAGATGAATCTGTTGTATAACCTGCTACACTTCAAAATATGTATGCTTATGAATGCAAGTATGTTTTAGCAATAAATTTTTTTGCTACGTGACAATGAGATTGCTTAGCTGGTGCATATTATTTGAATATGTACATTTTGTTACTATGCATTTCTAACACATAATCAACATGGACAACAGTAGTCTGAATCAACATAAACAAACCTCTGTAGGCACTCTTCGAGATATGTACATCATGGTATCAAATCTATAGTCATTCCTACGTATCAATTCTTTCATAGAACCTGGACTTCAGATTTTTGAACTCTGAAACAATAAAAATGGATACGTATCTATCAAGAGTTTGATCTGCACCATTTTCATATTATCGAATACACCAAATCTGTAGGACCTTTATCCGAGATGCAACATCAAATCGATACAACATTCTGTTCTAATATATAGAAGGATGGCATATCTTTGATTGTTGAAAACCATTAGTCAAACCTCCATCAACAGAACTAGCAAACCCTGATGCACCAACTTTCAACAACAACTAAGCATGATCTTTGAATCAAATAACAAACAAACTATATTGATTCCTGTAAATCAATATCTAGACAACATCTGATAAAAATCAAATTCTACAGTGGAAGATTCATTAAGAATGACATTGTTCCTGAGCACAGTACACTGCTGCATAATTTGCTTTCCGTAATCGAAATGTGTTTCAAGACCACATGCAACACCGAAGTGATCTAAGAACAATCATTTTAATTTGAAGACAACAGAGATCAAGCATTTATTCTAACAAGTCCTCCAATCTTCCTATATCAATACTAATCTTTGTTAGCATATAGTAAAGATGAGATACTTTTGCAGCTTCAGCAGCCTGAATGCAGTGCTTTGGAGCCATGTGCGAAAAATTAGGCTTCGAACAGTCCATTTTAGTTGTGGTCTTTTTATATGGCATGTTCAAACCTATGCATCCAAATAGGGCCTGTAAATCTGCTTCACAAGCCATAAACAACTTGAAAGCAAGATTATTTCTTGGCTGTTGGTCACTTTGTGGTTCCCAAATGCATGCCAGAAGGAATATCCATGGAACAATTTGCATCCATTATGCATAATTTCATTCAAACATACCTGGACAGGTTCCTGGATACATGGGACTGCTGTCAAAAATTTGAAGTCTGCTCATAATAAGCTTGAAATCTCAATGGTCCATGGTCGACTACATTTTTATAAAACTCTTCATGATAACTAAATTGGTTTGATCATAGATCAAAAACCAGTAACTCACAAAATTATTAGAGTAGGAGGATTGATGACTGATTTGAGCATTTGCTAATCCCAAACAGATCCAAAATCTAACAACCCAAAATATGAGCAAAAAGAGAGTCCAATCTCAGGTATAAATAAAACTAGATCAAAGATCAACAATGTTAAAGCACATATTTATTGGATTCAAGATCATCATTATCTGAAGATGGAAACCTGAAGTCAAAGATGATAAAGTCGTCTCAACAAATAGTCTAGGGTTCTTTTGTAATAAATAGTCAAAGTTTGTTTTTCATATTTTCATATTTAGTCTTTGTTTTATTTGCTGTTGGGCCAAGCCTAGCCAAGCCCATTTGGCTAATAAGGCCTTAGTATAAATTAAGTTGTTTTAGTGTTAATTAGGTTTTAGAGAGAGCTAATTGAGAAAATATTATTGAGAGGCTAGCTGTAGTTTGTGTCGTGGATACAGAGAGAGATAGAAGCAGAGATAGTTCGATTTCATCATCAAAAACAATTGTAATCGCTCAATTCGTTTGATTAATCAGTACCAGGTTTGCTTAATTGTGTTGATTATATGTTTGCTTGATTGAATAGTTAAAACTGGGACACACAATTGGTATCAGAGCAAGTTACAGATTGAATTGAATTTTTATTCGGTTCTGTTTTTCTGTCAAAGATTCAAAAATTATTATTGTGTGATTATTCATTCAAGTTGTTATTGTTTGGATTGTGTTTGATTAGCATATTATCTTGACCGGGTATTGATTGTTTTTTAGTATTGCATCGATTTCGGTTATCAATTTGTTGATTTTTGCTGTTCTGGGTTCGTTCACGAGTCGACACTGCTTCAGAAATCAAATCTCTCTTAGAGTGGTTTTATTGAAATTAATTTATTACAGTCTGTTCTAGTTGGTTAATTGATCGTATTAGCAAAGTTTGATAGTTTAATTCGAGTTATCTATTATTTTCTGGATTGATTTGTGCTTATCTAGGTCGAAAACTCAAGAACATATCGGTTGCCCGGCATACACTGTCCTTATCGGTCTTTGCTTATTATCGGTCGCCCGGTATACACTGTTATTATCGGTCCTTGCTTATTTTCGGTCAGCCCTCTCACAAGTGTTTATCGGTCGAATATCACTCTATATCGGTCATCTCATCTTACCGGTCGAAGACCTCTACTGGTTCAAGCCAATATCGGTCGAAGCATTATCCAGGTCAAAGCATTCTATCGGTCGATTTCATACCAGTTCATACTCTTTACCGGTCCAACATCTTACCGGTCGACATCATACCGGTCCAAGCTAATACCGGTCGAAGAAACATCCCGATCGAGCAAGGTACCGGTCAAGCTAGTCCCCTGTCCATCTCACTTTGCATCACCCACGGCTCGTGCAAACTTCACTTTGCGCGACCTATCTCTCGCGCAAACCACTGTTTGCGCCACCCATGTGTCACGCAAACCTCTTCTTTGCGCGACCCACTTCACCCGCAAAACCTACTTTGCGCCTTCCACTGCTCGCGAAAATCTCAACTTTGCGCCAACCGTGTCTAGCGCAAATCTTTACTTTGCGGGACCAACTTCTCGCGCAAACCGTTCTTTGCGCCTCTGTCCTCGGCATATATCTGATTTTTGCATTAGATTTAACTGTGTTTAATCTATTTGTGTTTTATACTATGTAAGAGACTGCATTTAATTATTTTTGGAAATTTATTTTTCTGAAAAAGTTTTAGTATAGTTTTTATCTGATACTTGTTTCTAACGATCCCATCAAGTTGATTGTCTCAATACCAGATAAGTTTGATTTCTAATCATACCAGTAAGGATGTCTCGGGAAGCTCTTGCTATCGGAACAGATGTGAAACCACCAGTACTCTTCAAGGGGGAGTACGAGCAATGGAAGGACAGATTCTTGGACTTCATCGATTGACATGATTTGGGAGATTATATCAGAAAATCTCTAAAAGAAGGAATCATGACACCTCCAACCAAGGTTCTTACTGTAGCTGGAGAAAATGGTGAAGAAGAACAGACAGAGTATAAATTACTGATTGGTGAATATTCGGAAGATCAGCTGAAGAGACACAATGGTGACAAGTTGGAAAGATTATTTATTCTCCAAGGCATACCGAATGAAATATATGTCAAGATTGATAGCTACAATGCTACCAGAAAGCAAATGTGGGATCAGTTGGAGAAGATGATGATTGGATCTAAAGTCGGCAACCAACTCAAAGTTTCCAACTGCTTGAATAATTATGAAGAATTCAAAGCCAAAGCTGGAGAATCACTCGAAGCCACTTATGACAGATTTGTCACATTGCTGAACGAGCTCAGCAAGAACAAGATCAACAAATCTTAAGTTGAGTTGAATGTGAAACTTCTCAGCAACCTTCAGCCCGAGTGGAAGAGATTCACCAGACAGATGAGGCAGTTGAAAGATCTGAACGACATTCCACTTCATGAAGTTGATGAAATCCTCAAACAGAATGAGGAAGAGGTGGATGAAATCAAGGCTGAGATGAAGAAGACTGACAAAGAAGTTGTTGATCCAGTTGCTCCTGTGGTCAAGAAAAAGTTTAAGAAGAAGAAGGTGATAGCATCTGAATCAGATGAGGCTGATAGTGAGGCAAAGTCTGACTCTGACGATTGTGAACAACTAAAGGAAGTCATGCTAATGTTAACCAAATCTTTCCAAAAGAAGTTCTATAAAAAGCCAAACTCCAACAGTCAGAGGTACTCATCTGGTCCGAATAACTACAAGCATAAAGAGAAAGTTGAAGAAAAGAGATCAGGAGAAAAGAAGAAGGATGGAGCCGAAGAGTCCAAGAAGGAAGAACCGATAAAGTGCTACAACTGTGGCAGACTCGGTCATTTTGCCAAGGACTACCGCAAACCAAAAGTCTGAAACTCCGACTATTACAAGAATAAGATGTTTCTAGCCAAGCAACAAGAAGTTGGAAAATCATTAATGGCCGAGGATGAATACTTCCTCGACCATTTGGATCAAGAATCTGAAGAAGGAGAGAAGGACGAGACAGCACACCTGTGCTTGATGGGGAAGAAGCAGTCAGAAGCTGAAGCTGATTCTTATGACGGAGATACTGATGAGGTATGTGACTTAACTGAATCTGATTTTCTGAACCAGATGCATGTCATTCTTATGACGGAGATACTGATGAGGTATGTGACTTAACTGAATCTGATTTTCTGAACCAGATGCATGTCATGATGTCTAAACTCCAAGAATTAGAGTCTAAACTGAAGCGTGAGAAAGGTGTCATAAATGAGAAAAATTAATCTATACATAAACTTAGTAATGATATTGCTGAGAAAAATGTATTAATTGAAACTTTGCACAAAAATATAGACACCTGCGCTAAAGAAAATACTATAATTCATAAAGAGTTATCTGAAACTGTTTCTAAATATAAAGAATGTGAGTTTAAGTCTGTAGAGCTTTCTAAAAGGTATTTTTCTACTTCAAAAGAAAAGAAATCTTTATTAGACAAGGTAAATGCTTTGGAAGAGAAATTATATACTTTAGGTCAAACTGAACACACTATTCATTTGAACAAACCTAAAGAGAAACCCGATACTTGGGGACTTGGTTACAAGAACCCACATCATCTCAAAAAGGGTATATCTGAAGTGCCTGCACTTTATGACTTTGGGTTTATGCTATTGGCTCCTCAACATCAGGAACTCAAACCCTTTTGGACTAGTCTGTCTGAAAAAGATAAAGCTAATGAGTATGATAAAAGGAAGAACACAGCTAAAGTTCAACTTCCATTTCGCTATGAGAAGTTGAATAACAGTTATAGTTCTGATAAATCAAAACTTCTTTCAAATGATTATTTTGAGAGTTATTTTGTAAAAGAATTGGAGGCTAAACCCATCGAAGGTAAGCTTTATGTCCCTCCTCTAGTTTTGGAAAGTAAAATTTCTAAACTCGAGAATACTCTTACAGAAGAAAGAATTTTGATGGACTTAGAACAAACTGTATTTTCCACAGTGTTCAAAAATACGGATTTTTCTACATTCTCCAAGGCTTTAAATTCTGATGACAGGTCTGGTTCACTTGATAATGAGCTTAATTTCTTAAACTCTGAAGGTGTTGTAAATGATTGTGTTGCTCAATTTGATTTTACTTCTAAACTTCCTGATCATTCATCTTGTGTTGTTAATTCTTTTGGATTACCCAGTGTGTTTGAAAAAGGTGAAACATCAACAAAAGTTGACAAATCGGTCTCTGTGAAATCTAAGAATGCGAAAGGTAAGAAAAGAAAATCTCAGCATTCACAGAAACCGATCACCACGGGTAAGCCAAAGAAGAAGCATTATTTTACTTCTCATCATTCTAATCCTAAAGTTTCAAATGTTTCAGATATGAGAAAGCAAAGGGTTGGAGTTAAGACTGCATGGATACCGAAATAGAAGATAGACGAGAAAGCTAGATCTAGTTCTAGTTTTAATAAAAAGACTTCTAGTAAAGATGAATTGATTGTGAATGTTGCTACTTTTAAATCTATTCTTGTTGATTCTCGCAAGAAATACTCTATAAAGCAATTATTCCAGTTAGCACCATCTAATAAAAAGTTTTTAAATTGTGGTGAATGTGATTATGCTTCTCGTAAATATTCTGATGTTTGGTATGGTTCATATAATGTTTAATCTTATCGTTATCATTCGTCTTATCATGCTTATGGTTCTCAAAGACAAAGCGGGCCCAAATTTAAATGGGTACCAAAATCAAGTACTAACAGTGGAGGTCCCATTTATAAATGGGTACTTAAACCTCTTCTTTCTTGATTTGTTTTGTGCAGAGCCGTCATATGTGGTACTTGGATAGCGGGTGTTCCAAGCATATGACCGGGCAGAAGAGTATGTTGTCTAATTATACGGACAAATACTGTGGCACAGTTCATTTTTGAAATGATCAGTTTTCACCAATTATGGGATATGGTGATGTTGTACATGAAAATCTCACGATCAAGAAGGTGATCTACGTTGAGGGCTTAGGGTACAACCTATTCAGCATTGGCCAGTTCTGCGACAAAGACTTAGAGGTTAATTTCAAGGGCAAGACATGTCCAATACGCACTGAAGAAGGAAAAGAACTATTGGTCGGCACTCGCAAGTCAAACCACTACACCATCAACTTGTCAAAGGTTCAGGCTGACAATCAGGTCTGTCTACTATCAAAGGCCTCGATGCAACAAAGTTGGTTATGGCATCGACGACTTTCTCACCTCAACTTTCGATACATCAACAAGCTGGTTAGTGGTAAGCTAGTGAGAGGACTTCCAGAGCTAAAGTATGAGAGAGAACACTTGTGTGCAACATGTGAAAAGGGAAAGATAAAGAGAGCCCCACACAAACCAAAGCCTGAACCGAGTACCAGCTCTCCTTTAGAGTTGTTGCATATGGACTTGTACGGTCCTATGCGAAAGCAAAGCTTAGGCGGAAAGAAGTATGTGCTAGTTATCGTGGACGACTATACGCGATACACTTGGGTCAAGTATCTACGGTCTAAAGATAAGACACTTAATAGTTTGTTCATGATCTCAGGGGGTGTGTGAGAAGTATCGTATAGATGGTCACTGTTATTTTGAGGGGGAGCATAATGCATCGTACTTACTGATAAATTGTAAGTGATGCATGATTTTAGGGGGAGCATACAAGTAAAGAGTATGGCAATGACTTCTGATTATTTCTGATCAGAACTCGTACAATAATTGGTTTACTAGTTTATGTCATTTAAATTTCAGTGAATAAAGTTTCTTTGAATAGACTTTTAGACTATTGTAGGTTGAGAGATACTTCAAATATCATATCTTTATGACTTTAAGCTTGACTTCGTGAGATGTAAGACTGCACTCAAAAGGTATAATTCCTTATCTTCATCTCATCTATGGTTGAAAGAAGGACAACTTTCAATCATAAGGAAACATGTTCTTACATGTTCAAACCACTTCCCGATTCTCAAACAGATTTCTTGAATTGGAAGTGTGCTTTTAAATGTTTTCTGATTCATCATTGAGCTTTAACTGATCAAGTTAAATCACCTGGGCATCATATGCTTCATAGGATAACATGGGATCAGTGTGCTAGGACTTATCTGAACTTCTATGGATTCACGTTAACCAGTGTCTCCTACCCAAGAAGTAAATCCTTAGTGATTGAGTGTGAGGAGTTCCATGAAATGAGTGTGGGATGTATGATGAGAGAAATTGTTAAAAGAGAGTTTGGTTAGCTGTGAGCTTAATGATAAAAGAAAGAGGGTGTGAGATCAGAGTAAAAGAATCTGTAAACTCTACACCAACTACTTTCTGAGTCGGGCAGCCACATTTCTAATGCTTCACATTTCTTTGGTGAACATTATTGAAACAAACACCTAGCCCATGCCAACTCTTGACATTACCCCACCAGCTAATCATTTTCTTCTCAACAAGAAAATGTTTCACTTTTCAAAGGGGACGCAACACATATGCTATCTGATTTTCATTTGGAAAATCTGGATATTGAAAAGAAGGAAGTCTGCCCCACCTTCGCACTTCATTCATGCACATTGAGTCTATGTTGAACTAACTGTTGTCTCAGTGGTTTACACATTTTGACCCTTACAAGCAATCATCTTATGCTTAATTTATTCTATCACTTGCACGAACACACAAAGAATTTGTTTCTTTATCATAACGTTCATAGAAATTGCCTTTATGGTGTTTCGATAATTGAATGGAAGCACTGGGGGAGTGAACATCATAAAAGCTCCTTTATAATGTGTATTCGTTACACACAGTCACTTCATGTTACTGACAGGCATTTTTAACTGGTTCATTTGTTGATTCAGGGGTTACCTTTCTATTTTGTCTAGATTTGCAAAGATCTGGATGCACATCTTTATGAATTGACGGTTAATCAGTGGTTCTGTTTGCAAGATCAGTGGTGGAAGAAATTTCTTGAAGAAATGTTTTGATGAACTCCTTGCTCCTGTCATCAAAAAGGGGGAGAAGCATCAACCAAGAAATGTGGAGAATACAAGTTTTGAAATAATTTCTGAAGATATGTTGAATTAATGAAATTTTCTTTAAAGATGATTTGCTAAAGCATTCCGCACAGAAACTGGAGATAATTTATTTCCAAGAGATTTCATCGATTGGGAGATTGTTACATTCTGAAGACAAAGAGGAAGATTGCATTTTCTGAGCTTAAAGAGAAATGATCTTGATCCAAATGGGGAGATTGTTAAAGCACATATTTATTGGATTCAAGATCATCATTATCTGAAGATGGAAATCTGAAGTCAAAGATGATAAAGTCGTCTCAATAAATAGTCTAGGGTTCTTTTGTAATAAATAGTCAAAGTGTGTTTTTCGTATTTTCATATTTAGTCTTTGTTTTTTTGTTGTTGGGCCAAGCCTAGCCAAGCCCATTTGGCTAATATGGGCTTAGTATAAATTAAGTTGTTTTAGTGTTAATTAGGTTTTAGAGAGAGCTAATTGAGAAATTATTATTGAGAGGCTAGCTGTAGTTTGCGCCGTGGATACAGAGAGAGATAGAAACAGAGATAGTTCGATTTCATCATCAAGAACAATTGTAATCGCTCAATTCGTTTGATTAATCAATACCAGGTTTGCTTAAGTGTGTTGATTATATGTTTGCTTGATTGAATAGTTAACACTGGGACACACAAACAACCTTAATCCAACATGCCCTAAAGGCTATGGACTAAAACATACACAAGAATGGGATCATAGATCAACCATCTACTTAGTGCTTATCAAATGTTAGACCAATGAATGAGAAAAGATCAAAACACACACATGAAATAAATCTGATCAGATTATAGAATCAAATATTCACATAGGCATTATTTCATCAAACATGTGGTGCGTAAAAATCAGATTTTGTGTTGAATAAAACATCTATTCTATCAAGGATCATCCAAATCACATCTAAATTAAAAAATTGGATATCAAATAAGCACAAAATAGTGAATAAATCACATAAATGATATTTGGGTTAAGGCTCATGTGATTGAATCAATCTAAGCACCAAAACCACAAAATAGTCATATAATCTTCAATTGTTGCCATAGATGACCGAATTGAAAAAAAGTTTCTTCAATTGGCTCTTATACCAATTGTTAGATCCCATTTTAGGCAAACAAAAGAAGAACTCCATATAAAAGAAGATATAAGAGAGAAATGAAGAAAAATTAATTATAAAACTCATCTCATATTCTTTGATTGATGATCAATGGAGGGGAAATTAGAAGAACACCACACTAAACTTTTAATCGACTCTCATGGAATCACCTAGTCTATGTGTGTAAAGTGTGTTCTCTCCAAAAACCTAATAACAAATGAGCCATGGGCACCTTTATATAGGGCCCATTTACAATAAAAAGGCTCAAGCCCATAAACTAGTTACAAAGCCCAAAATACAATTTCTTTATAAAACATTCAATTAAATTGTGGGCTAATTTAAGCTAACAGTTACATTGCTTTTGCTTATTTCTCCTTCAAAATCCTTGTTTGTACTTAATCTATTCCCAAAATAAGAACAAACAAACCCTTTCTTCTTAAAATCATTTCCTTTCATGATTTTTAAAACACTAAAAACCCTAAAAACTTTTTAGATGATCTTCAAATAAACCCATATTTTTTTCAAGGTTTATATTAATTTCTTCATCTTCTCCTTCTACATGCTATTTAGAAGACTTGTCTTGTGTATCTAACACCCTCATTCTTTTATCAATTTTGTCCTTCCTAACAATCTAGAAATGGAAGTTGCTACCTTTGTCCAATTCCAGCTCAAAGATGTTGTGTTGAAGACAAACAACCATCTGGCCCTTCTTGACATCCCCAAGGGTAAAGAACACTACTTGGATGCAACCAACTTCCTGAAGAACTACTCCATCAAAAAGGCTCTTATTGTTGCTGCTCTAGGAATCAGGTCACTCTTTCAGCAGTTCTGGTTCACTATTGAGGTTGTTTAATCAGTGAACGACAAAGGCCAAGAGGTGACAAAGATCTCTTTCATGATTGATGAAGGTAATGGAACCTTCGGCTTGGATACCTTTAGAACTACTCTTGATCTGCCAAGAGCTAAGATCTATGAACCACTCCAACCAACAGTAAAATCAACTAGGACTGGCCGACAAAGAATAGTATCCCAATGAAGACGCTGACAAAAGTTAAGAATAACTGCATGTCTACTCAGTGGTACTTCCTCTTCTCATAGTTTATCCAATGCATGGGTGGAAAGATAGACTGCCATGACCAAGCAAGCTGTATGGCGCTAAACATTGGATACTCAGTGATCCATGGGAGGAAAATCGATTTCACCAAACTCATCTTCGATGATCTTCTCTCACGCCTCACCAACAAGAAAAGAGAAAGTGTTGTCTCTTATGTTTGAGTCCTCGGGGCCATCTTCTAGAGGATCATGGGTGAGAAATACCCCAAGAATGGAGACATTTATATCTTCAAGACTGGAAGACGACTAGACAAAAAAACCTCATCCACCGATGCGAGCATGTTCCCAGGTATGTTCAAAATTTCTTACCCTAAATCCTTCTCATCTACTTCTTCGCTTCCACTAGTGACAAGACTATGGAACAAATACCCAAGTCATTACAATATCGTCCTCATCGAAGAGGAAACAATCTCAAACCATCCTTAGTCCTTCAAAGAAGTCTAAGAAGACCCAAAAAAAGAAGCCACATAAATCGGTGAAGGACTCTCGACAGTCCTCCATCGTTCAATTCTTGTCAGCTCCACAGCATCTCCAACAACCACACCAGCCACTTCAGTGCCTTCTTCGGTTCTTCCAGTGTTGAAGCTTCTCTGGCATCTACCTAAGTCATCTTAGTGACTCAAATCACTAAGCATGTTATTTCGAGTGTTGCCAGTGCTCATCTGATGCACGTAAGCATTGACCCCTTCTCAACAACAATTGCTCTCTTTCCTTCTCATTTGGTCTCTACTACACGGAAAAATGATTCGTCAGTGTTTGTCCCCACTGATGCTGATTTCGTGCTCCTTGCCTATCTCAGAGCTAACATTGAGACCACAGGACCTGAGGAAATCCCTCATGAATCGAATCATACCTGTAAGACCATAATGTTGTATTCAAGATTTAAATGGGTCATTTTTTAATAGTTGTATGTTGAATTGTAAAAGTCAACCTTGTTGACTTCCTATAAATAGTTTGAGTGTCTTTGTAGTGTATGTGACACAAAGTAAATCAAGAGAGAGCGTCATTGTAGATAAGTGAGACTTGTGATTATAGTGAGAGAAAGTCATATGCTTTAAAGAGAGAAACTCATTGCAATACATCTTATAATCAATACAAATGACTTGTGATTCATAAATCAGTGTTAGATTGATTGGACTTGATACTGGAACAAGAATTGGTATCAAAGTTGAACATAGAATTCAGAAAAATGGTCGATTTTTGAAGTTTTTAGAAGTCGCAAGAGTAGTTACTGTTGTGGATTCGAATTTTATCAAATTTGATTTGTTTGGATCAAATTTTGATTGTAGTGCATTCGATTTGTTGTTTGGATCACTTCTTATTTAGATCATATAGCCTAATACAAAACAAATTTGATCAATTTTAAGTTTTTGTGTAATTTTTGTTCGACATATGTAAAACACTATATTCAGATCGAAGTTCGATTTTCAAGGATTTTTTTATCGAAGTTGTAATCTATAAAAGTGTTCAGAAATTGATCGAGAACAAATCTACAAATTCTTTTGCAAAAGTCGAAGAATTGAAAAAAATATGGCCAATTTTGGATTTTGAGTCGACTTGACGCAAGATTCAAACTTGTCACAACATTCATACACTTGACACAAGATTCAACGAACTTGACGCAAGATTCATCTTCTAAATTGTGTGGATTTTGACAAAGTATAGTTGTCGCAAGAGTGGAATACGATAAGCTACTTGACGCAAGTAGTTGTATACGAGAAGTATACTTGACGCAAGGAATAACGTACGTCAAGTTAGTGTTCATAGAAGTTGTCGCAAGTAACCTAATACGAAAAGTCAGATTGACGCAAGTCGTTACATACAACAAGATACTTCTCGGGTGTAGTATGATACGTCAAGATACTTCTCAAGTTAGGTTGACGCAAGACGAAGGACACTACAAGTGAAGTTCTCGGGTCTTTGGTCTACGTCAAGTTCTTACGACAAATTGGTTGTGTCAAGTAAATTTACTTGGTTTGCGACAAGTAAGTTTCTTCTGGTTGCATCAAGTAAAACAAGTTAGCCTGCGACAAGTTCATTCTTTGGCCTACGACATCTAGACTTAACCATTTTTGAGAAATTTTATCTGTTGACCAAGTTAGACTTTTTCAAAGTCAAAGTTTTTTCGGTTTCTTTGCTAACGATGATATCAAGCTCATATTTTTACAGATTTAAAGATATCTAAGGATTTATTGAGCATGGGTTCTCAGTCAAAACCTCCAGTCTTATCTATCGGAGAATATCCTCAATGGAGACGGAGGATGATCCAATTCTTGAACAACAAGGACAAGAAATTGATGAAGTCTATTCTTCAAGGTCCTACAAAACCTTAGATTATAGTACCTGGTACACCTGCAACAATTCTACTAATGATGAACCAATAGGATACTGCTTTTCCAATTTAGATTTTTTAACTGAGTGATAACCCCCATTCCTATCAGTGTGAAATAAGATTCATTCAATCAGTCCTCTCCTGATATGATGATTGGTTTAGGTAGGGCGACCGACCTACTACGAACAGGAATCTCTCTCCCCCTTTCTACTTATGGATAAATAAAATATCCCCACTCGTCAGGCCTGATAGGTGGTGGTATCACACCTCTCCTGAAATACCAGAAAGACAAATCCCGAAGCCTTATGAGTATTTCAATGATGTGGAAAAGGCACATACACTGATTGATAAGCAAGAACTGTTTCTATTGACGATGGCCATTCTGAATGATCTAATAACATGGTGGACAATAGATAATCAACAAAGTCTATGTGGGATGAATTAGAGAGACAACTACAAGGTACTAAAAGATCCATAAAGGCAAAGTTGAGCCAGAGTATCAATGCTTATGAGGGGTTCAAGGCTAAAGAAGGTGAAACGGGCTAAACAAGACAGTGTCTGTGATCAATTACAAGTTTGTAAAGAACCTGAATCCAGAATGGGATATTTATTCTATCAACCTCCAGATGACAAACAATATAGATCAGGAGGATGTGAATGATCTCTTTGTGACTATAATTTAGCCTGAAGACAAAAGTCAAACAAATAAGTGCTGAAAAGAAGTTGGTTGCTGAGTCTTTTGCACTTCTTGCTGAAAAGAACAGTGTAAAGTCAAGCTCTTCCAAGTCAAAGAAATCTAAAGCTTCATTTGTGTCGGAGTAGTTATTTGAAATTATCAAGGACTCATCTGAAGAGGAAGAGGATTCTGCTGAAGATTTAAAGAGTTTTGCTGAAAAACAAGCCTTACTGACTCATAATTTCAACAAACGGTTTGGAAAGGAATAGTATTGTTCTAAGAGCAAACCGGAATATCAAAAGGCAGACAAGTATAAGGGTACATATGAGAAGAAAGTTTTTGTGAAAGATGAGAAGAAGGAGGAGAAAGAGAAAGCAGATGTACAATATGTCAGATGCTTCGATTGTGGAATGTTGGGACATTACTCAAAAGACTGTCATTTCAAGAAGGTAAAGAATTCTGAATATTATACAAAGAAAGCTCAGTTGGTGAAAAAGCAAGAAGAGGGTAAAGCTCTTATGGCAGAGGAAGATAATTGGCTAGATGAGACTTCAGATGAAGAGGAAGCTCATTTCACTCAAGTGTATTACAACTTGATAGCCAAGCTGAATGATGAGGAAACCACCACTAAGGGCATCAATCCAGATTCTGACTTCGAGGTAACAATTAGTTTTGGAAATAAGATTACTGGTTTCGTCAGATGTTACGAAAAGCTAACAAATGGAAACATCACTATCCAAAAAGTACTATTTGTTGATGGGTTAAGTCACAATCTATTCAACATTAGTCAATTTTGTGATAGTATTTTTTAAGTTAGGTTTTCTATTAAAAGTTGTTCAATTAATGATAAGGATGGAGTTGAGATCTTCAAAGCTAAGAGGTTTGGTGATTGTCAGGATCGAAATTCAAAACAATAATTTAAATAAACACTCAAAAACTTTGTTAAAGAAGTTGTGGAATAACACTTTAGCAAGAAAACAATGAAACAGTGTATGAATTCAAATCACAAGTTGTATTGAATTAACTTGATGATTACAAACAAAGCCTCAATCTGTTGAACAGGCTTAACAGACGTTCAAAACTTCTCTAAAGAAAGGATCACTAAGAATCTTGAGGCTTATACTCTCTGAAAAAACAAAAGACATCTATATTCAATAATCTAAGAGTTCTACACTATATTAACAAAACATATTACAAGATAAATATGAAAGTAACATTGATCTTCAGCATCCATTCCATAATTATCTTCAACTTCTTTTATTTCGCTTCATGTAAGAAATTATCCTTATCAACATCAGCATCATTAATTCTTCTAGCAGTATCTTCTTATCATCAGCAGTACTAACATGCTAGCAGTAGTAACTTCAAACTGGCAGTACTAACTCTCCAAGCAGTACTAACTGTTCTTCTAGCAGTACTAACCCTTCAAGCAGTACTAATACTACTAGCAGTAGTAATCTCTTCAAGTAGAAGTACAAATGTCTTCAGCAGTAGTAATCTTCAAGTCTCAGCAGCAATATCCAGACTTAGCATATTTCAGACCCAACAGTGATCTTTATGCTGTTAATTTTCCTACTCTATATGCTTCAAGACCAATTTGCTTAGTTTCAAAGGCAACAAATGTGAACCAAATTTACTAGCATATAATCACACAATCATTTAGAACACAAGTTTATTAGATCAAATACTTGAATTACACTTAATCACAAATCTAACTTCTAGTCACAGATCTCACATGTTTACTATGTGTATAAGTTCTTACCACAATCTCTGAATTCGTATTTATGTGTGCGTAACTTGTCTACAGAATCTAATACAAAGGAACCCTATTTATACTAAGTCAACATTTGTTGACTTTACTACATAATCCCTCAAACAATTACACAATGACAATACAGACCCTCACTTTTAATCTTGAATACAATATTAGTCTAACAATCTCCCCCTTTGGATTCAAGATTAAAAAAATTTGTCAATAATCTTCAGGTCTTCTTATCTTCAGAATAATCTTCAGCTTTGAATCTTTTTAGCTTTGACATCTTCAACAAACTTTGTATATTTGAAACCTTTTACAACTTTAGCCCAATCTTCATTCTCCTCTTTTATTTACAACAATCCATTCTCTTTAGCACAACAAACTTTGCTATAATCTTCTAAATCATTCAAGTCTTCAAACTTTGACTAATCTTCAAAACTTTAAAACTTTGTCTCCATCGTTCAATTCTTGTCAGCTCCACAGCATCTCCAATAACCACACCAGCCACTTCAGTGCCTTCTTCCAGTGTTGAAGCTTCTCTGGCATCTACCTAAGTCACCTTGGTGACTCAAATCACTAAGCATGTTATTTCGAGTTTTGTCAGTGCTCATCTGATGCACGTAAGCATTGACCCCTTCTCAACAACAATTGCTTTATTTGCTTCTCATTTGGTCTCTACTACACGGACAAATGATTCGTCAGTGTTTGTCCCCACTGATGTTGATTTCGTGCTCCTTGCCTATCTCAGAGCTAACATTGAGACCACAGGACCTGAGGAAATCCCTCACGAATCGAATCATACCTGTAAGACCATAATGTTGTATTCAAGATTTAAACGGGTCATTTTTTAATAGTTGTATGTTGAATTGTAAAAGTCAACCTTGTTGACTTCCTATAAATAGTTTGAGTGTCTTTGTAGTGTATGTGACACAAAGTGAATCAAGAGAGAGTGTCATTGTAGACAAGTGAGACTTGTGATTCTAGTGAGAGAAAGTCATATGCTTTAAAGAGAGAAACTCATTGTAATACATCTTATAATCAATAAAAATGACTTGTGATTCATAAATCAGTGTTAGATTGATTGGACTTGATACTGGAACAAGAATTGGTATCAGAGTTGAACAAAGAATTCAGAAAAATGGTCGATTTTTGAAGTTTTTAGAAGTCGCAAGAGTAGTTACTGTTGTGGATTCGAATTTTATCAAACTTGATTTGTTTGGATCCAATTTTGATTGTAGTGCATTCGATTTGTTGTTTGTATCACTTCTTATTTAGATCATATAGCCAAATACACAACAAATTTGATCAATTTTGAGTTTTTGTGTAATTTTTGTTCGACATATGTAAAACACTATGTTCAGACCGAAGTTCGATTTTCAAGGATTTTTTATCGAAGTTGTAATCTATAAAAGTGTTCAGAAATTGATCGAGAAGAAATCTACAAATTCTTTTGCAAAAGTCGAAGAATTGAAAAAGATATGGCCAATTTTGGATTTTGAATCGACTTGACGCAAGATTCAAACTTGTCACAACATTCATACGCTTGACGCAAGATTTAACGAACTTGACGCAAGATTCATCTTCTGAATTGTGTGGATTTTGACTAAGTATAGTTCTCGTAAGAGTGGAATACGACAAGCTACTTGACGCAAGTAGTTGTATACGAGAAGTATACTTGACGCAAGGAATAACGTACGTCAAGTTAGTGTTCATAGAAGTTGTCGCAAGTAACCTAATACGACAAGTCAGATTGACGCAAGTCGTTACATACAACAAGATACTTCTCGGGTGTAGTATGGTACGTCAAGATACTTCTCAAGTTAGGTTGACGCAAGATGAAGGACACGACAAGTGAAGTTCTCGGGTCTTTGGTCTACGTCAAGTTCTTAGGACAAGTTGGTTGCGTCAAGTAAATTTACTTGGTTTGCGACAAGTAAGTTTCTTCTGGTTGCATCAAGTAAAACAAGTTAGCCTGTGACAAGTTCATTCTTTGGCCTACGACATCTAGACTTAACCATTTTTGAGAAATTTTATCTGTTGACCAAGTTAGACTTTTTCAAAGTCAAAGTTTTTTCTGATTCTTTGCTAACGATGATATCAAGTTCATATTTTTACAGATTTAAAGATATCTAAGGATTTATTGAGCATGGGTTCTCAGTCAAAACCTCCAGTCTTATCTATCAGAGAATATCCTCAATGGAGACGGAGGATGATCCAATTCTTGAACAAGGACAAGAAATTGATGAAGTCTATTCTTCAAGGTCCTACAAAACCTTAGATTATAGTACCTGGTACACCTGCAACAATTCTACTAATGATGAACCAATAGAATACTGCTTTTCCAATTTAGATTTTTTAACTGAGTGATAACCCCCATTTCTATCAGTGTGAAATGAGATTCATTCAATCAGTCCTCTCCCGATATGATGATTGGTTTAGGTAGAGCGACCGACCTACTACGAACTGGAATCTCTCTCCCCCTTTCTGTTTATGGATAAAAAGAATATCACCACTCATCGGGCCTGATAGGTGGTGGTATCACACCTCTCCTGAAATACCAGAAAGACAAATCCCAAAGCCTTATGAGTATTTGAATGATGTGGAAAAGGCACATATACTGATTGATAAGCAAGAACTGATTCTATTGACGATGGCCATCCCGAATGATCTAATAAGAGGGTGGACAATAGAGAATCAACAAAGTCTATGTGGGATGAATTATAGAGACAACTACAAGGTACTGAAAGATCCATAAAGGCAAAGCTGAGCCAGAGTATCAATGCTTATGAGGGGTTCAAGGCTAAAGAAGGTGAAACGGGCTAAACAAGACAGTGTCTGTGATCAATTACAAGTTTGTAAAGAACCTGAATCCAGAATGGGATATTTATTCTATCAACCTCCAGATGACAAAGAATATAGATCAGGAGGATGTGAATGATCTCTTTGTGACTATAATTTAGCCTGAAGACAAAAGTCAAACAAATAAGTGCTGAAAAGAAGTTGGTTGCTGAGTCTTTTGCACTTCTTGCTGAAAAGAACAGTGTAAAGTCAAGCTCTTCCAAGTCAAAGAAATCTAAAGCTTCATTTGTGTCGAAGTAGTTATTTGAAATTATCAAGGACTCATCTGAAGAGGAAGAGGATTCTGATGAAGATTTAAAGAGTTTTGCTGAAAATCAAGTCTTACTGACTCATAATTTCAACAAACGGTTTGGAAAGGAGAAGTATTATTCTAAGAGCAAACCAGAATATCAAAAGGCAGACAAGTATAAGGGTAAATATGAGAAGAAAGTTTTTGTGAAAGATGAGAAGAAGGAGGAGAAAGAGAAAGCAGATGTTCAGAATGTCAGATGCTTCGATTGTGGAAAGTTGGGACATTACTCAAAAGACTATCATTTCAAGAAGGTAAAGAATTCTGAATATTATACAAAGAAAGCTCAGTTGGTGAAAAAGCAAGAAGAGGGTAAAGCTCTTATGGCAGAGGAAGATAATTGGCTAGATGAGACTTCAGATGAAGAGGAAGCTCATTTCACTCAAGTGTATTACAACTTGATGGCCAAGCTCAATGATGAGGAAACCACCACTGAGGGCATTAATCCAGATTCTGACTTCGAGGTAACAATTAGTTTTGGAAATAAGAGTACTGGTTTCGTCAGAGGTTACGAAAAGCTAACAAATGGAAACATCACTATCCAAAAAGTACTATTTGTTGATGGGTTAAGTCACAATCTATTCAACATTAATCAATTTTGGGATAGTAATTTTTAAGTTAGGATTTCTATTAAAAGTTGTTCAATTAATGATAAGGATGGAGTTGACATCTTCAAAGCTAAGAGGTTTGGTGATTGTCCGGATCGAAATTCAAAACAAGAATTTAAATAAACACTCAGAAACTTTTTTAAAGAAGTTGTGGAATAACACTTTAACAAGAAAACAATGAAACAGTATATGAATTCAAATCACAAGTTGTATTGAATTAACTTGATGATTACAAACAAAGCCTCAATCTGTTGAACAGACTCAACAGACGTTCAAAACTTCTCTAAAGAAAGGATCACTAAGAATCTTAAGGCTTATTCTCTCAGAAAAAACAAAAGACATCTATATTCAATAATCTAAGACTTCTACACTATATTAACAAAACATATTACAAGATAAAGATGAAAGTAACATTGATCTTCAGCATCCATTCCATAATTATCTTCAACTCCTTTTTTTCGCTTCAAGTAACAAATTATCCTTATCAACATCAGCATCATTAATTCTTCTAGCAGTATATTCTTATCATTAGCAGTACTAACATGCTAGCAGTAGTAACTTCCAACTGGCAGTACTAACTCTCCCAGCAGTACTAACTGTTCTTCTAGCAGTACTAACCCTTCAAGCAGTACTAATACTATTAGCAGCAGTAATCTCTTCAAGTTGCAATACAAATGTCTTCAGCAGTAGTAATCTTCAAGTCTCAGCAGCAATATCCAGACTTAGCATATTTCAGACCCAACAGTGATCTTTATGCTGTTAATTTTCCTACTCTATATGCTTCAAGACCAATTTGCTTAGTTTCAAAGGCAACAAATGTGACCCAAATTTACTAGCATATAATCACACAATCATTTAGAACACAAGTTTATTAGATCAAATACTTGAATTACACTTAATCACAGATCTAACTTCTAGTCACAGATCTCACGTGTTTACTATGTATACAAGTTCTTACCACAATCTCTGAATTCGTATTTATGTGTGCGTAACTTGTCTACAGAATCTAATACAAAGGAACCCTATTTATACTAAGTCAACATTTGTTGACTTTACAACATAATCCCTCAAACAATTACACAATGACAATACATACCCTCACTTTTAATCTTGAATACAATATTAGTCTAACAATCTCCCCCTTTGGATTCAAGATTAAAAAATTTCACAATAATCTTTAGGTCTTCTTATCTTCAGAATAATCTTCAGCTTTGAATCTTTTTAGCTTTGACATCTTCAACAAACTTTGTATATTTGAAACCTTTTACAGCTTTAGCACAATCTTCATTCTCCTCTTTTGTTTACAACAATCCATTCTCTTTAGCACAATAAACTTTGCTATAATCTTCTCAATCATTCAAGTCTTCAAACTTTGACTAATATTCAAAACTTTCAAACTTTGTCTCCACCTTTCATTACATCTTCTGAATTCTGACTTTGAAAAATCATCTTTGCCCCCTTTCTTGATACAAACTTTAATCATCTGAACTTTAACTCTGATTTATCTCCCCCTTTTTAATGATTTGTGAGAATCAAAATCAATAAAACTCTTCAAGTTTAGATCCATCTTTGGAACATCTCCCCCAAATGAGCAATTTAGCATAGGCTTCATGATTAACAATCTCCCCCTTGTGAAGAAATATGAATAATCTCTCCCTTTGATTAATAATAACAATCTCCCCCAGATAGGAAATTTATCAGTCTCCTCCAAAGAATGATATGAGAAAATCGTTCATCTGATCTGAATGAGCCGTCAATTCATAAATGTATTCATCTGAATCTTTTCAAATTCAAACAAATTATGATTTGTAACCCTGAATCAACATATGAAACAGTTAGGAATGCCTGTCAATAGCACAAAGCCATTGTGTACAACGAATGTACAATGTATGGAGCTTGAAATGATGTTCACTTTCTAGGACTTCCATCCAATCATCGAAAAACACAAGGTATTTTCTATGAATGTTCTGACAGAAAAACAGATTTTCTGTGTGCTCGTTCTTGTGTTATGAAAGAATTAAGCACAATGATTGTGTTTCATAAGGCTCAAAGTATGTAAACCAGTGAGACAATAAAGGTTATACATAGACTCAATGTGCATAATAAAGGGTCGAAGGTGGGGCAACTTTCCTTCTTTTTCAATATCAGTATCTTCCAAGTGAAGAACCAATAACATATATGTTGCTTCCCCAGAAAATGTGAAACATTCTCTTTTTAAGAAAATAATGAGTAGCTGGTGGGGTTGTATGCAAGAGATGGCATGGGCTCACTGTCTGTTTCAATGATGGTCACCAAAGAATGTGAACCAATAAGATTATGTGGCTGCCCAGCTCAGAAAGATTTGGTGCAGAGTCTGATATTCTTTTACTCTGATCTCTCACCCTCTTTCTTTTAAACATTAAAGCTCACTTCTAACCAATCTCTCATTTCCATTTTACCTCTTCACACACCAACACTGAATCTTTTTTACCCCTCTCCCCTCAATCACTCAGGGAATACTTCTTGGGTAGGAAACACTGGTTATCGTGAATCCATGGAAGTTCTTTTAAGCTCTCACACTGAATCCCATGTATGTTCATAAAAACATGTATCTCAATGATTTTCTTGACATTAAAGCACAAGAAATCAATGTCAGTATATGTATGCTCTCTGATTTTTGATGAGTATTTTAAGCATTGAAGATTTCTCAAAACTTTGTATAAATGAATAATCATGAAAGAATAGAAATGTTTTGAGAATCTGACAATGATTTAATCAGATCAAAAATTCATGAAGAATAATATTTTGGGAAATCAAAGACGTAAAATGTTTATATTAACGAAATTCTTTTCTGCTGCTTTCACACCTTGATCCTTCTTATTCTCCTCAACATTCTTTTCAGCTTCACCACCAATCTCCCCCTCAAATTGAAATTCCATACCAACTGATCTTTCCTTCTCAACTTCAGCTTCTTGATTCTCCCCCTTTTTGGAAGCATCATGAGCACTTTCCCTTTTCTTCAAGACAAAATGTTTTCTCCTCTTTTTGTGCACCAACTTAAGAACCATCTTCTTGAGTTTGTCTATCTGCCCCTGTTGAGAAATGATCACCTTTTTTATCGCCTTTATCTCCAAACCCTGATTGTGTACATCCAGGCTCACCTCCCTAATGGTATTCATCAATTCGTCATAGTTATATCTGTCCTCACCTCCTTTAGGTGTGTTTACCACCCTTGAAGGATCATGAAATCTTTTAGTAGAGGCCTTCTTCCTAGCAGAAGCACCTACTACCCCCTTGGTTTCTTGGCACTTGGGTCCCTTAGATGATTTCTCATCCAAAGTTGTCGTGGGGAAAGTCTTAGCCATATTCACACTGTCCTGACCCACACCTTGTGCAGAATCAGTAGTGTGAGCCTTGCTTACCACATGCTCATCCTTCTCCTGAGAGAGCACCTTCTTGGGGTTGGGAGACACCCCTGTGGATTCCCTTTAAATATTCTCTGATGGAGAATGCTCCATCAGAGGGCTTGTAGGCTTTTGGGTTGTAGATACGTGAAGGGAAGGAACCTTCTGTACCTTTTTCTTTGTATATTTTTGAGTGCTTGGGGGAATTGGCTTATCAACAAGAATCTAAGGAAGAACATTTGAAGTGA
Organism: Arctium lappa; assembly: GCA_023525745.1. NCBI lineage: Eukaryota > Viridiplantae > Streptophyta > Magnoliopsida > Asterales > Asteraceae > Arctium > Arctium lappa. The sequence goes on along the minus strand of CM042059.1, from coordinate 51,392,253 downwards.
ATGGTGTGGGTAGGTCATCAGTGGGTTGGTCAGATATGGACTGTGACCCTGATGCCTCACCATGTGGGTGGGACACAACCATAATTGTAGAGAACAATGGTGTGTCTTTTCCAGAAAAGTCCTTACTAGGCCTTCTCATATTGGAAAATACCTTCCCTTTGGGAGGTTTAGGTACATATACCACTTCAAAAGAGGGTAAATCCGTCAATTCCATGTTTAGTACCTCTTGTACGAACCGTGGATACATATAAAATCTTTTGCTTTTGGTTTTGGTTTTGGTTTTGGTATCCAAGTTTGTCAGCAAATCATTTAAAATCATTTGGGAAAAATTGAACTTTCTGGAGGTAGCTAGGCATACAAGAGCATAAGCTATTGTACTGCTAAACTCACTCCATCCAGTTGTCTTGCGAGATATACAATGTTGAAGGGTATGAACAAAGAATCTCCACTGAGGTGAAAATTTGCTTTTGTAAAACGTGTAAACCTCAGTAGGACCTTCATACCCCATTCTACCAATTTCTTGAAATAGAGCTTCCTTTGAGAGAGTAGAAATACCTGAGGCATCATCTACATGAAGATGAGTGTGTATGCAGCCTTCTGTGATTGTGATAGGTTTATCACAGACCCTTGATTGAATGAACTGATTGCCATGAACAGTCAGGATGGATGCATTTGCTCAGAACTGTTGCATATGTTCCACATAGATGGTAGGATTTACAGTTAGCGCATATGCAATATGTGATGATGTTAAGAAATCCACAATTGCATGAAAACCCTCAGCTTGTTTGGGTTTTTGTAACATTGCAAGCTCATTGTGGTCATCAACGAAATCAAGTTCTGCCATCTTTCTGATCGAGTCTAGGGTTCGAATCAAAACTAGGGTTTGCAGTCTGGTAATCAAGAATTTTAGAGAGTGAGAGAGGATGAAAACTCAATGGAAATTCAAAGAGCCATTTGGGTTTTGGCGGTCAGAGAGGGTATTTATTGGGTAAGGGATTCAGTTAAAAGCAGTACTAAGTACCCTAGCAGCAGTAACACATACATGCAATATTAACCCATATCAGCAGTAGTAACACATACCAGCAGTATTAACACATACTAGCAGTATTAACACTGCCTGGCAGTAGAAATAAGGCAAGCAGTAGTAACTTTGCACTTGCAGTATAAACCACCTAGCAGTAGTAACCATACTTAACCATTTTTGAACTGTCAGCAGGAGTAATAGTGAGAGAAGTATTAACTTAACCATAAGTACCAAGTGTCTAATCAACAAAGCAATCTGAAACACTTAAACACAAATGGTTAGCAGCACCATGCACAATGAAATATGAGAAAGTAAACATTGGAGAATCTATACAGAAATGGTACATGAAGAAAATCAAAAGAGGCTTATTCAGTGTTTATCATGCCCACACTTGTGACCAAGAATGTGAATCTACCCACATCAAAAACTTTGGTGAATAGATCAACAAATTGGTTACTAGTGTGTACTTTCAAAACCTGAATTAACTTCTTTTCTTTGCAATCTCTAATAAAATGGTACCTGATTTCTATATGCTTGGTTTTAGAGTGTTTCACCGGATTATGAATAATGCTTATAGCACTGTTGTTATCAATGAAGATGGGAGTGTGAAGAAAAGTAATACCATAGTCCAACATCTGATTCTGAATCCATAGCACTTGTGAGCAACAGCTTGCAGGAGCTATATACTCTGCTTCTGTTGTGGAGGTGGACACCGTGGTTTGCTTTTTACACTACCATGAAACTAGCCTTGCACCCAAAAAATGACATCCTCCTGATGTAGACCTTCTATCCAAGTTTGCACCACCCAAATCACTATCAGAATATGCAAGCAGATCAAATGTGAGTCATGAGGATACCAAAGACCCAACCTAGGTTGTCCTTTGAGATATCAGAAGATCCTTTTGACTGCTTGAAAGTGAGATTGCTTAGGCCTCACTTGAAATCTTGCACACACACATACAGCAAACATAATGTCTGGTCTTGAAGCTGTTAGATACAAGAGGGATCCTATCATGGATCTATAATGATGAACATCCACATCCTCCCCCTCAAGATCTACAGTGATCTGTTTGTGTGTTTCCATAGGTGTGCTTGCAGGCTTTGCTTCTGAAAATCCAAACTTTGTAAGTATATCCTGCACATACTTGGATTGACTTATGAAAATGCCATCTTTCTTCTGTTTAACCTGTAGCCCAAGGAAGAATGTGAGTTCACCCATAGAGCTCATCTTGAACCTTTTGTGCATCAATTCCTCAAACTCCTTGCACATATGATCTTTTGTGGATCCAAAGATGATATCATCCACATAGATTTGTACAAGCAGGATGTCCTTCTTCTTCCTTTGAATGAAAAGGGTCTTGTCAATGATTCCCCTTTCAAAATCGTTTTCCAAGAGATAGGTAGACAGAGTGTCATACCATGCTCTTGGTGCTTGATGTAGCCCATAGAGTACCTTATTTAATTTATATACTTTGTCAGGAAAGTTAGGATTCTCAAACCCTGGAGGCTGACAAACATACACTTCTTCATCAATTTTCCCATATAGAAATGCACTCTTAACATCCATCTGATATACTCTAAACGTCATGAAAGAAGCATAGGCTAGAAACAGCCTGATTGCCTTAATTTTGGCTACTGGTGCAAACACTTCTTCATAGTCTATCCCCTCTTCTTGTGTGTACCCTTGTGCCACAAGTCTGGCCTTATTCTTTATCACTATCCCTCTCTCATCTTTCTAATTCCTGAATATCCATTTAGTTCCAATTGCCCTGTGTCCTTGTGGAAGGTCAACCAGATCCCATACATGTTGCAGCACAAACTGCAGCAGCTCCTCTTGCATTGCTTCTATCCAGCTTGGGTCTTTCATTGCATCATAAGCCTTCTTGGGTTCAATCTGGGATAGAAAACAAGACAACAAACCTGACTGTAAGTCTTTCAATCCTTCTAACTTACTTTGATGCCTTGTGATCCTGGGGGAATTGATATCACCAATCACTAATTGAGGAGGATGATTCTTCTGAGTTCTTGTTTGATGGACAATCTCCTCATTAATATTTGTATCAAGATTGGAGTCATTCTTTTTAGGAGTGTTTCCACCAAAAACTGAAGAATTTTAATCATCAGTATCATTCTCTGACAATGTGGGCATTTCAGGACCTGCGTTTCCTGAACCTGAAGGATGAACATCCTCTTTTTCACCTTTATCCTCGTCATCATGTTCTAGTTCAAAATCCTATGTTTCTGAATCATCTTTCTTTTCTTGTTGACAAAATTCAACAAGATCAACTGTAGGTATAGGGAACAGCACAAACTCTTGTCTCTGTTCTTGTACCTTTTCTAAACTTGTTCCTGCAATTTGCTCATTACTAAAACCCAAAGAATTAGTTAGTGAATCAATGTCAAACAGCCAATCAGGACCTGTACCAATCTGATTTGGTGAGTTCTCATTGCATTTGACATTGTCACTTTCCTCTATAATCTTGGAAGAATTGTGAATACTCTGTATGCCTTGCTCTGAGAGGAATATCCAACAAGAAATCCATCCTCAGCTTTGCTTTCAAACTTGCCTAAATGAGATTTGGTGTTGAGAATTGTGCAAGGACACCCAAAAGGTTTGAAAAATCCAATAAAAGGTTTCTTCTTTTTGAAAAATTCATAAGGTGTCTTTCCTTGGGATTTGACTACTAGAACTCTGTTTTGGACATAACAAGCAGTATTAACTGCTTCTGCCCAAAAAGTAATGGGTAGCTTTGAATCTGCCAACAGAGATCTAGCAGCCTCAATCAATGTCCTATTTCTCCTCTCAGCAACACCATTCTGTTGAGGAGTCCTAGGAGCACTGAATTGTCTCTCAATACCTTTAGTCTCACAAAAGTTGTTTACGTCACTGTTTTTAAACTCAGTTCCATTATCAGATCTGATGACTTTAACTCTTAGATTTGTTTGGTTTTCAATCCTAAGGACAAAGGATTTGATCAGTCCACTTGTCTCATCCTTAGTCCTCAGAAAATATACCCAAGTAAATCTAGAGAAGTCATCAACAATGACTAAGCAATAGGATTTCTTACCCATACTCATCACATTTGTAGGTCCAAAAAGATCCATATTCAATAACTTAAGGGGTGAAGAGATTGTGTTTATTTCTTTGGACTTATGAGAAGTTTTGTGTTGCTTGCCTTTAAGACATTCAACACAATGATCATCACATGAAAACACTTTTTGAGGCAAACCTCTCACAAGGTTGTTTTTCACAAGTTTGTTCATAGTTTTAAAATTCATGTGACACATCCTTTTGTGCCAAAGAGATGATTCATCTAAAGAAGCTTTTGAAAACAGACAGTTTAGTGATGAATCAGATGAAGCACTCTCTAAATCCAAACAATAAACATTATTCTTTCTAGGAGTTCTGAGTAGTATCATATTTTCATCAACTACCTTGAATCCTGGAGCAAGGATAATACATTCAGTATCACTAAATAATATACTATGTTTCTTGTCACAAACCTGTGATACACTTAACAGGTTGTATCTCAATTGATCAACATAGTAAACATCTTCAAAAGTCATCTTACCTTTTGAAACCACACATTCACCACTTATCTTACCTCCTGCTAGATTGTCACCAAAAGCAACACGTCCTCCATCAAACCTTTTGAAATTTTGAAGGCAGACCATGTTACCTGTCATGTGCCTAGAGCAACCACTATCTACATGCCAAATGCTCTTCCTATTGAGTTGTTGGTTGCCCTGCACATAAGATAAAACAGTTAGTGTCTTCAGGGAACCCAAGCCAAAATGGTCTTGGCTTGCCCTTTCTCATCAACATACTCATACTCAGTAGGCTTAGTCTTGATAAGATGATCAGAATTAGAAATCTCATGGCTGGAATACTTTGTCATAATTATAGGCTTGACAGTTTTAACACTGGTAGCAGTATTATCATTGTTAGCAGTACTAACTTGGTCAGCAGTACTAACTTTGTTAGCAGTACTAACTTTGTTAGCAGGACTAACTTGGTCAGCAGTAGTATTGCTATCAGCAGCACTATTTCTGTTAGTAGTACTATTTGAGGTAGCAGTACTAACAGGTTTAGTGCCTTTTGGAACCCAAATTTTGACAAAGTTGTTTGCTTTCTTATTCTTTGAGTTACTCCTTGATTTGCTTGGAGTGTTTTCTTTTGCTTTAGCAAACTTATTCTGAATATGAGATTTTGCAGTGTCAGTTTTCATTGGTGCTGTTCTCACATTATCAGCCATGTGGTTCCTCGATTGTCTTGATTGCTCCCTATAACTAACAGAATTTCGTGTTTGTTTTTGAAAAGTAATTCTTTGGTTAACATGATTGAAATAACAGTGTTTGGCTAAATGATTCAACTTGCCACAAATAAAACAAGACTTTGGTCTATTGATTTTGCTTAGATCAATTTCTTGTTTTTTAGCCCACTGGTTATTTTTGTTTCTCTGATTTCCCCTTATTTTATCATGTTGATGGGGCTTGATCTGTTGACACGTACAGGGATTTACAACAGTAGTTTGCTTATAGTGAACTCCCTATACCTTTTCCTTCCCTTTCCTGGAAGTTTCTACATTCTTACTCTTTTTCTCTTTCCTAGAGGTCTCAGCTTGCTCACTCTTAACATTCTCTTTCTCTATCTTAGACATCTCCACTTTCTCACTCTTCACAAATGGTTTACCCCCTTCTCATTTGTAAGAATATGGTTTTCTAGGGGAATTTCTTTCTGGTCTTCCTTATTCTTATCCTCGGTGTTCTCTTCTACAGACTCTACCTCAACCACTACTTTGTCTAGTGGATCTACTTATGTGGCTCCTGCAGGTAAGTCCTTTTTATCTTGTCTTTCTAAGAGGTCTAAGGTGGGTGGAATATAGTTGTTATTGTAAGGTGGAGGGGTGTTGTTGTAGCCTATACCTCTCTTCAGTTTGTCATGAACTTGAGATTTGAGTAAAGTGTCCATTGCTTTAGAAGCATTGGAAAATTTCTCAATGTCTAATTTGGCCTTCTCAAATTCACTCCTAACTTTCTCACATTCCTCTCTAGCCTTCTCTAGTTTAATCTCTAACTCCTTCTTCTCCCACTTCCAATAGTTGTGATCATATGAATGTTGAAGTTCATTGGCCTGATATGCCTTGATATTTTCTTCAAAATTCACAATGATCAAACTAGACTCTCTCCTATGTTTCTCCAACCTTTTAAGATCATCACACATGCTCTGATTGTGATCCCTGTAATTTCTAACAGTTTCAAGACAGGCTTTAGAGCAAAGTTTAGATTTTACCTCCGTGGGGGATTGTTGTGCTAGAAGACTCTGAAACCTCAGCCATCAATGATTGATTCTGGATTGCCTCATCTGCTTGATCACTCCAATCAAAGCCCATTCCTTCTTGTGAGACAAGTGCTTGAGATGAGTTCATGTTGTTGTTGTAGTTTGTGGACTTTGATTGTGGATTGTTGCTCTCATGCTGTTGAGAAATTCCTCCTTTGCATTCTCTTGCAAAGTGCCCCAGTTTATGACACTTGTAGCTTTCCACCTTGGATTTGTCAAATCCAGCACCATCTTCTCTTCTCATGGCAAAGTTGTTTCTTCCGGCTCTTTTAATGAATCTTTTGATTCTCATGGTGAGCATTGCCATTTGCCACTTGATGTCCATCTCTTCAAGATCATCAACATTGATCTGCTCCAGATCATCATTGATAAGAGAAGATTTAGCATGGATAGCAAGGAAAGCTTCCAAAATAGAATCATTGGGTCCATACTGTTTTGAGCCATAAGCAGCACTAACTGATTCTGTATTAGCAAAAGAATCAGTAGTAGATGATAGGAAAGCAGCATTGTGAGAATATCCAGATGGCTTCTTCTTTGATTCAACCTCTGCTTCAAACATCCTGAGAGTATTGTAGAGGTCATCAAGTTCCTTATCCTCCAGATTATCATTCTACATGTGTTAGATTATATTAGCCCCTAATTTAATTGAATGTTTTATAAAGAATTGTATTTTGGGATTTATAATTAGTTGTGTGGGCTTGAGCCTTTTTATTGTAAATGGGCCCTATATAAAGGTTCCCATGGCTCATTGTATCATTAGGTTTTGGAGAAGACACTTTTAACACACACAGACTAGGTGAATCAGATGAGAGTCGATTAATGTTAAGTGTGGTGTTCTTCCCTTTTCCCCTCCATTAATGAAATCAAAGCATATGAGATGAGTTTTATGATTAATTGTTTTTCATTTCTCTTTTATCTCTACATTTCTATGGAGTATCTTCTTTTGTTGCTGAAAATGGGATCTAACAATTGGTATCAGAGCCAAATGAAGAAACTCTTCTTCATTTCGGTCATCAATGGCAACAATGGAAGATTGAGTGATTATTTTGTTGTTTTGGTGCTTAGATTGATTCAATCACATGAGCCTTGACACAAATATCATTTCTGTGATTTATTCACTGTTTTGTGCTTATTGCAAATCTATTTCTTCATTTAAATGAGATTTGGATGATATTTGATAGATTATTTGCTTGATTCTACACAAAATATGTTTCTGCACACCACATGTTTGATGAAATGTCTATGTGAAGATAAAATTTCATTTTGGTTAAATCTGATCAGTTTTATTACATGTGTGTGTTCTTGATCCTTTCTCATTTATTGGTCTAACATTTGATAAGTACTAAGTAGATGATTGACCTATGATCTCATCCTTGTGTGTGCTTAGTCCATTGCTATTTTTAGCATGTCGATAGTTAGGTTATTGATCTCAGATCTGACCTTGATATCATTCGAGATTGGATTCTCTTTGATCCAGATTTTGTTCAAAATTCCGCTGCTCATAATTGATTAAAATGAAAGACTAATTCATTTGGGTCTTGGAAAATGTTGCTTGATCCAAATTCAGAGAGATAAGGACACTGCAAGGGAATCTGGATGGTTCTGTGTAATCATAATCTTGGCTTTGTCTAAGAGATTTAACAGATCATAAAGTATATTCAGACTTTGGTAGGTGAGTATTCAAGCATTCAGAGAAATGGAACATGGAATAAACTTCCAGATTTCAAGGTTTGTTTCATCAAAATGGTCAATCGGGCATTTCAGATTTCATGTTTAGCTTATCCAGAGTTGTCCAGAATTTTACCAAAGATGATCCAGAGTTGTGGACATTCGATATGTGCAGATTTTTAAAGTTAACAACAGTTAAAATTGAAAGCTATCCAGAGTTGGTTCAAGGTAAATCAGAATTATGACAGCTTTGCGCGCCTGTCGAATATTGCTCATATCTCCCTCCTCGAAGATCCAAATTTGACGAGTCCAAATGGGTTAGATTCCTAAGACATAGATGAACATTTTTCATGTTTTGAGCTTGTTCTGAATCAGTGGGATGTTTGGCCAGAATCTGTGTTAAAGTCGGATATAGCTGCTGTCAAGTTGCTGTTAAGCTGCTGTTATGCTGTTAAGTTGTTGTTGAGCTGCTGTTGCTTGTTGTTATTTTGCTGTTATGTTGCTGTTAAGATGCAGCAAGCTGCTGTTAAGCTGCAGAAAACTGCAGCAAGCTGCAGATTTTTTTTTGATCAAGTAACATATTCGATGTGCAACATACATATTTCATTTTTGTGTTGTTGATCACAAAATGTGCAGATCCTGTTGATCATGTGTTTGAATGATGTATCTAAAACAGATTCATAAGCATATATGTGATTGTAAAGTGCAGCAGCAGCAGTAGACAAGGTGTTGATCACTCTGATCACGATAAACCAGAGTTTGATCCTTTGTGTAATCAGAGCACCAACAGCTAATACAAAGTTAGGACAGCAAGTGCGAAAATCTATCTATTCGAAAAGTGCAGAGCTTGACTCTTCATGGGAGAGTGTATATGCATAGTTGTTTGCATATATCTAGAGATTGATCAGAGGCCATCCATGAACCATAAGCTCTGGTCAAGGACAACGATCAAGTGACCAAAGATTAACACGACAAGAGGGCTAACATGCAGTGCAGAGGATTGTCCAGAACCTCTGTAAAGTTGTCTAGAAAACGAGCAGAACCTCTGATAAAAACAGAAGCTGCTGTTGCAGATCTGTGCAGAGCTCTGTGCCTATCCAGAAGCTGATCCAGAAGTTGTGCACGTGCAGAAGTTCGTGTTAACATCAGAGGCAGATTGCAGAGCCTCTGAGGTTGGTGCACAGAGCCTCTACAGCTGTCTAGAAAGTTAGGCGGATGTTGTCCAAACACGCAGAAGCTGTCCAGAACCTCTGTGAACTTCCAGAACCTTCAGAGGCTGCGAGATGCAAAACGTACACATCAGAGGGAGATCACAGAGCCTCTGTGCACAAACAGAAGCAGTCCAGAAGATGGTTCTGTGGTATCTCCAGAGGTACTATTCACATTAGAGGCTAATACAGAGCCTCTGCCAGAAGCTCTGCGTGGGCAGAAATTGATATTCAGAGAACTCAAATTTTTTGTGCGAATCTGTCTTGTGTTATCTGTGTTATGTTTGTGCAGCAACAACATTATGGATGCGACCTGGATATGCATGAGCTATACAATGAGTACATCAACACCAATTTTGGCAAAATGCTAAAAGATCTAAGAGTTCGAAATGTGCAGATCAGAGACCTGTGCAGAGCCTCTGTGAAGATGTTCAGAGGTTGCTGTGCCAAGAGGCTCTGAGCAAAAAATTTAATCAGAGCAAACTCAGAAGCTGTCTAGATTCTAAAATACGCAAGCGCAGAAGTTCAGAGGCAGTAAGTACACATCAGAGGATGTGCAGAGCCTCTGAGGCAGTCCAGAGCACGTGTAGAAGTAAAATTCAGAGCTCCTAACTTGTCCACAGAGCCTCTGTGGACCAAAACTTCTGAAGAACAACAACCAGAAGGGGAGGACCAGAGGTAGACCCAAGAACGCATATTAGAAGTCGATGGTCCAAAAGTCGCAATGAGCCAAGTGCCCGAAGCCCGAATTTTTCGAATTTTCTGACAGCATTTCGCTGTTTCAGAAACACGCGCACAACTTTTTTCTCGAAGCTCTGATTTACTTGAGTCCAGTTGCGTTGGATTTCTAAAACACAGACGAACGACTTTGATGTTTTGAGTTTTCTCAAATTCCGTGAGCTGATATGCCAGAATCTGTTTCAAAGTCTGCGTTAGAGTGCTAGACCGAAAGCATCGCATTTCACTCGCGCTCTTTCCTCTTTCAAGAACGGTTTTCTCTAGACGTTTCTTCATGGTTTCAAGTTGCTACTGTGAAACATAGTTTTTCACTCCCTCCTCCATTATTCAAGTTTAAGGCTCGGTGCTTAACGTTTACTCAACGCGGTTTGAAGAGTCAAATTTTCTATTTTGACGACCATTTTGCGCAGCTGAGGGAAATCTTGCACAACTCACTCAATTTTCATCCAAAATGGATGAATAAAAGCTTTTTGAAAATCTAAGAGGCTGGAGTTTAATGTGCATGCTTTATGTTTTCTCTCAATATAACTGCTTGATGGTCAAAAGCAGCGGTGAAGTTGAGACATGAAAGCTGGACAAATTGGGATAATTCGTCTAAGTCTTTCAAGAATATGAGCCTACATTTGAGGGGGAGCTTATGATGCTTCGAAGACTCGAAGAACGACACACGAAAGCTTCTAAAGAAAGCAAGGGGGAGACTATATGATGGTGCTTTCTTTATAAAACATTAGGGGGAGATTGTTAGATTATATTAGCCCCTAATTTAATTGAATGTTTTATAAAGAATTGTATTTTGGGCTTTATAATTAGTTGTGTGGGCTTGAGCCTTTTTATTGTAAATGGGCCCTATATAAAGGTTCCCATGGCTCATTGTATCATTAGGTTTTGGAGAAGACACTTTTAACACACACAGACTAGGTGAATCAGATGAGAGTCGATTAATGTTAAGTGTGGTGTTCTTCCCTTTTCCCCTCCATTAATGAAATCAAAGCATATGAGATGAGTTTTATGATTAATTGTTTTTCATTTCTCTTTTATCTCTACATTTCTATGGAGTATCTTCTTTTGTTGCTGAAAATGGGATCTAACAACCTGAAAGATACTGTATACATTATCCATTCTTCACCAAGAGATCTTAGAAACTTTCTGTTGACATCATCCTGGTCCATCTTGACACCAACAGTGGCCAATTCTCCAATCAACTTGTTGAACCTATCAAAGGTTTGAGTCATAGACTCATTCTTTGTAGACATAAAATTTTCATATTGTTGCTTGAGAATTGCTTTCTGATTTCTCTTAGTGCTTTTGGTACCTGAAAACCACTTCTCCAAGGCATTCCACAAGATTTTGGTATCAGGACAGTTGCAAAACTGATGTTGATATTCATTAGGAATTTCCAAGAGCAGAGTGCTCAAGGCTTTCATCTCAGTCTGCCTCATCTTTCTTTCTCCATCAGTCTTTGGTGGAGGTCTCTTGCCATCTGCTTCCATCTCTCCTTCACTGGATGGACCATTATCAATGATGTCCCACATTGAGTAGTTTGTAAGAAGTATATACTGCCTGATACTGATTTTCCACATGTCAAACTCATTAGATTTGAGCATGGGAACCTTTGAAACAAGAACACTGTCGTTTGATCCGTTCATGATGATTATTGATTTATGAGTTCCTAACTGCTCTGATACCACTTGTCAGGATCGAAATTCAAAACAAGAATTTAAATAAACACTCAGAAACTTTGTTAAAGAAGTTGCGGAATAACACTTTAACAAGAAAACAATGAAATAGTGTACGAATTCAAATCACAAGTTGTATTGAATTAACTTGATGATTACAAACAAAGCCTCAATCTATTGAACAGACTCAACAGACGTTCAAAACTTCACTAAAGAAATGATCACTAAGAATCTTGAGGCTTATTCTCTCTGCAAAAACAAAAGACATCTATATTCAATAGTCTAAGACTTCTAGACTATATTAACAAAACATATTACAAGATAAATATGAAAGTAACATTGATCTTTAGCATCCATTCCATAATTATCTTCAACTCCTTTTCTTTCGCTTCAAGTAACATATTATCCTTATCAACATCAGCGGCATTAATTCTTCTAGCAGTATATTCTTATCATCAGCAGTACTAACATCCTAGCAGTAGTAACTTCCAACTGGCAGTACTAACACACCAAGCAGTACTAACTGTTCTTCTAGCAGTACTAACCCTTCAAGCAGTACTAATACTACTAGCAGTAGTAATCTCTTCAAGTAGCAGTACAAATGTCTTCAGCAGTAGTAATCTTCAAGTCTCAGCAGCACTATCCAGACTTAGCATATTTCAGACCCAACAGTGATCTTTATGCTGTTAATTTTCCTACTCTATATGCTTCAAGACCAATTTTCTTAGTTTCAAAGGCAACAAATGTCCCCCAAATTTACTAGCATATAATCACACAATCATTTAGAACACAAGTTTATTAGATCAAATACTTGAATTACACTTAATCACAGATCTAACTTCTAGTCACAGATCTCACGTGTTTACTATGTGTACAAGTTCTTACCACAATCTCTGAATTCGTATTTATGTGTGCGTAACTTGTCTACAGAATCTAATACAAAGAAACCCTATTTATACTAAGTCAACATTTGTTGACTTTACTACATAATCCCTCAAACAATTACACAATGACAATACAGACCCTCACTTTTAATCTTGAATACAATATTAGTCTAACAATCTCCCCCTTTGGATTCAAGATTAAAAAAATTTGTCAATAATCTTCAGGTCTTCTTATCTTCAGAATAATCTTCAGCTTTGAATCTTTTTAGCTTTGACATCTTCAACAAACTTTGTATATTAGAAACCTTTTACAACTTTAGCACAATCTTCATTCTCCTCTTTTATTTACAACAATCCATTCTCTTTAGCACAACAAACTTTGCTATAATCTTTTCAATCATTCAAGTCTTCAAACTTTGACTAATATTCAAAACTTTCAAACTTTGTCTCCACCTTTCATTACATCTTCTGAAATCTGACATTGAAAAATCATCTTTCCCCCTTTCTTGATACAAACTTTAATCATCTGAACTTGAAATCTGATTTATCTCCCCCTTTTTAATGATTTGTGAGAATAAAAATCAATAAAACTCTTCAAGTTTAGATCCGTCTTTGGAACATCTCCCCCAAATGAGCAATTTAGCATAGGCTTCATGATTAACAATCTCCCCCTTGTGAAGAAATATGAATAATCTCTCCCATTGATTAATAATAACAATCTCCCCCAGATAGGAAAATTATCAGTCTCCTCCAAAGAATGATATGAGAAAATCGTTCGTCTGATCTGAATGAGCCGTCAATTCATAAATGTATTCATCTGAATCTTTTCAAATTCAAACAAATTAGGAGTTGTAACCCTAAATCAACATATGAAACAGTTAGGAATGCATGTCAGTAGCACAAAGTCATTGTGTACAACAAATGTACAATGTATGGAGCTTGAAGTGATGTTCACTCCCCAGGACTTCCATCCAATCATCGAAAAACACAAGGTATTTTCTATGAATGTTCTGACAGATAAACAAATTTTCTGTTTGCTCGTGCTTATGTTATGAAAGAATTAAGCACAATGATTGTGTTTCATAAGGCTCAAAGTATGTAAACCAATGAGACAATAAAGGTTATACATAGACTCAATGTGCATAATAAAGGGTCGAAGGTGGGGCAACTTTCCTTCTTTTTCAATATCAGTATCTTCCAAGTGAAGAACCAATAGCATATTTGTTGCTTCCCCAGAAAATGTGAAACATTCTCTTTTTAAGAAAATAATGAGTAGCTGGTGGGGTTGTATGCAAGAGATGGCATGGGCTCACTGTCTGTTTCAATGATGGTCACCAAAGAATGTGAACCAATAAGATTATGTGGCTGCCCAGCTCAGAAAGATTTGGTGCAGAGTCTGATATTCTTTTACTCTGATCTCTCACCCTCTTTCTTTTAAACATTAAAGCTCACTTCTAACCAATCTCTAATTTCCATTTTACCTCTTCACACACCAACACTCAATCTTTTTAACCCCTCTCCCCTCAATCACTCAGGGAATACTTCCTGGGTAGGAAACACTAGTTATCGTGAATCCATGGAAATTCTTTTAAGCTATCACACTGAATCCCATGTATGTTCCTAAAAACATGTATCTCAATGATTTTCTTGACATTAAAACACAAGAAATCAATGTCAGTATATGTATGCTCTCTGATTTTTGATGAGCATTTTAAGCATTGAATATTTCTCAAAACTTTGTATAAATGAATAATCATGAAAGAATAGAAATGTTTTGAGAATCTGACAATGATTTAATCAGATCAAAAATTCATGAAGAATAATATTTTGGGAAATCAAAGACGTAAAATGTTTATATGAACAAAATATAAACATGTTATCAATGAAAGCACATAAAACGATGAAATGACGTTTGTTTCAAACAACATTGAATACAACCGGGAGTATTACCATAGAAAGATTTAACATGTGATACAAGGTAATAACAGAGTCAAGAAATATACTGAACCGATGTGTGTATGAGTACTTGACAAAGTATAAAGACATGACAATTACGCAATTATTTGTCATTGGAAACACACGGTCAGATATGCAGTAAAGTATCCATATGAAAGTCATTTAAAATCACACTTCAAAATTCATAAAACATTTGAGAACGTGAAGTGGTTTGAACATTTAAGAAACCATTTTGCACAAGTGAAAGTTCTTCTTCTTTCAACAAGTGATAGAGTATAAGGATTAGAAATATATACCTTTAGATCAAAATCCTTAACTCCCCCTGAAATGAATATTTTCAGTGAAGTATCCTTGACAAAAACTCAGATATCCTCCATCTTTATATCTGTAAAAATTCAAGTTATTAGAAAAAATATAACAACGAAAATACATTTAGCTAATATCTCCTCCCCCTAAAAGATATAACTATTAACTACCCCTCAAATCAAAAATTTCTAGAAAAGATGTTTTCATTTAAGCATCCATCAGAAGAAAAACATTTGGGTACGGTTTCTGAACAGAGTATTCAGAAGCCATGATTACATATTCTCCGATGAGAATAGTAATACTCATTTTTACCAATAAAGAACGGGTTCTGATCTGATGTAACCAGAAACCATAGTTCTGAAACATTGAAGAACGGGTCTTGAACTGAATTATTCAAGAGCCATTGTCAATATAACCTGCACAGTAATGTTTTTTTTTGGTAATCATTATATAAATTATTCCGCCTTCGTCAATACACGATGAAAAATAGACACTGTTCATAATATCCAAGATATAAGCAATTAACGCACAAAGTAAGATACACTCCCCCTGGAATCATGGTTTGGCATTTAGCATTCCCAATTTGCTGACAAGAAAAGTGAACCTCTTTTCATCCAACGGCTTGGTGAAAAGGTCAGCCAACTGGTAGTCTGTTTCCACGAAATGCATCTCTATGTCCCCTTTATCCACATGATCCTTGATGAAGTGGTACCGTACATCAATGTGTTTAGTCTTGGAGTGTTATACTGGATTAGCCGTTATTGCTATCGCGCTCTTTGAATCGCAGTAAATAGGAACTCGTTGGTATGAATAGCCAAAATCCTTTAATTGTGTCCACATCCAAAGGACTTGTGAACAGCAGTTTGCAGCGGCTACATATTCATCCTTAGTGGTAGATGTGGATACACAATTCTGCTTCTTTGATGTCCAGCTAACCAACTTCTTACCTAAAAACTGACACGATCCAGAGGTGCTCTTACGATCCAGCTTACACCCTGCATGGTCAGCATCTGTGTAGGCAGTTAGATCAAAACTCGAACCCTTAGGATACCAAAGGCCTAACTCGAGAGTGCCTTTGAGGTACCTAAGAATTCGTTTCACAACAACTAGGTGTGATTCCTTCGGGTTAGCTTGATACCTAACACAGAAACACGTGGCAAACATAATATCCGGTCTACTTGCTGTTAAGTACAATAATGAACCAATCATGCTACGGTACACTTTTTGATCTACAGATTTACCAGAAAGATCAACATCTAAAAGTGTGCCCGTTGCCATTGGTGTTTTCATCACTGAACTTTCAGACATGTTAAACTTTTTCAGGATATCTCTGATGTATTTTGACTGATTAATGAAAATGCATTCGGGTAACTATTTTACTTGAAGACCAAGAAAGAAAGTCAGTTCACCCATCATCGACATTTCAAATCGAGATTCCATGATTTTTGAAAAGTTTTAACAAAATTTAGGATTTGTAGAACCGAAAATAATTTCATCCACATAAATCTGAATTAGGATCATATCTTCACCTTGTTTCTTCAGAAAAAGAGTAGTATCGATAGTACCTTTCTTAAACCCTGAAGCAAGTAGAAATTATGTTAACGTTTTGTACCAAGCTCTCGGTGCCTGTTTGAGTCCATATAAAACCTTGTCTAGTACGTAGACATAATCCGGGTTTTTAGGATCAACAAAACCTTCGGGTTGAGCAACGTAAACTTGTTCATGTAGAACCCCATTCAAGAAAGCAGATTTTACGTCCATTTGATAGACCGTAAAATTCTTGTAGGCTGCGTAAGATAAAAATATTCGAATGGCTTCAAGTCGTGCTACAGGAGCAAATGTTTCTTCATAATCAATTCCCTCCTGTTGGCAATAACCCTTTGCAACGAGGCGAGCTTTATTTTGAACCACAACTCCTGCTTCATCTCTCTTATTTCTGAATACCCACTTTATGCCAATCACTGATTTTCTTTCTGGTAGTGGGATAAGTCGCCAGACCTTGTTCCGCTCAAATTGTATAAGCTCATCTGCATGGCTAAAATCCAATATGGATCACGCAAGGCTTCTGATGCTTTCTTCGGCTCAAGGGGACTAAGGAAACTTGAATAAAGACAAAAATTTGCAGATGTCGCCCGCATTTGAACTCCACTGTTCATGTCACCTATTATATTATGTAGAGGATGATCTCGTGTCCACCTTGTAGTGCTCAAAATTGGTTGAACATAGATCTGCGTGTTATCTTCATCATATTCATCGTATATTGCAGGTAAATTCACATCAACCTCATATGTACTTGGGACATCTTGTACAACATTTTCTGAAGTAAGTAATTCTGGAGCCACGGAAGAAGTACTCTGGACTTCTTTTCCAGAAGTTGTATCTACAGAAACAGATTCAATGTTAGAATCTTCATAAATGACCGGTGTAGTTGTACCTGATGAGGTTGTTGTTATTTGTTCAGAAGGTCCTGAGATAGCATCAGTTTTGATTGGAACCTCTGAACTTGATGCAGATATATTTGATTTGTCGAAATCTGCACAAATATCCATGAATGCATCAAAAAATAGTAAATCTAACTCAGATGTTATAGAAAGTGAGTCAGAAGACTTAGTTTGTGACGGTTCGAATTCTATTCTGTCTTGAATAGAAGCTTTCTGTTTTAGCTTGAGTTCTGAACTGCTTTGTTCAGAAGTCAATGTGGATGATTCGTCAAAAGACACATTCATGCTCTCCATGATAGTCTTGGTTCGTCTATTGTAGACCCGATAGGCTTTTGACGTCAAAGAGTATCCAATAAAGTAGCCTTCGTTCTCCTTCTTGTCGAATTTACCAAGATTATCACGATCATTGAGGATGTAACACCTACAACCAAAAACACGAAGAAATTTAATATTCGACTTTCTCTTATTTATAAGATCATATGCTGTTTTCTTATGTCTTTTTATCACAATAGTACGATTCTAAGTAAAGCATGTAGTAGCAACAGCTTCAGCCCATAGATACAATGGAAGACCAGAATAAGCTACCATCGTTCTTGCCTCTTCAACCAGGGTTCGAATTTTTCTTTCGACCACGCCGTTTTGTTGAGGTGTATAGGAAGCAGAAAAGTTATGTGATATCCCGACTGATACGAGATAACTCTTAAGAGTAGAATTCTTAAATTTTGTGCCATTGTCACTTCTCAAAGTCTTTATCGACAATTGAAGTCGAACCTGGATTTTCTTGAGAAAAGCAATGATAAACTCTGGTGCATCTGATTTGCTTCGCAGAAATTCCAGCCATGTGTATCGTGAGAACTCGTCAATCATAACCAATATATATTTCTTCCCATTTATAGACTGAGTCCTCATCGGGCCGCAAAGGTCCATATGTATAAGCTCGAGAGGTGTTGAGCAAGAAAATTTTGTTTTTGCTTTATGTGAACTGTGTTTCATCTTTCCCATCTCACAGGCGGGGTAAAGTGAGTTCTTCTCAAACCGTAGTTTTGGTAGACCTTTAACTATTCCATGTCTCGCCAACTGATTTATCGCTTGAAAATTCTGGTGAGACAGGCGCTGATGCCAAATCCAACTTTCAGCTCTTGAAGCTTTGGCAATTAGACAGAGAGGTCTAGTTGCAGAGAGTGTTGGAAAATGCACTGAATATAAATTTCCATGTCTTTTAGCTTTGAAGATCTCACAACCGTCCTTATCTTCAATTAAACAACTATCAATAGTGAACTGAACTTGAAATTGACTGTCGCAGAATTGACTAGTGCTGAAAAGATTATGATCAAGACCATCTACGAACAGTACTTTCTTGATTGTTATGGTGCCCTTTGTTAATGAACTGTGTCCTTGAATGAATCTGGTAAGCTCAGAAGTTGCAAAACTCACTGTTCCTGCAGGTTCCTCAACATAGTTATGTAGAAGATGCTTAAATCCAGTCATGTGACGCGAGCGTCCTGAATCTATGTACCACAGATGTGAGGCCTGCAAAAAGAACAAATCACTTCTTCTTAGGTACCCATATCCAGATGGGTCCTTCTTGGTTAGCTTTTTGCAATTTACTTAAATCATCTACCTTAGCCTTGATTCGCCATTCATAACGAGGCTTAAGTATCCATTTCCAAATCATTTTTACATTAAGCTCATTAAACTTCTGTTTTCTAGAAAGATAATCATTTTTAACATGAAAGACTTTCACATGTTGTGTCAAGGATTTAGAAACAGATTTAGCCCGAGATGCCTTTCTAGAAACTTTAGATTTAGGAGGAATGGTGTGAAGTTTGAAAGAGTTGTCATGACAGTGTTTGCAGATAAAGTTCTTACGAGCAAATGTCAATAGCTTTGATTTATCACTATGAGTACAAACATTCATACACTGTTGACATTTCAAATCGTTTGAACTTGTACATTTCAAACTAACACTATCAATGACAGTACATTTATTTTCAACAACTTTATTTTCACACTTCTCCTTCACCCATTCTCCTTTATCATTTTGCTTTCTCAAATCTGAAACAGAAAATAAAATCTTGTTAGTTTTTCTTCTTAGAAGATGATTTTTTCTTTGAAATACCAGAAGCTTCACCTTTTTGAAAAACACTTGGAGGATATTCAGGAGTATCGGTATAAACAATAGAGGTTTTAGAAGTGATAGTCTCAAACTCTGGGTTTGAATGAACATTCCATGTTTGAGAATCAAACATCTTTTTCTCATCCAAATTTTGTTTAAACAAATCAACTTTTAAAGCACTTAACTCGTTAGAGAGTTCTTTGTTTTCTTCAGAAGACTTGTCAAGTTTGAATCTGATATTATTGTTCTCATCTTCCAACTCTTCAATAGTCTTTTGAAGATCTTTAATTTGTTTTTCAAAAATAGATGTTTGATGCAACTCAGAGTTTGATTCTAACTTCTCTATGATAGGAACAGGATCTGAAGCAATCATCATGTAAAAATCTCCTCAGTCATCTTCTTTGAAAAATCAGTTTTAATGCTATGATTCATAGACATCTATTGACTCATCAATATTAATCTTTTTAGGGGATTCATAAATGATTGATTCAGTTATTGGAACCTGATTCTCAATATCAGTTTCTGATTCATATTCATCATACTGACATTGAGTTTCAGGAATGTCTGTTTCAGTGTTGGCTGATTTTGTTGGTGAACATGTAGAAAACAGTGATTAAAATTCAACAAATTCAGGTTTTCTAGTTTTATAACTTTTGTTCAATTCCTTATAAGAAAATCCAACAGATTTAAAACTTGAGACTGAATCAGCATAACTTGATATATCATCATCAATCACTTCTTTACCTTTAGAAGAGATATTAGACATGAGAGTTTCAGCTTTAACAAAAATATCATGAATGCTTGGGATTTTCTTAGGTGTTGAGCCCAGTTTATCAAAATTATACAAGTTTTCTGGAGCTCGTTTCAAAACATCGTTTTCTTCAAAACCTAATCCCGTTTTACCATTGTAAAATCGGACATCTTGGAGTTTATTTGTTGATAAATTCAATGTCTGCTCAGTCTGACCTCTCTTTAAATTCAAGTCCTCTAGCTGTTTAATTTTGCAATATGCCTCATTGCGCTCCTGAAAACAAGCTTCAAACTTGATTTTAAAATCACCTTTTTCATAATTTAAATTAACAAGATCTATTTCAAGCTCAACAATTTTGATTTTCAAATCTTTTTTTGTTTCTTTAAAGCATCCTTTTCAGATTCTTTTTCCTCAACAACAACTTTCAATAATGCATTTTCGTCACGAAAATTCATCATTGATTGTCTTTCATTGTTATGTTTGACTTTTAAAATTTCAAACTCTTTTTCCTTGTTTTTAATCTGAGCCATCAGAGATTGAACATGTTCAGAATTTGAAAGAGTACTTACCTCTGAATCATAATCAGACAGATTAGAAGATGTTTCAACTTCATCATTCACCTTGGCCATCATACACACTTGATTAAAATGTGCTAATTCTTCATCGGAGCTTTGAAAGAACCAGTTCTCTTCCTCAGCCATAAGGTCTTTTCCATCTTCTACCTTCTTTCCAATCAGTGATTTCTTTGCATAGTACTCTGAATTCTTTATCCTCTTGAACTTGCACTCCTTTGAAAAATTACCAGGTTTACCACAATTATAACACCTGTCGTGCTTAGGCTCAACATTCTCTTCTTTCTTTTCTTCTCTTTTCTCAACTCTTTTCTCATCTCGCTTCTCATATCGCTTTCTATCCTTCTTCTCAAATATTGGATTGTACTTGTCTAATTTATCTTTCTTGTATCCCTCGTACTTTGACTTTGAATATTTTTTCTTGCCAAAGCTTTTCTGAAACTGCTTTGTGATGAGGGCAAGATTATCAGCAAATCTTTGAACATCTTCATCAGAATGTTTCTCAGCTTCAGAGGAGGAGTCATCAGAACTAGAGTCAGTCAGTTCTGTTAGAAGATCTCTGGATCTCCTTGACTTGTATTTGGATGAGGAACTGGATTTAGAGTTTGATCCTTTCTTTCGTTCAGACAACAAGACAAGTGAATCTTTGACAATCTTCTTGTCTTCACTAAGTTTCTTTACCTCATCTTCATGTTGAGATAATGTTGTGAATATGTCATTCACATCTTCCAGTGCCATGTATTTTGTCATCTGAATATTAATTGCATAGCTCTTCCACTAAGGATTCAAATTCTTGATGAATTTGTAATTTATCTCAGATACAGTTTTGTTCATCCCATTCCTTCTCAAGTCATTCAGGATAACATTGAATCTTGTGTATGTATCCAGAAGTGTCTCTCCTTGTTTTGCATGAAAGCCTTCATAAGCATTAATGCTTTGATTCAGCTTGGCTTGAATTGATTTCTCAGTACCCTGGAATTGTCTCTCCAATTCATCCCACATGGCTTTAGCAGATTCCCTACTATCTACACGGTTGTAGATGTCATTTGGGATAGCCATAATGAGATAGATAAGTGCCTCTTCGTCTATTTTGTGAAGCTCTTTCTCCCTCTCACTGTAGTACTGATATGGTCTTGGCACATATCTAACTGGAATTTCGGGAGAAGTCTTTGTGGCCGCTTGTCCAGGTACTGTTACCACTGGCTGAACTAGACCTTCAATAATAGACTTCATATAATCTCTGTTCTTATGATTTAAGAACTGAATCATTCTCCTCTTCCACTGTGAATATTCCCCGATAGACAAGACCGGAGGTTTCGATTGAGAACCCATAGAAAGCAACTCTTTAGACATGATGAAAGAATTAAGTAATCTGCACAAAACAAGAAAAAATAGCTAGTACTGATCTTTAAATTCAACAACTTGAGAAACACTTGAAAACTTTCAGAAAAAGAAATTTCTAAAAATTCCAAGTTCAGAATTCGCAAGCAACTTTAATCAAGGAACAATTCGCAAATCAAGTGTACCAGAATTCATAAACCTCTTAAAATTCGCAAACAGAAGCTTAAAATTCGCACAAGTTAAGAATTCGTAGGCCAGAGAGAACAACAAACTAAGTAATTCGTAATAAGGTATCTGCGAAAAGTTCACAATTCCCAGGTCTCTCTTCTGCAAATTCTATCGTTGGAAACTTTTTGAAAAACAATCGGCAACAAGAATTCGCAAAAGGAATTCGTAAGCTACAAGGATACTAATCCTTTACTTAGAAAGATTTTTTAAAGCACTTTGCGAAAACTTCAGAATTCGTAATGCAGAGTAATGCGAATTCTTGCTTTTCACTCAAGACACAAATACGAATTCCTCAGAATTCGTAATAGACACAGCTGCGAATTCTTGACTTATCTTTTCAAATAAAATCTTATGCGAATTCTATGCTTTTCGTATAAAGGAATTATACGAATTCTTTACTTATAATATTTCACAAAGACTTATGTGAATTCTACGAGATTTCGTAGACTAGTGAGCTACAAATTCTTTACTTGAAGAATTTAGAAAAACAATCTGCGAATTCTATCTGCGAGTTCTATCAAACTAGCGAGTTCTTCATACGAATTTCTTGAATCTTGCGAGTTCTTGGTTTTTAAGTCTAAAAAGTCAAATTTCAATCCAGAAATTGATCCAGATCTCCAAAGCAGAAGCTATAACCTTGCAAAATCAATCAAGTTAATACAAAGATCACTCCAATTCAATATGACAATCAAATTTACACTCTAGCATGAGTAGATCAATCAAACAGTGTTTGACATTCATTCAAACAAAAACCTTCAAAAATCTTAATTTCACAATCAAAACATGTTTTTCTTTGAAATTCAATCCGATACAACTGTTTCAACACATCAATCGACCAAACTTATGCCAAAATTTTTACCAAAAACTCATTTTTGTGCAAAAATTCACTCAAGATACTTCAACAGAATGCGAACTCGATAAAAACTCTCAAATCGATGAACTTATATGCTCTGATACCAATTGTGACCCAAATTTACTAGCATATAATCACATAATCATTTAGAACACAAGTTTATTAGATCAAATACTTGAATTACACTTAATCACAGATCTAACTTCTAGTCACAGATCTCACGTGTTCACTATGTGTACAAGTTCTTACCACAATCCTGAATTCATATCTATGTGTGCGTAACTTGTCTACAGAATCTAATACAAAGGAAACCTATTTATACTAAGTCAACATTTGTTGACTTTACAACATAATCCCTCAAACAATTACATAATGACAATACAAACCCTCACTTTTAATCTTGAATACAATATTAGTCTATCAACAAAAGAAGAGAGTTGGACTTGGCATAGAAGATTATCTCACCAAAACTTCAACGACATCAATAAACTAGCAAGCAAAGGCTTAGTACGAGGTCTACCAGACATGAGATGTGAGAAAGATTCCCTATGCTCAGCTTGTGAAATGGAAAAGATGAAATGCAGTTCCCACAAAGCAAAGGTGGAATCTTCTTGCAAATCACCATTAAAGATGATACAAATGGACCTCTGTGGACCGATGAGGATTCAATCAATCAATGGTAAGAAGTACATATGTTAGGGTGAATTATATGTTAAATAGAAGTTCGGGGTGAAAACTGTAATTTTCTGTGGATGTAAAATCCCAAACAAATCAAGCATTTCTCATCAAGATCTAACAATATGAACTAGAGAGAGAAAGTAGATCTTGAAATCACACATCTAAATGATTTTACAATGAGGTTCTTACCACAATTACAAGACCCTAAACCTATTTATACCACAAGTCTAACCAAGACTTAAACACTAAGGAAACTAATATAACTTTGACTATTCTAGACTTTGACTATGTTGACTTTACAATATTGACTTTCCTATTAAATCTTGGATACAATATTTTGACTTAACAATCTCCCCCTTTGTATTCAAGATTTAATAAAAATTTGACACTAGTCTTCAACACTTGATTCTTCAACTTTTGTCTCTGACAACTTTGAACTTTGAAACTTTAACAATCTTCAGTCTTTCAGCCTTTGAAGAATCTTGAAAAGTCTTTTTCACTTTGTATCTTTGAAAGTCAACATGTCTTGAACACGAAACAGAATTCTTGAAACTCCTTTGAAACTCTTTGACACTTCTTTCATCTCTAAGAAATCTTTCAAAACTGTATCTTCATCACTCTGATCTCTTGACAGTCTTCAGAAAAACAAACTTTCTCAAATCATCTATCTTCAAAATCTTTTAAATTCTTTGACATAACTTTCAGAATTTCTTTCCAAGTCTATCTTCACTTTGACATCTTCTTGATAGCTTTGAAAATGATCTTTCAGAAATTTCTCCCCCTTTTTGATGATTGTGAGCATCATGATCATCAAAACTTCATCAATTTCAGCACTTGCTTTGATTTCCCCCTTTGTAATGACTAACAATCTCCCCTTCATAATAATTTGACATTCTCCGCCCTTTGATCTGAGTATCCGTCAATTCATGAAATGTATATATCCGAATCTTTTCAAATCCAGATATAATAAACGTGGTAACCCTGAATCAACAAATGATACAGTTAGTATGCCAGTAAGTAGCATGGAGCCACTTTGTACAACAGATGTACATTGGAAAGGAGCTTTTATGATGTTCATTTCCCCAGGGATTCCATTCAATCATCGAAAAACCACAAAGGAATTTTCTATGAATGTTATGACAAGAAAAATTATTCCTTGTGTGTACGTGCAAGTGTATGAATGATTCAAACTACTTAGCTTTTTCAGGCTCATTTTTGTGTAAACTATTGAGACAGCAACAGATATTACACGGACTCAATGTGGATGAAAGAGGTGTGAAGGTGGGGCAACTTTCCTTCTTTTTCAATATCTAAATCTTCCGAGTGAAGACCAGATAGCATATGTGATGCGTCCCCAATGAAAATGAAACATTTCTTTTTCGGAAAAAAAAAATGAGTGGTTGATGGGGTAATTGCAAGAGTTGGCATGGGCTCACTGCCTTTTTCAATGATGGTCACCAAAGAATGTGAACCAATTAGTAGATGTGGTTGCCCGGCTCAGAAAGTATTTTGTGCAGAGTTCTGATATTCTTTTAACTCTGTTTTCACACCCTCTTTCTTTTTAACATTAAAGCTCACTTCTAACCAAACTCTCATTTCCATTTTACCGCTCAGCACAATGAGAATAACTCAACCGGATGAGTTATCTCCCCCACTCTTTGATATTGACCCCTCACCCCTCAATCACTCAAGGATAACTTCCTGGGTAGGAAACACAGGTTTATGTGAATCCATGGAAGTTCTGTTTAAGCTCACACACGAATCCCATGTAATTCCTAAGAAGAATAGTTGCTCAACCGTTTAACTTGAACAGTTAAGCTCAAAAAGATAACAGTGTCAGAATGTATGCTCATTTAAAAATAAGAATGAAATTTGAGCATTTGAACTTTGAAGATTTCTCAAAACAAGAATATTGAATGAATGAAATGAAATCAAGAGAATTGTTTTGAGAATCTGACAATGTATCAATCAGATCAAATCAAATGTTTAGGGAATCAAAGAATTGGATATTTTATTTATATGAACGAATATAAACAATTTTGCAATGAAAGCACAAGATTAGAAAAAGATGATTGATGCTCAACAACAATGAGTTTCGAACGAGGGTATTACCATCGAAAGATTGGTTCGTTATGAGACATGGTAATAACAAATGCAAATGAAGTCCTTAACCGATGTGTGTGAATATTTTACAGTATAAAGACAAGATAATACGCAAGTATTGATCTTTGGAAACACACGGTCAGTTAAACATGAAAGCTCAAAATTGAAAAACATTTAAAAGTCACACTTCCAAATTCATGAAATCTTTTGAGAACTAGAAGTGGTTTGAACATTTTAGAAACCGTTTTTCATGCTTGAAAGTTGTTCTTCTTCCAAACAATCAGAGATCTAGGATTAAAACAGATTTACCTTTTAAGCTCCCCCTCAAATTATGATAAAATGATTTATGTGTATTTAGCTCCCCCTAGATATTTGCAAAATATCCATGTTTGAACATTGAAGAACGGGTCCAGCTCTGTTGTAATCAGAAGCCATCACCATTACTCCCCCTTAAGTTATGCATCTGAAATATGTCAGTTAAAACACAAGATAGAGATCAATACAACTCCTTTTGAATTGTAGACCGTCATATCGTAAGTATATTGTCAATGAAAAAGCACAGGATAGAGATCAATACAACTCCCTTGTGAATTGTAGAGCGTCATATCTTATAAGATGGAAAGTATTACCGGAGTAAGGTCTTTTGATCACTGAAGTACGAGTCCTAAACTGTTGTGTTTAGAAGTCAAACTCCGTTGAAGTACGGGTCCTGAGCTGATGTACTTAGAAGCCATAGTCTTTCAACTTTGAAGTCCGAGTTTTGAACTGCTTTGTTCAAAAGCCTTGGTTTTCTTACTCCCCCTTGACTTGAGGTACCTGCAACACAGAATCAGTTTTTGGTTTTGGTATCCACTGGTATTTGGGTCCATGAATGTTAGTTGCAGTTCTTGTGGGGGTAATTGAATAAGAACCATACCAAAAATGATCGATGGTCTTGTGAATAGGATCATGTGTACAGCAATAAGAACAATAGTATTTCTTACCTGACAACCTGATTAATTGATCTCTCGAGTAGATATGATCATATTTACCTTTATACGCGTTGTTCTTCTTGGCTTTGTGTGTATGTACACATGAATTATTTCCTTTCAGCTCATCTTTCTTTTCATCTTCAACTGGTTTCTTCTTCCAGACCAATTTCTCTTCTTTGTATCTCCTTCTTCTTTGATGTGTACCTGAACCATCTATATTTCTATCATAGAAAAGATTAGTACTACAAATCTGATCAGAAGATTTAACTGACCTCTTGGAAGAAACAGTTTTCTGATTTGAAATTAATGTTGTCTTTTCAAGTTCTTTAATCTTTGAAGCAAGACTGTCTCTTTCTTTGACAAGAAGGTCAATCTTTGTCTCAAACTCAGACTTCGCTTTCTGTTCTTTCAGTGCATTCTCAGATAGTTCAGATAACTTGACAGTCAACTTTTTAATGTCAGTCTCAAATATGCTTCTTTCTTCTTCAAACCCCTTCTCAGCATCCTTTCTTTGGCCGAATACTTCGTTGAAAACTCCCACACTCTTTTGTTCAATGGCCTTCTTCTCTTTGGCAAACTTCTCTCTTTCCAAGATGAGTACTTTCTCAAAATCAGAAACTTGTTGAGAAAGTTTTATACATTTCAGCTCAACTTCTTTCTTCTCATCAGCACATTTCCTTGAAAAATCTGAGAACTTCTTTGCAGAAGATTTTTTTTCACTCTAAAAATCAGCTTTATCTTTAGCAAGATTTTTCTCCAAATCAGATATTCTCTTTTGAAGATCAGCATTAGCATCTTTCATATCAGAAATCTTTTTCTCATAGCTTTCAACAGAAACTGCTTGTTGAGTTTTAGCTTCCAACTCAAAAATCTTTCCTTTTAGCTCAGACAAAACCTTTGGCCCTTTGATCAACCATTCCATACAATCCCACAACTCTTTACCTATCATTTTGTAGATATTTATTTTATCAGTAATTTCACGAGAAATATAAAGAGAAAATTCACGTATCATAAAATGTCGAGAATTATTATCAGCTCTCTGTCTTTTCTCCTATTCCTCAGTACAATTTTTCATTGGAATTTCAGGTTTCATCTCTCCTTCAGTCAAAGATAATCTGATATAGTAACCCAACTCATGTTTATCTACAGAGTTTAAAAATTATCTCTCCACTTTTCGTATTCTTCTTTGTACAACTGTGGTGTGTTTAACATGTTCCAAAAAGAACCTGCAATCATCATCTTGAATGAAATATCAGCTTGATATGAATGATCGTTCCCAAACAATTCAGAAAAGTTTAACTGAAAGTCAAACTTAGATCACCAAAAAATAATCTCAGAAAAATCCAATCGCTGGAACTCTCAAAAACACTGAAATTTGTAGAAACTCTCAAGACACTTGAATCAGATCATGTGAATGGTCAAAATTAATCTGCACAAAATTAATCTGCACAAATTAACATCACTTGGATGGCGCAAAAATAATGATTTTCCAATCACTAACTTTTATTATTCACAACTTGAATTGATATGAATGATTGGCGCAAAATTGATAAAAGAAGTGGCGCAAAACTTCAATGAAGGTGGCGCAGAGTGATGTTTTGCGCAAGTAGTTTATGGCGCAAAACAATCTCCATCCAGCGCCCCACTAATATGTAAATTGAATCTAGCGCAAATCTTTCTTCCACTAACACTTCAAATGGTTGGTGCAAATGTGAATAACAAACTGTTATCAACACAAATAATTCCACTACCGCCCTACTATCAAACAAACAACCCATAAAAAATTAATAATGGTGAAGTTGATGGCGCAAAAGTGCAAAACTTATTTTATGTTAGTGGCGCAAAAAGAATTGTTGTTGGCGCAAAGTATACAAAATGAGTGGCGCAAAAGTTTATATGTGGCTAGCGCAAAACTTATAGTCCAGGTGGCTCAATACTTGAATTCACATGAAATATACTACTTTACCGTCCCATTATCACTTAACATCCAATCAAATTCTAACCTAGCCACCGTCCCATTAAAAAATATCAACCAATCACAATCAATTGTGAATGCAAATTGTGCAAATGTTGAAGAAGGTATTGGCGTAAATCAGATTTACAGACCACACGAATTGAAATTTTGAAGTCGCAACTGTGAAATTTCTCAGATCGATCTAAATCAAATGAAATCTGCAAAATTGAATCTTGAAAACGTATCAGTACCATCTAAAATCAATACTAAACACATATCTAATATCAATTTCAGATTAAAAACAACAATTCACACAAAATTGATTCAACCAGTGTTCGAAAAATATTTTTCAAGATACCAAAATTTCAGAAATTGACATTGATTTAGTTCAAAATTCGAGATGTAATCAATACAAGAAACAATCCAAAACACAAACCGAATCCAATAATTCCATTTTCTTGCATCAAAATCGATTTTTCAATGAAAAAAAATGAATGAACAGTAACTCTCGTGTTCTTGAGAATTTTCAGAAAATCAAACTTTTTGATCCAAAACTCCAGAAATCGATCGAAATTTGTTGTGAAAAACTTTCTGAAATTGTTTGGTATAGCTCTGATACCAATTATGAATGTAAAATCCCAAACAAATCAAGCATTTCTCATCAAGATCTAACAATATGAACTAGATAGAGAAAGTAGATCTTGAAATCACACATCTAAATGATTTTACAATGAGGTTCTTACCACAATTACAAGACCCTAAACCTATTTATACCACAAGTCTAACAAAGACTTAAACACTAAGGAAACTAATATAACTTTGACTATTCTAGATTTGACTATGTTGACCTTACAATATTGACTTTCCTATTAAATCTTGGATAGAATATTTTGACTTAACAATTTCTTAAAGTTGTTTTGTTATTGGGCTTTTGGGCCCTAAGAGCTTGCACGCCTCATATTTATTTCTTGCTTAACCTAGTTTTCTAGGTTAATGGTCATTCAGGTTTACTAATCCTTATTGAAATTCTCTCTGTATACCTTAAACCCTTTATTGATAAATTTAATCATATGACCAGTAGTTGTGATAAATTCTTATTGATTCTTGATTATTATCGTGATTGCACTGTTTCTGAGATCTACAATTGGTATCAGAGCAAAGAGACAAGGTTTTTGATCCAAAAGGTTTGTCTAAACCCTTCTTTTTATCATTTTTTTTTATCGACTTCTAGTTTGTTTGATCGTGTTCTTCATAATCGAATTCTTGAGTTTTAACTTGCCATTAAATTGAATCTGTGGTTGTCTTTGTTTGGTTTTGATAAGCAAATTCTATGTTCAAACTTTGTTTTAAAGGCTTCTTTGGTCGATTTTGGTTAATCGATTGCCATCGATTAACCCAGATTCTCTTTTGGGTTATTACTCTGTGTTCATCCTTAGTTAATCAAAATTGAAGTAAATTGTTTGTGGTTTTAGGGTTTATTCTGTCTAATTAAGTCTGGGTTTGCGATTACTTAGTAAAATCTTTGGGTAATTTTATGTGTTAAAATCATTTTCTTGGTCGATTTTCTGTTTATCGCCGATTTTTTCAAAGAACTCGATCCCAGATTCAATCTCCCGAACTCTCCTGGGATCTTGCCTCCGGGACCTTGTACCCCGGGACCTTGCTCTCCCGGGTCCTTGTCCTTGTCTCCTGGGTCCATGTCTCCCGGGTCCGTGTCTCCCGGGTCCTAGCTAGGTCTAAGATTTTTTTTTCGGATCAAATACTTTGTCTCACGATCAGTACAGTGCATTAAAGATGAATTCCAGATATGCTCTAGCCATTGGGACCGATAAGAAACCTCCTGTCCTTTATCAGGGCGAATACCAAAAATTATACGATAGGTTCATGACCTTCATTGAATCAAATGACGCTTTTACAGAGATACACAAGTCCCTAATAGAAGGACCGTCTACTACTCTAATTACTAAAATACCTGCAAATGAGGCTACTGGTGTACCTGCTCGTATGGTCCCAAAGACAGTCACTCAAATGACGGGTCCAGAAAAGAAACTGTATGATGGGGAACGTCTCGCAAAAATGTGCATTCTCCAAAGCTTGACCAACGACGTATAAGCAAGTATCGATTGCCACAAGGACACAACAAAAGGAATGTGGGACCAGATTCACAAAATGATGGTGGGCAGTAGAGTAAGCAATCAGTTAAAGATCACTAGTTGCATTGCTTGTTACGACAGTTTCAAGGCGAGAAAAATGTGAGACGCTCACTGAAACATACGAATGGTTCAACCACCTTCTGTACGAGCTACACAAAAACAAAATCAGTAAAATGAACACTGAGAACAACATCAAGTTCATGAACAACCTCCAGCCAGAATGGAAGACGTTTGTTTCACATATCCGTCATACTCAAACCCTGGAGAATCTTCCCCTGCATGAACTATTTGAAATGCTCTTACAAGACTAAGATGAAGTTCTCGAACTGATGGGAAATCAAAAGTCGGATGAAAAACATGTGGTTGATCCTTTAGCACTCCTCTCAGACAAAAGAGATCGATCTTACAGTCGCGCCTCCGAAAAGGAACCAGTAAAGAGTGATTCTGAACTAGAAGAGACTGACAGTGATTCAAATCTAGAATACACTCAAATCAAGGAAGTTGTGTTGTTCCTATCGCAAGCCTTTCAGAAAAAGAAGTTCTTTAAAAAGCCATCATCAAACAATCAGAGGTACTCCACCACACCTCACAAGTGACATGATCCCAAGGAGAAGTATGAAGGTAAGAAACGATTTGATGAAGGAAAGAAGGTCGAGAAGAAGCATGATGAGAAAACCAAGGATGAGCCAATCAAATGTTATAAGTGTGGTCGTCTGGGCCATTTTGCCAAAGAATGCCGAAAGCCAGTCGTTCGTAACTCCGAATACTACAAGGCCAAGATGTTCTTGGCCAAGCAAAAGGAAGTTGGTAAGGCTCTCATGGTAGAAGATGACCATTGGCTCAACCTGTCTGATGACCATTGGTAAGGCTCTCTTGGCAGAAGATGACCATAGAGCTACACCCAACCAGAATCTGTTGCACATGTCGACAAATAAAAGGTTAGGCTAACGCCTAGTGAGTTCAAGAGTTTTCCATATGAATAAAGATTTCGTTGAAAAGAGGTAATGCAGTTTAAATCATAATCTTTCAAAACGATATGCTTTGAATATGAAAATGACTCGTTGTCTATGATATGCATTTTAGGCATAGAAACACCAATATAGACGCTTTTAAATCCAAACTACTTCAAGGATAAGATCCCAATATAAAACGTTCTTTCGTAACTAGATTCCAACCCAAAACTCACTCAAACATGAATAGAAATTGAACTCTCCATTCATAAAAATGCGGTTAAAACTTTGTATCCTAAAACACCCAAAACACGGGTGGGACATAATACTCAACCCATAAATCAAGGATAAAATCCATTTACACAAGACGCCACCGAAAACTTGGATAATAAAACTCAATACCTAAAAACAACACCTTTCGGTGACAAGGGATACCTGAGTTTCATTGAAAGTGGCAGGCACACAAAGTTAAGCCACTTATCAATGTTCTCGAGATTCACATAGAGTCATGGGTCCCCGTATCCGGCTCCCAACCGAGCTACCACCGCAAGATACCCAATGACCTTAGTGTCTACTCGACCTCTAGATGAGTCTCACCACAAAGTCATAAGTCCCCGTATCCAGCTCACTATAGGCACCACCGCAAGACTTAGCTCCGTATACGGCTCTCCAAGAGCACCACCCCAAGCTTACATAACAACATGACTTAGGGACCACGCGCTAGACTTCAAACACGGACACTAAATTCCACGAAGAGTAACCAGACTAAATCACACACGGGCATCGAGTTCAACCATCCATGATATCTACCTCGAGCCCTCAACAAAGGTTATACAGTTATCGAGTTCAACCACCCATGATATCTACCTCGAGCTCCCGCTAGCCCTAAACAATATTCAGTCCCAAACGGGGATAAGGTCCCCGACTAAACCAACTGACCGACTCATATGCCTATGGATCCAATGCATTACAGCTAAAACGTTACATGAATCAAAAGAATGAACTAATGCATTCAAAACATGTAACTCTCAATTAAGATGCAACTAATTTCACCATACATCTAAGGCTCCTTAACGAGCTACCAAAACTGAACAAATGTTCCAAAGACTCAACCGAGTACAAATCTAGCTCCAAAAGGCTTAATAGACGTTTGTGTTGGATCCTAGATTTAATCTTACAATAATAATGATATAAACAACAAGAGTAATAATTAGTGGAAGCAATATAGTTTAATATCAAAAGCAGATTCAAATATCACACTTCATATAATAAATATATAGAAAGAACAAGATCTTCTTTGAAATATATTCAATTGATTCTTCAGATACAAGATATCAAAAAGCACACTTTTGTCAATGGAGTGATGGTCCTATTTATAAGACCATAAAGTGAACAGTGTGCTATTCTGACAAATAGAAGCATGCTTGAACAGTGACCTACTCTAGAAAGTAAATCTTATCACTAATGATGTGTCATCTGTTCTTCTGATATATGTAGAAATATGATCAGCGCCATCTTCAGAGAGAATATCTTCAGAGCTCTGAGGAGGTCTTAAGAGCCTCTGATGAAGCCATCTCTGATGTCTTCTACTGAAAGTCCCATCTCTGGAATGTACTTCAGAGACAGGTTGGTTCTCTAAAGTCTGTCTCTGGAAGTCCTCTGAAATATGACTTAGATATTTTCAATACTTTTACAATCTGGAGTTGGGGCTAACAATCTCCCCCTAAGTATTGAAAATAGAAAATGCAAGAGTAGAAGAGAACAGGAAAAAAAAATTTAATCTAGAAAGCATAGAGGAGAAAATCATCCTCTTAAATATTACTTCTCACAAGCATTTGGAAATTCATAACAGAGAAAGTAACATTCAAAAATAAGGAAATAAACTTGCACCTATCACTAGAACAGATTCCATGAAACTTCATAATAAGTTCTCTGAAGTTAATCATTGAGCCAATCTCTAAGCCTAGTTTCGCCAGAAGATCTGCTCTGTGTCGTTCTTCCTTCACATGAATCATCTTCTGCGCACCTCTTAAGGTTTCATCAAAGTACTTCGATACTTCAGAAGCAAGGAAGATTTTCTTGATTTGATTCACCCTGTAGACAAAACCCAGAGGCTTTGCAATAGTTGATCCTGTCTTCTGCTTATCGAGATTCTCGATTGTCTCCGCAGGTTCAGTCACTCCTAGTTTTTCTTTGCCCAGATTCAGAGCAATCTGGAAGTCAAGTTTTTCTCTGATTTTAACATATGCTTCCATTACTCTTCTGACTTCAAACATGCCCATTCTGAATTCCCTTCCTTTGTCGTATCTTGCAGAGCAGTATGCATATAAGTGAGGTAGATCATAGGGATTTAGGTTTATGAGATCATTATCATTGAACTCGTAAACCTTCTGATCAGAGCGAATGACTTCATAGTGCCTATAGATGATCTTGGTATAAACAAACTTTCTTTCAGAGATTTTGTTGATTTTGATGATTGGATCATCAGAGAGGACCTTTGCTCTTGGAGTAGTTTTATCTATGATGAATCTTCGCTCATAGTCAGGCATGTTCTCTCTGATTCTTGTATTCAGAGGAATGACTAGAGTGTCTTCCAGATTAAACTCACAGTAGATATATCGAAAGTGATATTCTATGGAGGCTTTGGGTTTGGAGGCAATGAATGTAGGAGGATGGGTGAAAACTTTGGCTTGTAAACCAATGCTTGTCTTCTGAACAAGATCCTCTGGAGGAGCCTGTTCATCAACAACCATGGTTGTTTCTTCAGCAGACAGTTGAGCTGATTCTTGTTCCTTCAGTTGTGATTGCTCTTGATTTGGTTCAGAGATATATCCATCAATCTCTGGTGATTCTCTTAATTGTGCTTCAGTTGAAGTATGATGTGGTTGAGCATTTTTTAAAACATACTCTTCAACATCGATTACTTCAACTTCTTCAACAACTTTTTCTTCAGAATCAGAATCAGATTTTTCTTCTTTTTCAGATTCTGATCCGAAGGCATCTCTCATCATAATATTTGGTCTTTCTGGTGATGAGAATGCATCATCGGAGGTTGAGAAGTCTATCAACTGTTCGTCTTCATCTTCCTCCAGAGCCCCAATCATCTCTGGTTCAGCGTTTATAATAGGAACCATTGGAGCCCCTGATGTTGATGGTGCTAAGAAGATTACTGGTATTGGAGATGCAAGAAGCATTTGATTGTCTTCAGCAGAGGTGGAGTGCCTCTCTGGTTCTTTTCCTTGCTCTCTGTTGTTAGATCCAGAGGGAAATGACTCTTTGGTTGATTCAGCAACTTTGGGTGATGAAGTCTTCTCCCCCTTTTGAAGATCTGATGACCCCTGAGGCTGATCATCATGGTCATCAGAGCCTTCAAATCAGGCCTTCTTTTTGGCCTCTTCAGATATTCCTACCTCTGGTGCCTTCCTTTTTAATGTTTCTTCTAAAGAAATGGCATGCTTCAGAAGATCTTCAAGAGACTTGCTCTGCTGACCGACCTTGGTGACAAACTTACTAGAGATTGTCATCATGCTGCTGGTAAGGGTTTTTGAAAAGTTGTGGAGATCAGCTTTTGTAACAAGCTTTGAAGATATCGTAGGAGGTGGAGCAGCGGTTGGTATTGGGATCCTGGGAACCACCTCTGCTAATGATCTCAATACTTCCTCTTTGAAATGAGAGAAGTCTTCAAATGTTGGTCTGGGAGCAGAAGGAGGTGGAATGGCTTGGATGAGCTCTGCCTTGGATTCCTGAATTTCCCTGGACAAAATAGAAGAGTTGACAATGATAAGCTTTTTCAGAGCCTCTAGGCGTGAGCTCTGAGAGTGGAGTGTGGTGCGCAACTCAGAGACCTCTGAAGTGAGCTTTGTAACTTCAGAGTTAGAGGCAGAGGCCTCTGAGGTCTTCTCCAATTGAAGTTTAATCTCCTTCAGAGAGTCTCTGATTTCATCACCAAAGACTTTGAACTCTTCCTTGGTGACATAATCAGAGGGGGTGACCTTAGAATCAACACATGATTCTAATTTTCCCTAGAGTTCATAGGGGTCTTCTTTCGGAATTTGTTTGATGTTGACTCCGGAAGGACTTCCCCTTAATCCTTGAGAATCCTTTTTCAAGGATTTCTCTAAAAAGGGTTCTAATAGGTCTGCCATCATCAGAGTCAGAGGTAGATGATGATGAGAACCTAACATGTGTGGACACCTTGTTGTCCAGGCTAAGGAGTCCTCATGTTAGAAGGTCATGCCATTGTTTCTCTGACAGGCAATCCTTACGAGAGATATGAAGTCTCTCCTGATCTAAGGGACTGTTCATGATATTATGAGCCACAAAGGAATCATAAGTGTGAGGTGGTGGCATACTATGGGGTGAATGAGTACTTTTGTCTTGGTCTAAGTCCTGTTGGGAGGACTTAGCCATATTAGAGGTTGCCCCTTGGGTGCGTGCTTCAGAGGCAAAAGAAGTTGCCTCTGAGCGGCTGGCTTGGGAGGGCTCGAGGTGTGCACCTCTGTTTCAATGTCCACTGGTGCTGGACCACCTTGTATAGTAGATATGTTAGCACGGGGATTGGGGTTTTGGAATCGCTCATTTATGCCATCAAGGGCATCTTTTTCTACCTTACCACTCTTGGATGCTAGGTTCAGAAACTCACCCTCTAGTGTGCGCTCTAACTCACCTTCCTCTCCTCTGACAGAGTTAGGCTCTTCTTCAGAGGGAGGGTTCTCATGTTTTCTCTCGCTCACTCTCATAGAGCCACCATGTGGTTGCTCTCTGTGAATATTTTAAGCAGTATCAGAGATGTCACTCTCTGATTCTAGCTCAGGTTCAGAACCTAAATGTGTTGGGGATCTCACCATCGGTTCTGATAAAACCCGTCAAACACTAAGAATGCATTTGTGACTAAATATCCATTTATGCAATAATCATTAAAAAAAACTTCCATTTATGACTTATCCATCAAAATGGCCAAAAATCCCAAATGGGGTGTTTTACAAAATTTAATGAGCTAAACACTTCAAATGATCAAAAGTTACCAACTAACTCAACAATTGATAATTTTACATAAAACACATAAATGCTTTAAAATAGACATTTTGGCATGTACAACGTTTTCACAAATCAACTTGAACTCACCTTGCTAGATTTAGGCTAAATCTAGATTTTACCCCAACTCGAGCTCCTTTGGAGAACACTTGGATCCTCAAGCCAAAACTTCCAAAAACCTAAATTCATACATTTCCAACCATAAGTAAACATATTCAACCATAAAGAATAGTTTTCCCCAAACATTACACCTGAAATCTCAACTTATACCAAAACCCTAATTTTCCATATATGAAGAAGAAGAAGATTACTTCAACCCAAGCTTGAATCCACCAACCAAACACCTCTAATTCAGCAAAAGGGGCATAAACCTCCAATCCACAAATGGGAGAACAAGGATGGTTGAAGTCCTAGAAAACATTGGTGAAGGAGGTGAAAGGGATGAAGGTACCTTAGCTCTAGCTTCTCAAAATCTTGCTAGATTATGGAGGACACTTGGTTTTGGGAGAAAACCCCCCCAAAACGAGTTTGGGGTTCATTGGGGAGGGTGGAGGTCGGTTCTTGGGAGAGAAAGAGGAGGGTTTTGAGATTTAGGTTGGAAAATGAGGTGGAGGCTGACTAGTTCCCTTTTATCAGCGCACGGTGCACACGTGCGGTTGGTGGCACGACCCAACCCGTGCGAAGAGGCGTGTCGTCCTCTGGATAGAACCCCGAGTGGATCACAACGTGGTTTGACCCTTGCGGACACTTGCGCGAAGCACTGCCAACAATTTGTCTTTCTCTCGGCCATAGATTTCGGGGTGTTACACATAAAACCTTAATTGATCAGATGGAAATCACCATGAAAAAGTTAGACTCTTACAAGCGAACCTTAAAAGAAAAATCCCACCTCATCTTCACTTTAGAAACACGAGTGTCCACACAGAAGAAGACCCTAGAGGATCTTCTTGCAGAAAATGCTGGATAATTGTGCGAAATTTCAAGTTTAAAGAAAAATTTTAGATCTTTTCAAAAGTCCGCGGAATTAAAGACCAAAGTAGATGAACTTACTGATAAACTTCGTATGTCAGAAAATGAGAAAATTGAGATTGTCAGTCAATGTGTTTCGTGTGAAAATAAAATTAAAAACTTAACTGAAAAGTTAAAGGATCTCGAACTGAAACTGCATAAAATTGGTCAAACTGAACACACAATTCATTTGAATGCACCTAAAGAATTCCAACACTCTGATCAAGATAAGGGTCTCGGTTACGATAACCCGCATTATCTGAAAAAAGCGTTGTCCAATGTACCCACTTTATATGCTTTTGAATTTTTGGGTTTGGATAAGACTTATCCAGAGTACAAAATAAGATGGATCGGGTCACTTGATGATGAGGATCCGGAACTGGAAACTTTGAGAAGGAAAATTACTGTCACGATGCAACTTCCTTTTGTGTATGGCTCATTGAATGTGTCATATAACACCAATAAACCCACTTTTCTGTCAAATGACGATTTTTGAAGTTATTCTCAGGTTGAACTTGATTCAAAACCTGTTGAGGATGAATCGATGGACCACAAAATCTATGTTCCACCTCTGATTTTAGAAAAGAAAATCGTTCAGCTAGAAGAGTCATTTGCACAGGAAAGAATCATTTTTCAAAAGGAAAAACAAGATTTATTATCCAAACTTAAGTGCCTCAATTTTGATCAAAAGGAATCTGGATCTTGGGAGGAAAAGGAATATCTTCAGACAGAGATAAATAAGCTTACTTCACAACTGTCTGCCTTGGCAGCAGATCTGATGAAAGAACAACTTCACAAAGTTGATCTTCAAGCTAAGCCTGACATCCTCCAAGGTGAGAAAATTAATCTGTTAGGAAATTCGTATCCACCCTCAGATACCTCTTCCTGTAAAACATTTTTGGGTGATTTTCTTCACCAAATTCTTCTGATAAAGGAAAATAGCCTCAATTAAAGTATTTCCAAAAGAATCACCATCCTGATTTTCAAAATGCTTCCGCCAATGATCCGCTTCAAAGCACAAATCCTTCCAGTTTCCCGAGTCCCACAAGTGATAAGGTTCCTTGTGATGAGGAAATGGAATTTTCAACATTTATGAATTTCGAGGTGTGTCCAGACAGTCAGTTAGACCAATTTGATTTCAATTCTTTACTTCCAAGTCATGTTGATTTTCTGAATTCCACTTGTGAGCCTCCGGTAAATTTTTACAAGGGCGAGAGTTCCAAATCAGCCCCTCAAAAAACTTATGTGAACAAATCTTTTAAATCTAAATCTAAAATTCGTTCATAGAAGAAGAAAAAGATCGAACGCTCAAACAAGAAACCATCCTCAAAATTCAAAAATTCTGAGTATGAGTTTAACGGTATTTCATATACTTTTTGTCGAAGGAAAGAAGTCAAATACGAGTGGGTAGCTAAGAAGTCTAAGGAGAGCATGACGAAGACGAAATCAGTTAATCCAACTTTGATTCTAGGTAAAAAAATAACAGTCATGATGTTTTTAATTCTAAAACTTTGGTTGAACGTAATGGATTGTTTCCTTTGAAAGTTTATTCCATTCATCAATTACTTCAACTATCTCATGATTGTGTTTGTTGTTCCAACTGTGGATTGAATGATTTCGTTGATCGTAGATATGCATCTGATTGGTTTGGTTCTTATCATGTCTTTAATTATTGTTAGCTCCAACTTCAATGTATAGAAGTATTGAAAAATAGGCTAAGTATAGGAACTGCAGAAGTTTGCTCAGAACATCCAAGCACATGATCAAAAACAGTGGTGAAGTTGAGACATGAAAGCTGGACAAAATGGGGTAATTCGTCTAAGTCTTTCAAGAAGATGGGGCTACATTTGAGGGGGAGCTTGTGATGCATTGAAGACTCGAAGAATGGCACACCAAAGTTTCTAAAGAAAGCAAGGGGTATACTATATGATGATGCTTTCTTTATAAAATATTAGAGGGAGATTGTTAGCTTCAATTATCCCCCAATTTAATTGAATGTTTTATAAAGAAATTGTATTTTGGGCTTTGTAGCTAGTTTTTGGGCTTGAGACTTTTTTATTGTAAATGGGCCCTATATAAAGGTTCCCATGGCTCATTTGTTTATTAGGTTTTTGGAGATAACACACTTTACACACACAGACTAGGTGAGTCCATGAGAGTCGATTAAATGTTTAGTGTGGTGTTCTTCCAATTTTCCCTCCATTGATCATCAATCAAAGCATATGAGATGAGCTTTATAATTAATTGTTCTTCATTTCTCTCTTATATCTTCTTTTATATGGAGTTCTTCTTTTGTTTGCCTAAAATTGGATCTAACAGTAACACAAACCTGTTTTTGGTTGAGAATGAAGAAAAACTTGAGTGCGTGTTCTTGCATAGAGAGTGAAAGATTTCTTTCTTTAGAAGTTTTTATAGAGTGTAAGGAATTTATAGGTAGGGTTAGAGAGAAAGAGACGTTTGGTCATAATGACATTTCAACGTCCGAGGAGTTTGATTGGACATGAATTTGAAAAGTCGTAGTGTGTCAGAACGTGGGGTATTATATGGTCCAGTTGCATTTCCATTTTAAAAACCAATTTAATGATGTCAAAAAGATTGACTCTTCATTATCTTTTTTAAAAAGCTTTTAATCACCTAAATAAATTCAGAATTGATTTTCAATTTTTAAAGAATAATCACTGATTGTTAAGTCTCAGGGACTAAACTTTCAGGGATAAAGAAAAGAAACTATACCTTTGGAGTGAGATACATTTTAGAAGAGTTCAGTGATAGAGTGATAACACTGAAACATACATCACTTAGTTAAGCTTAAATACTAAAGAGTTATTCATCAAGGTTCAACATTCCAAGTTCACCAAGGGGTTTTGCAAAAATATCAGCGAGTTGGTACTCAGTGCGAATGAAATGAAGTTCAGTATCACCATTCATAATATGATCTCTGATAAAATGGTGTATGATCTCATTATGCTTGGTCTTAGATTGAAGCACTGGATTGTTTGCTATGGCAATAACACTGGTACTATTGCAGTAGATGGGGATCTTTGATAGTGAAGGTCATAATCGATGAGTTGATTTCTCATCCATAAGACCTGAGCACAACAGATACCAACGGTGACCTATTCAGCTTCAGCGTTTGATATGGACATTGAGTTCTGTTTTTTCCTCGTCCAACTCACCTACTTTCCACCTAGAAGATGACAACCTCCAATGGTGCTTTTCCTATCTAATTTACATCCTGCAAAATCACTATCTGAATATGCAGTTAGATCAAACCCTGAGTCTTTGGGATAACAAAGACCTATGTTGGATTTACCCTTCAGATACCTGAATATTTACTTTAAAGCGATCAAATGTTATTCTTTGGGTTAAGATTGATATCGTGCACAGAGACAAGTGGAGTACATGATATTAGGTCGGTTATCTGTGAGATACAAGAAGGAGTCGATCATTCCTCTATAGGCAGTGACATTTACAGGTGTTCTAGTGGGATCCTTGTTCAGTGTCAGTGGTGGTGCCATAGGAGTTTTCATAGTTGAACATTGAGTGAGATCAAATTTCTTTAGCATATGTCGTTAACATACTTACCTTGCCTATGAATATTCCTTTCTCAGATTTCTTAATTTGAAGACCCATAAAATATGTTAGTTCACCCATCATCCTCATCTTATACTCACTCTTCATGCATTCATCTAACTAAACACATAGTGATGAGTTCGTGGATCCTAATATGATGCCATTAACATATATCTGAACAAGGATGATGTGACCCTTGATTTTCCTTAGAAATAGGGTGATATCAATCTTTCCACGTTCAAACTTTTCAATGAGTACAAAAGATGACAGGGTGTCATACCAAGCACGAGGGGCTTGTTTTCGTAAAGAGTCATATCCAGCTTACAGACATAACCTAGATCCTTAGGGTGGAGGAACTCTAGTGATTGTTCAACATAGACTTCTTCAATGAGTTTTCCATTAAGAAAGGCATGCTTTACATCCATTTAATAAACTTTGAAATCTTTATAAGCAGCATAGGCTAGGAATAATCGAATTGCTTCGAGCCTTGCCACTAGAGAAAAGGTTTCATCATAGTCCATATCTTTCTTTTGTTTGTATCCCTAAGCAAGAAGTCTAACTTTGTTTGGGGTTACAGTGCCATATTCATCTAGTTTGTTGCAATACACCCATTTGGTGCCTATAACAGTTTTGCTAGATGGACGAGGGAC
Source organism: Arctium lappa (assembly GCA_023525745.1). Lineage (NCBI taxonomy): Eukaryota > Viridiplantae > Streptophyta > Magnoliopsida > Asterales > Asteraceae > Arctium > Arctium lappa. The sequence goes on along the minus strand of CM042059.1, from coordinate 51,350,076 downwards.
TAGATTCCAATCATTGTTTCTTTCGAATTTTATAAGCTCTTCTTGCATAGCGCTGACCCAGTTTGGACCCCTGAGGGCATCTTCAGTTTTCTTAAGTTCAAAAAGAGAGATGGAGTTAACAAAGAGACAGATATTACCTGAACCACCTCGTGTCTAAATACTTGTGTTTGGATCACCGAGAATTTGGTCTATAGGATGACTCTTTGTCCATCTTTAATAAGGTAGCTGAGGAGTCGGTTATGAGTCTTCAGTTGGTAGAGGCTCAGGTGATGAGGAAGAGACTTCAGCATTTGGTTCTTCACCAATCAGTCTAGGAGTTTCGGATTGAACTATATTGACTAAGGGAGGTTCAGAGGTTGAAGGTGATTTAGCATTTGAAGGATCAACATGTGATGAATCGGAAGGAGGAAATATGGTTATGGGAACAACTGAGATCCATGAAGTGGATTTAACTCCACTACTTTGCATGCTTGAAATGATGGTTAGATCATCAAAGGTGACATGAATGGTTTCTTCAATGGTTTGTCTTCTTTTGTTGAACACTCTATAAGCTTTGGATAGTGAAGAATATCCAAGGAATTTTCCCTCATCAGCTTTACGATCGAACTTTCCAAGATTATCTCTGTTGGTTAAGATGTAGCAGTAACAACCAAAGATATTAAGGAAGGTGAGAGTTAGCTTTCTTCCATAGAAAATTTTGTAAGTTGTTTTCTTGTATCGCTTAACAATCAGAATGAATTTTGAGTGACGCATGCAGTGTTGACAACTTTAGTCCAAAACTGATTTGGTAGATGAGATTCGTTGAGCATAGACCGAGTTCTTCAATGATGGTTCAGTTTATGCGTTCAGCGACACCATTTTGCTGTGGTGTTCTCACAGTTGAGAAACTATGAGAAATTCTCTTACTCTCAAAGAAGTTATCCAGAGTATTGTTTTTGAATTCAGTACCATGGTCACTTCTTATTGAGCGAACAGTCTGATTGTCTGGTACTTCCATTCTTCGTACAAAGAAAAGGACTTCTTCTAGAGTGTCACTCTTGATCTGTGAAACATTACTCATGTATATCTTGAGTGTTCGTCCACGATGATGAGAGTACACTTCTTTCTAACGATGGATTGTATGTTGACGGAGCCAAAAAATCCATATGAAGTAGATGGAGATGGGTGGTCATTGAAGAAACTTTTTTAGATTTGAAACTAGTTTTTTTTCCTTTCTTACATGTTGAATAGAGAGATTCTTTAGCATATGAGTGTTGAGGTAGGCCAGTGACAAGTTCCTTTCTTGATAGGTCATTCAACGTTTTGAAGTTAAGATGAGAGAGTCTTTTGTGCCATAACCAGTTGACATCAGAAGAGGCTTTAGATAGAAAGAAAATATTTTCAGTGTGGAAGAGTCCATATTGATTACATAGACATCTTCTATGCAAGTACCACTTAGGGAAAGTGTTCCATTCTTGTCATTGATAGTACATGCTCTTTAAGAAAAATTCACTAAAAATCTTTGTCATACAGTGACTAATGTTGAGAAGATTGTGCTTCAGACCTTCAATGTAGGCAACTCTTCTGAATGTAGTTACTCCATTAGTCAGCACACTGAACCCTCTAGTGTAGCCTTTTCCATTTCCACTAAAGGTCACTAAGGGACCTTTCTCTTCCTTGTATTCAGTGAGTAGGGGCTTGTTCCCAGCCATGTTTCTAGAGCATCCGCTATTGAGATACGGATACCCTTCAAATCTTGCATTCATAAAGAAGTTAAATTTTGAATTGATGCCCATTTTACAAAGGGTCCAACGCAGTTAGTGGATATGGAAGGTTCAACACTCTTCACTTCGGTTGATGACTCAGCTTTAGTGGTAACTTTTACCTTAGTTAATTTCTTAACATTGGTGGTGCTTTTCACTTTGGCAGGTTTCTCAGCCTTAGTGACTTTCTTTACCTTAGCCGACTTTTCAGCTTTGGTAGTCTTCTTCACTCTAGCTGATATCTCAGGTTTAGTGGCATTGGGGCATTTACTAGCTATATGGTCAAAATTTCCATAGTGATAAAATTTCCGACAGCTGAAAGTAGCTTTCAGACCAAAAGCAAAAGAGTTAAAAAGCTTTAAGTAAGCAGGACCAGGACCAAGAATTCTTTTTTTCTCAGATCTCGGAGGAACTTTCAGTTCTTCTGATTTCTTTGGTTTTATGTTGTAACACCCTCAATTCGGAAAAAGCAACTAATTTAAAAACTTTAAATTAAACATCCAATAAGTATAAAATTTATTCTACAATTCATCACTTGAGCCACTTCTAATAAAACACTAGATTTAACTTCAACAAATAATATGTCAAGTCTCGTATAAAGACTAATCAAGGTCGGGTGTTACTAAAACCCAAAAGAAACAGTTGCTCTTCTCAACGACTAAGCGGAAGACTTCATTAAGCCACTCACCCATGCACAAACTCCTAGCACTCAACACTTCACCAAAACGATAGAACCTCTTCCCCCATCTGGAACCTGATGCACATGCCGACAAATAAAAAGGTTAGGCTAACGCCTAGTGAGTTCAAGAGTTTACAACATGAAATGATTATATTTGTTAAAGGGAAAGAATACAATTTAAATCGTGGACAATCAAAAGATTTACTTTAAATATCAAACGACAACATTTCCCAAAAACACCTTTAAAACAAGGGACCCAACTTGACCTTTCTTTCGTAAAACCATTTTATCCCCAAACTCACCCAAAACGTAAACGATGAGCAAACTCTCAATTTATAATAACTCGAAATAATATTTTACTTCGCGAAACACCCCAAATGTGGGCGGGCATAATACACAACCCACAAATCTTGGGTAAACAGACCCATATACGCAACACGTCACCGAAAATATGGATAATAAAGTAATACCCGTCAATACCCAAATAACACCTTCCGGTGACGGGGGAGACCCGATCCCATTGTACGTGGCGGAACACAAAGTTAAGTCACATAACCATGTTATCTAACTACACCTCAGATCGTGACTGTATTACCTGCTCTACCGAGCTACACCTCCAGTCTTGACTGTATTGCCTGCTCCGTCGAGCTACACCTCCAGTCGGACTTTATTTCGAGTCCCAAACACCGTATCTCCCATTGCCTGCTCCGCCGAGCTACACCTCAAGGATACACGATCTTATTGCCTGTTCACTCTCTAGCGGAGTTTCACCCTCAGGGTACTCATTCGACCCCTAGTGCCTACTCCCTAGCATTCAAGATAGGAGCCTCAGCTCTTTACTTGATAACTCTCGATGTCTAATCTCGTGCACAAGAATTAGACATCCAAACACAAGACCCAATGGTCCCTAAGTACAACCTATAAAGGTTCCTCTTCACCAAACAACCGGAACGACACCAACGCCAACACGACATTATTTCCCGAAGTGAGAATCCCAAGGGTCCTCACCATTAAACATGACCGACTTACATGCCTATGGATCCAATGCGTTACAGTCTAAAATACATGACTCCAAATGAATGACATACACACTCAAAACATGTATTCTCCAAAATAAAGTGCAATAAATGCAACTCACACCCAAAGCTCCACTTTAAGTTATTAAAACCGGACAAAAGTCCCCATTACCCGACAAAGCCAAAAATTGAGCCTTAAGCTCAACCAATCAAACGACATATGCTAAAATCCGCAAAATGCAATAAAATGCAATGACCGCATTTATGCAAACACATGCTTCAACTAAATAAAATAAACTCCAACATAAAACATTTCCCGATACAAAATGCACGTAATACCAACAATAATAAAATGCATTCTTACCCAATACTTTCCATTTAGGTAAATGAGTCATCAAATCATTTTCATTTCGATGCATTTAACAACATACTCAGAAATCCCCAAGATGGGTGTTTTATACGTTTACAAAGTTAAATACTCCCAAATAACCAAACTTATCAGCAGTTAACATTTTAATGTAAAACACAAACACTATAAAATAATCATTTTGGCATGCACACCGTTTTCACAAATCAACTTGAACTCACCTCGCTAGATTTAGGCTAAATCAAGAATTTACCCCCAACTTGAGCTTCCTTGAAGAATTCCGAATCCACGAGCAAAACCTTCCAAAAACCTATCATCACAAGATTCCAACCATGAATATACTAATTCAACCATTTAGAACCGATCCTCAAACGTTTTACAACAAAATCTCCAACTTGGCCAAAACCCTATTTTTTGACCTAAATTCTCCAAAACCATCAAATCCGAAATTGAGAAATCAAATGTTAGGAAATCATCAAGGAGGCATTTATAACCTATATTAAGGTTTAGAAATGGAAGGGATACACTTACCACTTAGGTTTTGATGAAAACCTAGAAAACCCTAGAATGGAGCTTGAGGTTGAAGATGAAGATGATGAAATCTTGGTCATAGCTTCCAATCTACCACTTGATGATGGTTTACCCCCACAATACCAAAGGATTTGAGCCAAAGATGCTCCAAAATCACCATAGATGAAAGTAGGTGTTATTGGGAGAGTTTAGAGAGGGTTGGGAGTGAAAAAGAGAAGTGAGAAATGAAGAATGAGCAAAATCCGGTATTTGACAGCCTTCTTGCCCCCTGGTGCGACATTGCCATGCGACAATGCCCAGGGCATTGTCGCTGGTCATTGTCGCCAGACTCCCCCCTCATTCTGTTTCTTGTTGCGACTTTGCCAGGTGCGACTATGACACTGTCATAGTCATTGGGCATTGTAGTCGTGCTCGCACCAAGCTCCGAAACTTGACTTTTTCAATGCCAATATCCCCGATACTCTAAGAGACTTAAAATCATGATTTCCCAACAAATTCCCGCCATTTCTACATTACAAAAACGTCCGGGTGGCCTTTACTTACCGAAAATTACGGGTGTTACAATCCTCCCAACCTTAAAAGAGATTTCGTCCGTGAAATCTAGATTCCCATTCAACGCTGCCCGCATATTAGATTTTCCCTAATCCACTTACCGGAACAACCACAATAACTTTATGCTGATACTCAAGACAAATGTCCCTTTGGTCACTTTACACTTATATCCAAGTACACAATTATCTTACTAACGTAGCCTTAAACCATGAGATTGTTGTTGTCTCCCAACCTCGGGTGACACGTACTACCTCAAAGGTAGTTTGTGGTCTCAACTTCTCACCGACCAATTCACTTCGGATCCATGTGTTTCTGAACCCCAAACCAATGATCGACATCAAACTCCAAAGAATTCTCAGAATTCTTAATGATCCACACTCGATATTGATACGGCTGTCATTCCAAGGGCGTACCAATACGCTCTACGGGTAGTTGGTTAATGCAGATCCGACAATCACTCAACGTCGATCTACTTCCAAACCTCAAAACATTCCCACAATAGGATCTTTATCACATTGGAAAACCTATACACCTCAATACTTAATTATCAACATCCAATCTTCTTTTAAATTTCACCTCCGAGAGGTCATCACTTCTCATGATCTAACGGAATACCTCCAAACATTCCAAGATTTATGGACTTCAAGAAGACAAGTCGACGCCTAAAACCAAAACGGTGATAACGAAACCGTGGACATCCCGTCTGATATTTCATTACAGAAGTATTGTCGCATTAAGGTTGACACTTAACAGAGGACTAATATTCCAAATCTTACATCCCTAACAGGCAGAACACAAAAATTCCTTTGTTCCCGAAAACCCAATAAGTCGGTACACCGTCAACATATAACATAATGTCAAACAGACAAACAACCCATCAATTCAACCCCAACCAGGCGCAGATACTCATACAAGGCCTTACCCAGCCAGTTTTCCGAAACATAAAGATCACCCCTTAGCTAACTAGAAAGACATGAATATATTACCTCAATTATTCATGCGTGAACCGATTCTTAAATCAGAATCTAAAATTCCAAAGCTGACCGCGAGTCGGATCATCCGACGCTTCAATTCCCAAGGACTCCTCAGTTCCTTAGTTACAACTCCCTTCACAATAGGGTTTAAATCTATAGCCCTAATGAGTTCAAGGTTTTTCACCCAGAATGCCAATTTGAAATTTATAAAACTTTCAAATATTCAAGCTTTACAACAGTTAATGGTGCGGTAAAAATCCATTATCGTTCACTCGATAGGTGTGCAAAATGGTCACCTATGTCATGCATATAAAACCATTTCAAAACTCGTTTGATCAATACTTGCGTTACTAAAGACAGTAACAAAAGATGCACAAAAAAATTTTCGAATGGACTACTATGGTCCTAGCATGCATCAATTTATACTATTATATGAAGATAATTTTCCGTACTATAACATGTGCAACAAAATGCTCGTACAACTCCAAAAGAGAAATTCATAATTTCGACTTTAAAATCTTTTCCTTTAAACCACAGAACGTCGGAAGATAAAATCCCCAACAAGGTCCATATACGTCAGTTTATTCCTCAAATTTAGCAAAACGATAGGAACATAAATAAGTTTTAAATCGAGTTCAAACTTTGGGCCTCACAAATAAACACACTTGTCCAAAACAGTAATTACAACGACATGCAAACCCATAATTCAATTAATGTATCGCGAAAAATTGTGACAGTAAGGTCAACAACTAAAGCATGTTCGGAGCAGAAGTTCAATACAAAGCAACATAAATCTTTCATATGTTTACTCACACCAACAGTCTGGATCAAATCAAATTCTAAATAGCATACAACGAATAACACTTGTATGCAATCCCACGATGTTGCAACTCTCCAAAATAGCATATGGGATACCATCCTTTTATAAAACTCTTAGAACTTCTTTTACGGTTGCGAAAATACCGGTGCAAAACTCGCATGAGACAGACTATTAGATGAAATTTCATAAGTTAACGCACACAATGATGTCAGTATTCATGTTCCAAAATTTTATCTGCGCGACTCAAAATGTCGCAAAATAAGACGTCATAAAGACCCCAACCAAATTTTCATAAACTCATTAACGTTAAAAATCAAATGGTGTCAAAATTTTCGTTTCCTACGTAAAAGCATAAGACAACAATATGTCTAAAAATGTTGAAATTTTTGGAGTTTCCCTTTTTACCGCCATGCAAAACAAAGTGTCATTTTTCAACAAACTTGCATGAGACTCGACGCTAAATAACTCATAAATTTACACGCAACATAATTAAAGTCTACGCATTTCATAGTTCCCTTACACATAGCAAAGCGTTATAAAATAACACTTCACAAAATTCCATAATTTCACACGGAATAACATTCCACGACCGGACTTGCATGCATCAGAATTCTCACAAAACTAGCACTGCAACATGTGTATGCACTCTGGTTAAAAATGTAAAACAATTTACGTCTTTCTCAAGTTCAAGGTCAAATCAACAATATGCTTTCGTCGTTTTAAAACATTGGCTAAAATACGATGGTGAAATCTCCAAATAAGACATGCATGCATACTATATGCAACCAAACTGCCCGCTCAAGAACCCAAGGGAAAATAACACAACTGGACGCCATTAAAATCACCACCTTGAATCCACAAAATCACTCGTAATAAAATTCTATATGAAACCCAAACACCAAAATGGGGGGAGATAACTCTTCGTCAAAAACTCTAACATATGTGGAGGAGATCCAATGTTAAAGTCACAAACTATAGTCACTTGCCCAAGACTAAATCAATAACAAAATACGCACACCGCGATGTTTGAAATAGCGTTAGACACAAAACGAGAGTGGAGTGATTTTCAATACAATTTTGCAACTACGTGCAATAAGCAATTCCGTGCATGTTTAAACTCACGTTTAAAATCTGGTGCGTGCTAACCGTTTCTCCAAAATTTCATAATTTATCTCACTTTATGATTTAGAAAACATGAAAGGTAATTGGTGCAAACTCCTTTCAGAAATAATTTCGCGTATGACTTTTTGTCGGCATCACAGTGTCTTAGAACCACGTTCCTCAATCTCATAGCCACACTATCGTCATCCGAATGTTCAACATCGAAAAGCAATAATCACACTTATTCGGTTAACTTACAATTTTCTTCTTGAAATAAAGACAACTCGATAAGCCTATGATTCTAATTCCACCAACAACTCCGATCCAAAATGGTCAACTCAATGCATTCGTCGTGCTTAACCATCACTCCAATATGGCACTGCTATAAGCATCAATTCTTCTATCGGTCACTCGCTCAGAAACTTCCTCACTACCCTAACGGTCATCACACCAAGGTAGTTCAAGTATACCCATGTAAATGTAAGTTCACCATAACACTGGCCAGGTGCCATTATGAATGTACCGTACATGATTATCCTTGCCATCCTCGACAAGTTTCCCATTTCTAGCGACTCAATCAACCTTAAAATATCATATCCTAAGGTACCTAATGGTGAAATTTCACTTTCAATCACTTAGAAGAACGCTAGTTTGAGTCTAGGCATCCGAAAATCAATATCTAATTCTCTCAAACTTAAGCTCTGATACCAACTTGTAACACTCTCAATTCGGAAAGAGCAACTAATTTAAAAACTTTAAATTAAACATCCAATAAGTATAAAATCTATTCTACAATTCATCACTTGAGCCACTTCTAATAAAACACTAGATTTAACTTCAACAAATAATAGGTCAAGTCTCGTATAAAGACTAATCAAGGTCGGGTGTTACTAAAACCCAAAAGAAACAGTTGCTCTTCTCAACGACTAAGCGAAAGACTTCATTAAGCCACTCACCCATGCACAAACTCCTAGCACTCAACACTTCACCAAAACGATAGAACCTCTTCCCCCATCCGGAACCTGATGCACATGCCGACAAATAAAAAGGTTAGGCTAATGCGTAGTGAGTTCAAGAGTTTACATCATGAAATGATTATATTTGTTAAAGGGAAAGAATGCAATTTAAATCGTGGACAATCAAAAGATTTACTTTAAATATCAAACGACAACATTTCCCAAAAACACCTTTAAAACAAGGGACCCAACTTGACCCTTCTTTCGTAAAACCATTTTATCCCCAAACTTACCCAAAACGTAAACGATGAGCAAACTCTCAATTTATAATAACTCGAAATAATATTTTACTTCGCGAAACACCCCAAACGTGGGCGAGCATAATACACAACCCACAGATCTTGGGTAAACAGACCCATATACGCAACACGTCACCGAAAATATGGATAATAAAGTAATACCCGTCAATACCCAAATAACACCTTCCGGTGACGGGGGAGACCAGATCCCATTGTACGTGGCGGAACACAAAGTTAAGCCACATAACCATGTTGTCGAACTACACCTCAGATCGTGACTGTATTACCTGCTCTACCGAGCTACACCTCCAGTCTTGACTGTATTGCCTGCTCCGTCGAGCTACACCTCCAGTCGGACTTTATTTCGAGTCCCAAACACCGTATCTCCCATTTCCTGCTCCGCCGAGCTACACCTCAAGGATACACGATCTTATTGCCTGTTCGGTCTCTAGCTGAGTTTCATCCTCCGGGTACTCATTCGACCCCTAGTGCCTACTCCATAGCATTCAAGATAGGAGCCTCAGCTCTTTACTTGATAACTCTCGATGTTTAACCTCGTGCACAAGAATTAGACATCCAAACACAAGACCCAATGGTCCCGAAGTACAACCTATAAAGGTTCCTCTTCACCAAACAACCGGGACGACACCAACGCCAACACGATATTATTTCCCGAAGTGAGAATCCCAAGGGTCCTCACCATTAAACACGACCGACTTACATGCCTATGGATCCAATGCGTTACAATCTAAAATACGTGACTCCAAATGAATGACATACGCACTCAAAACATGTATTCTCCAAAATAAAGTGCAATAAATGCAACTCACACCCAAAGCACCACTTTAAGTTATTAAAACCGGACAAAAGTCCCCATTACCCGACAAAGCCAAAAATTGAGCCTTAAGCTCAACCAATCAAACGACATATCCTAAAATCCGCAAAATGCAATAAAATGCAATGACCGCATTTATGCAAACACATGCTTCAACTAAATAAAATAAACTCCAACATAAAACATTTCCCGATACAAAATGCACGTAATACCAACAATAATAAAATGCATTCTTACCCAATACTTTCCATTTAGGTAAATGAGTCATCAAATCATTTTCATTTCGATGCATTTAACAACATACTCAGAAATCCCCAAGATGGGTGTTTTATACGTTTACAAAGTTAAATACTCCCAAATAACCAAACTTATCAGTAGTTAACATTTTAATGTAAAACACAAACACTTTAAAATAATCATTTTGGCATGCACACCGTTTTAACAAATCAACTTGAACCCACCTCGCTAGATTTAGGCTAAATCTAGATTTTACCCCTAACTTGAGCTTCCTTGAAGAAATCCAAATCCACGAGCAAAACCTTCCAAAAACCTATCATCACAAGATTCCAACTATGAATATACTAATTCAACCATTTAGAACCGATCCCCAAACGTTTTACAACAAAATCTCCAACTTGGCCAAAACCCTAATTTTTGACCTAAATTCTCCAAAACCATCAAATCCGAAATTAAGAAATCAAACGCTAGGAAATCATCAAGGAGGCATTTATAACCTATATTAAGGTTTAGAAATGGAAGGGATACACTTACCACTTAGGTTTTGATGAAAACCTAGAAAACCCTAGAATGGAGCTTGAGGTTGAAGATGAAGATGATGAACTCTTGGTCATAACTTCCAATCTACCACTTGATGATGGTTTACCCCCACAATACCAAAGGATTTGAGCCAAAGATGCTCCAAAATCACCATAGATGAAAGTAGGTGTTCTTGGGAGAGTTTAGAGAGGGTTGGGAATGAAAAGGAGAAGTGAGAAATGAAGAATGAGCAAAATCCCGTATTTGACAGCCTTCTTGCCCCCTGGTGCGACATTGCCATGCGACAATGCCCAGGGCATTGTCGCTGGTCATTGTCGCCAGACTCCCCCCTCATTCTGTTTCTTGCTGCGAATTTGCCAGGTGCGATTATGACACTGTCATAGTCGTCGGTCATTGTAGTCATGCTCGCACCAAGCCCCAAAACTCAACTTTTTCAATGTCAATACTCCCGATACTCTAAGGGACTTAAAATCATGATTTGCCAACAAAGTTCCCGCCATTTCTACATTACAAAAACGTCCGGGTGGCCTTTACTTACCGAAAATTACGGGTGTTACATATGTCAACTTTTAGCTTTGGATTAGGTCTCTAAAAGGATCCCGATATCTTAGTTCCAAAAGTTGAAGGTTGACCAACTGAAGGGTTGAAAGAAGTCTTCTTTAGCTTAGAGGTCTTGTTGGTCTTGGGGGTTGTGATGGAAATGGACTTGCCTTTTTCCAAGCACTTAGAACTCTTAGGAGTTTCCTCAGCGATAGGAGTGGAAGAAGAAGAAGAACATTGAAATGATCAGGTGTCAGGGATAGAAAAGATGAACATTCCGAATTTAAGCATGGAACGATCTCATTTAGGATTTATCCTTTTCATAATCATATCTTAGACAACTCTTAACCTGATTAGGTATCCGAGCACCTATATTGATTTCTACCCTATGATTCCTTATTCTTCATATAATCAAACCAATCAGCATCTCAATTGGACCTCATACGCGTTAAATGCTGATTATTTCATTTATAATGACTTGATCTTTTAAGCTTTCTTCGATCTTATTCAACTCTTGAATTTTTATATGATGATTTTCAAGCTATTCTATCAGGTCAATATTTAGTTTTTCAGCTTGAGTTTTCCCATTTAGAGCATTGTAAAGGTCAACATTCAACGAATCAATCGCTAAGCGTCTATCAGCTCTGGTAAGAAAGGGATCATTCATCTTTGACACCTGAGAGGAGTTAGAGGTTTGAGTGGAGGAGGTAAAAGCTTCAAATGTTTCATCTTTCACTTCTTGAATCTCGGCCATGAGACAAAGATAGGTCGCATCTTCTTCTTCTGAGGTTGACTCGTTATCTGAGTCTGCCCAGTCATGTTCCTCAACGATAAGTCCTTTGCATTTACGCTTATAGTCCTTCATATTTTGATATTTATCTTTCAGCTTTTGGTACTTGTCATCTTTGGATCTTGTTGATGAATAAGGTTTCACAACTTTCTTGGACCTACACTTACTATCAAAGTGTCATTTTCTTTCGCAGTTTTAACATGTCATTGATAAGAAATACCTTATATGAGAGAATAAAAAAGAATCAAAATTTTCTGTTAGATCCCTTCTGATTCCCTTGGGATTGTAGTTCAATAGTCAAGAGCACTGCCCTGTCAAGGCGGACGTTGTAGGTTCAAGTTTCGTTAGTCCCGACGGATCCAATAAGTACATCAATTTGCCTCTCCATTTTCTGTGAAATAAGGGGCAAAGAGCATAATTTAATTTTGAGGGTTTCCCCCCTTTTTTTCAGGATTATTTCGAAGAAAGAACAAACCCTAAACTAAAATGAAAATAACTAAAATAGTGAAATTGATAGAATATTCCATCTTTGCTCCTGCGACTTATATTTATCATACTTCTTTGTATTCCAAAGAAAATTGGATCATTAAAAAAACAACGTTTAGAACCTAATTCCTCTCTTTTTACACTTCGCTTTGTATTGTTTGTTAGGGTTTTGTAGTTATTGGAAACAGACAGGTGGTTATATGCTACTTCATTTGATGGTTCTACAAGGATGATCTAAGGTAGGTTATAGAAAAGAGGGATAAATAAAGGAATTTTGGATTGGCCGGGAATCCAATCTTGGATTCGGTATGGATAAAAGATCTTCGTATGTTATAATATTCAATTCTGGACGACGAATTAATTTAATAGCTCAGATATTGTTATTCATGATATTGATTCGATTCAAGATCATCGATAGGGAATGCATTCATTGAATTGACGGTGAAAGATTTATCATCTCTATGGAATTAAATCCCGAGTTATTGTGAAATAAAAAAATATGAGATTATGGAAGTAAATATTCTTGCATTTATTGCTACTACACTGTTCATTTTAGTTCCTACTGCTTTTATACTTATAATTTACGTAAAAACAGTCAGTCAAAATGATTAATTACTTTAGTTAAAGAAATCAAATGAAAAGAATTCTATTTTTGCGTCTTAAATGAAATCAACGGGCTATAATTGGCAGTATTCTATGCATTCCGAGAGTATGGTAAGTAAAAAATAAATTTATTTCTTACCATACTCTCTACTAGTGTTATTGTAGTGTATAAAGTTGTACTTGACTTTTTAATAAAGTTGGTACTATATTAGCTTTTATCTTCAATATCTGTAGTTATTAATCCATATATGGAATTGACGTAGGACTCAAGTCTATTTCTTTGATACATCTATTTATTCCGATCAATCTGAAATAATTGTTTTACTGTTATAGAATACGTTTCTCCACTAGAATCCAATGGAATTTTGAAATGAAGATATTTTTATTTGAAAATTATTCAATTTCAATTTAAACAAAAAAATGTGTTGCAAAACGATCTATAAAACAATTGATACCGTTTCACCTAACATTCACATTACATCCTCATTTCCACTTATTCAGATATAAAACTGGTACCCTCAGCTATTCTCTGCCTCTTGTCCCCCCCCCCCCTGATGATCATGATCATCATGCTTTCTTTTGAGGTACCTGCCCTTGTCTTAAAAGTATCCGCCAAGGTTTGCATTCTTTCGGATAAGGTAGACAACGTTGTTGGATTGATGCTGTTGAGGATTTGATCAACTCTGTAATACTAGTGAAACTAGATCGGATTTCAACTTTGAAATCATTAAACTCAGACCTTGTAACCACATCAGATTATGTATGTCTTCTCATAGTTCCAATCATATCAGACTCTACTTGCCTACCTTCTTCGGCTTGGGATAACAATTTGGCATACAACAGGGATTTAAGATAATCCACTGATAGACCTCAATAGCCTTTGAGTTGGTGAAGGTGGTGGTGGAGGTGTAGAAATGTGTTCAGCCAAAGATTTCCCTTTAAGTAATCTATACATCTCCTCTATCTGGTTGGCCATAGAAAGTCTGACAGCCTTTAGAGCACCGTCGAATTTTCTAGAAATGGATTCTTGGATAGTAACACCTGGATCACATAGAATTCCAGTTGACAGAACGGTTGAGTAAACCGTGTGACCTATGCTCAATGTTGGCGTGATGATAGCACTAATAGGATTTCCATCTGATCCTCGAGGAATATCAATATGTGATATCACTATAGATGTTTTGGTTGCGTCACGAAGACTTACAGCATAAGACTCTGTAAGTGTGCTAATGTGTATAGGTTCTAGAATCAATGTGGTTTGAAATGAAGTCAGAGACCGCAGCTATTGTCTTCCTGTTTCAATATCAACACTCTCCGAGTGAGAGGTCGATAGATGATGTGTTGAATATGCATGTGAAAATGAAACAACTATTTGTTGGGTGATAGCTGAGTGGTTAGGTGAGGTTTATGAAACAACTATCTGTTGGGAGACGGCTGTTTCAACACTAGATCTCAACACATGAGATCCAGTAGCAGTTATGGCAATCCGGCTAACTGACTCGATTTGGATAGGATTTTCATTTTTTTTAATCCTGTCACACTCTCCCCATAATCTTATGAGTTTCTTGAAGAAGGTAAATAAGTTTTGTAAAATCATTTGATAACAATGGTTCTTTTTTCATGCTTATATATTTTCAATAAATTGTTTAGCTTTTGTTTTGAATTGTAGACAACATAAACAAACTCAAGGCGAAGGCAAAAAGGCCCAAAACAGTTAACTTGATAGATGATATACTATCTATTTTCCAAACTTTTGAAGTTTGATAAGACTTATAAATTTAAATATATATTTGGATGATTGTAATAAATTCAGTAGGTATATTTTTAGTAATAGTTATTGCATTTCATTAGTCAAATTTATATATAATACTAACCCAATCACCTAACTGAACCCAGCCCGCCCCATATCACAAGGGTTGAGTTGGGTTATACTTTTAAATAGGTTGAGTTAGATTGAGATTTTTTCAAGTCGTCATAATTGGGTTAGGTTGTATAAATGTTGCAAATCGTCCAACCCAACCCACGTATACCCTTATATGTGACCCTTCCCCTTCCCCTTCCCCTTCCCCTTCCCCTTCTCCCTTCTCCTTCCTGATAAACACCGACCCCTCCCACACCTGCAAGACCAGTCTCCTACATGGTGGCTATACAAAACTTGATCATCTTAAACCCCTCATCAACCTAGACCCCTGATCGAGGACCCCATCCGTTTCTACAATATTTGAGATATAGAGGCTAAAATCTTAACCTTCAAATATAGGGGTCAAGTTGAAGACCTCTATTTTTTGTGTTATAGAGGTGGGTTGGAAGAGTAAAAGCCTTCATTTCATGTTTTAGTAAAAAAATAAAGATCTCTTATTCTCTCTCTCTTTTTTTTTTATCATAGAGGTGGGTTGGAAGAGTAAAAATAAGTTGACCTAAAAACTATTTTTTTCACACTCCCTTGATCGACAATACCACCATTTACAATGGTCACTTTGATTGGTGGCCTCAGAGCTACCATAAAACCACAAAAAATAGACCAATCAACTCAAAACCATCAAAGAACTAATAATGAGCAATTATTTCGTTGCTTGGCATAGAAAATTACATCTGATTGCAAACCTGAACTCAAAATGACACCCTTCAATCAAGATCTCTTATTCTCTGCTCTCATTCAAATTTGAAACTTTTTTGCGGGTTCCATTCAAGGTAACATGTACATATAAATGCCTGACCATTTTTTGTCAAATTGACGTCCTCTAGTCCCAGTTTGGCCATGTTATGAAGCCATTTCATACAAATTTTTAAATGTTTTCTATTTTTCATATGCATAACTTACATCATCAACAAAACAAGTTCCTTTGATCAGACAGCCTCATAAAATAACAAATAACTTGATGACTCTCATAGTCCATTTAAACAAAAAGGGATTAGAATCACAATTAGAGCTCTAAACGAACCGAACGTTCAGTGAACCATTCTTGAACTGTTCGGCGTTTATCTTCGTTTATTTAATAAATGAACAAACATGAACACAATTTTTTGTTCGTTTAGTTAAATGAACGAACATGAACAATGGTCTCGTTCGTTCGTTCGTTTATTTATGTTCATTAATGTTTGTTAATGTTCGTTCGTTTATGCTTGTGTGTGTGTGTGTGTATATATATATATATATATATATGACATTAATATGTAAAATCATTAATTAAATTAGTTTTTTAAAAATTCCTTTTTATATCTTAAGTTTACCCGGTTTTTCATTTTACAATGTTATTTTTTACGAACGAAATTATGAGTAACAGTTGTTGTTTTTTGTTCATTTGTGTTCGCTCATTTATGTTCATTTATGTTCGTTCGTTTAGATCTTAATGAACGAACACGAACAAACATATTTTCTTAACGAACGAATATGAACACAAAAAAATTCGTTCGTTTACCTTTTGCGTTCGTTCATTTGTTCGGTTAAGTTAAACGAACGAACACAAACACGCCTCCGTTCATGTTCGTTCGGTTCGTTTACAGCCATAAGCACAATGACTTGATTGATAATTTCATTATTGCATCCCCAAGTTCCAATAATTTTCAGTTTTTATGTTTGAATAAACAAATTTCACTTCTAATTATATGATTATTTAGGTCTTAAATAACCATTTTTTTATAATCAGTTTTATATCAATTATTACAAAATTGATTATCAAACAATAAAATAATATTACATGCTTATTCCCTTCTTTTAAGCTAATTTGAGAGTATTTTACTTTTATTTCAGAAGATGTTTCTCTCTCTTTCTTTTTCCATAAAATTCATATTTGGTCATCTTATCTAGTCTTTAAAATAATCAAAATTTATCCAACATTCAAATATTGATTATCTTATTATTACAATTTCAAAAGTTAAAATCTCTAAAAAATCATATTTATCTCCTATGAATTTAATATTTTAAAGACTTTAACATTACTTGTATTATTATATTCTATAATTTTATAATCTCAATACATTTTAAAAAAAAATTGTATAAAACAATAATACATCAATCTCATCGGTACAGAATGAATAAAAAAAATCATTTCTCTCTCTCCTCACATCAAGTTTAAGATAATTCTCAAATTTTGATTTTTTTTTCATGTTTTCTTTATTTAAAAAAACAATATAGAAAATATATTGAGCAAAATAGTAAACAAGACCTTCATTTTCTCTATTTTTAAGAATCTATTGGAGATGCTATATTTGTTTTATTATATACTAGAAGTGTACTCGCGCAATGTCGCTAGATACATCACGATTTTAACGTTTCATTTTATTTTCTATTTTTTTGTCGATTTACATTACGATTTTGGTTGGTTGTGAGAGATTGATAATGATTTTTTTATATAAATTTGTTTAATTTAGATTTAATAATATAATGTAATTTATTTTGGTTTAATAATATAATTTTTTTTATAAAATATTCTGTTAGATTTTTTTAATTATATTTTATATTTTTATATTTAAAATTTGATTTTTATTCTATATTTAATTATACTGAGAGTTATTTTAGGGGAGTTAAAGTGGGAAATGATTTTAGGAGAGTTAAAATGGTTAGAGATAATGATTGAAAATTAATAAATAACATTAAGTGTAGTACATACAGCTTTAATGGTTGTTTTTTAAGTAATTAGCATTAAATAGTTGTACATTAAACTTTAAGACTTGTTTTTAAGAGTTTTTTATGCCATCTTTATAATATAGTATAGATAATCATATGATTTTAATATTCCTTTTGTCCCAAAATATATGTCCACAATGAAAAATGCACAAAGTTTTAGGAATAATTTTTAATTAACTAAATGACACTTTTACCTTTAATAATAGAAAATTTATTATCTCCATCTCATAATTAAGAGTAAAATGAAAAATTAGTCATTTATTTTAAAAAATGAACACTTATTTTGAAACAAAGTAAAATAAAAATGTAGTCACTTATTTTGAAATAGAGAAATTATATATAATTATCTTATTCAATATCTTTGAGTCAATTCTAACCAAACTTTTGTTTTAATTAGAGTAAATTACTGTAACACCCGTAATTTTCGGTCAGTAAAGACCACTCTGACGTTTTTGCAACTTGTAAATGATGGGATTTATGTTGGGAAAACATTATCTAAACTCCCTTAGAGTATCGGGAATGTTGACATTGAAAAAGTTAAGTTTCGGGGCTTTGGAAGGGTCCCGCTACAATGACCGCAGTCACAGTCGCAGAGAAGGAACAGAGGGCTGGTACACCCCAGCGACAATGACCAGCGACTTTGCCACTGGCATTGTCGCCTGGCAATGTCGCCAGGTGTGCCAGGTAACATAAAACCACAATTTTCAGTATTTTCCCCATTCCCTCTTCACCTAAATCAGTTCCAAACCCTCTCAAACCTCTCAAGAACGACCTCACACTACCCTTTGATGTTTTGGGGCATTTTTGGCTCAAATCTTTGGATATCATGGCGGTAAACCGTCATCAAGCTCAAGGGTAGAAGCTAGATACTAAGAGCCTCCATCTTCATCTTCAACCTCAAGCTTCATTTTGGGTTTTCTAGGTTTTTACCAAAATCTAAGTGGTAAGTTCATCCTCTCCATTTCTAAACCTTATCATAAGATATAAATGCTCCATTGATGATTTCCTAGTGATTGGTTTCTCAAATTACGGGTTTGATGATTTTGAATAAATTAGGTCAAAAATTAGAGTTTTGGCCAAATTGTGGATATTGATGTAAAATGTTTGGGGATCGATTCTAAATGGTTGAATATGTATACTTATGGTTGGAAACTGTGAATCTAGGTTTTGGGGAGTTTTGGCTTGAAGATTCGAATTCCTTCAAAAGAGCTCAAGTTGGGGAAAATCTAGATATAGCCTAAATCTAGCAAGGTGAGTTCAAGATGATTTGTGAAAACAGTGTACGTGCCAAAAATGTCAATCTTTAAATGTTTATACGTTTCATGTGAAATTATTAATTGTTGAGTTATTTGATAAGTTTTGACTATATGAAGTGTTTAGTTCTATAAACTTGTGAAACACCCATCTTGGGGATTTTTAGGAATTTTAATGAATATATCATAATGAAAATGTTTTGACGACTTATCTTTATAAATGGAGATTATTTGGTAAAAATGCATTCTTATGTTTGTTAGTAATATGTGTATTTTATGGCGTGGAATATTTTTAAAATACTAGTGTGTGGGTCTTTGGAGTTTGGTCATTCTCAAACTCGTGTTACGAGATGTTTTGAAAGAGTAATGGGTTTATAAATTTATTTGGGAAATGATTTGTCCCGATCTAAATTGTGTCGGTGTTTATGCATGTATTTTGTAATAGGTGTTTGCATAAACGTTGGTCTATTGCTTTTTATTGCATTTGAGGGATTTTAACATATGGTCATTTGTTTTGGTTGAGCTTAAGGCTCAGTTTTTGTAATTACCGAGTCTTGGGGACATTTGTCCGGTTTTAATAACTTAAAGTGGAGCTTTGGGTGGGAGTCGCATTTATTGCGCTTTATTTTGGAGAATACATGTTTGAGTGTGTGCCATTCATTTGGAGTCATGTATTTTAGACTGTAATGCATTGGATCCATAAGCATGTAAGTCAGTCGTAGTTAATGGTGAGGATTCTTGGCATTCTCATCTTGGGTAATATGTCGGGTTGGCATTGTTGTTGTCCCGGTTGTTCTGCGGAGATGAACCATTATGGGTTGTACTCCGGGATCATGGGTTTTGTGTTGCGATGTTCTAATTCTTGTGCACGAGGGTTAGACATCATGAGTTATCAAGTAAGGAGTTGTGGCTCCTATCTTGAATGCTAGAGAGTAGGCACTAGGGGTCGAATGAGTACCTTGAGGATGAAACTCCACTAGAGACCGAACAGGCAATAAGATCGTGTATCCTTGAGGTGTAGATCGGCAGAGCAGGCAATGGGGGATATGGTGTTTTGGGACTTAAAATAAAGTCCGACTGGAGGTGTAGCTCGACAGAGCAGACAATACAGTTATGATCTGAGGTGTAGTTCGACAACGTGGTTATGTGGCTTAACTTTGTGTTCCGCCACGTACAACGGAATCGGGTCTCCCCCGTCACCGGAAGGTGTTATTTGGGTATTAAATGGTATTATTTTATTATCCATGTTTTCGGTGACGTTTTGTATATACGGTTTTTATTCGTGATTTATGGGCCGAGTATTATGCCCTCCCGTGTTTGGGTGTTTCGAGAAATAAAGTCTTATTCGCAATTTTATTAATTGGGAGTTTAATTACTATACACGTTTTGGGTGAGTTTGGGGTTGAAGATGTTTTACGAAAGAATGTTTATGTTGGGTTGCTTGTTTTTAAAGATGTGTGTTATTGGAAAATGAGTCGTTTAATATTTAAAGCAAATCGTTTTGAAAGATAATGATCTAAACTGTATTCTTTCCTTTAACAGATATATTTGTTCATGTTGAAAACTCTTGAACTCACTAGGCGTTAGTCTAACCTTTTTATTTGTCGGCATGTGCATCAGGTTAATGTTGGGGATTGGTACTAGCGTTTTTGTGAAGAGATGAGTGCTAGTTGCATGCACGAGTGAGATTGGTTTGGAGAAGTCTTCTGCATTAGTTTTGAGGAGAGCAACATGTATTGGGGGATAAGTAGCATTCGAGTTCGGTTTAGTCCTTACTTATACTAATGTCATTGTTGTTGAGGTCAATTATAGAATATTTCTATTGAGTTTTGATTTGTAGGAAGAAGTTTGCCTTTTATTTGATGTGATATCAAAAAATTTTATTAGTTTCTCCTACTAAACCTGAGGGTGTTACAAGTTGGTATCAGAGCCAGGTTTGAGAGATTTAGGTGTTGATTTTGGATACCTAGACTCAAACTAGCGTTCTTCTATGTATGTGAAAGTGAGATTGACTACTAGACACTCTAAGATAAAGTATTTTGAGGTCGATAGATTCACTAGAATCGGGATTCACAACGAAGGTAGCAAGGATAACCATGTACGGTACGTTCATAATTGCACCTGGCCAGTGACATGGTGAACTTACATGTCACATGTGCGTGCTTGAATCGTCTTTATATGGTGACCGATAGGGTAGTGGATGAATTATTGAGGAATAGTAGCTAGAGGAAGTCGATGTTTATAACATTGTCACTTTGAATGACAGTTAAGAATGATGATTACATTAAGTGGACCGTTTCGGGTCGGAAGTTATTAGGTGGATTAGAACCATAGACTTGTGGAATCGACATTATTCGGGTAGAAATTATAAGATGGTCGGATGAAACATTTGATTATTGTTTTAAGATGTTTAAGCATCCGGATGACGATAGTATGAAACTGAGGAGCGTGATTTCGAGATATTGAGTGCCGACCAAATTAATGCACGGAATTTATTTCTAAAATAAGTTGCATTAATTATTTCTCATGTTTCCCGAATCATAAAGTGAGTTATATTATGAAATCTTGGAAAAATGTTTAGCACACACCAAATTTTAAACCGTGAGTTTAAACATGCATGAAATTATTTAATTGCACGTGGTTGCTAATTTTCATTGAAAATCTCTTCATCCCCGTTTCTTGTCTAACGCTATTTTCGAATGTTGTAATATCCGCGTTTTAATGTATTTGGGGTATTGGGCAAGTAACTGCAAAATCCTAACCTTGACATTGGATCTCCTCCACGTATGTTAAGGTTTTAAAGGAAAAAAGTTATTCCCATGTTTTTTGCGTCTGAGTTTTCTTGCCAATTTTAGTCCGCACGGGTTTTGTTGAGTTTTATAGGATACTATATTACGACGTTTTACAACGCGTGAGTGAAGTTTGAAATGCGTGAGTTTTAATTATGTTGCGTATAAATTTATGAGTTTATTGAGCGTCATGTCTCATGCAAGTTTTGTTGAAAAGTGTCACTTTATATCACATTGCGATAAAAGGGAAACTCTTGGAATTTTGAAACTTTAGTCATATCTTCGTCTTGTGCTTTTATTTTTGGGAATGAAGATTCTGGCACCATTTGATTTTTAGTGTCATCAAGTTTCATTGAGTTTTATGGAAAGTGAGTTGAGTCTTATGGAGTTTTATTTTACGACATTTTGCGTCGCATAAATGAACTTTGAAACGCGTATGCGGAATTATTGTGTGCGTCAACCTACGGGTTGTTGTTAAACCTTATTGTTCCATGCAAGCTTTGCACATTTCTTTTCGCAGTCATAGGAGACGTCTTGAGAGTTTGGATGTCGCATAACTGCACTTTTACGTTTTACACAAACATATTTTGTTGTGTCTTACTTAGTATTTTGATTGATTTATACTTTGGTGTGAGTAAGTGCATGGGGGTCTATGATAGTTCATATTGAACTTTTGTTTTATATCTTCTCCGGTTGTTAATTTTACCCTTACTTTTCACGCAACACGTTATATTGGATTATCGTTATGCATGATTGTATCCTCTATTTTGGGACGAAGACATTTTATTCGTATGGCCGAAAGTTTGAAGTCGCACGAAATTATTTTACGTTTGACCAAATCGCATGCATCTATCATTTTACTGAGTTTGGGAAATAAACTAATTCATGTGGGTCTTGTTGGGAATTTTATTCCATGTCATTTTATGGTTAAAAAGAGAAAATTTGGATCTTGAAATTGTGAAGTTCCTCTTATGGGAGTTTGTACGAACTTATATTGCAAATTGTTTTGGGCAGAAAATTAATTTTACGTTCATGGCTTAGATTAATTCCTATTAAGACCATAGTGGTCCATTTGAAAAGATTGTTGCGCATCTTTTGTTATTGTCCTTATTAGCCTAGATAATAATCAAGTGTTTTTGAAGAAGTTTTATATGTGTGACGTTTATGGGCATGTCCCACGGCTACCGAGTAACGGTAGTGGATTTTTACACGTACGATTAAATGTTATAAAGATTTTGCGTATTAAAGTCTTATAAAATTTCAATTGGCACATTTGTTGAGTCCTATAGTTGAAAAGCCTTGAACTCATTAGGGCTATAGATTTGAAACCCCTTGAGAAAGGAGTTGTAAATAGGGACTAGAGGGGTCCTTGGGAATTGAAGTGTCGGATGATCCGACTTGTGGTCAGTGTTGGAATGTTGGGTTTCAGTTTATGAGTCGGTACCCGCGTGACTAATTGAGGTATTAGATTTGTGCTTTCTCCTAGTTAATTTAGGGGTGATCGTTCTACTTCGGTAAATCTGCGGGATAAGGTCTTGTATGGTTAATTGCGTATGGTTAGATTTGATTTGATGGGTTGCTTGTCTGTTCGACATCATGTTATGTGTTGGTGGGGTATCATCTTGATGAGCCTTTGTGGATAAAGGAAAGATTGTGGTTCGTTTGTTAGAGATGTAAGAGTGAAACTTTAGTGCCCTGTTAGGTGTCAACTTTAAATTCGACGATACAAATCCGGAATAGAATATTTGGCGGTACACCCACGTTTGTGGTATAGTCGATTTGAGGATAAGTGTCGACATTCGATTTTGAGGACAATGACCGTTGGAGTGCTTCAGAATGCACCCGATGGATCCTGTGCGTCTACAATTTAAGCGGTAACTTTAAGGACGGTAACCACAAACCTACCAATTACCAAATAGGAAATATACACCATGGGCTTTAATTTTTTTTTAGCCCAAACCTAAATTATTATACCTATATTAATAATATATAAAAATTTGATGTCCTGTGCGGTTGTACGGGCTGCATGGCCCAGGGCCGGGCCTGATTATTATATAAATTATGGACCGATTCATTATTGAAAGGGAAATATTTATGAAATATGTAGGAAAAAGAAATTGATATGAGAGAGAGATATATATATGATATGGTAAAGTTATGGACTTTTGATAAGTATTGTAAATGCTATAAATTGCCTAATCACGTCACAAAAAGAAACATCGTCATCGTTGTCGTCGCACGTACTCTCTCTCTCTCTCTAGATTCCCAGCCGCCGGTTACAGAATATTCCTTCTCCGGCTAACCGCCGGTTAGTCTTACCTTTTTATCTCTACGTATCCGGCGAAGACTTAATCAGCGATCTCGTTCCAGAAAACAGAAAGGACATAGACTATGGGGGAGCTTCTCAGTATCGAACCTCAAGAGCTTCAGTTTCCTTGTAAATTTTACGATTTTTTACTGGTTAAATCAGTTTATTTCATGATTCGCCACTTCATTTCAGATCTGTTGCCCTTTCCCCCTATCAATTTGTTATGATCTTTAGTTCGCTTGTGTTTTTGTATAGTTGAATTGAAGAAGCAGATCTCATGTTCCATGCAACTAAAGAATAAAACGGATAGTCATGTGGCTTTCAAGGTATTCTTCTTCTTCTTTGAATTTAAACTCAGTGTTCTTGGTTTCTCTGTTTCGAAGTACCAAGTGAAAATGGACATGTAAGGCTTATTGGTTAAGGAATTTCCACGAGTTAACTCGGTATAAGTAATTATAGTCATCTCAACTTGTTGCTTTTGTACCTCAACTACGCCCGTTAGGTTTTTATCAAAGTTTAGAGCAGAATCGAGATCAATTTTAAGGGTTTTGCTTAAATTGCAGGTGAAAACTACAAATCCGAAGAAGTATTGCGTTCGGCCTAACACTGGGATTGTGTTGCCTCACTCTACTTGTGATGTCATAGGTTCGCTTCTTACCATTTCCTTTGCTTGTTTTTGTTGCCTGTTGTTCCATTCCGGTTTGTGTTTGACCACTTTAGTTCCAACCATGAGTTCCAACTGCTTGTCCTGTGCATTGAAAATGGCTGTTGCTTATTATTGTTATTATAATATGCATAATATATATTCCCTTAATTCTAAAATATTGAAGAATTTTTCTAAAAACTTAATTATTAAGAGAACTGTTTATTATCTCTGACTAAAATTACAACTCACTAGTCACTACACATAGAGATTGTATGCATGAGTTTTCATCATATTTCCTATAGTTTAGGAAATTATATATGTGCTCTATGAGATTTTTATGCAACTGGCCGTTTGTCATCCTAACAAAATCAACTTCTACTCAAATAATAGTTATAGGAGCTATGTGATTCCTCAGGTGTTTCATTTCCAATGTCCAGATCGAGTATGAAATAATAGATATCTTCCCTCTTGAGGACCCTATCTCATTTGATACTGGTTTGAAAGATTGTAACACACATGATATGTGTACGAGTCAATTTTGTGGAATTTCAAAAAAAGAACATACATTTCCATTTACATGTGTATATATAAGATGTTCCCCTCCTGGCTCCTGCACTCAAGGCTTGTATATGCTTATACTTTTCACCAATAAAGCGCTCATAATTTGTTAATTACCATGTTTTGATTTTCTCATGTGAGTTGGAACAAAATAAAAGTAAAGTTGATTTTATATTTTAGGTGGAGGAGTATACATGGAATGGAACATATCAAGTGTGTACAAATGTACAAGTCTTCTTGGGTCCCAAATTGCATGTTATGCTTTTCACACATTAATGTCATGCATTTAAAATACATCATTGATGTACTTTGTTAGAGTAAGTGAATGATGTAAAAGTGGACAGAGTATGGGACACAACTCACAAGAAATAGGACAGATGATCTTAAATAGTTTTTATCCACCTATACTTTAGGTGTCTTTTAACTTGCTGTATTAGTTTTACTTTTTATTTACTTTTCATTTTGTTTGATCATCTAGCTTGGGCTTCTATTGCCTATTTAAAATATCAAATTCAATGCGTCAACCGGCTGTTTAACTTTCTCACATGCAAATACCTGCAAACACATTCATCATTTTAATATAAACACAATCTGATGCCTATTAGAATATAGTTCTGAGGGTTTAGATATTTGATTATTTCTGATGCAACTAATAGAAGAAGTTAGCATACCTATGCATGCGTATCTGTTGGCTAAAAACTTACGTCTTCATTGTTTAGTTACAATGCAAGCTCAAAAGGAGGCTCCTCCTGACATGCAATGCAAGGATAAGTTTTTGCTTCAAAGTGCAGTTGCAAGTCCTGGAGCTTCCCCAAAAGATATCACCCCAGAGCTGGTAATTAATTTGCTGATCCAATTGTCTTCAAAGTTAAAACTATTAACTCTGTAGATGGAAACTTATATCTTTTGACTCATAATAGTTCAACAAGGAATCAGGAAATCAAGTGGAGGAATGCAAATTAAAAGTTAATTATGTTGCTCCACCACGACCACCATCACCAGTAAGAGAAGGGTCAGAGGAGGGTTCCTCTCCAAGGGCTTCAATATCTGACAATGGGACAGTAAACTCAATCGAATCTAATGCTGTAAGTTTTGAAATGGTTTGTTGTCTAATATGATATACATTCTTAAGCATGCAAATCAGTTTAGAGATTGACATTTAAGTGCATTCCTTTTGATATTTGCAGGCTCCAAGAGCATTTGCTGAATCTCATGAGAAGTCATCAGAGGTTATTTTCTAAATTACCTATTATTTCTTAACGGAATAATTTATGTCTAAAATCTGCTATATGGATGAAGCTCTCAGATTTGAGTTGTTTTATGCCCCTAGCAGTCATTCTCAGAATTCAGACTCTTATCATTTTTCTTCAACAAAAGCTCAATTCTTAATTGTATCCTTCAGATTTGTCTTGCCGACTCATAGTCGGTTTATCCCTGGATACTTGAAGCTTAGCATAATGCAAAAATATTTGTTATATTTCACTCAGCTGGGATTCTTTGTCATTCACTGTTCCATATTCAACCATGATTAGTGGAATCATTAAACTCTAAGAAAGATCATCTAACTTGGGTAGTAATTTTCTCATGCTCTTCTCAATTCTCAGATGCATATTGGAATTTTTACTTCCTTTAATCCTTAAGAGGGTGGGGGTGGCAGCCTGGCAGGGTTGGGTAGTTGACAGATAGGTTACCAGATCCTAAGTCAGATTGGGGGTTGTATAGCTTTGCTTCCTTGTACTAGCCTCTATTTTTGTGGTGTTGTTTGCTTTTAACTAGCCTTACTTCTTTCCAATTTTCAGCCTATATTTCTTTCTTGTATCAAATTCTTCTTACTTCACGGAAACAGCCACACTACTCCTTGGGGTAGAGGCTAGGCCTATGTACATACTCCCCCCCCCCCCCCCCCCCACCGTGGGTGGCGACAATCCTCTGCTTCATGTCCCTGCATATGGTTACTCTTTCCCATCCTTGTTTTGTTGTTTCTTCCTTTTGTATTGCACTGTTTGTTTGTTCCTTGCTTTTATTATTACACCATAGATCTATAGGTTATCTTATTCCAAGTATTTATTGAAAAAATGAGGAGTTCCTTAGCTCTACCTTTATAAAACCTTTCAGGCTGCTTAAATAAGAAAATTTATTCTGTGACACATTGCAATTAGACAGCTTTTTTCTGCTTGTCACTGAATTCTCATTTGCTTGCATCCTTGTTAAATTGTACTTCAAGGTTTATAAGCTTTGATCTTCTACAAATACTTTAACATCGCTTCTTTATATCCACCTCATTTTTTATCCAGGCGAGGGTCCTTATTTCTAAGCTGACTGAAGAGAAGAACTCTGCCATTCAGCAAACTAACAAGCTTAATCAAGAGCTGGTACATATCTTTATTGTTTGCTGATTTCTTAACAACTGCCGAGTGCTATTAAATCTTCATTATTACGTAGTTTCCGTCTTGTAGATGGTTCTTATTTATTTTTTATGATGATCTATAAATATAGGAGTTCTTAGTTCCAGAATGAATAAAAATTTACTCGGAAATAAGGAATTTTTTATTGCCTTATGTTTACAGGATTGCTCATCACCAACATGACTTGACACTTGGCTCACTTTAGAATTTAAATTTGAGCAGATATACTTCTAAGTGACACCTTCACTAAAGCATATAGTGTCAGGCATTTTGAATATTACAATGAAATGAATTACACAAGGTTCTAATGGCGTGAGGCAAGGTAAAAACTAAAACACTAAAAGGGTAAAAAAAAGTATAATAAAGATCAAATAATGCCTTACAAAAAAAAAGCGCATCGGACCATGTCGTGCCATAGGACGCACCTCTTAGAACATTGGTATTACACCCATCGTAATGCTGCTTCTAAAATAACTCTGTTTATTTTTGTTCTGTTGTATAATATTTTACACTTGCTTTGCTCGCAATTTACTTCTGTTTTCTGTTAATGTACTTCAAAACTATGCAGTTAATTGCGCCGCAATTTCGGCGAAATTGCGGTGAAATTTCGGATTTCGGTCCTTAGGAAAGTTGCGGTACAAAATTGCGATGGATTATTGCGGTACCGAAAATTTCGGTGAAATTTACCGAAATTTCATCGAAATTTGGTAAAATATTTCGGTCCGAAATTCCGAAATTTTACCAGGCTATGTGTTTGGGCTTTTTCAATTGTGGGCTTGACATTTGGTCGCACGATTTCATCAGTCCACACTTTGGTCGCACGATTTCATCTCCAAACCAAACCCTTAATTCGTTTTTCATCACAGTTCAGTTCCTCGATCTCCAGTCCACTTCCACTCGATTTCCCTTCAACTCGAACTAGATTCCCTTCGACACTTCCACTCGATCGACATTCCCTTCCCTTCAACACTTCCAATCGATCGACACTTTCATCAGTTCCTCGATCTCCAGTCCCTTAATTCGTTTTTTCATTAGTTCAGTCCACTAATCGACTTCTAGTCCACTCGATTGCAGTCCAGGACTCCAGTGGATTCAGATGCCGAGCCAGTGGATTGCAATTAGTTCATTTAAATCATCTACTAGATTTATAAACTCTATTACTATGTTGCTTGTGTGGTTTGAAACATTTTTTGAATTAATGAATTATTTGACTTGATATGTGCTAGGAATACAATATATTAATTATTAAGTTAATTATTAAGTTATATATATATAACAAACTATGCAAACCAATCTTAGCCGTTCATCAAGTCTAATGAATATATGATTTTATTATGTTTCCTAATTTAAAATCCTGATTATAATGAATAAACTTAACATTTCCTAATTTAAAATCATGATTATAATGAATAAACTTAACATTTTTCATATATATCACAATCATTATTAATGAATCATAATCATTATCCATAAATATATCTATTGTTTCCTAATATAGTGATTTGCATAGTTTGTACAAATTGCTTGGTTTGCAAAAGAAACGCACCCTATATATATATATATATATATATATATATATATATATATATATATATATATATTCCTATTAATTTATGAACCTATTTTTTTTTACCGCTATTTCACCGATATTTCACCGCAATAACCGCAACCGCAATTCTAGGTCCTGACCGCAATTTCCGCAATAGACCGTGTTAACTGCTTAGCTTCAAAATTCATTGCATATTTTCCATATTCATTGTTGCCATCCAACTTGCTTGAATTTATATATTTGTGCCTTTGCATTCAGGATATACTTGGCTCATATTTGCATAGCATTATATTCTCGATTGTGATAGGTAGGGCTGTAAACAAACCGAACGAACACGAACGGAGACTTGTTCGTGTTCGTTCGTTTAACTTAACCGAACAAACGAACGAACATGAACGGTAAACGGATGAAATTTTTTGTGTTCATGTTCGTTCATTAAGAAAATATGTTTGATCGTGTTCGTTTATGTTCGTTCATTAAGAGCTAAACGAACGAACATAAATGAACGAACACAAATGAACAAAAACAACCACCGTTACTCATCATTTCGTTCGTAAAAAAATTACATAATTAAATGAAAAACCGGGTAAACTTAAGGTATAAAAAGGAATTCTAAAAAATTAATTTAATTAATGATTTTACATATTAATTTCATATAATATATAAATATATTATATATATAAACAAACGTAAACAAACATAAACGAACGTAAACGAACATTAATGAACATAAATGGACGAACGTTCACGAACGTAAATGAACGAACGAGACAATTGTTCATGTTCTTTCATTTAACTAAACGAAAAAAAAATGTGTTCATGTTCGTTCATTTATTAAATAAACGAACTTCCCGCCAAACGGTTCACTGAACAATCAGTTCATTTACAGCCCTAGGACTGATAGGAAGTCATCAACCTTTCCTTTGCCTACATAAGCACTTGCTCTGTAGTTGTAAGGCAAAAAGAAAAGAAAAAGAAATATGTGATATCAACTTTACCAGGAATGAAGCCATAAGTTACTTGGGAAAGGGAAAAAACTAAAAAGGTTACGACTTATGAGCTATGTTATCTTTGTTTGGTCAGGCAACTTATTCATTTTTAGAAGTCATAGAAAGAACCCCTAGTAAAACCAATGGAAAACACGATGATGTTAACTGCTACTTACACTCGGAATAAACCAAACCAAACTAACCCAGTAAATCTCACGCAAAGGTGGGTCTGAACGGTAGGATGCATACGTACCTTGCCTCTTACCCCAAGGGGTAGTGAGGCTGTCTCCTTTAAAGCCCCCGGCTTGCAAAACAAAAATTAAAAGAAACAAGCGAGCATGGTATAGGTGAGAGTGTGTGTAAACAAGCAACAAGTACTGTAAACTGAATGTGAAACCCCATTGTATCCTGTGGTGCTTCATGAACAATCTTGATTTTGCTTTCACTACTTCCATTCGAGACTCCATTGTTTACTACCACTCAACTCATTTTGTTGCCTTCAAATCTTGATTTTGCAACTAAATCCAATGCTACAAGTCTTCATTTTCAATCCACAGTTCTACAAATCTGCAACTCGCAACAAAAAAATACCTTTACCTCTAGGCTTTTTGCCTTGTTCTCAACATAATTAGTTACTCGATTACCTTCTCTTTTACTAATACTTCTAGTAAAGTAATTTGTAGACATCATCTTCTATGTACCTGTTGTTTCACAAAACAATACTTCCTCCGTCCCAAAATAAGTGTCCACGTTTCTATTTTGGTTTGTTCCAAAATAAGTGTCCACTTTGAAAAAATTAAGTGTCTATTTCCCCATTCTACCCTTGATTATGTGATGGAGAAACTCTCTCTATTATTGAGGGTAAAAATGTCCTTTAGTTAATTACAAAGTGTAATAATTACATATTCCTAAAACTGTGTCATTTTCATTGTGGACATTTATTTTGGGACGGAGGGAATAATAGATCTCCTGGTTAGTTTGCTTGCATTTGCAAGTAAGGGTCATGGGTTGAAACATAGTTGTTAAAAGCGCGCCTGAGGCACGCCTAGGCTCTGAGGCTCATAAGGCTCAAGGTCTTGGGCTTTTTTAAAGTCGAGGCTCATCATATTTACGAGGCTCACTAAGGCCTTGCGCCTTGGCTGTGGCGCCTTGTGGGCCTAGGCTCGCCTCATAAAGAGTTATTAAATACCTAGTCAAACTCTAATATTAAATAAGTTTTCTCATCTCCTAACTTCTTAAAAAAATATTTATTAAATAGATGAGATAAGTCAAACCATAAAATACCCAGACCTTAAAACTTCTCCCTCATAGCTCACGCCTTAACCCTTTTCCCTTTTGCCTTTATCGAAGTATTGTTGGTTGCTGCATTGGAGGCTTCTACTTGCTGCATAATTGAGTTGTGTAACACTATGTGTGTGTGTGTGTTTATATGTATATATATACACACATTTTGGTAATATGCGCCTCGCATTCCTGAGGCCTGCGCCTAGGCCCTGAGACCCCTTTGCGCCTAAGTGCGCCTTGAGCCTTTAACAACTTTGGGTTGAAACCCTTCCACCACAATTTTATCCCAATTCTTAAAAAAAAACACTATAGAAACACATAATTAAGAGCTGAAAAACAAGAAAATTTCTCAAAGCAAGATTCAAAGACACCCTTCTTTGTTAGGGATGGAAATGGGGCGGGTATTGGACGGGTAATGCATCCCCCATCCCCGAACCCGACCCCTGTTTAAACCCCCCGTCCACGACCCCACCCTGATTAATCCCCGATGGGTTCGGGGGGAAAGAATCCCCGGCGGAACCCGTTGGGTCCCGATTAGTAAAAAAAATATAAAAAAAAGTACCTTCAAACTAAAATTATAATAAATGGTCACTACATTAATCATCAATATTGAAAATATAATATATTTATCACTTAATAATAAATGTATACATATATATCTATTTATACACACACTATATACATATATCAAATAAATTTAAAAATTTAATTGGCGACGGATTAGGGGGCGGGTAATGCCATCCCCGACCCCGCCCCAACCCCGCTTCGGGTATGAAAACAAATCCCCGTCCCGCCCCGTTACCCGTTAAAGTGGGGAATCCCCGCCCTAACGGGTAAAACTTTCCATCTCTACACAAGAAACTTTAATCTAGAGACTTGAACCAACTCAGCCAACACAAGCTTTTGTCATGAGTAATAAGTTTAGTTTTTAAGAAATATAGGTGCACACAACAAAACTTTACGATGACACCCTTGAGGAACAATGGAACCACAAAGTGGTGGCACAAGCCACCATATGCCCCCACATAGCCCCTCCCCCCTGGTGATTGCACACACTTCAATGTTGATATACTACTTTTCTCACATGTCTGCTGAGGGTCTTTACTGAAACAGCCTCTCTACCCTTTGGGGTAGGGACAAGGTCTGTGTACATCCTGCCCCCAGACCCTACCTCTATTAGGATATACTGAGTTGGTTTGGTTTATAATTTGGCGACCTTGTTTCGTGCAGGAACTGTTGAGACGTCAAGGCAACAAAGGCAGTGGTGGTATCCCTCTCATATATGTTGTTCTCATCGGTTTGCTCGGCCTGCTCTTGGGATATTTTCTCAAATAAGCTAAACCCGTAGTCAATTTTGCCTTTTTGTCAAATCCAGCTCCATGAAAGAGGTCAAGATGGTGTGGAGAGAAAAGTCTCAGACAAAGTTTGTGTTATGTTAGCGGTGATATTTGATGCTAGAAGAAGATATGCTCAAAATGGGTATTATTCCTGATGTTCTGTAATTTGTCCTAATCAAGTCTTGAAACTTTTTTTTTTCTGGTAATTTAAGGAGATTTTCTGGGTTTTCTTTCTTTGTTGGTCTCCACATTGGCCGTGTGTTGTATGGGACTGAGTCTCGGTTGGTGGATTATGGGGTAGCAGTGGCTAACTGCGGTGGTGTATAGATAGCCACCTTTGTACGGTGGTTTCATGGTGGCGTTGCTGTCTTTCTTGGCCTTTGATCTATGGTTGTTGATGGTGTTTAATTTTAGATTTTCTGACAGGATATGGCTATTTGTAACAACTTGTAGATTGTTATTTGATGTGTGCTCTTCCCTTTATCTGTGATTTTGACATGTAAAATATTTTAGCTTTTACAATCTTACTAAAGGCTCCTCAGCCCAGCAGTTTCTGGGTTATTGGTCAGCTTTACAAGACTCCCATGAGTTTATGGGTGTAAATCTTACCAAAGGTTGACACACTGTATGTGAGTATATGCTCTTTATATAAATATTAGAGTAAACTACGTTTTTTTGTCTCTATGGTTTGTTGAAAGTTGTTATTCATTTTCTTACTTTTGAAATTATAGTTTCCATTTGTGGTTTATAATTCATTGGTTTTTTCGTCCTTGTGTTTAAAATCTTTGTTTGTACTTAACAGTAAACCACCGAAAGAGTTAACCTTGGGACGGATATTGGAGCAAAAACGTGTATTTCCCGGACACGCAAACCGACCCACACAGGCTGCCAATTCCCAATGTGAGGGGCATACCTGACTCACTCAGCGGCAAGGCGATTGCGAGGGGGCCTGGGATCGAACCCAAGACCAACGGCTTATTGGAGCAAACATCTCTTCGCCCCTTAACCAACTGAGCTACACGCCATTGGCTATTTGAAAATCTATCTATCACCAAATCATGGGCATCTATTCTATAAAAAGAAAAGCCCAATGAATATTATTAGCCCAGTTATAGGTTAGTATTGAAACGTAGCCCATTGTGTAGAGCCCACCCATTAAACACCCCAATTCCCTTTACTCCCCAATAAAGGGGCGTTTGGTTCGCAGAATGATTTTTGAGGGAATGGAATCTGTCTAAGGAATTGGAATCTGGAAGGAATTGGAATGAAATGTTATCAGGTTTGACCAAGTGTTTGGTTGACAGGAATGAAATGTAATCAGTCAAATGAATTGAAATCTGTCTGTTTGGTTTGCAAAGGAATTGGAATGGAATTCTGAAAAATGACAAAAATACCCTTTCTTTTATTTTTATTTTTTTAAATGCCGAGAGAGAGAGAGAGAGAGAGAGAGAGAGAGAGGAGAGAGAGGAGGGAGGAGAGAGGAGAGAGAAGATAGAGAGGGGAGAGGAGAGAGAGGAGAGAGAGAGAGAGGAGAGAGAGGGTTTTTAGAAGCGGCTAGGGTTTTTAGAAAAAGGTAAGGAGGGTATTTGTGTCATTTTGAGAAAATCTGATGGAATGGAATTCAATTCCATCCATTTTAAGAAGGAATGACCAAATCCATGATTAGAGGAATTCATGGAATTCAATTCCATTCCATTGGTAACCAAACAGCAGGATAGAATTTGGTTAATGGAATTGACCATTCCAATTCCATCAGATTCCGACGGAATCCAGCGAACCAAACGCCCCCTAAGATAAACTTCTCGCAATGCGTTTACGCGTTTCTATACTTAGAAAAAATTTGGCATCATAAGAACTCGCAAACACTTCTCGCAGATCAATAGAACTCACAGACCACTGAAATAAAAAATCAAACTTGCAAACAGGCTTGTGCGAGTTTCCACTTCTCGCGGATTGATCTATGCGCGTTTTTTTAAAGAACTCGTATAAAACATGATCCTTTAGCCTGCGTGTTCTTCAACATTTGCGTGTTCTTTATTGTGCGTGTTCTTCATGATGAATGTTGCACGTTCTTCAGATCTAGCGTGTTCTTGAATGTTATGCACGAATTTCGATCAAAACCTTTAAGATATGCAATCAAAGCTTGAAAATTGACAGGGTTGATCACAATATGAACTAGAACACTTATCTAATACATGATTTTGACTAAAAACAACACAATTACAGTGTATTGATTTTTACCATCGTGATGGAGGGTTTCTCAATTATTTTCAAACGGTGCATAGAGGAGGCTGCTAATTTTGGCTATCATAAGGATTGCCAAGCTCTTGATTTAACCCATCTTTGTTTTGCAGATGATGCCTTCGTTTTTACTAGAGGCGATATGGAGTCGGTGTTGGTGCTAAAGAAGGCCCTTGCTCTCTTTAAGGTCAAATCGGGGTTAGCCCCAAACCTTGAAAAGAGTGAAGTCTTCTATGGTAATGTTCCGTTGGAAGCTCGAAATGCTATTCGGGAGTGTTTATCTTTTCGGAATGGGGTTTTTCCCATTCGGTATTTAGGGGTGCCCCTCTCCCCTATTCGGTTGAAAACCCGTGATTATGATGTGCTCTTGACGAAGTTGGTTTCGCGTATTACTAATTGGAAGGCCAAGTTTTTGTCATTTGGAGGTCGTCTTCAACTTTTTAAATCAGTCCTTGGATCTTTACAGATTCATTGGATGTCTATATCCTGGTTCCCAACCACGGTGATAAAAAAGATTGAATCTCTTTGTTGGGATTTTTTATGGGCTCAAGGTGAAAATTCAAGAGGAAAATGCAAAGTGGCTTGGGAATGAGTTTGTAAGCCTTTCGATGGAGGAGGTTTGGGAATAAAACCTTTAGCTACGTGGAATAAAGCTTTGTTGTCGCGTCACCTTTGGAACATTCTAACCCGAAATCACTCTCTTTGGGTTCGTTGGATTGTACTCCATTGCTTGGGAGAAACGCACTTCTGGCTTGTTCACAAAAGCTCTCGTTGGTCGTGGGTCCTAAGGAAATTATGGGATCTTCGCTCGGTGTTGAGACCTTTTATTGTGATGTGTGTTGGCAATGGTTCGGCAATAAACGCTTGGGAGGATCGTTGGGCTCCTGGTACGCCACTTTCCTCTTTTATTTCTTATCGTTTTGTTCATTCGGAAGGAGACAAGGGATCTCCCTGACGAAGACCTCTACCACCTTTGAAAAAGCTCCAAGTCTCTCCATTGACGGCCATCGAATAGGAAGGAGATGAAACCATTTCTTTAATCCATCGAACAAGAGCCCAATGAAATCCCATGCCCTCCAACATATTAAAGAGATAATGCCAATCAACAGTGTCATACACCTTCTGAATGTCAATCTTGAAAGCACAACGAGGCGGCACATCACCTCTTTGGTACCCACAAACCAACTCATGAGCCATCAAAATATTATCAGAAATTTGCCGGCCCGGGGTGAAAGCAGACTGAGAGGGACTCACCAAAGAATCCAAACTACCCTTCATGCGATCCACAATCACCTTGCTGATGACTTTATATAGGACCGAACAACAGGATATAGGCCTGAAATCCGTGACTCTAGTCGCATGTGGCACTTTCGGAATGAGACAAAGGAGCGTGTGATTGAGCTCTTTCTGTAGCTTAGCCGAGTAGAAAAAATTATGAATAGCCGTAGTAACCTCCGTACCCACCACACTCCATGCAGCTTTAAAAAACTTTTCCGAAAATCCATCCGACCCCGGAGCTTTAGCATTCCCAATCTGGAAAATAGCCGCCTTAATTTCATCATTAGAGATCGGCCGGATCATGAAATTTGCTTCTCCCATCGTGAGAACCTTACGAAAGGTAAAATCATCAATATTAGGGTCACCGGCGCCATCCCTAGCACCAAGAAACGATTGAAAATGGTTCAAGAAGACCTCCGCAACATCTTGACCATAGTGAAAATCACCATTTCGATCAGACACCATCTGTATACGCTGTCCATGGCTTTTCTCCTTCATAACACTATGAAAGAATTTCGTATTTGAGTCTCCCTCATTTAGCCATTTGACTTTCGCTCTTTGACTAGCCGCACTTTCCTCATCTTTACAAGCTTGCTGGTAAGCTATACGCCAAACTGCAAGATCCTCTTGGATTTGCCTATTAGTAGGATCAACATCACTAGACAACTGGACCACACCCAGTTCTTTTTTGCAAAGGGCCACCCGCTCCGAAAGATTTCCAAAAGAACTTCTTAGCCTTCGAAACTGGTGCTTCAAGATCTTTAATTTAGCCAAGACTTTAAACATGAAAGTCCCATGAACTTGGGCCTCCCATCCATCGTTCGTAATCTGCATAAAACGAGGGTGGTCCACCAAGAAATTATCAAAGCGAAAGTTTCAAGAGTGCAAACGAGTACCTCCCGTAAAAGATATCACCGCCGGAGAGTGGTCCGAAACCCCCCTAGGTAAGAACTCCACAACCGTATCAAGGAACCGATCAGTGAAATCAACATTAGCCATCACCCGGTCCAATTTTCGCCGGATACCCGAATCATCCATCGGCTTTTGAGACCAGGAGTATTGGACCCCCGTGTATCGAACATCAAAGACCTCGATATCATCCACACACGCTATGAAATCAAGCATCTCCCTATCCCGGCGAGAAGATCCACCCAAACCATCATGAGGAAACAACATTGCATTAAAGTCCCCCATTAAGACCTATGCATGGTTTCCCATAAGCACCTTAAACTTCCGAAGACCCGACCATAACTGCTTGCGATCAATGTAGTTCGTCGCTCCATATACCACCGTACAATAAATGGGATTCGGATCACCATGCAACCGAATCTCACAATGCATAAATTGCGCATGCATTTCAATTACCATGACATCCATACACCTTGGATCCCAAGAAACCAAAATACGAGTACCAAAGTCCAACAAGGAAAGGTTTGATCTCCATTCCCACCAACCAAACGTACGCTTACAAACATCCTCCAAAGCCTCTCTTTTTACATGGGTTTCTAAAACCGCACCAAAGTTAAAGTTACCCAAATGTAAAATATCACGAACCTCCCGTTGCTTACTAGGAGTATTCAGCCCCCGAATATTCCAAGAGAGAAGCTTCATTGGGAACTTGAACTAGTGTCCACTCCTCCGCCCCCTCCATTCACGTCACCCATTCCCTCATCAATATTCAAGGCCGTATAGCGATTGGACGTTTTCAAAAATGCCCTTAAGCGACTGCTTAACGGATGAAACCCCCACCACCGGCGTAATAACTGCAATTTTAGGTTTATAGGGAGTGCCTGCCCGTTGTCGTACCCCATCTGAACCATTCCCGTATTTACCCGATGACCCTCCTTCCACACGAGAAGTGACATCATTCAAAAACTCCCCTAGGTCTTTCAGCGGTCCATCGCAAACCTCATTGCTCCCCTTGGTCCCGTCCACACGGACCTCGCTGGTTGTCCCCGTCGCCACCTCATTAACCGGCTCATCATCCACCACGACATTAGCCTCCGTACCCGATTTAGATTCCCGTAAATTATTTTCAACCACCATAGGCGTCGAACTAGTCTTGCAACCTCCAATACACAATCCCTCACACATGCACGTACTAGTGTTAGTGGTTTGATCCTTGCATGCACTTGTGCATACAACATCAACCTTGCATGCACTTGTGCATGCAATGTCTTGCATGGACTTTTTTGATGGATCCTTCCTGTCAGTGCTCACCACCGCCTCTTTTCTAGGCTTCTCTTTGTACTCCACATTACGTTTGGCATCACGCTTCCAACCCGTCACCAAAGTGAACCCATCACCAGCCACAACTCCTTCTACGAATTTCGCATTCTTTGGAAGAGGAGCTTTTGCACACGAGCTCAAAGAATGTCCAAATACACAACATATTGGACATTGTCGGGGTTCCCACATATATTCCACCATAACCTTCGTTTTCTCGTCCTTACCTCCATTCACACTAGGGATAACAACTTCGATCTCCCTTTTTAGCTCTCCAACCGCCCAAACGTCAAAAAGCACT
Organism: Arctium lappa; assembly: GCA_023525745.1. Classification (NCBI taxonomy): domain Eukaryota; kingdom Viridiplantae; phylum Streptophyta; class Magnoliopsida; order Asterales; family Asteraceae; genus Arctium; species Arctium lappa. The sequence continues at coordinate 51,311,217 of CM042059.1, read as the reverse complement.
TTGGCAAACCCAGGTCTTCCCCATTTCTTGTCACACATGGATGCCGTGCACGCATCCATGGTTTTTGGGACCCCCAATACACTAGCAATACGCCCAACGCCTTCCTTGTTAAACGCGACCAACGAAATGTTGTGGAGTTTTACCCATAGCGGGCATTCCGTATGAACCGGTTTATTGAGAGCCTTAGTAGAATCCCACGGCGAAACAAACAATGGTACCCTATAGATCATTAAAGGTCCGTTATTAATCACTTGATTGCACCCACCCAAGTCATTGAAACGAAAAAAGAAGATACCATTGCCATTGAGCATAACATCGTTCAATCCAAACTTACCCCATTGCGAGCGAGCAACCCAATTAACCACTGAGAACTGTGGCCTAGGGCCTAGGAAATACCCAAAAAGAGTAGATTTGTAAGAGACACTCACCTCCTTTGCCATTTAAATAGGAATAGCGACAACATTGGACTTCCGATCCGGCAATGGAAAGAAATCCAGCCCTCCCGATTCCGACTTGCCAACCGCATTCACGTAAGTCAAACGGGAAAAGACCGATTTACGACCTTGATCTTGCGAAGAGCTATCGCCTATCATCTCGAGTTCAACACTTGAGGCCGTCGGCTCATGCACGTTGAGCGGAAAATGAGGATTCCCGTTTCCCGTACCCTTGCCTTTTGTCATGCTTGCTTCGAACAACATAGCATCCATGATGACTAACGATCATCCACATCCGTCAATCGAAGTGGGGATCGAAGCCTAGGGGCGCACACGACCAGAAACCCTAGACGGGATCACAATGTCGTGTTTGGACCTAGGAAACACGATGCCACAAAGATACACCAGAGGCAGGAGATCGAAAAGTGGACAATCACGATGCACAGAGACAGAATGCAGAAATCTCGAACGAAAAAATACAAAAAAACGGCTGATGAACAGTACCTCGTACTATGAACAGTAACATCCGCCGATGAACAATACCTCGTACAATGAATAGTAATAGCCGCCGATGAACAGTGCCTCGTACGATGAACAAGAATCGGCAAGAATGCTTAAGACTCAATCGAAAAAACACCAAAAAAACGGCGATGAACAGTACCGCCGCTGAAGAATAGTACCGCCGCCGATGAATAGTACCTCGTACAATGAATAGTACCTCGTACGATGAATAGTACCAGCCACCGATGAACAGTAACCCTGTCCGTAATGGCTCGTTATTGGGTAATTTTTGTCTTAGCGGGTATAAGAGGTTTGTGTCTCCGTAACAAGTGTAATTGGTCATAACGGGAGTAAATGGGTCATAGCTAGTATGATTAGAACTTATTGGGTGCAATTGAAATATAATGGGTCATAATGGTCCATAATGGCTCGTTATTGGGTAATTTTAGTTTTAGCGGGTATAAGGGGTTTGTGTCTCATTAACAAGTCCAATTAGCCATATCGGGAGTAAATGGGTCATAATTAGTATGATTAGAACTTATTAGGTGTATTAGAACTTATTAGGTGTAATTGACATATAATGGGTCATAATGGTCCATAATGGCTCGTTATTGGGTAATTTTGGTCTTAGTTGGTATAAGGGGTTTGTGTCTCCTTAACAAGTCTAATTGTCCGTAACGGGAGTAAGTGGGTAATAATGAGTATGATTAAAACTTATTTGGTGCAATTGAGATATAATGGGTCAAAGTGGTCCGGAATGGGTCATTATTGGCTAATTTTGGTCTTAGTGAGTATAAAGGGTTTGTGTCTCCTTTACAAGTTCATTTGGTCATAAGGGTGTAAATGGGTCATAATGAGTATGATTTGAACTTATTGGGTGCAATTGAGATATAATGGGTCATAGTGGTCCGTTATGGCTCGTTATTGGCTAATTTTGGTCTTAGTGGGTATAAAAGGTTTGTGTCTCCGTTACAAGTCTATTTGGTCATAAGGGTGTAAATGGGTCATAATGAGTATGATTTGAACTTATTGGGTGCAATTGAGATATAATGGGTCATAGTGGTCCGTTATGGCTCGTTATTGGCTATTGAAATTTTTACCCAAACAGTTTGCCTCCAAATTTAAAGTTCAAGCGGTAACTTTTTGAATTTTAAATTTTAAAACTAGGACACGTGTCATAAATGAGAAAGCGGGAAACTAGCTTATAACGAAATAGGTTCATTTTTTTACTAGACAATGACATCAGCACCTGCAAAGTTAACCGTTTGACAGCTAATAAGGGACAGGTGTCACACATTCAATGGATGTACCTGAAGAGTCGTCTGATACGAGGGACACGTGTTGATTTTCTTGACTGACGATATGATTCGTTTTGATTTCCCGACGATTCAGTTTTTGATTTTTAATATAAATAAGGATTGTTCTCAATCCCTTCCTTCTTTACACTTTGATTTCTAGAAAACATATACCTTCGGCGAGATTTCCGAGCGACGAAAATCATTTCCATTATAAATTTGAGGTTTAGAACACTATTTAAGGTACTATTTCTAGTTCTTTTCTGTATCGATTTATGCATAAGAAATCTTTAGCCAAGAAGCCTAGAAAAGCTTGGGATTGTCTTAGTTATTGGAAAGCGACTGTAAGTGTTCCTGATTTCAAGATGTCGAGCGAGCCTGTTAATGTTTATAAGGAAGAAGAAAATCTAGACTATTTTAAAAAATTAGCTAAGATTCCTGAGGGGGTCAATCTAGTGACGCCAGAGGATTTACGGCCAGATGAAGTTCCGAAGGGATATGGTGTTTTATACGAGTATCCCTTCAAAATAGGTTTTTCTTGGCCATTTAGTCCCTTGGTCAGGGAGTTTTTAGATGCATTTGACTTGTCGCCTGGACAGTTGATGCCTCAATTCTGGCGAATTGTCCATGTGGTCGATCGTCTTACGGCCGACTGGGGGCTCCGTTCAATTTGAACGACCTTCTAACTGCTTATAGCGTTCGAGCGGATAACTATCATAGATATAGTTTATTCCCTCGAACGAAGGGAGATACCGTACGGGTGCATAATACTGCGGTGAACGACCGTGGTTGGAAACGCCACTATGTTTTCATCCAAGTGGCATATGTGAGTGATGAGGATAGCCAATGGCTATCGTCTGGATGGAACGAGTCGGGTAGGTTTTTGTATTTTGTCGTACGTTTTTAGCTCTGTCGTTTGTATCTTTTTCTAATGTTTTTTCCTTGTTTGCCTTATCAGTTATTGACTTTACCAAACTGAAGCCAAGAAAGGATTCTCTTGTCAAAATTCAAAGAATTTTGGATAGGAGTATCGTCGACCGTTCTTTTTCCGTTCGGTCGAACGACGAGGAGGACGAAGCTGTCTTCATAGCTGAAGTTACACCCGCCGAGGGTTCTCATCAAGGATAGGAGAGAGAAGAAGAAAAAGAAGAAAAGAGAGAAGAAGAGATGACTGGTACGTCGTTCGACGATATTTTCATAGTTTGTTTTATATATCCTTTCTAACTCTTTTATTTTGTCCAGAAGATTCAACTATGAAGTCGGCTGCTCAGAGACGGGCCGAACAACTGGAACTTGCCCGTCAGGGCAGGGAGAAATCGAAGAAGAGATCTGCTCCTCCCGCAGGGGTGGATCCAAAGCGTATCCGAGGCAAATCCCGGTCCTCACCAAAGAAGACGGGTGAGGATTCTCTGTCGTCCCTTTCAGGGGCGACACCGACGAAAGTAACCGTTACTGGTGTCGAGTTCGGAGGCTCGACCAAGGCGACGAAGGACATTCCCCTGTCGGGGGTGTCGGGCGTTAATAAGCCCATCCTTGAAACTTCTTCCTCTTCAAGGGAGGAGAAGAACAAGGAAAAGGTGGGAGAATCGACGTTTAAAGTCACTCTCCCATCTGACTTTATGGCAAATGACGTTCTTGAAAGGGACGTCATTTTCCCACACTTGGGGAAGTTTCTTCTCCCGACTTTCCGTGACAGCTACCAGGAGTCTCGGGTCGAAGACACGGGAGCACATGCTGCTGGTCTCTCCTTCATGGTAATCACGTTTTACCTTTATTTCCTTCGTTACTTACATGTTATGGTTTTCTAACCTTTTCTTTGCTGTCGTGCAGGCTTTTCAAGACTGTCTGAGTTTTTACGCTCAGACAGAAGGTCTTAGGGCGGCCTTCCCTGATGTACAAAAAAGGGCTGACGAGGCTCTTGAAAAGGAGAAGGCCGCCCTGGAGGCGGTCGGGGCTGAGAAGGCGAAGGTCGAGAGCCTCAAGGCTGAACTTTCTGACGTCCGTGGTCGACTTGAGGTTTCAGATTGTGAGAATATCCAATACAGAGATCGCGTCATTGAGCTTGAGGCGTCGACGACAGATCTGGAGATTGCGAGGATAAAAGCTACCACTGCCGCTGCTACCTCTGCTGATGAGGCTGCGTCCCTCAAGAAAAAAGTCGAGGATTTGGAGGGCGATGTCAAAGATTTAGAGGAGGAGAATAAGCAGCTTGAAGCCTTCTCTCGTCTTACAGCCAGGGCTGCTTTGATGAGACGTCATCTGAGTGGGAAAAATCCCATGGCATCGGCCGCCGAAGAGCTCAAGACTTATCATGAGAAGGTGGGGACTGAAAGGACCTCGACGAGGATGAAGATCTGGATGGAAGCGATGGCGGAGAAGAAGAGATGGCAGCAGGGACGGACGTCGTACATGAACAGTCTAGCGTTCTTCCTCCTCATCTTTAAGATCAAAGATCAATCGCTGCTGATCCGGTGGAATATCTTCCCTGTCTTGGATCTTGGTTTTGTCCTTGTCAATGTTGTCGCTGCTCTCTACCTCTGAAATAGTTTTGTCTTTTGAATTTTCTGTGATCGTCCCTTTATACTTGTAATTTCCTTTTCTAAATGACAAGGTTTCTTTTTGTCTATCAATGTTTATATTATGCTTTTATAATTGATCGTACGTCGAATAAAAGATAGACAATTATACTATAACAAACATTCACTTAGACCATCACTTACTATAATGAAATTAGCTGAGATTTTCAATTGATCTAAGGAAATATAATATTGGTTCTAAGTATTTGACCATCAAATGTAGAAATTAACCTTCGTTGACTGACCATATACATGCGATCAATTAACACAAAATTCTTAAACATGTCATGCGTACCTGCGAAAAGCAACATTAGTGGGGTGGTCGTTGGTTTGACCAACGACCCTCCGATGCTTAAGTCAGTAATCTTTACCAAGAAATAATCGAAGAAATTAATTTCAAAGAATTAAAAGTAATACCTCTTTAGATGAACTGCATTCCAACTTCGTGGGATATCTCGACCATCGAGAGTTTGGATTTTATAAGCTCCTTTACCCACGACACTAGAGATTTGATAAGGACCATCCCACTTAGTGGAAAACTTACCTGCATTGACCTCTTGAGTATTTTGAAATACTCGACGTAGAACGTAGTCACCTTCTTGAAAAACTTTGATTTGGACACTTTTGTTGAAATGTCGCGCAACCGCTTATTTTTGTGACGCCATGCGAATGTGAGCAGCTTCTCGAAGTTCCTCTAGGGCGTCAAGGTCATAACTTAGGTCAACCAAGTTATGCTCAACGGACGTATGCCTTGAAGTCTGTAGTCGTACCTCAATAGGTAACACAACTTCACATCCATAGACTATGGAAAAGGTAACACATCCTGATAGCATCTTGCCTTAATGTCGGCCAATAGTAACCTTGTCGTGATACCCGGTTGGCTAAACTGCGACTTCCTGAGTGATTTCCACATTCACCGTCGTGCATATCTTGTAGAATTTTCTGGATTTGCGTCTTGTTGGTGATACATCGCAGATTCAAACCAGTTGAAGATCTTCGATATAATTGTCCTATGATAATAACGTACCTTGATGCTTTAAATCTAACCTTTCTTGCTTCTATTCTGTCATCAGGCAATTGATCGTTCTCCAGATAATTTTTAATGTCGTCCGACCAAGAGTTTTCTTCCTCAATCGGTGCGACCAAAATATTGCCATCGTCTTTGATGGATGGTATTGTAAGATGGACTATTGGAATATTGTTGAATGTCGTTCGACTAAGTGCTGATCCCAAGTTGGCTAATGCGTCAGCTTGAGTGTTCTCATCTCTTGGTACTTGTTCGACTATGAAGCGATTGAACTTCTTTGCCTCTTCCTTTACTATTGTATGATAAGCAATCATCCTTGAATCTTTTGCTGCAAATTCTCCATTAACTTGGTTAACAACTAGGGATGAGTCGCTCCGGACATGTAGACATGTTGCCCCCAAGTCATAAGCAATTTTCATTCCTGCAATTAGTGCTTCATATTCTGCCTCATTATTTGTTGCCTTGAAGTCGCACCTATGGAATACACTATTTTGCCCCCTTGTGGGGACTGTAGGACAACACCCAGGCCTGTTCCTCGTATGTTTGACGAACCATCAACATCGAGCGTCCAAGTAGTGTCGTGCAAAGTCACCACAATTAACTCATCGGACGACATTGTACTTTCCAGTTCTGGACTGAAATCTGAGACAAAATCTGCTAAGACCTGCGATTTGATCGTCGTCTTGGGCTTGAAATCCAGATCAAAATTGCTGAGGTAAATGCTCCACTTAGCTAGTCGTCCTGTTAATTTAGGTTTTCTTAACACAGACTTTAATGGAAAGTTAGTTACCACAATTATAGGATGTGATTCAAAATAATGTCGTAGCTTCTTAGCGGCCATGACTAACGAAAGTAAAAGTTTTTCTATAGACGAATACCTGGTTTCTGCGTCTAGTAGAGTTTTACTTACATAATAGATTGGCAATTGTCGTCCGTCGGTTTCTCGTATAAGAACTGCACTTACCGAATTAGTGCTGACGGCTAGGTAGAGTTGAAGAGCTTCACCTTTCTCAGGTTTAGAGAGGAAAGGAGGCGACATCATGTATTTTTTGAGTTGTTGCAACGCCTCTTCATGCTTGTCAGTCCACTCGAACCCTTTATTTTTTCGTAGGACATTATAGAATAAGTAACATCTGTCGGACGACCGAGAGATGAACCGATTCAATGCTGCTACACGTCCTGTTAAACGTTGGACTTCTTTAAAATTTCTGGGTGATTTTAGCTCGACAATTGCTTTGATTTGATCTGGGTTAGCTTCGATTCCTCGTCGTGTGACCATATAACCGAGAAATTTGCCAGCTCGAACTCCAAAAGAACATTTTGTCGGATTCAACTTCATCTTGTATTCTCGCAAAATGTCGAACGACTGCTTCAAATGTCCTATATGATCGTCTGTATGCTTTGATTTGACAAGCATGTCGTCAATGTATACCTCCATAGTGTCGCCCAAATGCTCTTTGAACATCATATTCACCAATCGTTGATACGTCGAACCTGCATTCTTAAGACCAAAAGGCATTACCTTGTAACAATAAATACCTTTATCCGTCATGAAAGCCGTTTTTTCTTGATCGTCGGAATGCATCAATATCTGGTTATATCCAGAATATGCGTCCATGAAAGTGAGTAATTCATGTCCAGCTGTAGCGTCGACCATAGAATCGATGTGCGGCAACGAAAATGGATTTTTTGGACAGGCCTTATTAAGGTCCGTAAAGTCTATGCACACTCTCCATTTACCGTTTTTCTTTTGGACGACAACAACGTTGGCAAGCCAATCTAGATACTTGACTTCTCTTATTTTTCCCGTTTTAAGCAAATTATCAACTTCATCGTTAATAACTTTTTTTCTCTCAGGAGCAAATTTTCGTCTTTTCTGTTGAACGAGTTTGAATGATGGATCGACGTGAAGTTTATGAGAAATAATACTCGGATCGATGCCTATCATGTCCTCGTGCGTCCATGCAAAGCAATCATAGTGATCCTATCAGGATGTTAGTATTGGCCGACATTAAGGCAAGATGCTATCAGGATGTTAGTACGTCGTAAGATTATCGCAGATTTTCTTTGGATGGGGCCCCACGGTGGGCGCCAAACTGTTTATGCCAAAAATCTCCCAAGGAAAATTTAAGGTCAATGTGGAGCTTGATCCAACCAAAGAAAGTAACTTCAATAATCGTATGACAATAATAAGAATAAAATAAGTGATACGATAGAATTGGTGACGCAGAAAACCCCTAAAATGGGTAAAAACCGCGGACGAATGTGAGTCGTCGTGCACTATAGACGTCAATCAGGGACGTCGTCCTTTAGAACAAGTGTTACAAGTGAAATGTAATGTAACATAGTACAATAAAATAAAGTCGGTCGTGCGTCGGATGTATCAAGATGCCGGTCGTGCGTCGTATGACAAACAGCAGAAAGCTTTATGAACTTCGAGAAAAATTGAGCGAGTTTGAGAATGTAATTTGTGAGCTTTGTTCAGTCTGAGCATTCGTCCCCTCAAATGAGATTCCTTCTTTGTATTTATAATGCATTTTCCGTTAGGACGTCTTTAATGCGTATCTTATGCATTAATGGAATGACCGTTTTGGCATTGATAGCAATGTCTGTTATGTCCGTTGCTATTGATGATGACTTTCGTTATAATCTTTGGTCATGAATATCCTTGACTCCTGCATTTAATCATGATATAACGTATATTTATAAATTAGTAACTGAAATCATGTCGTATGACTGTTATGATATTTTGTTCGTGGTCGCTCGACGGAGGGACGTCATGCATCACGACTGTTGAAATTCCTTACCTGAAGATTATCGTAGGTCGTACGTCTATGCAATATTGAAATTTTTACCCAAACAGTGGGTATAACGGCTTTGTGTCTCCTTAACAAGTCTAGTTGGTCAAAACGGGAGTAAACGAGTGATAATGAGTATGATTAGAACTTATTGGGTGCAATTGAGATATAATGGGTCATAATGGTCCGTAATGGCTCGTTATTGGGTAATTTTTGTCTTAGCGGATATAAGAGGTTTGTGTCTTTGTAACAAGTGTAATTGGTCATAACGGGAATGGGTCATAGCTAGTATGATTAGAACTTATTGGGTGCAATTGAGATATAATGGGTCATAATGGTCCGTAATAGCTCGTTATTGGGTAATTTTAGTTTTAGCGGGTATAAGGGGTTTGTGTCTCCTTAACAAGTCCAATTGTCCATAACGGGTGTAAATGGGTCATAATGAGTATGATTTGAACTTATTGGGTGCAATTGAGATATAATGGGTCATAATGGTCCGTAACGACTCATTATTGGCAAATTTTGGTCTTTGTGGGTATAAAGGGTTTGTGTCTCCTTAACAAGTCTAATTGGTCAAAACGGGAGTAAACGAGTGATAATGAGTATGATTAGAACTTATTGGGTGCAATTGAGATATAATTGGTCATAATGGTCCGTAATGGCTCGTTATTGGGTAATTTTTGTCTTAGCGGGTATAAGAGGTTTGTGTCTTCGTAACATGTGCAATTGGTCATAACGGGAGTAAATGGGTCATAGCTAGTATGATTAGAACTTTATGGGTGTAATTTAGATATAATAGGTCATAATGGTCCGTAATGGCTCGTTATTGGGTAATTTTAGTTTTAGCGGGTATAAGGGGTTTGTGTCTCCTTAACAAGTCCAATTGTCCATAACGGGAGTAAATGGGTCATAATTAGTATGATTAGAACTTATTAGGTGTAATTGAGATATAACGGGTCATAATGGTCCGTAATGGCTCGTTATTGGGTAATTTTGGTCTTAGTTGGTATAAGGGGTTTGTGTCTCTCCTTAACAGTTCTAATTAGTCGTAACGAAAGTTAGTGGGTTATAATGAGTATGATTAAAACTTATTGGGTGCAATTGAGATATAATGGGTCATAGTGGTCCGGAATGGCTCGTTAATGGGTAATTTTGGTCGTAGTGGGTATAAGGGCTTTCTGTCTCCTTAATAAGTCTAGTTGGTCAAAACGGGAGTAAACGAGTGATAATGAGTATGATTAGAACTTATTGGGTGCAATTGAGATATAATGGGTCATAATGGTCCGTAATGGCTCGTTATTGGGTAATTTTTGTCTTAGCGGGTATAAGAGGTTTGTGTCTCCGTAACAAGTGTAATTGGTCATAACGGGAGTAAATGGGTCATAACTAGTATGATTAGAACTTATTGGGTGTAATTGAGATATAATGGGTCATAATGGCTCGTTTTTTTTTTGAGGGAAAACTCCGGCAATAATATAAAACGAAAACAAAAGAGTACATCACACCGCCTACAACCAAACGAAGAAACACAATAACTTGGAAACAACCTCATACCAAGCAACTAACAATCAAAATAAACACAACATAATAGATGCAAATAACATCGAAAAAAAGATGCTAAAAACCACCGGAGCTCCAAACACCAAAGCCACAAGGCCAAAGCTAAGATTAGGTCTCTTCATAAGAAATAAGACGAGATCTTCTAGTAGTACAAGCAAGCCGACATTGAACCATGTCCCGTATCTCTTTGATGATCACCTTCATATCACGCTTTTCATTACGGAACAAACGATTGTTCCGTTCTCGCCATATAAAGAAAACCGCAGACGCAATGTGGAGTTTCGGCCCAAGCCGATTGGGGAGCCGATTACCATCCGAAAGAGCCATCAAAACATTGCCCCAACGATCCGGCCAATCTTCAATATCCACAAAAACTTTATCCGCGTCCAAATTTAATTGGAAAATTGGCATTAAAAAAACAAGTGGTTATGGGAATCCATACAAACCTCACATAAAGGGCAAATAAGGTTTAAACTATCCGAGTTCCATGAGAGCATACGATCCTGAGTAGGTAACCGCCGAAGGCATGCAGTCCATATGCAGAAAGCGTGTTTAGCAATGTGCCCTTTAAACCAAACACCTTTTTCCACGGAACATTCTGGGAAGACCCACTAAAAGCTTCCAAAGTTGCCCTTACCGAAAATTCGTCCATATGCCTATTCCCATCCTCCCAACGAATCCTGTCCCTTTCATGCTCATTTAGACTCGGAAACTGAATAGTAGCAAGTTGTGGAAACCGATCCACCCAACTGTTCGGCCAACCCCCCCAAACCGAGAGCTTAACTCTCTTAACGACGACTGCGGCGTAAACCCTTCCGAATGAAGAAAACGATAAGAAATAAAAGAGGAAAGTGGCGTACCAGGAGCCCAACGATCCTCCCAAGCGTTTATTGCCGAACCATTGCCAACACACATCACAGTATGTAACACCCCGAATTTTCGTTTGGTTTTGCGAGGTTATAAAGAAGAAGTTAAGACTTCTGTTTCTGTCTACAGGACGCACGGGCCGTGCGCCCTCCTTCGGGAAAAACGCACGGGTCGTGCGCAAGGTTTTGGGTGCGAGGCAGTGGAAAACGCACGGGCCGTGCGCCCTCCCCTTTGGAAAACGCACGGTCCGTGTGCTGTGTTGGGTTTTGTGCATTTCTTTGCTGAAATATCTCATTTGGGTTGATTTCTTTGTAAAAAACTCAGATTCTTCTCTCTCTCTCTCTTTATTTTCTCTATTTTCTCCTTCAATCTTCAAAGGTTCATTTGGTTGCTAGCGAGGGTTCGGTGTTTTAAGCTTCATCTCTACGTCGTGGTCATTATCTGGTTTTCTAGGTTTTATTCTGAAAACCTACCGGTGAGTTCCTACTACCATTTTACAAACTTTATACATGTCAAAACTCTTATTTGCGAAATCTGAAGTATTTCTACGGTATTATTTTATGTTCTAAACATTTTGATATAAATGAAGTTTTTGGTGAATCTCGGGGTTCCCGGTCAGATTTGACCAAAATGACGGGTTCCGCCTTATTGAAGTAAAATGATGTTTTACTTGCACATTATGTGGTCGTTTGAAAAGGATGATTATGAACTCATTTTAATGGTTTTCGTTCTTACCAGAAGTTGAACTGGAAATGACATTTTGGTTATAAAATGTGTTTATACCATATATTTATTTATGGTTGGTCACATATGTTGTTGTGACGAGTCCTTACCATTACTAGTGGATCCCTAGGTTTTAGAGTAGACTGTTTTGTTGGGAGGTTATATTCCCCAAATATGTAGCTATGGATCACATGTTCCGTGATAAGTTTATGGTATGGTTATGTGAGGCCGGTTACTAGCCATGGTTCATGGTGATCCTAGTGAAGGAGTATACATTGGTTTCCCTTGGGAGCGCCATCTCACCTCGTAGCACGGACTCTGGGTTCATTGCTGAGGACTCCAAGTGTTTAGCTCATAACTCGGATTTGTGGTCTACTTTGTGTTACACCACTCTCCTTGGTAAAATGGTCATTTTATCACCGTTTAAGAGTTTTGGACCGAAGAGGCCCGGTTGTGGCGAAATGTTATCTTTACGAACTAAACCTTTATGAAAAGATTTCTTTATGATACTGATGTTATATCTTTTGAGCTTTATAAACTGTATGTTCTCACCAGGCTTTATAGTCTGACACTTTTTCTCAAATGATGTGTATAACAGGTTTCCATTAGCGGTGGGTGCCGGGGTTTTTGGAGAGACGAGTTTTGAGTCTCGGGGTTTTTGGAGATGTTTTAAGTATTGTTGCTGGGCATTTTTAAGTCCCATTCTTTTGATGAAATCCTTGTATATAATTGTATAGCCTTAAGGACTGATCCCATTTATGGGAAGTTAATGGAATTGCTTTCGTCATATTGTCAGGTTTCCAGGTTTTAATTTACTCTGATTTTTGAGGTGTTACAAGTTGGTATCAGAGCTCTAGTTTAAGCGAACTAGGCATGAATGTAAGATGTCTAGACTTAGACTGCGTATGCTAAGAATTGATCCGCGAGATTTGGGTAGAGCTCCTAAGTTGGGTTAGTCTTAGAGTCAACGGAAAGTACGTTTATCAGGCGTTGTAATAGCGGTGACAAGAACCGTTATGTGTTGTATGTTCATAATTTCACTTAGCTAATGTTATTATGAGGATATTGTACGTAAGAATCCTTGATTTGCTGTTGATATGACAAGTGGTAATGTGGTAGTACGTTTTCCTTTCGTGTTTTCCTATCTCTCTCTTATCTCTTTCTTTGTTCTGTGAAGTTGTTCAGCATGGTGAATATGCGTGGTAGACCGCGTACTCGTGTTGATGGTCTGGAAGCGACAGCCTCTACAGCGGGTCAGCCGGAAGGAGTTGAGGTTATCGTTCGACCACCCGTTCAGCAAGTACTAGGTGGGGGGCCAGAGGTCATTCCGCGAGTGGACCTGGCTTCGTCCCACCCAGTTATCAGGGATGTTAATCCCCAGTCAGAGTTGTTGGCCAGCGTGATGTTGGCGATGAGAGAAGAGATAGCGAAGCAGCAGGAGTTTCTGCTGAAAGCAATGGAGGACCGCGACGTAAACAACCGGAGAAGTGAGACGGTTGTGGAAAACGTCGTAGCAGGTTCTGGAGGCGATGGTATAAGGGTCACAGCGGTAGAGCGCAGGATTTCTGATGCTCCGGGGAATAGGAAGAGTTGTTCCTATAAGTCCTTTCTGAGCTGCGGACCGCCTGAATTCTTCGGTTCAGATGACCCGACGGTGTGTGTAAAATGGATCCGAGCGGTTGAGCAAGCTTTTGGCTCTTCCGAATGTGGTGATGATCAGAGGGTGCGGTTCGGTACCCAATTGCTGAGGGACACTGCACTCATCTGGTGGAATATCATCCAATCCACTCAATCTTCTGAAGTGTTGGCCCAGTTTCCTTGGGCCGAGTTCAAAAAGAAGCTGCTAGAAGAGTTCTGCAACGAGAGGACCATGGACCGAATTGAGAAAGAATTCCGGTCCTTGGTAAAGGGAAGCCTGACGGTGAGGGAGTACACCCGTCAGTTTATGGAGAAGCTGGGTCTGGTGGGGCACGCTGCCCCAACAGAAAAAGATAAAATGAAAGCTTATCTCAACGGCTCACTAGCGGACATGCAATCGATGGTCCATAATTTCAAAGCTTCTAACCTCCGAGAGATGGTGGAGGAAGCTCAATTCATGGAAGAGATGTTCGAGAAGAGCAAATCTGAGAATTCTGTGATAGTGTCTGATAAAAGAAAGTGGGAGAGCAGTTCAGTACCTCCCAAGCGGACCCGACCTTTTGTCGGAAACTGCAACTTCGGTAGTTATCAGGAAGCAAGGTGGTGCCCGAGGTGTCGGACCAAGCATCACGGTAACTGTTACAACAATTCTCGAACTTGCTTCAAGTGTGGGAAGCCTGGTCATACTGTCAGAGATTTCCCGGTCAGGGGGATCATCTGTTTTGAGTGCAAGACACCGGGACACTCGAGGAAGGATTGCCCGAAGCTTGTGTCGGGTAGCGCGCCAGCAAGGAAGGAGAACCCTTCGAAGGTTCAGGGTCGAGCTTTTCAGACGACGGCTGAAGAGGCTAGAGCATCCGCTGATGTGGTATCGGGTACTTTTCTTATAAACTCTGTACCTGCTCGTATTTTGTTCGATACGGGTGCTAGTTTCTCTTTCGTATCTGAATTGTTTCGTCAGAAAATTGCTATGGCCACTACTAGTCTTGAGGATGCATTAGTGGTAGAAATAGCCGATGGTAGTCAAGTTCTGATCCACGAGGTTCTGAGGCAGTGTACTCTTAGTATCAAAGGGAGAGAATTCTCGATCGATCTATTACCGATGTTAATCGGGGGTTTTGATGTGGTAATCGGTATGGATTGGTTGTCAAACAATCAGGCCGAGTTCGTGTGTTCCAAGAAGATGATTCGACTTCCCAACCTCTCTGGAGAGGTCGTGGTCATCTATGGTGAAAAGAGGAAGGGTGAAGTGGCAATGATCACAATGGCAAGAGCACGCAAGTGTTTAATAAAAGGATGTTCGTCTTTCCTAGCCTATGTGATCGATGCTAAGTTAGAGAAATCAAAGCTGGAAGATGTGAAGATCGTGCGTGAGTTTCCAGATATCTTTCCGGACGACTTGCCCGGGTTGCCACCCGATCGTCAGGTAGAGTTTCGGATTGATCTTGTGCCTGGCGCTGCACCGATCGCTAAAGCACCTTATCGTTTAGCGCCATCGGAGATGCAAGAGATGGTAGCACAACTCCAAGAGCTATTGGAGAAGGGATTCATAAGACCGAGTTCGTCACCTTGGGGAGCTCCGGTCCTATTTGTCAAGAGGAATGATGGCACAATGAGAATGTGCATTGACTATCGTGAGTTGAACAAAGCTACAGCGAAGAACAAATATCCGCTTCCGAGAATACACGACTTGTTCGATCAACTTCAAGGAGCGGGTTGTTTCTCCAAAATCGACTTACGATCAGGTTATCACCAAGTGAAGGTAAGAGAAGAAGATGTTCCGAAGACGGCTTTCAGAACGCGTTACGGACATTACGAGTTCCTTGTAATGCCTTTTGGCCTGATGAACGCACCAGCAGTGTTTATGAACTTGATGAATAGAGTGTGCCGACCTTTCCTCGACAAGTCGGTCATTGTATTCATTGATGACATACTAGTGTACTCCAAGAGTGAGTCGGAACACGAACAACATCTACGTGAGGTTCTGGAAGTGTTGAGAAGAGAAAGATTGTACACCAAGTTTTCCAAGTGCGACTTTTGGCTTAAAGAAGTACAATTTCTGGGGCACGTAGTCACTCGGTACGGAGTGAAAGTAGATCCCTCCAAGATTGAAGCTATGATGAATTGGGAGCCTCCTAAGAGTCCGTCGGAGATCCGAAGTTTCTTGGGTCTGGCGGGATACTACAGGAGATTCATTCAAGACTTTTCCAAGATCGCTTCTTCCTTGACAATTCTGACTCGGAAGAATGTGAAGTTCGAATGGACCGAAACCCAAGAGAAGGCGTTCCGGATCCTTCAAAAGAAGTTGTGTGAAGCTCCGATCTTGACGTTACCTGAAGGGTCGGAAGATTTCGTAGTTTACAGAGACGCTTCAAAGATGGGATTGGGTTGTGTGTTGATGCAGCGAGGCAAGGTAATCGCTTATGCCTCGAGGCAGCTCAAAATACACGAGCAGAATTATCCAACTCATGATCTGGAGTTAGCAGCGGTGGTGTTCGCCTTGAAGCTTTGGCGACATTATCTTTACGGCACGAAGTGTACTCTTTTCACAGATCACAAGAGCCTGAAGTATGTCTTTGATCAAAAAGAGCTGAATATGAGGCAAAGGAGGTGGCTTGAGTTGCTGAAAGATTACGACTGTGAATTGCTTTACCATCCAGGTAAGGCGAACGTGGTGGCCGATGCGCTAAGTCGGAAGGACTATAGAGGGAGTATTCGGGCTACCCATTCAAGGATCGAGCTAGTGTCTAGCCTTGTTGAGAAGATCAAGGCATCACAGGTGGAAGCACTGTTAGAAGAGAATCTCAAAGAAGAAGTCATGACAAAACAACGTTTACTCTTGACGGAAGATAGCCGTGGAGTGAAACTGTTCAGCGGTCGTGTGTGGGTGCCCAAGATAGGGGGTAACCATGAGCTGTTGCTAGAATATGCACACAAGTCCAAGTATTCCATACATCCGGGAAGCACAAAGATGTACAGGGACTTGAAGTTGCACTATTGGTGGCCGGTAATGAAGCTTGATGTGGCACGTTACGTTGAGCGTTGTGTGACGTGTTCGCAAGTTAAGGCCGAACATTAGAGACCATATGGGAGTCTTCAGTCTTTAGAGATTCCCGAATGGAAATGGGAGCATATCACCATGGACTTCGTGACGAAGTTGCCTAAAACTCTTCGAGGTCACGATACCATTTGGGTGATAGTTGACAGATTAACGAAGAGCGCTCATTTCTTGGCTATGCGCGAGACTCTACCGATGGATAAGTTAGCAAAGCTTTATATCGATGAGGTGGTCTCGAGGCACGACATACCATTGTCGATCGTGTCGGATCATGACAGTCGGTTCACTTCGAACTTCTGGGTGGATTTCAGAAAGAGCTTGGTAATCGAGTGAAGTTGAGTACGGCTTACCATCCGCAAACCGACGGGCAGAGCGAACGAACGATCCAAACTTTGGAAGACATGCTGAGGTCTTGTGTCATCGATTTCGGGGGTAGCTGGGACACTCACCTGCCTTTGGTGGAGTTTGCCTACAACAATAGCTACCACTCGAGTATCGGAATGGCACCCTTTGAGGCTTTGTATGGGCGAAAGTGTCGGACTCCCGTGTGCTGGCTTGAAGCAGGAGAAAAGCAGTTTGCCAGACCTGAAATCGTGCAAGAGACTGCCGATAAGGTCAAATGCATTCGTGATAGAATGAAAGCGGCTTAAGATCGTCAGAAGAGCTATGCCGATAAGAAGAGACGACCGATGGAATTCCAAGTGGGCGACCGCGTTATGCTTAAGGTGTCGCCGTGGAAAGGCATTATACGGTTCGGAAAACGTGGGAAGCTGAGTCCCCGTTTCCTCGGACCTTTCAAAGTGCTTAAACGGGTGGGTTTGCAAGCCTACCAATTGGAACTGCCACCGGAGTTGAGCAGAATACACAACACGTTTCATGTTTGCTACCTCCGGAAATGTTTGGCAGTGGAAGACAGCGTCATTCCCCTTTCAGAGTTAAGGGTTGACGAAGGAAACCGTTGTGTGGAAGAACCCGACGCCATCTTAGAGAGAAAGTCTAAGAAGTTGCGTCGTAAAGAAGTCACCTTGGTCAAGGTGCAGTGGAAGCATCACCGGGGAGCAAATGTGACGTGGGAAGCCGAGGAGGATATGAAGCGAAGATATCCTCACCTTTTTTAGTAGTTGGGATTTCGGGGACGAAATCATTCCCAAGTTGGGGAGGATTGTAACACCCCGAATTTTCGTTTGGTTTTGCGAGGTTGTAAAGAAGAAGTTAAGACTTCTGTTTCTGTCTACAGGACGCACGGGTCGTGCGCCCTCCTTCTGGAAAAACGCACGGGTCGTGCGCAAGGTTTTGGGTGCGAGGCAGTGGAAAACGCACGGGCCGTGCACCCTCCCCTTTGGAAAACGCACGGGCTGTGTGCTGTGTTGGGTTTCGTGCATTTCTTTGCTGAAATATCTCATTTGGGTTGATTTCTTTGTAAAAAACTCAGATTCTTCTCTCTCTCTCTTCTTTTTCTCTCTTTTCTCCTTCAATCTTCAAAGGTTCATTTGGTTGCTAGTTTCCGGTGTTTCTAGCGAGGGGTCGGTGTTTTAAGCTTCATCTCTACGTCGTGGTCATTATCTGGTTTTCCGGGTTTTATTCTGAAAACCTACCGGTGAGTTCCTACTACCATTTTACAAACTTTATACATGTCAAAACTCTTATTTGCGAAATCTGAAGTATTTCTACGGTATTATTTTATGTTCTAAACATTTTGATATAAATGAAGTTTTTGGTGAATCTCGGGGTTCCCGGTCAGATTTGACCAAAATGACGGGTTCCGCCTTATTGAAGTAAAATGATGTTTTACTTGCACATTATGTGGTCGTTTGAAAAGGATGATTATGAACTCATTTTAATGGTTTTCGTTCTTACCAGAAGTTGAACTGGAAATGACATTTTGGTTATAAAATGTGTTTATACCATATATTTATTTATGGTTGGTCACATATGTTGTTGTGACGAGTCCTTACCATTACTAGTGGATCCCTAGGTTTTGGAGTAGACTGTTTTGTTGGGAGGTTATATTCCCCAAATATGTAGCTATGGATCACATGTTCCGTGATGAGTTTATGGTACGGTTATGTGAGGCCGGTTACTAGCCATGGTTCATGGTGATCCTAGTGAAGGAGTATACATTGGTTTCCCTTGGGAGCGCCATCTCACCTCGTAGCACAGACTCTGGGTTCATTGCTGAGGACTCCAAGTGTTTAGCTCATAACTCGGATTTGTGGTCTACTTTGTGTTACACCACTCTCCTTGGTAAAATGGTCCTTTTATCACCGTTTAAGAGCTTTGGACCGAAGAGGCCCGGTTGTGGCGAAATGTTATCTTTACGAACTAAACCTTTATGAAAAGATTTCTTTATGATACTGATGTTATATCTTTTGAGCTTTATAAACTGTATGTTCTCACCAGGCTTTATAGTCTAACACTTTTTCTCAAATGATGTGTATAACAGGTTTCCATTAGCGGTGTGTGCCGGGGTTTTTGGAGAGACGAGTTTTGAGTCTCGGGGTTTTTGGAGATGTTTTAAGTATTGTTGCTGGGCATTGTTAAGTCCCATTCTTTTGATGAAATCCTTGTATAGAATTGTATAGTCTTAAGGACTGATCCCATTTATGGGAAGTTAATGGAATTGCTTTCGTCATATTGTCAGGTTTCCAGGTTTTAATTTACTCTGATTTTTGAGGTGTTACACAATAAATGGTCTCAACACCGAGCGAAGATCCCATAATTTCCTTAGGACCCACGACCAACGAGAGCTTTTGTGAACAAGCCAGAAGTGCGTTTCTCCCAAGCAATGGAGTACAATCCAACGAACCCAAAGAGAGTGATTTCGGGTTAGAATGTTCCAAAGGTGACGCGACAACAAAGCTTTATTCCACGTAGCTAAAGGTTTTATTCCCAAACCTCCTCCATCGAAAGGATTACAAACTCGTTCCCAAGCCACTTTGCATTTTCCTCTTGAATTTTCAACTTGAGCCCATAAAAAATCCCGACAAAGAGATTCAATCTTTTTTATCACCGTGGTTGGGAACCAGAATATAGACATCCAATGAATCTGTAAAGATCCAAGGACTGATTTAAGAAGTTGAAGACGACCTCCAAATGACAAAAACTTGGCCTTCCAACTAGTAATACGCGAAACCAACTTCGTCAAAAGCACATCATAATCACGGGTTTTCAACCGAATAGGGGAGAGCGGCACCCCTAAATACCGAATGGCAAAAACCCCATTCCGAAAAGATAAACACTCCCGAATAGCATTTCGAGCTTCCAACGGAACATTGCCATAGAAGACTTCACCCTTTTCAAGGTTTGGGGTAACCCCGATTTGACCTTTAAAGAGAGCAAGGGCCTTCTTTAGCACCAACACCGACTACATATCGCCTCTAGTAAAAACGAAGAGATCATCTGTGATACGACACGTCGACCCGCAAGTTAAGAAACTTGGAACCTTCGTATGAGATAGTTTAGGAAGCGAATATCCCAGGTATAGGAATCTTCAACTAACATAGAGCAAATCCTTGACCCGTTAGTTATAAAACTAAGAACCAAAGGAATCTGAAACGCCACAAGATCGTGCTCACAATCTTGATAAGTTCTTGAACTATGAACGCTCTCGCAAGGAATCACAGCTCACAAAATGAGTTAAACTCAAAAGAAAGTGTTTATATTACTTGGATGATGCTTTCAAATGATTACAAAAGTCTCCTATTTATAGGGTTCAAAAGACACCCCAAAAGACTTTCCATAAAGTCTAAGACTTAAATTTCAATCAAGAATTAAAGACATACCTTTAATTCATGAATCTAGACATAATATAAATCATTATTCAAAGACTTTAAACACCTAAACTTTAACATGGGCCTAAAAAAACGGATTGGGCTCTATGCACAAATTTATTGGGCTCAAATTCAACATAAACAAAAGAAAATAGTTCAATCTTGGGCTGCCAAAATATTGATCATGGGTTTATTCTTTGAAATGGCCCAAAAGCTTGCAATCATCAAATAAAAGCCTTCTTTAAGCTCCATCATTGATCCAAAGCTCCATTAAGCATAATACCATGCGTTACATGCAAATCTTCAACGAACTTTATTTGAATCTTCGCAACTAAACTCTTCAAAGCTTCTTTGATCAATTTCGATCTTGATCTGGTAACTGGGCCATCTTGAATCACCAAGGGATATTTCATGTGGTTGGATTGTCCTCCATCATTCACTCCCCCTTGAAAAGGATTCGTCCACGAATCATCACCTACATCATAGGGAGAAAGATCAGAAACATTAAAAGTAGAGCTTACTTGATACTCACCTGGAAGATCTAACTTATAAGCATTATCATTAATTCTTTCGAGGACTTGGAATGGTCCATCTCCTCTAGGCTGCAACTTTGATCTTCTTTTTGCCGTGAATCTCTCTTTCCTCAAGTGTAACCATACCCAATCACCAGGTTCAAATGCAACTCTCTTTCTACCTTTGTTTGCTTGCTTCAAGTATTGATTTTTCCTCTTGTCAATGTTGAGTCTTACCTTCTCATGCAATTGTTTCACCAATTCAGCCTTCCTTTTTCCATCTAGACTGGCACGCTCTTCAATGGGGATAGGAATGAGATCAAGGGGACTCAGGGGATTGAAGCCATACACAGTCTCAAAAGGAGAATAGTTAGTAGCAGAATGCACACTTCGATTATAATCAAATTCTACAAATGGCAAGCAACTCTCCCAACTTTTCAAATTCTTTGAAATAATGGCTCTAAGTAATTGAGACAAAGTTCTATTAACTACTTCAGTCTGCCCATCAGTTTGTGGATGACTTGCAGTAGAGAATAAAAGCTTAGTACCCAGTTTACTCCAAAGCACACGCCAAAAATGACTCAAAAATTTGACATCCCTATCACTTACAATAGTGCGTGGCACACCATGTAGACACACTATTTCTTTAAAGAACAAATCAACAATGTGTGAGGCATCATCTGTTTTATGACAAGGAATAAAGTGTGCCATCTTGGAAAATCGATCAACAACAACAAAAACAGAATCTCGGCCATTCTTTGTCCTAGGTAATCCTAGCACAAAGTCCATGGATATGTCTACCCAAGGTTCAGAAGGAATTGGTAGCGGGGTATACAATCCATGTGGCTTCGATTTTGATTTGGCTTGTTTACAAGTTAGACATCTTTCACAAATTTTATTAACATCTTCACGCATTATTGGCCAAAAGAAATGTTCTTTTAAAACATCTAAAGTATTTTGAACACCAAAGTGACCCATCAAACCTCCCCCATGAGCCTCACGCACAAGTAATTCACGCATGGAACACTTTGGAATGCACAACTTGTTTTCTTTAAACAAATAACCTTCTTGTTTATAGAATTTGTCAATTGATCCATGTTCACATGCAACATATAGAGAAGAAAAATCAGAATCATCCTCATACATTTCCTTAATTGATTCAAATCCAAGAAGTTTAGAACTCAAAGTGGTGATGAGACTATGACGTCTAGACAACGCATCGGCCACAATGTTTTCTTTTCCTTTCTTGTATTTAATCACGTAAGGAAATGAATCGATAAACTCAACCCACTTGATATGCCTTCTACTTAGCTTACCTTGACCCTTGAGATACTTAAGAGATTCATGATCCGTGTGAATCACAAACTCTTTTGGTCTCAAATAATGTTACCATGTTTGTAAAGACTTTACCAAAGCATAAAACTCTTTATCATATGTTGAATAATTCAATTGTGCCCCTTTTAGTTTTTCACTAAAATATGCAATGGGACGGCGTTCTTGAATTAAAACAGCCCCAATACCCATCCCGGATGCATCACACTCAAGTTCAAACATCTTATCAAAATTTGGTAATGCAAGAATAGGAGAAGAGGTCAACCTTTCCTTCAATAAGTCAATGCAGCTTGTTGCTTTTCTCCCCAATGAAAACTTACCTCTTTCTTCACAAGTTCATTGAGTGGGGCGGCTATGGTGCTAAAGTCACGAACAAATCTTTGATAGAAGTTAGCTAGCCCATGAAAGCTTCTTACCTCCGAAACCGTTGTTGGAGTTGGCCATTCTTGGATTGCCTTGACCTTCTCAAGATCCACTTCAATTCCCTTGCCACTAACAACAAATCCTAGAAAAACAACTTTGTCCATACAAAATGTGCATTTTTTCAAGTTAGCATACAAAGATTCATTTCTCAAGGTGTCCAAAACATCACGTAAATGCATCATGTGATCTTCCATATTTTTACTATAAATCAAGATGTCATCAAAGTAAACGACGACAAATTTACCAATAAACTCACGCAACACATGATTCATCAATCTCATGAATGTACTAGGTGCATTAGTTAATCCAAAAGGCATAACTAACCACTCGTACAATCCAGATTTTGTTTTGAATGCGGTTTTCCATTCATCTCCTTCTCTTATTCTAATCTGATGATACCCACTTTTAAGATCAATTTTGGAAAAAATGACAGCCCCATGCAACTCATCTAGCATGTCATCTAACCTAGGAATAGGATAGCGATACTTTTCCGTGATTTGGTTGATGGCTCTGCAATCGGTGCACATTCTCCATTCTCCAGTCTTTTTGGGCACCACAATCACGGGAACGACACTAGGACTCAAGGATTCTCGAATCCTTCCTCTTGACAATAAATCTTGCACTTGTCTTTGGATCTCTTTTGTCTCCTCGGGGTTAGCTCTATAAGCTGGACGATTTGGAAGAGTAGCCCCTGGAATGAAATCAATCTGGTGCTCTATTCCTCGTAGAGGTGGCAATCCACTTGGCTCTTCCTTCGGAAAGACATCATCATATTCCTGCAAAAGATTCACAACAAAACTCGGAAGATTTTGGGTTAGCTCACTAGCACTCAAACAAGCCTCCTTGAAAACCAAAACCATCACCCTCTTGTTTTCTACCATCACCCTCTTCACTTCACTCGATTTTGCAAAAAAATTCGACTTGGTTTTCTCTCTTTTCTTTTCCTCCTTTTCACCTTTCAATTTGTTTTCATCACTCTGTTTTTCCCTCGATGCACCACACTCATTATTTTTCTTTTCAGCCTCTCTCTCTCGCCTTGCGGTGATCATTTTAATTTGATCCTCATGAACTTGTTGTGGAGATAACGACACAAGAAAAACTTTCTTGTCATGATGCTTGAAAGTGTACTGATTATGAAAGCCATCATAGATAACTCTTCGGTCAAATAGCCACGACCTCCCCAAAAGTATGTGGCTGACATGCATTGGAACAACATTGCACATTACTTCATCTTTGTATTGACCAATGGAAAAGGAGATCAATACCTGTTTGGTCACTTTCACTTCCCCACATTCATTTAGCCATTGAAGTTTATATGGTAGTGGATGTTTTAGAGTGTGCAAATTTAACTTCTCAACAACTTCGGTACTTAAAACATTTGTACAACTCCCACCGTCAATGATTAAAGTACATACCTTGCCTTGCACCAAACATCGTGTATGAAATATGTTTTCCCGGTGTTGCGTGTCATCCACCTTCACTTGCAAGTTCAAAGCTTTTTTCACCACCAATAGTTCACCATTTTCTGCCTCGGTTTTCTCCAAGTCCTCTTCCTCATCCATGGAATCATCTTTTTCACTTTCAGACTCCACTTCACCACTTTCACGAAGAATCATGGCTCTTTTGTTTGGACATTGTGATGCAATATGTCCCATACCTAGACAACGAAAACACTTAATTTCACGAGATTTTGAATGGGTAGAACCAATACCTTTACCCTTGTCCACTTTGCTGCCTTCATTTTGGGATTTTGAAGTGGATGAATTGGTACCCTTGAATGCCTCTCCCTTATGTTTATTTTGGGGCTGGAAACTAGATGTTTGACCCCTTGAATAGGTATTCCTCTTCTTTAGTTTCCTCTCAACTTTCATGGCCGTATGCACCATGTCTTCAAGTTCCACACAATATTGAAGTTCCACCACATTGGCAATGTCACGATTTAGGCCACTCAAAAACCTTGCCATGGTTGCCTCCCTATCTTCTTCAACATTTGCTCGAATCATAGCAATCTCCATCTCCTTGTAATAGTCCTCAACAGATTTTGTTCCCTGATTCAAAGATTGTAATTTGCAATATAAATCTCTAAAATAGTGAGAAGGAACAAACCTCTTCCGTATAACCGCTTTCATTTCATCCCAAGTAGAAATAGGCCTCTCACGATATCTCCTTCGGTTTGTTACCAATTGATCCCACCATACAATTGCATATTCCGTGAATTCAATGGCAGCTAGTTTTATCTTTTTACCTTCAGAATAGTTGTTGCAGTCAAATATAAGATCCACCTTTTTTTTCCCATTCCAAATAAGCTTCCGGATCACTCTTCCCTTGAAATTGTGGAATTTTCATTTTGATGTTGCTAAACCCCCCATCAGCCCTTTGATTTTGTCTTCTATTACCATGTCTTCTTCTTGGATATCGTGGTCCATCTTCAAATTCTTCTTCCCCTTCGTACTCCTCTTCTCGATAAGATCGTGGCGTAGGTGGTTCTTCTTCCGTCCTCCTTTAAATTCTATCCAATCTTTCCATTACACCTTCTAGTACAACTCCAAGTCGTTGAAACTGTTGTTGCATGGCTCGAACAGTAAAATCATTCTCCATTTCATCGTTGGATGGATTTCCCTGTGAATTAGGATCCTTTTTCGACATACTTAACTGTTAGTGTAAAACAAATTTTCGTCCTCACGAATCTCTCGTGTTTGCACTCAATATGGCTCTTACCTCCCCTCAATTGTTCTTACACACTCAATGCCTTTTACCTCTTGATCCCTTGTAGAGCTCAATTGGTAAAAGAACAAATCAAATTTGAACACAAACCCCGACGTTCAGGCAAACCTTTAAGAACTCAATTCATCAAACGGGTCTTGGGTTTTGGTAAGAAATAACTAATGCCTACAAGAATTGACTTTTAAAATTGGAATTTTTCGGGGGTTACTCGATTAATATTGAGATAAGAATAGAAATTCAACCAAGAATACAACTTTTTTTTTCACGCTTTCCCTCTTTTTTTCTTTTTTTGGCACGTTTGTTTTTTTCACCTTTTTTTTAGATCTTTTTTTTGTGACTTTGTTGGATGGTTTTTTTTTCTTTTTTTTTTCTTTGAGAGAATAGAAGAAGATGAAGGAGTATATTTAGGAAGAAGACGGTGAAGAAGTAGAAGTAGGAAAAACAAGATAAAAGATATAAGGAAATATATAAGAAAGATTGACTAGAAGAAACCAAACCTTAGCTCTGATACCAAATGATACGACACGTCGACCCGCAAGTTAAGAAACTTGGAACCTTCGTATGAGATAGTTTAGGAAGCAAATATCCCAGGTATAGGAATCTTCAACTAACCTAGAGCAAATCCTTGACCCGTTAGTTATAAAACTAAGAACCAAAGGAATCTGAAACGCCACAAGATCGTGCTCACAATCTTGATAAGTTCTTGAACTATGAACGCTCTCGCAAGGAATCACAGCTCACAAAATGAGTTAAACTCAAAAGAAAGTGTTTATATTACTTGGATGATGCTTTCAAATGATTACAAAAGGCTCCTGTTTATAGGGTTCAAAAGACACCCCAAAAGACTCTCCATAAAGTCTAAGACTTAAATTTCAATCAAGAATTAAAGACATACCTTTAATTCATGAATCTAGACATAATATAAATCATTATTCAAAGACTTTAAACACCTAAACTTTAACATGGGCCTAAAAAAACGGATTGGGCTCTATGCACAAATTTATTGGGCTCAAATTCAACATAAACAAAAGAAAATAGTTCAATCTTGGGCTGCCAAAATATTGATCATGGGTTTATTCTTTGAAATGGCCCAAAAGCTTGCAATCTTCAAATAAAAGCCTTCTTTAAGCTCCATCATTGATCCAAAACTCCAATAAGCATAATACCGTGCGTTACATGCAAATCTTCAACGAACTTTATTTGAATCTCTGCAACTAAACTCTTCAAAGCTTCTTTGATCAGTTTCGATCTTGATCTTGTAACTGGGCCATCTTGAATCACCAAGGGATCTTTCTTGTGGTTGGATTGTCCACCATCAATCTGCAAAACAAAGATGGGTTAAATCAAGAGCTTGGCAATCCTTATGATAGCCAAAATTAGCCGTCTCCTCTATGCACCGTTTGAAAATAATTGAGAAACCCTCCATCACGATGGTAAAAAGGTAAGGAGACAAGGGATCTCCCTGACGAAGACCTCTACCACCTTTGAAAAAGCCCCAAGTCTCTCCATTGACGACCATCGAATAGGAAGGAGATGAAACCATTTCTTTAATCCATCGAACAAGAGGTCAATGAAATCCCATGCCCTCCAACATATTAAAGAGATAATGCCAATCAACAGTGTCATACGCCTTCTGAATGTCAATCTTGAAAGCACAACGAGGCGGCCCATCACCTCTTTGGTACCCACGAACCAACTCATGAGCCATCAAAATATTATCAGTA
This sequence comes from Arctium lappa, assembly GCA_023525745.1. Lineage (NCBI taxonomy): Eukaryota > Viridiplantae > Streptophyta > Magnoliopsida > Asterales > Asteraceae > Arctium > Arctium lappa. The sequence continues at coordinate 51,284,255 of CM042059.1, read as the reverse complement.
ATTTGCCGACCCGGGATGAAAGCAGACTGAGAGGGACTCACCAAAGAATCCAAACTACCCTTCATGCGATCCACAATCACCTTGCTGATGACTTTATATAGGACCAAACAACAGGATATAGGCTTGAAATCCGTGACTCTAGTCGCATGTGGCACTTTCGGAATGAGACAAAGGAGTGTGTGATTGAGCTCTTTCTCTAGCATAGCCGAGTTGAAAAAATTATGAATAGCCGTAGTAACCTCCATACCCACCACAGTCCATGCAACTTTAAAAAACTTTGCCGAAAATCCATCCGACCCCGGAGCTTTAGCATTCCCAATCTGGAAAATAGCCGCCTTAATTTCATCATTAGAGATCGGTCGGATTATGAAATTTAATTTTCCCATCGTGAGAACCCTACGAAAGGCAAAATCATCAATATTAGGGTCAACGGTGCCATCCCTAGCACCAAGAAACGATTGAAAATGGTTCAAGAAGACCTCCGCAACATCTTGACCATAGTGAAAATCACTATTTCGATCAGACACCACCTGTATACGCTGTCCATGGCTTTTCTCCTTCATAACACTATGAAAGAATTTCATATTTGAGTCTCCCTCATTTAGCCATTTGACTTTCGCTCTTTGACTAGCCGCACTTTCCTCATCTTTACAAGCTTGCTGGTAAGCTATACGCCAAATTGCAAGATCATCTTGGATTTGCCTATTAGTAGGATCAACATCACTAGCCAACTGGACCACACCCAGTTCTTTTTTGCAGAGGGCCACCCGCTCCGAAAGATTTCCATAAGAACTTCTTAGCCTTCGAAACTGGTGCTTCAAGATCTTTAATTTAGCCAAGACTTTAAACATGAAAGTCCCATGAACTTGGGCCTCCCATCCATCGTTCGTAATCTGCATAAAACGAGGATGGTCCACCAAGAAATTATCAAAATGAAAGTTGCGAGAGTGCAAACGAGTACCTTCCGTAAAAGATATCGCCACCGGAGAGTGGTCCGAAACCCCCCTAGGTAAGAACTCCGCAACCGTATCAAGGAACCGATCACTGAAAGCAACATTAGCCATCACCCGGTCCAATTTTCGCCGGATACCCGAATCATCCATGGGCTTTTGAGACCAAGAGTATTGGACCCCCGTGTATCGAACATCAAAGACCTCGATATCATCCACACACGCTATGAAATCAAGCATCTCCATATCCCGGCGAGAAGATCCACCCAAACCATCATGAGGAAACATCATTGCATTAAAGTCCCCCATTAAGACCCATGCATGGTTTCCCATAAGCACCTTAAACTTCCGAAGACCCGACCATAACTGCTTGCGATCAATGTAGTTCATCGCTCCATATACCACCGTACAATAAATGGGATTCGGATCACCATGCAACCGAATCTCACAATGCATAAATTGCGCATGCATTTCAATTACCATGACATCCATACACCTTGGATCCCAAGAAACCAAAATACGAGTACCAAAGTCTGACAAGGAAAGGTTTGATCTCCATTCCCACCGACCAAACGTACGCTTACAAACGTCCTCCAAAGCCTCTCTTTTTACATGTGTTTCTAAAACCGCACCAAAGTTAAAGTTACCCGAATGTAAAATATCACGAACCTCCCGTTGCTTATTAGGAGCATTCAGCCCCCGAATATTCCAAGAGAGAAGCTTCATTGGGAACTTGAACTAGTGTCCACTCCTCCACCCCCTCCATTCACGTCACCCATTCCCCCATCAATATTCAAGGCCGTATAGCGATTGGACGTTTTCAAGATGCCCTTAAGCGGCTGCTTAACGGATGAAACCCCCACCACCGATGGAAAAACTGTAGTTTTGGGTTTATAGGGAGTGTCTGTCCGTTGCCGTACCCCATCTGAACCATTCCCGTATTTACCCGATGGCCCTCCTTCCATACGAGAAGTGACATCATTCAAAAACTCCCCTAGGTCTTTCGGCGGTCCATCGCAAACCTCATTGCTCCCCTTGGTCCCGTCCACACAGACCTCGCTAGTTGTCCCCATCGCCACCTCATTAACCGGCTCAACATCCACCACGACATTAGCCTCCGTACCCGATTTAGATTCCCGTAAATACACAACATATTGGACATTGTCGGGGTTCCCACATATATTCCACCATAACCTTCGTTTTCTCGTCCTTTCCTCCATTCACACTAGGGATAACAACTTCGATCTCCCTTTTTAGCTCTCCAACCGCCCAAACGTCAACAAGCACTTTGTCAAACCCAGGTCTTCCCCATTTCTTGTCACACATGGATGCCGTGCACGTCCATGGTTTTTGGGACCCCCAATACACTAGCAATACGCCCAACGCCTTCCTTGTTAAACGCGATCAACAGAATGTGGTGGAGTTTTACCCATAGCGGGCATTCCGTATGAACCGGTTTATTGAGAGCCTTAGTAGAATCCCACAGCGAAACAAACAATGGTACCCCATAGATCATTAAAGGTCCGTTATTAATCACTTGATTGCACCCACCCAAGTCATTGAAACGAAAAAAGAAGATACCATTGCCATTGAGCATAACATCGTTCAATCCAAACTTACCCCATTGCGAGCGAGAAACCCGATTAACCACTGAGAACTGTGGCCTAGGGCCTAGGAAATACCCAAAAAGAGTAGATTTGTAAGAGACACTCACCTCCTTTGCCAGTTCAATAGGAATAGCGACAACATTGGACTTCCGATCCGGCAATGGAAAGAAATCCAACCCTCCCGATTCCGACTTGCCAACCGCATTCACGTAAGTCAAACGGGAAAAGACTGATTTACGACCTTGATCTTACGAAGAGCTGTCGCCTATCATCTCGAGTTCAACACTTGAGGCCGTCGGCTCATGCACGTTGAGCGGAAAATGAGGATTCCCGTTTCCCGTACCCTTGCCTTCCGTCATGCTTGCTTCGAACAACATAGCATCCATGATGACTAACGATCATCCACATCCGTCGATCGAAGTGGGGATCAAATCCTAGGGGCGCACACGACCAGAAACCCTAGACGGGATCACAATGTCGTGTTTGGACCTTTGAAACACGATGCCACAAAGATACACCGGAGGCAGGAGATCGAAAAGTGGACAATCACGATGCACAAAGACAGAATGCAGAAATCTCTCCGTAATGGCTCGTTATTGGCTAATTTTGGTCTTAGTGGGTATAAAGGGTTTGTGTCTCCTTTACGAGTCTATTTGGTCATAAGGGTGTAAATGGGTCATAATGAGTATGATTTGAACTTATTGGGTGCAATTGAGATATAATGGGTCATAATGGTCCGTAATGGCTCATTATTGGCTAATTTTGGTCTTTGTGGGTATAAAGGGTTTGTGTCTCTTAAAACCATCTAATTGGTCATTATGAGTTTTATTTGACCTTAATTGGTGTAATTGATCTGTAACGGGTCTTTGTAGCCTGTAATGACTCGTTACTGCGTAATTTTTGTTTTAGTGGCTACAAGGGGTTTGTGTCTCCTTAACAAGTCCAGTTTGTCATAGTGGGAGTAAATGGGTCATCATAGTGAGTTTAATTAGACCTTATTTGGTGTAATTGAGTTGTATCGGGTCATAATGGTCGTAATGTCTCATTAATGGGTAATTTTGGTCTTAGTGAGTATAAGGGCTTTGTGTCTCCTTAACAAGTCTAGTTGGTCAAAACGGGAGTAAACGAGTGATAATGAGTATGATTAGAACTTTTTTTTTTTGAGGGAAAACTCTGGCAATAATATAAAACGAAAACAAAAGAGTACGACACACCGCCTACAACCAAACGAAGAAACACAAAAACTTGGAAACAACCCCATACCAAGCAACTAACAACCAAAATAAAGACAACATAATAGACGCAAATAACATCGAAAAAAAGATGCTAAAAACCACCGGAGCTCCAAACACCAAAGCCGCAAGGCCAAAGCTAAGACGCTTCATAAGATATAAGACGAGATCTTCTAGTAGTCCAAGCAAGCAGACATTAAACCATGTCCCGTATCTCTTTGAGGATCACCTCCACATCATGCTTTTCATTACGGAACAAACGATTGTTCCGTTCTCGCCATATAAAGAAAACCGCAGCCGCAATGTGGAGTTTCGGCCCAAGCCGATTGGGGAGCCGATTACCATCCGAAAGAGCCATAAAAACATCGTCCCAACGATCCGGCCAATCTTCAATATCCGCAAAAAACTTTATCCGCGTCCAAATTTCATTGGAAAATTGGCATTCAAAAAACAAGTGGTTTTGGGAATCCATACAAACCTCACATAAAGGGCAAATAAGGTTTAAACTATCCGAGTTCCATTAGAGCATACGATCCTGAGTAGGTAACCGCCGAAGGCATGCAGTCCACATGCAGAAAGCGTGTTTAGCAATGTGCCCTTTAAACCAAACACCTTTTGTCCACGGAACTTTCTTGGAAGACCCACTCAAATATTCCGAAGTTGCCCTCACCGAAAATTCATCCATATGCCTATTCCCATCCTCCCAACGAATCTCGTCCCTTTCATGCTCATTTAGACTTGGAAACTGAATAGTAGCAAGTTGTGGAAACCGATCCACCCAACTGTTCGGCCAAACCCCCTCAAACCGAGAGCTTAACTCTCTTAACGACGACTGCGGCGTAAACCCTTCCGAATGAACAAAACGATAAGAAATAAAAGAGGAAAGTGGCGTACCAGGACCCCAACGATCCTCCCAAGCATTTATTGCCGAACCATTGCCAACACGCATCACAATAAATGGTCTCAACACCGAGCGAAGATCCCATAATTTCCTTAGGACCCATGACCAACGAGAGCTTTTGTGAACAAGCCAGAAGTGCGTTTCTCCCAAACAATGGAGTACAATCCAACGAACCCAAAGAGAGTGATTTCGGGTTAGAATGTTCCAAAGGTGATGCGACAAGAGGAAAGTGGCGTACCAGGAGCCCAACGATCCTCCCAAGCGTTTATTGCCGAATCATTGCCAACACGCATCACAATAAATGGTCTCAACACCGAGCGAAGATCCCATAATTTCCTTAGGACCCACGACCAATGAGAGCTTTTGTGAACAAGCCAGAAGTGCGTTTCTCCCAAGCAATGGAGTACAATCCAACGAACCCAAAGAGAGTGATTTCGGGTTAGAATGTTCCAAAGGTGACGCGACAACAAAGCTTTATTCCACGTAGCTAAAGGTTTTATTCCCAAACCTCCTCCATCGAAAGGCTTACAAACTCGTTCCCAAGCCACTTTGCATTTTCCTCTTGAATTTTCAACTTGTGCCCATAAAAAATCCCGACAATGAGATTCAATCTTTTTTATCACCGTGGTTGGGAACCAGAATATAGACATCCAATGAATCTGTAAAGATCCAAGGACTGATTTAAGAAGTTGAAGATGACCTCCAAATGACAAAAACTTGGCCTTCCAATTAGTAATACACGAAACCAACTTCGTCAAGAGCACATCATAATCACGGGTTTTCAACCGAATAGGGGAGAGGGGCACCCCTAAATACCGAATGGGAAAAACCCCATTCCGAAAAGATAAACACTCCCGAATAGCATTTCGAGCTTCCAACGGAACATTGCCATAGAAGACTTCACTTATTGGGTGCAATTGAGATATAATGGGTCATAATGGTCCGTAATGGCTCGTTATTGGGTAATTTTTGTCTTAGCGGATATAAGAGGTTTGTGTCTTTGTAACAAGTGTAATTGGTCATAACGGGAGTAAATGGGTCATAGCTAGTAACATTAGAACTTATTGGGTGTAATTGAGATATAATGGGTCATAATGGTCCGTAATGGCTCGTTATTGGGAAATTTTAGTTTTAGCGGGTATAAGGGGTTTGTGTCTTCTTAACAAGTCCAATTGTCCATAACGGGAGTAAATGGGTCATAATGAGTATGATTTGAACTTATTGGGGGCAATTGAGATATAATGGGTCATAATGGTCCGTAATGGCTCATTATTGGCTAATTTTGGTCTTTGTGGGTATAAAGGGTTTGTGTCTCTTAAAACCATCTAATTGGTCATAATGAGTTTGATTAGACCTTAATTGGTGTAATTGATGTGTAATGGGTCTTTGTAGTTTGAAATGGCTCGTTATTGCGTAATTTTTGATTTAGTGGCTATAAGGGGTTTGTGTCTCCTTAACAAGTCCAGTTGGTCATAGTGGGAGTAAATGGCTCATCATAGTGAGTTTAATTAGACCTTATTTGGTGTAATTGAGTTGTATCGGGTCATAATGGTCGTAAAGGCTCGTTAATGGGTAATTTTGGTCTTAGTGGGTATAAGGGCTTTGTGTCTCCTTAACAAGTCTAATTGGTCAAAACGGGAGTAAACGAGTGATAATGAGTATGATTAGAACTTATTGGGTGTAATTGAGATATAATGGGTCATAATGGTCCGTAATGGTTCTTTATTGGGTAATTTTTTCTTAGCGGGTGTAGGAGGTTTATGTCTCCGTAACAAGTGTAATTGGTCATAACGGGAGTAAATGGGTCATAGCTAGTATGATTAGAACTTATTGGGTGTTATTGAGATGTAATGGGTCATAATGGTCCGTAATGGCTCGTTATTGGATAATTTTGGTCTTAGTTGGTATAAGAGGCTTGTGTCTCTACTTAACAGTTCTAATTGGTCGTAACTGAAGTAAGTGGGTTATAATGAGTATGATTAAAACTTATTGGGTGCAATTGAGATATAATGGGTCATAGTGGTCCTGAATGGCTCATTATTGGGTAATTTTGGTCGTAGTGGGTATAAGGGCTTTGTGTCTCCTTAACAAGTCTAGTTGGTCAAAATAGGAGTAAACGAGCGATAATGAGTATGATTAGAACTTATTGGGTGCAATTGAGATATAATTGGTCATAATGGTCCGTAATGGCTCGTTATTGGGTAACTTTTGTCTTAGCGGGTATAAGAGGTTTGTTTCTCCGTAACAAGTGTAATTGGTCATAACGGGAGTAAATGGGTCATAGCCAGTATGATTAGAACTTATAGGGTGCAATTGAGATATAATGGGTCATAATGGTCCGTAATGGTTCGTTATTGCGTAATTTTAGTTTTAGCGGGTATAAGGGGTTTGTGTCTCATTGACAAGTCCAATTAGCCATAACGGGAGTAAATGGGTCATAATTAGTATGATTAGAACTTATTAGGTGTAATTGAGATATAACTGGTCATAATGGTCTGTAATGGCTCGTCATTGGGTAATTTTAGTTTTAGCGGGTATAAGGGGTTTGTGTCTCATTAACAAGTCCAATTAGCCATAACAGGAGTAAATGGGTCATAATTAGTATGATTAGAACTTATTAGGTGTAATTGAGATATAACTGGTCATAATGGTCCGTAATGGCTCGTTATTGGGTAATTTTGGTCTTACTTGGTATAAGGGGTTTATGTCTCTCCTTAACAGTTCTAATTGGTTTTAACGGGAGTAAGTGGGTAATAATGAGTATGATTAAAACTTATTGGGTGCAATTGAGATATAATGGGTCATCGTGGTCCGGAATGGCTCATTATTGGCTAATTTTGGTCTTAATGGGTATAAAGGGTTTGTGTCTCCTTTACAAGTCTATTTGGTCATAAAGGGTGTAAATAGGTCATAATGAGTATGATTTGAACTTATTGGGTGCAATTGAGATATAATGGGTTATAATGGTCCGTAATGGCACATTATTGGCTAATTTTAGTCTTTGTGGGTATAAAGGGTTTGTGTCTCTTAAAACCATCTAATTGGTCATAATGAGTTTGATTAGACCTTAATTGGTGTAATTGATTTGTAACGGGTCTTTGTACTATGTAATGGCTCGTTATTGCGTAATTTTTGTTTTAGTGGCTATAAGGGGTTTGTGTCTCCTTAACAAGTCTAGTTGGTCATAATGGGAGTAAATGGGTCATCATATTGTGTTTAATTAGACCTTATTTGGTGTAATTGAGTTGTATCGGCTCATAATGGCTCGTTAATGGGTAATTTTGGTCGTAGTGGGTATAAGGGCTTTGTGTCCCCTTAACAAGTCTAGTTGGTCAAAACGGGAGTAAACGAGTGATAATGATTATGATTAGAACTTTTTAGGTGCAATTGAGATATAATGGATTATAATGGTCCGTAATGGCTCGTTATTGGGTAATTTTTGTCTTAGCGGGTATAAGAGGTTTGTGTCTCCGTAACAAGTGTAATTGGTCATAACGAGAGTAAATGGGTCATATCTAGTATGATTAGAACTTATTGGGTGCAATTGAGATATAATGGGTCATAATGGTCCGTAATGGCTCGTTATTGGGTAATTTTAGTTTTAGCGGGTATAAGGGGTTTGCGTCTCATTAACAAGTCCAATTAGCCATAACGGGAGTAAATGGGTCATAATTAGTATGATTAGAACTTATTAGGTGTAATTGAGATATTACGGGTCATAATGGTCCGTAATGGCTCGTTATTGGGTAATTTTGGTCTTAGTTGGTATAAGGGGTTTGTGTCTCTCCTTAACAGTTCTAACTGTTCGTAACGGGAGTAAGTGGGTAACAATGAGTATGATTAAAACTTATTAGGTGCAATTGAGATATAATGGGTCATAGTGGTCCGGAATGGCTCATTATTGGCTAATTTTGGTCTTAGTGGGTATAAAGGCTTTGTGTCTCCTTTACAAGTTCATTTGGTCATAAGGGAGTAAATGGGTCATAATGAGTATGATTTGAACTTATTGGGTGCAATTGGGATATAATGGGTCATAATGGTCCGTAATGGCTCATTGTTGGCTAATTTTGGTCTTAGTGGGTATAAAGGGTTTTAGTCTCCTTTACATGTCTATTTGGTCATAAGGGGTGGAAATGGGTCATAATGAGTATGATTTGAACTTATTGGGTGCAATTGAGATATAATGGGTCATAGTGGTTCGTTATGGCTCATTATTGGCTAATTTTGGTGTTAGTGGGTATAAAGGGTTTGTGTCTCATTTACAAGTCTATTTGGTCATAAGGGGTGTAAATGGGTCATAATGAGTATGATTTGAACTTATTGGGTGCAATTGAGATATAATGGGTCATAATGGTCCGTAATGGCTCATTATTGGCTAATTTTGGTCTTTGTGGGTATAAAGGGTTTGTGTCTCTTAAAACCATCTAATTGGTCATAATGAGTTTGATTAGACCTTAATTGGTGTAATTGATTTGTAACGGGTCTTTGTAGTCTGTAATGACTCGTTATTGCGTAATTTTTGTTTTAGTGGCTATAAGGGGTTTGTGTCTCCTTAACAAGTCTAGTTGGTCATAATGGGAGTAAATGGGTCATCATAGTGAGCTTAATTAGACCTTATTTGGTGTAATTGAGTTGTATCGGCTCATAATGGCTCGTTAATGGGTAATTTTGGTCGTAGTAGGTATAAGGGCTTTGTGTCCCCTTAACAAGTCTAGTTGGTCAAAACGGGAGTAAATGAGTGATAATCAGTATGATTAGAACTTATTGGGCGCAATTGAGATATAATGGGTCATAATGGTCCGTAATGGCTCGTTATTGGGTAATTTTTGTCTTAGCGGGTATAAGAGGTTTGTGTCTCCGAAACAAGTGTAATTGGTCATAACGGGCGTAAATGGGTCATAGCTAGTATGATTAGAACTTATTGGGTGCAATTGAGATATAATGGATCATAATGGTCCGTAATGGATCGTCATTGGGTAATTTTAGTTTTAGCGGGTATAAGGGGTTTGCATCTCATTAACAAGTCCAATTAGCCATAACGGGAGTAAATGGGTCATAATTAGTATGATTAGAACTTATTAGGTGTAATTGAGATATTACGTATCATAATGGTCCGTAATGGCTCGTTATTGGGTAATTTTGGTCTTAGTTGGTATAAGGGGTTTGTGTCTCTCCTTAACAGTTCTAATTGGTCGTAACGGCAGTAAGTGGTTAATAATGAGTATGATTAAAACTTATTGGGTGCAATTGAGATATAATGGGTCATAGTGGTCCGGAATGGCTCATTATTGGCTAATTTTGGTCTTAGTGGGTATAAAGGCTTTGTGTCACCTTTACAAGTTCATTTGGTCATAAGGGTGTAAATGGGTCATAATGAGTATGATTTGAACTTATTGGGTGCAATTGAGATATAATGGGTCATAATGGTCCGTAATGGCTCATTATTGGCTAATTTTGGTCTTAGTGGGTATAAAGGGTTTGTGTCTCCTTTACATGAGTGTGGGTTATGCGTTGAGGTAAAATAGAAAAGAGAGTTTGGTTAGATGTGAGCTTAATGATTAAAAAGAAAGAGGGTGAGAGATCAGAGTAAAAGAATATCGAACTCTACACCAACTACTTTCTGAGTCGGGCAACCGCATTACTAATGTTTCACAATTCTTTGGTGAATGTTATTGAAACAGGCAACTAGCTCATGCCAACTCTTGTTAAAACCCCACCAGCCACTCATTTTCTTCTTAAAAAGAAAGTGTTTCATATTTTCTGGGGACGCAACACATAATCTATCTGATTTTCATTTGGAAAATCTGGATATTGAAAAAGAAGGAAGCCTGCCCCACCTTCGCACTTCAATCATGCACATTGAGTCTGTGTTTATCTACTGTTGTCTCAGTGGTTTACACAATTGTTAGAGCACAACTTTATTGGATTCAAAATCATCAATATCTGAAGATGGAAATCTGAAGTCAAACCTGGAAAAGTCGACTCTCAACAAATAGTCTAGGGTCCTTTGTAATAAATAGTCAAAGTTTGTTTTTGTATTTTCGTCTTTAATCCTTTTCCTTAAAATATGTTTTAGGTTTTTATTAGATAATTAGGTTTTGTTTTTGTTGGGTTGGTTGTATGCGCCGTACACATTGAGAGAGATTGAGAGAGAGAGCTGCGCATAGAGAATAACGTGAGAGAGATTCATCTTCAACCGTGTAACCATTTGAATCGTTTGATAAATCAATATCAGGTTTGCTTAATCTTATTGCTTAATTGTTTTGCTTGATTGAATCATTAATCATAGGGACACACAATTGGTATCAGAGCCTAACAGATTGAAATCAAAAGATTTTTTTTTCTTTTCGGTACTGTTTCATATATGTCAAGATTCAATTTTTTTTATTGTGTGATTGTTCTTTCAAGCTGTTATTGATTGGGTTGTAATCGATTTGCATATTCTATTGAATTGGTATTGGTTTATGTGAGTATAACATTGCTTTCGATAGTCAATTTTATGATTTTGGTATTGTTTGGTTTTTCACGAGCACAACACTGTTTAATCAATCGATACTTTTAATTGTGATGTTTATTGAAATTATTTGATTGTAATCAGTCCTAGATGTGTATGTGAGCCTATGTTCAATGTTTGGGACTGATTATCGAAGTCTAGATTGGTTTTTAGGATTTTCAGAGACGTTTTTCGAAGTACAGGAAAGAACAGTAACTTTGCGCCAGTTCATAACTTTGCGCCAGTTCTTAAGGTCTTTTGCGCCACAAGTTCGTAGCGCAAAGTTTCCTTTTTGTGTCATTAGTGTCTCGCGCAAAATAACTTTTGCGCCACCTGCTGTTCGCACAAACCTTACTTTGCGCCATTCAAGACTCCGGTCAAAGGTCCATGCCGGTCACAGACCCCGGTCGAAGGTAATACCGGTCGAAGGAACATCGGTCGAAGGCAAGGCACCGGTCGCACAAGGCACTGGTCAAGAACCCTTTTTGCGCCAACAACCTCTCACGCAGATCTCCGATTCGCGCGACTCGCATCTCGTCTAAAGTTCATATTGCGCCACCCTCCTCTCACGCAAAACCTTCCAGACTTGGCGAACTTCAGAATTTCGCGCCAACTCCTTTTCGCCTAAAGTTGTGTTTCGCACCACCTGGTGTTAGTGCAAAACTTCATTTTGCGCCAGACTCTATTAGCGCAAAATCTCTTTTGCGCCACTGCCTTTTGGCGCATTTTTGTCCTTTTGCTTCAAATTCTCTTTTTCATTATTAATCTGTTTTTACTTGATTTTATCTGGGCTAACGATCATTTTTCATGTTTCTTATCAGTTCTTTGATAATAATATTAGTAAGGATGTCATCTCGGGAAGCTCTTGCTATCGGAACCGATGTGAAGCCACCAGTACTCTTCAAGGGGGAGTACGAGCAATGGAAGGACAGATTCCTGGATTTCATCGATCGAAATGATTTGGGAGATTACATAAGAAAATCCCTAAAAGAAGGAATCATGACACCTCCAACCAAGGTACTCACTGTAGATAGAGAGAATGGTGAAGAAACAGAGTGAGAGTATCCATTACCGCTTGGTGAATACTCTGATGAGCAGAAGAAAAGACACAAGGGTGACAAATTGGCAAGATCATTTATTCTCCAAGGCATACCGAATGAAGTTTATGTCAAGATTGATAGCTACAACGCTACCGGTAAGCAAATGTGGGATCAATTGGAGAAGATGATGATCGGATCTAGAGTCGGCAACCAACTCAAAGTCACCAACTGCTTGAACAACTATGAAGAATTCAAATCTAAACGTGGAGAATCACTAGAAGCCACCTATGACAGATTTGTGACATTGTTGAACGAACTAAGCAAGAACAAGATCAACAAATCTCAAGTTCAGCTGAATGTGAAATTTCTCAGCAACCTTCAGCCTTAGTGGAAAAGATTCACCAGACAGATGAGGCAATTGAAAGATCTTAATGACATTCCACTTCATGAAGTTTATGAAATCCTCAGACAGAATGAGGAAGAGGTGGATGAGATCAAGGCTGAGATGAAAAAGGATGACAAAGCGGTTGCGGATCCAGTTGCACTTGTGGTCAAGAAAAAGTCTAAGAAGAAGAAGATGATAGCATATGAATCAGAAGAGGATGATAATGAGGCGAATTCTGACTCTGACGATTGTGAGAATCTGAAAGAAGCTATGCTAATGCTAACCAAGGCCTTCCAAAAGAAGTTCTATAAAAAGCGTAGCTCCAACAGTCAGAGGTACTCGTTTGGTCCGAATTAACTACAAGCACAAGGAGAAAGTTGAAGAAAAGTGACCAGAAGAGAAGAAGAAGGATAGAGCCGAAGAGCCCAAGCAGGAAGAACCAATAAAGTGTTACAACTGTGGCAGACTCGGTCACTTTGCCAAGGACTGCCGAAAACCTAAAGTCCGAAACTCCGATTATTACAAGAATAAGATGCTTCTAGCCAAGCAACAAGAGGCTGAAAAAGCATTAATATCCGAGGATGAATACTGGCTCGACCATTTGGACCAAGAATCTAAAAAAGGAGAGAAGGACGAGACAACACACATGTGCTTGATGGGTAAGCAGCAGTCAGAAGCTGAAGCTGATTCTGATGAAAGAGATAATGAAGAGGTATGTGACTTAACTGAATCTGATTTTATGAATCAAATGCATGCCATGATGTCTAAACTCCAAGAATTAGAGTCTAAACTTAAGCGTGAAAAAGGTGTCATTAATGAGAAAAATCAATCTATACATAAACTTAGTAATGATATTGCTGAGAAAAATGTATTAATTGAAACTTTGCACAAAAACATAGACACCAGCGCGAAAGAGAAGACTATAATTCATAAGGAGTTATCTGAAACTGTCTCCAAATATAAAATGTGTGAGTTTGAGTCAAAAGAGATTTCTAAAATAAAGTCTTCGCTTTCAAAGCAAAAGAAATCTTTAATTGACAAGGTGAATGCTTTGGAAGAGAAATTATATACTTTAGGTCAAACTGAACACACTATTCATTTGAACAAATCTAAAGAGAAACCTGATTGTTGGGGACTTGGTTACAAGAACCCACATCACCTCAAAAAGGGTATATCTGAAGTTCATGCACTTTATGACTTTGGATTTATGATATTGGCTCCTCAATATCCGGAACTCAAACCCTTTTGGACTAGTCTGTCTGAAGAAGATAAAGCCAAGGAATATGCTAAAAGAAAGAACACATCTAAGGTTCAACTTCCATTTTGCTATGAGAGCTTGAATAATAGTTATAGTTCTGATAAATCAAAATTTATTTCAAATGATTATTTTGAGAGTTATTCTGTAAAAGAATTGGAGGCTAAGCCCATCGAAGGTAAGCTTTACGTCCCTCCTCTAGTTTTGGAAAGTAAAATTTCTAAACTCGAGAATACTCTTACAGAAGAAAGAATTTTGATGGACTTAGAACAAACTGTATTTTCTACAGCGTTCAAAAATACTGAGTTTTCTAAACCATCCATGGCTTTAAAAATCTGATGATAGATCTGGTTCTCTTGAGAATGAGGTTGATTTCTTAAACTCTGACGGTGTTTTGGATGATAGTGTTGCTCAATTTGACTTTACTACCAAACTTCCTGATCATTCATCTTGTGCTGTGAATTCTTTCGGTTTACCCAGTGTGTTTGAAAAGGGTGAAACGTCAACGAAAGTTGATAAATCAGTTTATGTGAAATCGAAGAATGCAAAAGGTAAGAAAAGAAAATCTCAGCTTTCACAGAAACCGATTCCCACTTGTAAATCAAAGAAGAAGCATTCTTTTGAATCTCACCATTCTAACTCTAAAGTTTCAAATGTTTCAGATGTGAGAAAGCAAAGGCTTGGAGTTAAGTCAGCATGGATACCGAAACAGAAGATAGACGAGAAAGCTAAATCTAGTTCTAGTTTTAATTTGAATAAAAAGACTAATAGTAAAGATGAATTGATTGTGAATGTCGCTACTTCTAAATCTAATCTTGTTGACTCTCGCAAGAAATATTCCATAAAGCAATTATTCCAGTTAGCTCCATCTAATAAAAAGTTTTCAAATTTTGGTGGATTTAATTATGCTTCTCGTAAATATTCTGATGATTGGTATGGCTCATATAATGTTTCATCTTATCATTATCATTCTTCTTATCATGCATATGGTCTTCAAAGACAAAGCGGGCCCAAACTTAAATGGGTGCCAAAATCATGTACTGACACTGTAGGTCCCATTTACAAATGGGTACCTAAACCTCTTATTTCCTGATTTATTTTGTGCAGACCCGTCATATGTGGTACTTGGATAGCGGGTGTTCCAAGCATATGACAGGGTAGAAGAGTATGTTGTCTAATTATACAGACAAATACTGTGGCACAGTTCGTTTTGGAAATGATCAGTTTTCACCAATTCTGGGATATGGTGATGTTGTACACGAAAATGTGATGATAAAGAAGGTGATCTACATTGAAGGCTTAGGATACAACCTATTCAGTATTGGCCTGTTCTGCGACAAAGACTTAGAGGTGAATTTCAAGGCCAAGACATGTTCAGTACGCACTGAAGACGGGAAATAACTATTGGTCGGTACTCGCAAGTCAAACCTCTACACCATCAATTTGACAAAGGTCCAGGTTGACAATCAGGTATGTCTACTCTCAAAAGCCTCGATGCAACAAAGCTGGTTATGGCATCGACGACTCTCTCACCTCAACTTTCAGTACATCAACAAACTGATCAGTGGAAAGCTAGTGAAAGGACTTCCTGAGCTAAAGTATGAAAAAGAACACTTGTGTGCAGCGTGTGAAAAGGGAAAGATGAAGAGATCTCCACACAAACCAAAGCCTAAACTAAGAACCAGCTCTCCATTAAAGTTGTTGCATATGGATTTATGCGGTCCCTATGCGAACGCAAACTTTGGCGGTAAGAAGTACGTGTTAGTTATCGTGGACGACTATACGCGATACACTTGGGTCAAGTTTCTACGGTCTAAAGATGAGACGCTCGAAGTTCTCATTACATTTTTGAAGACGACCCAAGTCAATTTGCAGAAACAAGTCAAGATTCTAAGAACTGACAACGGTACAGAGTTCAAGAACAAAATAGTTGAAGAATATCTCGAATCGGTCAGGATATCACATCAATACTCTGCTGCAAGTACGCCTCAACAGAATGGAGTTGTCGAAAGGCACAATCGTACACTAGTCAAGGCCGCTCGAACTATGCTCAGCCAATCTGACTTATCTCTATTTTTGTGGGCTGAAGTTGTATCGACTATGTGTCACACTCAGAATCGCTCCATGGTACACCGTAAATTTCAGAAAACTCCGTATGCGTTAATCAACAACCGGACTCCTACAATCAAATATTTTCATATATTTGGGTGTAAGTGTTATGTTCTAAATGACAGAGAGAATCTGAACAAGTTCAGTGCTAAGGCGGATGAGGGCATCTTCATTGGTTATTCCTCTACATCTACTGCATACAGTGTTTACTTGAAGAAGTCGAAGACTGTGATCAAGAGCGTCAACGTTACATTCGATGAGGAAATGGCTTCTAAGCACACCAGTTCAGAACCCGTAATAACCGGAGTACTAGCTTCTGGGCCAACCAGTCCAGGATCTGCACCTCAAGAGAGCAAATCAGATGGCATTTCATCGTCTACTTCTAAATTATCTGATTTGGATTTATTGTTTGAACTGTTTTATGATGAATTTCTTGGATCTAATGTGCCTAAATCTGTTGTGGTTGACAGGATGGAAGACTCAATGACTACTCATCCAACCACTTCCGATATCTCTACTGAATCCAACTCCCCGATTCGACAAGAAGTTCCGGTTCAAATGCCTACTCCGACAGTTGAAGTTGTAACCAACACTGAAGAGACAGAAGTAGCTGACTCAGTAGGAACTACTGTAAGGACTGATCAATAGACTGCCCAAGCTGTACCTACTGCATCTTCTGCAACTATTACTTCACTTGAAATCCCCATTAATTCTGAACCATCTGAAGGAGAGAACAGTGGATTCCTAGATGCTGAACATGATCAATCTACATCTAATCCACTCCCTCATGAACACAAGTGGACCAAATAGCACCCGATAAGCCAAGTTATTGGAGATCCGTCCAAACCGGTGCAAACTAGGTCTGCCACTTTGAATCTGTGTATGCATGACTCCTTTCTGAGCAAGATCGAGCCTACTCGCGTATCTGAGGCCCTTGCCGATTCAGATTGGGTAACTGCGATGCAAGATGAGCTGAATCAGTTTGAAAAGTCTAGAGACTCGTACCCAAACCTGAAGGTAAAACCATCATTGGTACGAAATGGGTGTTCAAAAACAAGAAAGATGAAAATGGTACCGTTATCAGAAATAAAGCACTACTTGTTGCCAAGGTATATAGGCAAGAGGAAGGGATAGACTATGACGAGACTTACGCTCCAGTGGCACGTATAGAGGCAATTCGGATGTTCTTAGCCTACGTAGCCCACAAGAACTTCACCGTCTATCAAATGGACGTGAAGACAACTTTTCTGAATGGTGTTCTCAAGGAGGAAGTCTACGTCTCGCAGCCAAAAGTGTTTGTTAATCCAGATAATCCTAATCACGTTTACATCTTGGATAAAGCTCTTTATGGACTGAAACAAGCTCCTCGCGCCTGTTATGATATCTTATCTCAGTTCTTGGTCAAGTCAGGTTTTACAAAGGCACGATCGATACCACTTTATTCATTAAAAAGGATAAAGGCGATATCATTCTTATTCAAATATATGTGGATGATATTATTTTTGGCTCTACAAATCCTAAGTAATGTAAGAATTTTGCAAACCTCATGGTGTCACGTTTTCAGATGAGTATGATGAGAGAGATGAACTTCTTTCTCGGATTGCAAGTCAAACAATTTTCAACGGGGATTTTTATCAATCAATCTAAATACATTCTTGATTTTCTTCGGAAATTCAAAATGGAAAATTGTAAACCAATTGGTACCCCGATGGCACCTGGTACTAAGATTGGCACCGATCTTTCGGGAAAGGTTGTTGATGTCAAGACTTATAGAGGGATGATAGGTTCTTTAATGTATCTTACTTCCAGTAGGACAGATATAATGTTCTCTACATGCTTCTGTGCTAGATATCAGTCCAATACTAAAGAATCCCATTTGTCTGCTGTTAAGCGGATTTTCAAGTATCTGAAGGGGACTGCAGATCTTGGTCTGTGGTATCCTAAAGATACAAGATTTGAACTAACAGCTTATTCAGACGCAGATGATGCTGGTTGCATGTTAGACAGGAAGAGCACCTCGGGTCATATACAATTCCTCGGTGATAACTGCTGTTCAAATTTTGGTGGATTTTGTGGCAACGGTCGAAGCAGAATATCTAGCTGCTGCTAGCTGCTGTTCTTAGGTCTTGTGGATGAGAACACAATTGCGAGACTATAGGATTTATTTCAATAGAATCCTGATCTATTGTGATTCGAAGAGATCACTTTATAAAAGATAATGTAGAAGAAGGAACAATTGAACTTTACTTTGTAAAAACTGATTATCAGCTTCCAGATTTGTTTACCAAACCCTTAGACGAAAAGAGATTTAATTTTCTTGTCTCTAAGCTTGGTATGCTAAATCTTAAGACCTAATCGGTGGTTACCTATTAAAGTTTGTTATTGTGTCTTTTCATAATTTATTTATCATTATTTTTGCAAGATACCTTTGTTGGATCCCAGATCTAATCTCGTAACAATGATATAAACAATAAGAGTAATGACAGCGGAAGTAATACAGTTTAATATCAAAGGAGATTCAAATATCACAGTTCATAAAGCAGATAAAGATAAACAAGATATTCTTTAGAATAAAGTATCCAACTTATATTATCAGATATATAACTTCTTAAGCACACTTTGAACAATAAGGTGATGGTCCTATTTATAGGACCATAAAGTAAGCAGTGTACTTGTATGACGAGAAAGAGCATGCTGAACAGTGACTTACTCTAGAAAGTAAATCTTATCACTAAGTGACGTGTCATCTGTTCTTCTGTTCATTCTCTCAACTTCAGAGTATCTTCAGAGAGAATGTCTTCAGAGCCTCTGATGAAGCCATCTGATGTCTTAGTTGCTGAAAAGTACTTCAGAGGCAGGTGTGTCCTCTGAAGTCTTCATCCTCTGAAGTCTTCGTCCTCTGAAGTGTATCTTCTTGAAAGTCCTCTGAAATAGGACTGGTATTTTCAACACTTTAACAAACAGATGATTTGGAGCTAACAATCTCCCCCTAAGTGTCGAAAATAGAAGATACAAAAAAATAACAGAGAATTGAATTTTAAACTAGAAAGCATAGAGGAGAAAATTATCCTCTTAAGTATTACTTCTTAAACATTTGGAAGTTTAATACAAAGAAAGTAATAATAAAAGAAATAAAGAAACAGACTAATATTTGTCACTTGAACAGATTCCATGGAATTTCATGATCAGAGCTCTGAAGTTGATCATCGAGTCGATCTCTAAGTCAAGATTTGCCAGTAAATCTGCTCTGTGCCTTTCTTCCTTTGCATGGATCAATTTCTTTATACCTCTCAAGGTTTCATCAGAGTACTTCGACACTTCTGAAGCTAGAAAGATCTTCTTTTCTTGATTTATTCTGAAGACGAAACCCAGAGGTTCTACAACGATTGATCCAGTCTTCTGTTCTTTAAGTTTGTCGAATGACTCCACAGGTTCAGTTACTTCCAGCTTTTCTTCCCCTAGGTTCAGAGCAATTTGAAAGTCACATTTTGCTCGGTGTTTGACATAGGCCTCCATTGCCCGTCGGACTTCAACCATGCCCATCCTGATTTCCCTTCTTCCATGATCATACCTGGCAGAGCAATAGGCATATAAATGTGGTAAATCATATGGATTTAGATTTACGAGATCATTGTCATTGAACTCGTAAATCTTCTGATCAGATCGAGTTACCACATAATTCCTATAGATAATCTTGTTGTAAGCAAAGGTCTTTTCTGAGATTTTGTTGATTTTGATGATTGGATCATCAGAGAGGACCTGTGCTCTTGGTTTGGTTTTATCTCTGATAAATCTTCGCTCATAGTCTGGCATGTCCTCTCTGATTCTTGGATTCAGAGGAATGACCAGTGTATCTGCCATGTTGAACTCACAGTAAATGTATCTGAAGTGGTCTTCTATGGAAGCTTCTGGATTTGATTCGAGGAATGTGGGAGGTTTATTGAACACTTTTGCTGGAAGACCGATGCTTGCTTTCTGAACAGGATTCTCTGAAGGAGCCTGTTCATCAGCAACCATGGTTTCTGGTTCCATTGTTTGTGGAGGATCTTCTTTTGAGGGTTCAGAGATGTAGCCATCTATCTCTGGTGATTCCCTCAGCTCTGACGTTGTTGAAGTATGATGTGGTTGAGCATTTTTGAAGATATATTCTTCGACATCAACTACTTCAACTTCTTTTTCAGAAACTGATTTTTCTTCCTTTTCAGATTCTGATTCGTAGGCATCTCTCATCACATAAGTTGGTCTTTCTGGTGATGAGAATGCATCTTCTGATGTTGAGAAGTCTACGAGCTGTTCAGCTTCTTCTTCGTCCAGAGCTCCAATAGTTTCTTGATTTGCAGTTGTCATTTCAGCTGTGATTGGAACTATTGGAGCACCTGCAGTGGATGGCCCTAGAAAAATAATCGGGACTGACGACTTTAGGGTGGCCTGAATATCTTCAGCAGAGGTAGAGGTCGAGTGTTTCTCTGTTCCTTTCTCCTTGTGTGTTTCAACAGGTTTAGGAGTAGGAGTCTTCTCCCCCTTAAGAAGATCGGATGTCCCCTGAGGCTGGTCATCCCCGTCATCAGAATCTTCATATCTAGCCTTCTTTCTCGCTTCTTCAGAGCATGTGACCTCTGGTTCTTTTCTCTTCGATACTCCCTCTGAAGATTTGATATTCTTCAGAAGGTCTTCAATCTTCTTGTTCTGCTTAGTGGTCTTGGAGACGAACTTGCTGGAGATGTTCATTACATTGCTGGTGATCTTCTTCGAGAAGTTGGTCAGGTCAGCCTTTGTAATAAATTCTGTTGTAGCAGGAGCATCAGCAGAGGTGGTAGGGATCTTTGCAATTACCTCTGTCAAAGAACGCAAGATTTCCTCTTTGAATTGAGAGAAGTCTGCATGTGTTGGAGTGGGGGCAGAGGTAGGTGGAATTTCCTGGAGGATCTCTGTTGTGGAGTTCTGAATTTCTCTGGACAATACGGAGTCATTCTTTATGACCAAGCTTTCCAGAGCATCCAGTTTTTCTGTCTGATTGAGAATCATGGTGCGCAACTCAGAGACCTCTGAAGTGAGCTTTTCAACTTCAGAGTTAGAGGCAGAGGCCTCTGAGGTCTTCTCCATTTGAAGTTTTATCTCCTTCAGAGATTCTCTGATTTCATCACCAAAGATTTTGAACTCCTCTTTGGTAACGTAATCAGAGGGGGTAACCTTAGGATCAACACATGATTCTAAGTTTCCCTCGAGTTCAGAGGGGCCTTCTGTCGGAGGTGGTTTGATGTTGTCTCCGGAAGGACTTCCCATTAATCCTTGGGGACCCTTTTTCAAGGATCTCCCTATAATGGTTCCGATTGGTCTCTGATCATCAGAGTCAGAATCTGATGATGAGAACTGAATGTGTTTGGAAACCTTGCTGTCCAGGCTAAGGATTCCTTGTGCAATAAGGTCGTGCCATTCTTTTTCTGACAGGCAATCCTTACGTTCTAAGGGACGGTCCAACTTAGTTTGAGCCACAAAGGCATCATGTGTGGGTGGAGGTGACATACTCTGGGGTAAGTGAGTATTTTTATCTTGGTCCAAGTCCTTTTGGGAGGACTTAGCCGTATCAGAGGTTTCCTATCTGGTGCATGCGTCAGAGGCAGAAACAGATGCCTCTGAGCAGTTAGGATGGGAAGGGTTCGAGGTGTGCACCTCTATTTCAATGTCCATTGATGCTGGACCATCTTGGACAGTAAATTTGTTTGCATTGGGAGTTGGGCTTTGGATTCTCTCATTTGTGTCATCAAGGACATCTTTTTCTACCTCACCGCCCTCAGATTCTATGTTTAGAAACTCACCCTCTGGAAATATCTCGTGCTCACCTTCCTCTGCTCTGACAGAGTTATTCTCTTCGTCAGAGGGAGGGTCCTTATGTTTTCTCTTCCTCACTCTCTCAGAGCCACCCTCTGGTTGCGCTCTGTTAATGTTTTGAGCAGTATCAGAGATATCACTCTCTGATTCATGCTCAGGCTCAGAACCTAAATGTGTTGGGGATCCTATCATCGGTTCTGATGATTGGGCAACACGTCTAAGTAGGAGATGGGTAGGAGAGTCAGTAGGAATAATTTCAATCATGGTGTGTGGGAAACGTCGGTCATGTGGATACGGAGGAACCTCTGTGGCTTTGAATGAGTTCATCATAAACAGAGGTGTCATTGGGACCTCCTCAGTGATGGAGAATTTCTCCATTGCTCGTTGAATGACCACTGAGATAAATCGTGGAAACAGTACCGATATTGGTTGTTTTCCTTTGGCCAAGTCCTTGTTCTTCTTGTCCACCGCTGTCAGCATCTCACAGAAGAGAATGTGGGCCATATTGATGCTTCTGTTGAAAAAGAGAGCATACATTATGGCTATTATCGCTGGATGAGTCTGATCCTGACTTCCAATTTTGCAGGTTATTGTTCGGTTGAGAACACTGAACATAAAGTTCCATTTGGGAGGCAGGTACTGACGTCTGAATTGACTGAGGCGTATTATTTCTTTGTTGTAGCCTAAGTGTTGGAGGAACTGAAGAAGAACTTCTTGAGTTGGGGGTTTCTCAAAGGTTTCTATTTGAAGATCAGTTGTGGTGAGGAGGTTGAATCGGCGAGTTAGGGTTTGTGGGGTTATTCTTATGCTTAAGCTTTGTTCACCTAGGTCAATGTGCCCAACCAGTCCTTCCTTTTCATCGTCGTATTCACTTGAATACCACCATTGTTGGACAAAGCGAAGGGGAATATCTGACGCATGTTTGGTTAGAACATCATTGAGTTCGCAGTTGGTGAAAAAGTCGAGGATTGGGCGAAACTGTTCATCATATTTTGATGGGGTTACGTCCAGAAAGTAGTTGTTTCCTTTGACTGGAACGTCGAACTGTACCAAATTCAAGCTTGGAACAAGTTTGCTTGAGTTATCTGAAGTTTGGGAATTAGCCGCCATTGTTGCAGGTTGAGAAAGATGAAAGCTTAGAAAGAGAGAATCGGATTTTGGATTTTGAGAGCGTAAAGAGTAATGGGAAGTGAACAAGGGTATTTTATAGCTACAAAAGGAAGGTAGACGGAGAGGTTATTGAAGCGGCGAATGAGAGTCTTAATTGCAGAAAGGACGTTCCATCATCCCCGAATTGATGGGTGACACGTTTAGGCGTGTAGGGGAGAATCGCTTTGTGTCAGAAAACCGTCAGAAAAGAAACGAGTGGTTATCCAAAAAGATTTATTATTTAAAAGAATTTCCTTGAGGCTCTGATATAAACATCAGAGACAAGATCAGAGGCTCTGATATAAACATCAGAGACAAGATCAGAGGCTCTGATATAAACATCAGAGACAAGATCAGAGGCTCTGATATAAACATCAGAGACAAGATCAGAGGCTCTGATATAAACATCAGAAATAAGATCAGAGGCTCTGATATAAACATGAGAAGATCAGAGGCTCTGATATAAACATCAGAGATAAGATCAGAGGCTCTGATATAAACATCAGAGACAAGATCTTTTCTCCCCCTTGAGAGATGAAAGGGTCGTTGTCTCCCCCTTGACACATGCTTGGAGATTCATAAGAGTAATTTTTACCATATTTGAAAGTCTAGAGGCTCTGATGAAAGGATCAGAGACTCTACTCGATTCAGAGACTCTGCTCTTTAGGTAGACATATTCAACATTCCCAACTTGCTAATTAAAAAATTGAACCTTCGTTCATCTAAAGCTTTTGTGAAAATATCAGCAAGTTGAAGTTCAGTTGGTACAAAATACATCTCTATTTTTCCTTTTTCAACATGATCTTTCAGAAAGTGGTACCTTACATCAATGTGCTTGGTTTTGGAGTGCTGTACTGGATTGGCAGAGATGGCTATGGCACTTTTTGAATCACAGAGAATTGGAATTCTATCAAATTGTTGGCCATAATCTCTGAGCTGAGTTTTCATCCATAATACTTGTGAGCAACAACTAGCAGCAACAACATATTCTGCCTCTGCAGTTGAAGTGGAAACACAGTTTTGTTTCTTGGATGACCAACTTACCAGCTTATTGCCCAATAACTGACAACATCCAGAGGTACTTTTTCTGTCAAGCTTACATCCGGCATGATCTGCATCAGTGTAAGCTGTTAGATCAAAATTTGAAAGTTTTGGATACCAGAGGCCTAATGTTTGTGTCCCTCTGAGGTATCTGAAAATTCTTTTCACAGCAGTTAAATGAGATACCTTTGGATTTGCTTGATATCTAGCACAAAGGCATGTTGCAAACATTATGTCAGGCCTACTTGCAGTTAAGTATAATAGTGAACCTATCATCCCTCTGTAGATTTTTATATCCACATTCTCTCCTGATGGATCAGAGTCAAGTTTGACTCCGGTGGATAAAGGTGTTCTCATTGAAGTTGAATCATTGAGTTTGTATTTTTGCAAAATTTCAGAGACATACTTAGATTGACTTATGAATGTACCTTCTGAAGTTTGTTTTACTTGTAAGCCTAGAAAGAAAGTTAATTCTCCCATGAGGCTCATCTCAAATTCACTCTTCATCAACTCTGAGAACTTGTCACAATACTTTTGATTGGTAGAGCCAAATATAATGTCATCAACATAAATTTGTACTAAAAGCATCTCATTCTTGTACCTTTTGATGAATAAGGTAGTATCAATTGTGCCCTTTTCAAATCCATTGTTAATCAGAAAAGTGGACAGAGTTTCATACCAAGCTCTTGGGGCTTGTTTGAGTCCATACAGAGCTTTATCCAAATAATACACATGATTAGGATACTCTGTACTTTCAAATCCAGGTGGTTGTTGGACATAGACTTCTTCATTTAATTTACCATGAAGAAATGCAGATTTAACATCCATTTGATAAACTTTGAATCCTTTGTGTGCAACATAGGCTAAGAAGATTCTGATTGCTTCTAGCCTAGCTACAGGTGCAAAGGTTTCATCATAATCAATGCCTTCTTCCTGGCAATATCCTTTTGCAACCAACTGGGCTTTGTTTCTGATTATTATGCCATCCTCATCCTTTTTGTTTCTGAAAACCCATTTTGTTCCAATTGCAAATTTTCCTTTAGGAAGGGGAACTAGGGTCCAGACTTTGTTTCTTACAAACTCCTGAAGCTCATCCTGCATTGCAAAAATCCAATGAGGATCTTCAAGAGCTTCTTTTACCTTCTTTGGTTCAATAATGCTCAAAAATTTTACATAGAAGCATTCATTGATGGTGGCAGATCTTGTTTTAACTCCTTCGGATGAGGATCCAATGATTTGATCAATTGGATGATCTTTTGTCCATCTGGTGATTGGAGCAATAATTTGTGCAGTTTGAGATTTAGAGGCTCTGACTTCTGGTGATACCTCTGTTGTATTGTTCAGAGGCTCTGTTGGTGATGCATCTATTGTACGGTTCAGAGGCTCTGATGGTGATGCATCTGTTGTACGGTTCAGAGGCTCTGATGGTGATGCCTCTGTTGTACTGTTCAGAGGCTCTGAGTTTTGTTCCAGAAATGTATATTCTTGTTCATCATTTGGTTCTGGAGTTGCTTCAGATACTTCGTGATCATCTTCTGATTCACTTTGCTGATCTGCATTTGGTGAGACAGAAGGTGTTAGTTCAGAGGGCCCTGAAAGGGTTGTACCTATTTCTTGAGGTTCTTCTGAATTCTCTCCCTGTCTTTCTCTGAAGATAACTTCAGAGATATCTTCATCATCAAAGAAATCTTCAAATATTTTGTTTAATTCAGATTCCCTTGATGATTCAGATATTTGTGATGAACTTTCTTTTTGTTCAGAGCTTTTATTGTCGTCAAAAGTGATATTGATGCTCTCTTGGATAGTCCTTGTTCTAAGATTGAACACTCTGAAAGCTTTTGAGGCTAATGAATATCCAATGAATTTGCCCTCATCAGCTTTCTTGTCAAACTTTCCAAGATATTCTCTATCTTTCAGAATATAGCACCTGCATCCAAAAACATGAAAATATTTAATATTAGGTTTTCTATTGTGAATGAGTTCATAAGATGTTTTCTGAAATCTCTTCACAATTGTAGCTCTATTCTGAGTGAAGCAGGCTGTTGCTATTGCTTCTGCCCAAAAATTTGTTGAAAGATCAGATTCAGCAAGCATTGTTCTGGCAGCCTCAACAAGTGTTCTGTTTTTCCTTTCAACTACTCCATTTTGTTGAGGAGTTCTTGCTGCTGAGAAGTTAGGGGTAATGCCTTCTTCTGATAGATAAGAATTGATTTTGGCATTTCTGAATTCTGTTCCATTATCACTTCTTAGTTTCTGAACTTTGCTGTTGAATAGAACCTGTAATCTTTTCAACAATCTTATTAATATTTCAGGTACATCAGATTTAGCTCTAATGAATTCTATCCATGTATATCTGGAAAATTCATCAATTAGAACCAGAATGTATTTCTTACCTGCTAGACTCTGTACAGAGATAGGACCACAGAGGTCCACATGAAGCATGTGCAAAGGTCTAGGACAATTGTTTTCACTTTTGGTTTTATGGGAAGATCTTTTCATTTTACCCATCTCACAAGCAGAACAAAGATGATCTTTGTTAAACTTTAGAGATGGTAATCCCTTAACCAAATTAAGTTTAACTAACTTATCAAGTGAGGAAAAGTTTAGATGTGAAAACTTTTTATGCCAGAGCCAGATTTCCTCACTATTCAGAGATACAAGACAAAGTTTCTTTGAATCAGTGTCTGTGATTTTGGTAAAGTTCATTCTGTAGAGGTTACCTCTTCTGTCTGCTCTTAGCATTTCTTGACCTGATTCTGAGTGAAGAAGTGAACAATATTTTCTTTGAAATTTCACATTAAAACCATGATCACCAAGTTGACTTATGCTTATCAGATTGTGTTTTAATCCATCCACATAAGCAACCTTTGATATAGAAACATTTCCTCTTGATAATTCACCATATCTTTTAATCTGTCCTTGCTTGTTGTCTCCAAAAGTAACTGCTCCTCCGGATTTTGCTTTGAATGAGGATAGCAGTTCTTTATTTCCAGTCATATGCCTTGAACATCCAGAATCTAGGTACCAGATTGGCATTGACTGTTTCTGCAAGACAAATTATTGTTTCTTAGGTACCCACCTCATTATGGGTCCTTTTGTGTTAGACTTTGGTGGAATTGTATGACTTTTTGGCATCTCATCTTTTGATGTCTTGCCTTTCCTTGTCTTCTTTTGAGATTTTGTCTTTGAGATATTTTCCAGAGATTTATTCAAAAGACAGTGTGATCCTTTAAAATGATTTTTCAGTTTCATCAAGAGATAAATGCAGTTACAATTAATGGAACAAGAAGAAGTAGGAGCAAAGTTTTTCCTTTTATTAAAAGCATTTGTTACATTTTGACTTCTTTTGTAACTTGCACTAGGAATATTACTTTTATCCCTAACTAGTTCTTTTCTTTTTGCTTGATAGACAGTCTTCTTTTCAAGTTGCTTTTTCTTGTTCAAAAACATCTTCTTTTCTTTGCTGCTTACTGCACAGACAGGATCAATATGGTTAACTTTTGTCCATTTGCCTTTTTGTCCAGGAGAGAATTTTATTGTTTTATAGGTGTAAGAACCAGAAGTGTTTGTTTTATTCTTTGCCTTTTCTTGCAACTCTTTTTCAAGTTCCAGAGATGTTTTTGCTTGTAAACA
Source organism: Arctium lappa (assembly GCA_023525745.1). Taxonomy (NCBI): domain Eukaryota; kingdom Viridiplantae; phylum Streptophyta; class Magnoliopsida; order Asterales; family Asteraceae; genus Arctium; species Arctium lappa. The sequence continues at coordinate 51,256,631 of CM042059.1, read as the reverse complement.
CATATTTGCAAAATCAGGATTTATTGGTATTCTGGTTTTGGTTTTCAATACTGAAATTGGAACATTCAAAATACCAGAGCCAACAGTTTCTATTCTTTTGTGAATTACATTCCCTGGTTTACAAAAAATCTGTTCATCAATCTCTAAATCAGATTCTGAATCAGAGTCAAGAGAGTCTCTCTTAGATTTAATAGAGATATCTATCTCTATTGGTTTTTTTTATTTCTTTTGATCTAGAGACTTTGATGATCCATTTCATGCTTTCTTTTCTTTTCAAGTCCTCCATGACATTTTCTTCCCAAATCTTTTGAACATCATCTTTAAACGTAGTTCTGATGTTTTCATCTGACTTTGGTGAATACAGAGGAGCATTCGGATTAAGTGAGTTCTGAGATTCATTTTCAGAAGTACTTGTATCAGAGGTACTTGGTTCAAATGTCTCTGATTCTCTTGAGATGAAAGCATCAAACCTGAAAATTTCTTTGGAATCATAGCTCTGAGGTTTTGTAAAGTGTACCTCTGAAGTTTCTTCTTTTATCTGTAACACAGATTCTTTTATGTCTTTTACTTCAGAGTACTTTGTATTTTTGAAATTTAAAGCTCTTGCTTTTGATCCCTCTGATGTTTTCATTCTTTTGAAATTATTCAGAGATGGATCTTCAGAGCTTTGGACCTTTCCTATACAGAAAGTGGAATAAAGTGATGTTTTCTCCAATCCATTAAATGAATTCAACTCATTGAATCCTAGCCCTTGAGAGTCCATTTGAGTTTTTATTTTATCGAAAACACTTTGTGCATTGACATAACTTTTGATTCGTAGATTTTGTCTATCTAGAGATTGATGTAGGATTTCTCTTTCCTTTTGAAAAAATTTGGTTAAGGCAATAGAATTGAGCCTTTCATACTCAGATTTCTTTACTTCTTCTTCTTTTCCTTTTAAAACTTTTTCAATCTCTTTTATTTCTTCCGAAAATGATTTTTCTTTTTGCTTGTTGGTTTCTTCAAGTTTGGTTTTTTCAAGAAAAATTTCTTTCTTTTCTGATTCCAGAAGATTCTTTTCTCTTTTGTAAAAAATGAGCTCTTTTGTTACTTGCTCTCTCTTATCTTTTTCTTCAACAAACTTTTGCTTTAGATCCTGAAGTTCATTAATTAGTTTAAAAGCATCTATTTCAGGATCACTGTCAGAGGTGTAAAGAGAGTTTACCTTTTCAGAGTTATCTTCGGATGCTTCATCAGTTTGATTTCCATCTGAAAAAGCCATACCACAGAGATTGGTAGGCTCTTCCTCACCATCACTTGTTGAGTCAGACAGCCAGTCTTCCATTTCTGCTACAAGAACTCTTTCTTTTACATTGTATTTGTATTTGTTCTTGTAGTAATCTTGATCTTTGACAAGTTTTCCTCTGCAGTTTGCAGAGAAGTGGCCTGATTTTCCACATCTGAAGCATCTTCCATCATTTTGATTTGGTGGAAGAGTGGTAGTGCTTGTCTCTGGCTTCTGTTCTTGAGGTTTGAAGTATCTTTGTGGTTGTGGATACCTTGGTTGGAATGGTTGTTGTGGTCTTGTTTGTGGTGTTGCATTTTCATGGTTGAAGTTTGCACCCTTTTGATCACTATATGGAGTGAATCTGGGTTCTTGTTGAAATCTTCTCTCCGGATTTCTTCTTTCTTCATTCTCTCTCCTTCCTTCAAATACCTTCTTGCCAAATTTCTTGTTAAACTGATGAGTGATTAATGCAAGAGATTTGGCAAAGGCACTTATATCTTCATCTGAGTCTGAATCAGTATGGGTTTCTTCTGCTATCAAAACCTTTTTGGATCTTCTTTTTGTTTCCAAACATTTTTGTGACTCTTCACAGTTGTTTTCTTTCGATGTTTGTTTTGAAACAAGTGCAAGGGGTCCACCCAAAGAGGTTTTTGATTTTTGCTTCATAACTTCTTTTTCATGTGCAACAAGAGTACCATAAATGTCAGTTAATGACCATGACTCAAGATCTTGATTAGCCTGTATAGACATGGACAGTTGTGACCATTCTTCATTCAAGCTTTTCAAAAAAAGAACGTTGTTTTCCTCTTTTGTTTTCATCACTCCAAACTTTCTACATTTGTTTATTAGAATGTTGAATCTTGAGTAAGTTTGGTGTAACTTTTCTTCTGGTAGAGCATGAAAATCATGATATTCATTGATGCATAGATTTCTTCTGTTTTTCTGAGTTTGTAGGCCACCTTCAAGTTGATTTAACAACTGATCCCATATCTCTTTTGCAGTTTTACAAGAATCAAGTTCTTGAAAGATATCATTGGGAATGGCCATTATGAGTAATCTAACAGCTTTTGAGTCATTGTCCATCATATTAATTTCTTCATCAGTGAAGTTTGTTGTTTTCTTTTCATAATATGCAGGTATTTCGGCAGTATCTGCTGTTGCAGGAACTCTTGGTACCAACACCATTGGAATGTGAGGTCCAATGTTCACAGATCTAAAAAGATCCCTGTCCATACCTTCTAGAAAATTTACCATCCTTATTTTCCATTGGGGATATTCATCCCTTAAAAGTGTAGGAGGTTTTGTTAATGACCCAGCTGTATACATGGCACTTATGCTTGAGTTTGCCATAAAAAAAAATTTAAGTGCTGATGCTTTGAGTAATGAACTGTGATTTACTGTCAAATCTAGAGCATATGATGTTCTTGAATAAACTGGGTTTATATGAACATGCACAGATATTGAAAGTTTTAGAATCAATGAGATGTAAATCTATCCGAGTATGCAGATATGATCTTTCTTTGTTTTAGAAACAAAGGAAGCTTTGATACCAATTGTTGGATCCCAGATCTAATCTCGTAACAATGATATAAACAATAAGAGTAATGACAGCGGAAGTAATACAGTTTAATATCAAAGGAGATTCAAATATCACAGTTCATAAAGCAGATAAAGATAAACAAGATATTCTTTAGAATAAAGTATCCAACTTATATTATCAGATATATAACTTCTTAAGCACACTTTGAACAATAAGGTGATGGTCCTATTTATAGGACCATAAAGTAAGCAGTGTACTTGTATGACGAGAAAGAGCATGCTGAACAGTGACCTACTCTAGAAAGTAAATCTTATCACTAAGTGACGTGTCATCTGTTCTTCTGTTCATTCTCTCAACTTCAGAGTATCTTCAGAGAGAATGTCTTCAGAGCCTCTGACATTGTCTTCAGAGCCTCTGATGAAGCCATCTGATGTCTTAGTTGCTGAAAAGTACTTCAGAGGCAGGTGTGTCCTCTGAAGTCTTCATCCTCTGAAGTCTTCGTCCTCTGAAGTGTATCTTCTTGAAAGTCCTCTGAAATAGGACTGGTATTTTCAATACTTTAACAAACAGATGATTTGGAGCTAACAACCTTCTCTTTAATAGTTTGTTCATGATCTCAGGGGGAGTGTGAGAAGTACCTCATAGATGGTCAATGTTATTTTGAGGGGGAGCATATATTATGTATGCATTGTGATTACTGATAAATTGTTAGTGATGCATGATTTTAGGGGGAGCGTACAAGTCAAAGGAGTATGGTAATGACTTCTGATTACTTCTAATCAGAACTCGTACTTTAATTGTTTTACTGCTTTATGTCATTTTATTTTCCGTGAATAAATTTGCTTTATCTAGACCTTAAGACTTTTTGCAGTTTGAGAGATGCTTACAAGATCATATCTTTATGACTTTAAGCTTGACTTCGTGAGATGTAAGACTTCATCTCATCTATGGTTGAAAGAAGGACAACTTTCAATCATAAGAAAACATGTTCTTAAATGTTCAAACCACTTTCCGATTCTCAAACAGATTTCTTGAATTGGAAATGTGATTTTAAATGTTTTTTGCTTCATCTTTGAGTTTTCACTGATCAAGTAAAATCATCTGAGTAACATATGCTTCATAGGAAAACATGGGATCAGTGTGCTAGGACTTAAAAGAAACTTCTATGGAATCATGTTAACCAGTGATTTCTACCTAAGAAGTTAACCCATAGTGATGGAGTGTGAGGATTCAAAGAAATTAGTGTGGGATGTGTGATGAGAGAAAATATAAAAGAGAGTTTGGTTAGCTGTGAGCTTAATGATTAAAAGAAAGAGGGTGAGAGATCAGAGTAAAAGAATATCAAACTCTGCACCAACTACTTTCTGAGCCGGGCAGCCACATTTTAATGATTCACAATTCTTGGTGAACATTATTGAAACAGGCAACTAGCCCATGCCAACTCTTGCTATTACCCCATCAGCTACTCATTTTCTTTAACAAGAAAATATTTCATTTTCAAAGGGGACGCAACACATTTACTATCTGGTTTTCATTTGGAAAATCTGGATATTGAAAAGAAGAAAGTCCGCCCTACCTTCACACTTCATTAATGCACATTAAGTCTGTGTTTCCCTAACTGTTATCTCAGTGGTTTACACATTTTTGAGCCATATAAACAATCATTGCGTTCTTATTCTTTCTATCACCTGCACGAACAGACAAAGAATTTGTTTCTTTGTCATAACGTTCATAGAAATTGCCTTTGTGGTGTTTCGATGATTGAATGGAAGCCCTGGGGGAGTGAACATCAAAAAGATCCTTTCCAATGTGTATTCGTTACACACAGTGACTTCGTGTTACTTACAGACATTTTTAACTGATTCATTTGTTGATTCGGGTGTTACATTTCATTTTCTAATTTGTCTAGATTTGCAAAGATATGGATAAACATATTTCTGAATTGACGGATAATCGAAGGTTCTGTATGCAAGATCAGTGATCAGACATTTCTTGAAGAAAAGTTTTGATGAACTCGTTGCTCTTTTCATCAAAAAGGGGGAGAAGCGTCAACCAAGATATGGGGAGTACAAAAGTTTTTGAAAGAATTTATGAAGATATGCTGAATTGAAGAAATTTTATTTGAAGATACTTTGCTAAATCATTTCGAGCTGAAACAAAAGATAATTTCTTTCCAAGAGATTTTATTCTCATCATTTGGGGAGATTGCTACATTCTGAAGACAAAAAGGGAGATTGCATCTACTGAGCTTAAAAGAGAAGATTGGATTGCTAAATCCTTTGAGTAATGATCTTGATCCAAAGGGGGAGATTGTTAGAGCACAACTTTATTGGATTCAAGATCATCAATATCTGAAGATGGAAATCTGAAGTCAAAGCTGGAAAAGTCGACTCTCAACAAATAGTCTAGGGTCCTTTGTAATAAATAGTCAAAGTTTGTTTTTGTATTTTTGTCTGTAATCCTTTTCCTTAAAATAGGTTTTAGGTTTTTATTAGATAATCAGGTTTTGTTTTTGTGGGGTTGGTTGTATGCGCCGTACACATTGAGAGAGATTGAGAGAGAGAGATGCGCATAGAGAAAAACGTGAGAGAGATTCATCTTCAACCGTGTAACCATTCGAATCGTTAGATAAATCAATATCAGGTTTGCTTAATCTTATTTCTTAATTGTTTTGCTTGATTGAATCATTAATCACAGGGACACATAACAATGTTGAGCCTTATTAAAAGCAATCATCCAGTGCTTAATTCTTTCTACACTTGCACGAACACACAAATAATTTGTTTTCTTGTCATAACATTCATAGAAATTTCCTTTATGGTGTTTCGATGATTGGATGGAAGCCCTGGAGGAGTGAACATCAAAAAGCTCCTATTTTATGTGTATCCGTAACACACAGTAACTTCGTGTTACTGACAGGCACATTAACTGATTCATTTGTTGATTCAGGTGTTACATTTCTATTTTGTCTAGATTTGAAAAGATCTGGATGAATACATTGTTAGAATTGGCAACGAATCAGAGGTTCTTGGACAAATCAGAATGGTCAAAGACATTTCTTGGAGAAGAGTTTTGATGTTATAGATGCTCTATTCATCCAAAAGGGGGAGATGATTTAAAGAAATGTCCGTGTCAGAAATTTCAAAGATAAAGATTTGAAGATGATAAAGTTCAAAGATTGAAAGTTTGAAAGGTTGTTCAAGCAAAGTCAAAGATGATTGAAGATGTGCTGATTTTCTGAAATTTTCTTTGAAGATTATTTGTTGAAGCAAGTCGAGCTAAATCTGAAGATAATTTATTTCCGATGTTTGAAAGAGTCTTGTGATAATTTTGGGAGATTATTGAAGAATGTTTCTACCATGTTTGGGAGAGATTGTTGGTATTTCTTGAAGATAAACTTTGGGGAGATTAAAGTTAAAGATCAACCAAAAGAGGAAGATTGTACTCGGATTGAGCTTAAAGGGGAGATTTAAAGTTATTCAATGCAACTAAAGGGGGAGATTGATTTGCTAAATATTTTTGTGATCATCTTGAATCCAAAGGGGGAGATTGTTAGAGCAGAAATATGTTGGATACAAGATCAAGAATACTGAATGTCAAAGATTCAAGAAGTCAAGGTTGAAAGTCAACTCTCATTAAAAGTCAAAGTTATTTTGTAATAAAAGTCAAAGTCTAGTTTGTTTGTTTGTTTCTTTTGTAATTAGTTGTAGGTAAAAATAGGCTGATTTGTTGTTTAGTAGAAAGATGGTTAGAAATTGTAATCGCATCCTGAGAGAGTTTTAGAGAGAGAAAGAGATTTATAGAGAGAGAAAGTTGTAAACATTTTGAATTGAGAATTGAATTGAAACAGGTAGTTTGATCATATTGTTTTGTTTGATTAATTGTGATTTGAATCTTGAAACAGGGACACACAATGTCCAATCTAATAGTCTCTATAGACTATAGTGATATCAATACAAAAACAAGTTCCCCAGCAACGGTGCCAAAAACTTGTTACAGGTCGGGTTTACACCCTTCCCACACGGACGACAAGTGTACGATGTCTAACCAAGTAATACGTACGGAAAGTACGAGTATCGAACCGTAGGAACTTGGTGTTGAATACCACAAATCTATATTAACTATTAACTAGACTATTATAAAGTTGAATTGTTGGTTTGAGTGACAGAGCTTTAAGAAAAATAAGACAGAAAGCTAGATCTGAAAATAGGTTTGGTTAACTGCTGATAAGGACAGTTGGGGGTTGGAGTCATATTCAATGCAATCCCTTTTAAACCATGAATGACTTTGGGTTTTAACAAATGGTTCAATGATTTTAATCTCAAAGGATACCATTACATTTTCTCAAGCTATAATGATATTAGCATTTAACAGGGATTTTTCATCTTTCGATTTAAAAATCGAGTTACAATACTTATTAAAAACAGGATTATAACATATATGATGGAGTAGGTATATCTCTATCCGATTCACACCATAGGTTTATGAAAAACTCATTGAATCATCAAGTTCTTCTCTCGAAGATACAAAATAATCAAGAAATATCCAGATAGTTGATCAGACCAAAGGGATTCCAATAAAACTTATCATAAACATTCATTGCTAAATCATTCGTCAACCCAAACTCAAATCAAAAGTTTAACAATAACATCATCAAATATTTATCGACCCCCACCATGAGAAGATTAGCTCATGTTGGGGTTCTTAACAAACACAAACACAAAACTAGATCGGGGAAATGAAACCATTGTACCAAAAGATAGAAATACTAGAACTCCCTAAAGAAGTATGTCGATAGCCTTCCGTACCCGTTGTACGTAGATTTCTTCGTGTCAATCGTCGATCACTTCTCTTCTTACTTAAATCTCCCTTTCGTGTCCAGGAATGCCTCTTTTATCTCTATTTTCGTAGGACAAGCTCTTTTCCCTAGACTCCACGCAAACCCCTAGATATAGGAATCAAAACGTAACAGTCAGGTGGTCGGGGCGGTCGACCGCGCGGATGGACCCGCGCGGATGGACCCGCGCGGTGACCCAAGCGTAGCACTGTGTCCTTGCCCGTTTTTTGTTTCCGCGCTAGTTCCCGTGCGGTTTGGCTCACGCCGCCAACCGCACGGAGCACTATTTCTCCAATTCTTGTTCTCTTCAGTTTTGGCCAATCTTGCTACCATCCTTCACCATATTTCTCGAGATTGCTCGGGCTTGATCCTTATTCCTCTTATTGTACTTTTCCTTCTCAAAATAATTAGTTTTACTGCTATTTTACCTGAGATTAGGCAAAACTTTTCCGATTTTCGATTACGAATAATGTATAAAAATGACGTTATCAGTTATTCATTACGAAGATTGGGGTTTTGGGTCCTTCTTCTGAGAGCATGAATTTGGTCATGGATCCTCCTATTATCAACGAAATGAGCCTTGAAAAGAGGACCGAGACTGGTGGTTTGCCCTTGGCCAGGGCCTTGTTCTTCTTATCCACAGCAGTGAAGAGTTCAACATAGAAGAGTTCGGCCATGTTAATGTTTCTATTAAAGAATATATCATACATGATAGCTAGCAGTGTAGGGTTTGTTTGATCTTGACTTCCAACTTTGCAGGTTAGTGTGCGATTGAGCACACTAAACATGAAATTCCACACAGGTGGAAGGTGTTGTCTCCTAAACTCACTCAATGTGGATATTTCTTTGTTGTAACCTAAGTGGAAAAGAAATTGGAGAAGGGTTTCATGCGATGGAGGTTTTTCGAACTTAGCAATTTCTAGGACAAATGGTTTGAGAAGAAAAAGACAACGACGAAGAGTTTTAGGTGTAATTCGAATAGAAACACCTTTGTCTCCTGCATCAACATAACTTACCAGTCCTTTAGCTTCTTCATTGTACTCACTTGAGTACCACCATTGTTGAACATAGTTTAGGGGTACATTAGAATCAAAGCTGGTAATGGCGTCTTTTAGTTTACAGGTTCGGAAATATTAAAGTATAGGTCGATATTGTTCTTCAAACTTGGAAGGGCTAAGGTCCAGATGAAAGTTGTTTCCCTTTATAGGCATGTTGAACTGAGCAAGGTTTTAGTTTGGGACAATCCTACTTGAATCATCTGAGCCATTTTGATTCTGATCCATTGTTGCAGGTTTTGAAGTTCTTGAGCTTTTGAATGCTTAAAGAGAGAAGATGGAGTAGAGAGGGAAAGTGTGAGAGCGTAAAGAAAAAATGATGATTTGAAATGGGTTTTTATGGGCAAGAGGCATGAGTAGGAGGTTATGGAAATGGCGTTTATGAGTACCCATGTAAAAAACGTTCCATCATCCATCTATTCACATAGTGACACGTGGAGAGAGCGTCGTTTGAAAGGACACATACGTTAGACAACTGTCATCTTGGGGTTGTTAGTGAAACATGACAGTCACCCAAGTCAAATAACCCGCACAAGTCAGATTTACAAATATTTACAGGTGTAAAAACTTTTCAGAGAAAGAATTGAATAGTCATAGCTTCTAAAATTTTTGACAATTATGCTTCAAACATTCAATCTTCCTTTTGTATCTCAAAAACCTTTTTGAAAATCCAAAATTTGATTGGAGGAATATGCAAGAACATTAGAATTTAGTGCTCTGATGTATCTTCAGATCAGATGATATCAGAGGCTCTAAAGAGTAGTATCAGAGACTACATAATAGACTATGGAATTCTTTCAAAAGTTTAGAATCAAGTTTAGGTTTCAGAAAGGTGAAAAATAAGAATGAAGTACAAACCTTCCCTTGTGATTTTGGCAAAGGACCCTTTTAGGAAAGATCAAAGGCTCTGATAGAAATATCAGAAGCTCTAATGTTATTACCTTCCATCTGTTTTGACTTCTCCTTGACAGATGATGGTTTTTTTCTCCCCCTTAACAGATGAATGATTTCTGTTGTTCTCTCCACCTTAAATAGTGTTAGTTTTACAAAATGAAATGTTTGTGAACATGCATTGTAATCTCAGACGCTCTGAAAAATATGCTATCTCAGGATATCAGAGGCTCCGAAGTGATGTGTCAGAGGCTATGATCTTTGTGTTAGATCAAGTAGACTTATTAAGCATACCCAACTTGCTGATCAAGAAATTTAACCTTCGTTCATCCAAAGATTTTGTGAAAATATCATCAAGTTGTAATCAGTTGGAACATCAACATGATCTTTAATAAAGTGATACCTGACATCAATGTGCTTGGTCTTGGAATGTTTCACTGGATTAGTAGAGATGGCAATTGCACTTCTGGAGTCACATAAGATGGTAATTTTGTCAAACTCAAGATCATAGTCTCTGAGTTGAGTTTACATCCATATTACTTGTGAACAACAACTAGCAGCAACAACATATTTTGCTTCTGCTGTAGAGGTTGACACGTAGTTTTGCTTCTTAGATGACCAACTCACTAACTTATTTCCTAGAAGTTAACAAAATCCAGAGGTACTTTTCTTGTCTAATTTGCATCAGTGTAGGCAGTTAGATCAAAAACCAGAGAGCTTTAGATACAAGAGGCCTAAAGATGGTGTGCCTCTGAGATATCTAAACACTCTCTTTACAACAAATAAGTGTGATTCCTTGGGATTAGTTTGATATCTGGCACAAAGACAGGTTGCAAACATTATATCAGGTCTGCTTGCAGTTAAGTATAAGAGAGACCCTATCATGCCTCTGTAGTTCTTGACATCCACAGGTTTACCTGAAGGGTCAGAGTCAAGTTTAACTCCAGTGGTAATAGGAGTTTTCATTAGAGTTGAATCATTTAGTTTGTTCTATTTCAAAATATCAGAGACATATTTGGCTTGATTAATGAAGGTGCCCTCTGAAATTTGTTTTACTTGTAGTCCTAAGAAGAAGGTTAGTTCTCCCATAAGACTCATTTCAAATTCACTTTTCATCAACTCTGAGAACTTGTCACAATACTTTTGATTAGTAGACCCAAAAATAATATCATCAACATAGATCTGTACCAGAAGTAGCTCATTTTTGTACCTTTTGATGAACAGAGTGTTGTCCACAATTCCTTTTTAAAAACATTTGCAATCAGAAAATTAGACATAGTTACATAACATGCTCTAGTTGCTTGTTTAAAGCCACACATAGCTTTATCAAGGTATTAGACATGGTCTGGGAACTCTGAACATTCAAATCCAGGTGGTTGGTGGACATAAAGTCTTCATAGAGTTTACCATTAAGAAAGGCAGATTTGACATCCATTTGATATACTTTGAACCCTTTGTGTGCAATATAGGCTAAGAAGATTCTAATAGCTTCTAGCCTACCTACAGGTGCAAAGGTTTCATCATAATCAATTCCTTTTTCCTAGAAATATCCCTTAGCAACTAATCTGGCTTTGTTTCTGATTATGATTCCATCTTCATCATTTTTATTTCTGAAAACCCATTTGGTTCCAATTGCAAATTTTCCTTTGGGAAGAGGAACCAGGGTCCAGACTTTCTTTCTTTCAAACTTTTGAAGTTCTTCTTGCATGCCATTAATCCAATTTGGATCAACAAGAGCTTCATTTAACTTCTTTAGTTCAATGATGCCTAAGAAATTTGCAAAGAAACATTCATTGATTGTTGTAGATCTTGTCCTTATACACACAGAGGGAGAACCTATGATTTGATCATGAGGATGATTCTTTGTCCATCTTGTTATAGGTGCATGAACATGTGGGGGTGTTTGAGCTTCAGAGATGACAGTGAGATGTATCTATGTTGTGTTGCACTGGCTCTGAAGAGTGTTCCAGAGATGGTGATGATGGCTCTATAATCTCTTCCACGAATGATTCTAGTTCTCCTTCTTCTTTAGAAGACTCTTGTTTTTCTTCAACATTTGGTCTTGTTGTATCACTTGGACCTGTAGTGTTTGAAGTAGATGGTGTGCTATCAGAAGGACTAGAAAGAGTTATACCTGAGGATTGAGGTTCTTCTGATTGTGCTCTTAGATTATCCCTAAATATAAATTCAGAGTTGTCTTCATCATTAAAGAAGTCTTCAAGTATTCTATTTAGTTATGACTCTCTGAGCTTTGAGGAGTGAGAGGTTTCTTTGGTCAGAGAATTTTGAATGTTAGAGCTTCTGGTTTCATTTTCATCAAATGAGACATTTATGCTTTCTTGAATGGTTCTTGTTCTGAGATTAAACACTTTGAAAGACTTGGAGGTTAGGGAATAACCAATTAACTTTCCTTTATCAGCCTTCTTGTCAAACTTTCCAAGTTGGTCTTTGTCATTCAAGATAAAGCATCTTCACCTAAAAACATGAAAGTATTTGACATTTGGTCTTATGTTGTTAATGAGTTCATATGCATGCTTTGTGAATCTTTTGACTATGGTAGCTCTGTTTTGAGTAAAGCATGAAGTTGATACTGCTTCAGCCCAAAAGTTTGTTAGTAGATTATATCCTGCAAGCATAGTTCTTGCAGCTTCAACTAATGTTTTGTTCTTTCTCTCAACAACACCCTTTTGTTGAGGTGTCCTAGCTGCAGAGAAGTTTGGGGAAATTCCTTCTTCATAGAGGTAAGAATTGATCTGTGCATTTATGAATTATGTACCATTATCACTTCTCAACTTTTGAACTTTGCAATTGAACAGAACCTGTAATCTTTTCAACAAATTTATCAGATTCTCTGGAACATCAGACTTTGCTCTGATGAACTCAATCCATGTATATCTTGAATATTCATCAATGAGTACATGGATATACTTCTTTCCAGACATACTTTGCACAGAGATTGGACCATAGAGGTCAACACATGTACAGAGGTCTGGGACAATTATTATCACTTTTGGTTCTGTGTGATGCTCTTTTCAGTTTTCACATCTCACAAGCAGAACAAATATGATTTTGTCAAACTTCAGAGATGGTAGTCCTTTAACCAGATTTAGTTTTACCAACTTATCAAGTGATGAAAAGTTCAAGTGTGAGAACTTTTTATGCCAGAGCCAAACATCTTCATTATTTAGAGATACTAAACATATTTTCTCTGAATTAGTGTATGTGTGCTTTGTGAAGTTCATGCGATACAGATTACCTTTTATGTCAACTCTGAGCGTTTCCTGACCTCTGTTTTAATGTAATAGAGAGCAATACTTCTTTTGAAATTTTACATCAAAACCATGGTTACAGAGTTGATTATGTTGATTAAGTTGTGTTTTAATCCATCAACATATGCAACTTTTGAGACAGAAACATTTCCTCTAGATAACTCCCCATATCCTTTAATCTGACCGTGCTTGTCATCTCCAAAAGTTACTACTCCTCCAAGTTTATCTTTGAATGTAGTAACTTTTTATCCCCAGTCATATGCCTTGAGCATCCAGAATCAAGATACCAGATAGGCATATCTTGTTTCTGCAAGACAGATTAAAGGTTTTTAGGTACCCATCTCATAATGGTTCCATTCTTGTTAGGTTTTGTAGTTTTCTTTTCAATTTTTTGGCTTTTCATCCTTTGATGTATTGCCAGATTGAATTTTTTGATGCTTCAAAGGCAGAGTCTCTGAGGTTTTCTTCTTTTGAGACACATGCATAAAGCAATGAGGACCATAGAAATGATGATAGTCCCAATCTATGTGCAAATCAAGAGAACAACACAATTTAGATGCTAAATGCCATTTAATATATTTCAATCTCACAGATTACAAATTCGTATACAACTCTCTCTCTGTCTCACAATATTTCTCCCTCTAGAATATTTTCATTTAGAATCTTTATTACATATTACAAATGAAAAACTATTTATACCTAGGAATGTTACAAGACAAATCTAACTAAGCTAACACACTTTGACTTTAGCATGACTTTGACTTTCCTCTTATAGTAGCTTTGACTTTGATCTTTACTTTTGAGAGTTTGACTGGGACCTTTGACATTCATTCTTCAATGATCTTGGATCCAACATTTATGCACTAACAATCTCCTCCTTTGGATTCAAGATCATCTTCAAAAAGAAATTTAGCATTAACGAGCAATCTCTCCCTTTGTCTGATCTTTAATGAATTCAATCTCCCACTTTAACATCTTCACAAGGATAAGCATTTAAACTTCTCATTTGGAGTCAAAAAGAATTTCAGCTTCAAAGAACTATCTCTCTCTTTATGTCTTGATAAACAATCTTCAGAATTGCAGTATTCTCCCCCAAAGTCTGTGAGTGTCTTCTTCATAAACTATAACAATTTCCCTCAAGGTTATAAAAACCTTTCTCAGACTTCAGAAAAGAAAATTATCTTCAGATTCAGCTTACTTTTGCTTTAGCAAATAATCTTCAAAGAAATTTTCTGTAAGCTTTCGGAATTCTTTAAACTTTCTCTTTCATTCTGTATTTTCTGCCCATAATTCTGAAATATAACATTCAAGTCTGTCATTTCTTGATCATTTTCCCCCGTAACTGTTACAATATGTTCTCCAGACAACATTTCTTGAAATTAATTCTCCCTTTTTTTGATGATGTAGAGCCTAGAAATCATCAAAGTTGTCTCCAAGAAATGTCATATGCTAGTTTTTGACCTCTTTCAGTATCTGATCGTTTCTCAAAAGTACTGAACCATCCGTAAATTCATAAATATATTTATCTGAATCTTTACAAATTGAGACAAATAAGAGTGTAACCCTGAATCAACACATGAATCAGTTATAATGCCTGTAAGTAGCACGAAGCCACTTAGTACAACGAATGTACTATACAAGGAGTTTTATTGATGTTCACTCCCTAGGTCTTCCATTCAATCATCTAATAACACAAGGTTTCTATGAACGTTCTGATAGAAAAACAAATTTTCTGTGTGTACATGCTTGTGTATGAAAGAATTTAAGCATTTTGTTTTATATAAGGCTCAAAATATGTAAACCACAGAGACAACAATAGTATTACATGGACTCAATTGTGCATAAACGAGGTGCGAAGGTGGGGCAGACTTCCTTCTTTTTCAATATCCAAATCTTCCAAACGAAGATCAGATAGATTATGTGTTGCTTCCCCAAGAAAATATGAAACATCTATTTATTGAGAAAAAGATGAGTAGCTGGTGGGGTTTAAATCAAGAGTTGGCATAGGCTAATGCCTGTTTCAGTGAAGGTCACCAAAGAATGTGAACCAATAGTTTATGTGGTTGCCCGGCTCAGAAAAAGTTGGTGCAAAGTTTTCATATTCTTTTAACTCTGTTCTCACACCATCTTTCTATTTAAATATTTAAGCTCACTTCTAACCAAACTCTCTTTTCATTTTACCTCATCACACACCCACACTCTGATATTGACCCCTCGCCTCTCGATCACTCATGATAACTTCTTGGGTAGGAAACATTGGTTAACGTTTATCCATAGAAGTTCTTTTAAGTTCTGACACTGATCCCATGAAAATATCCTAAAAGAATGATGTCCAATAGTTTATCTTGAACATGTAAAATGCAGAAAAGCGAATTACAAAGTCAGCTAAATGAATGCTCGGCTAAAATTTATTAGCATGAAAATTTGAGCATTTTGAACTTTGAAGATTTCTCAAAACAAGGACATTGAATGAATGAAATGAATATAAAAGACTTGTTTGAGAATGTGACAATGTATCGAAAGATCAAATATGAATGAAAATCATTTGAAGCTTAGTTCATGAAAGAACTGGAATTTGTCTATATGAACAAATATAGACATTCTTGAAAAATTGTTTATTACCATTGAAAAATTCTTTATTATTCAAAGAACTGGAAACACTTATGTGTTGAAATGAATGTAACGCTCAACAAACATTGAAATCAAACGGGGTTTATTACCATTGAAAAATTGTTTCAATTTAGAGACATGGTAATAACAAAATCAAAGAAAAATACTAAATCGATGAGGGTAAATACTTGATAGTATATGGAAAAGATAATACACAAATATTAATCTTTAGAAACACACGGTTAGTTAAACATTAAAGCTTATGAATGAAAACATTTAAAATTACACTTCTAAATTAATGAAAACAATTTAATAATCGAGAAGTGGTTTGAACATTTCAGAAACAAGTTTTCATGTCTGAAAGTTGTCCTTCTTTCAAACATTCAAAGATTAAGGTTAGAAACAATATCAAACCTTATAAGTCACCACAAGTCACGAAATATGATCGTGTAAGTTCCCCCTCAAAATCTGCGTTCA
Source organism: Arctium lappa (assembly GCA_023525745.1). NCBI lineage: Eukaryota > Viridiplantae > Streptophyta > Magnoliopsida > Asterales > Asteraceae > Arctium > Arctium lappa. Next base: position 51,240,685 of record CM042059.1, on the reverse strand, counting down.
GCCAAAAAAGTCATCAAAGCAACAAAGTCTTATTCAAAAACATTTATTGAAATGTAAAAACATGAAAAACAGTAAAACATTTAAGAACGAGTTCTAATTTCATTTAATCAGAAGTCAATGTCCATACTCCCCCTAAAAATATGTATCATAAAATTTGTCAGTAATAAAATATATGCAGAAATTTCTTTAACTCCCCCTAGATAGTATGATCATCTAATCTTTGTTTCACACTTCCCCTAAAATCATGAACAGAACCTTTCAATGCAGATATCATTCAGATTAAAAAATGAAGAAACAAGGAAATATTAAAAATCAAACTGAACTAGGTAAAACGGATTATGTTTTAAGATTCAACATACCTAATTTCTAAATGAGAAAGTTAAATCTCTTTTCGTCCAAAGGTTTTGGTGAATAAATCAGCTAATTGGTAATCCGTGTTTACAATGTAAAGTTCAATTGTACCATTTTCGACATTATCTTTTATAAAGTGATACCGCACATCTTGTTGGTCCCGAAGGTGCTTAACAAGTTTGTAGAGGGGGGTGGGGTTGAATAGAAACACAAAAAAACTGGTTTAATAAATTGTTTATTGATAAATCAAATCACAATTTACAGCTTGTTGCGGAATAAGATTAAGTAAAACCTAATCTAAACAAACTTAAGAAACACATAGAGTTTTGCACAAGAACTAGAGAATAAAGGTTGAAGAAATATAGAAAACAAGGGTTTCTATATTATGGTTCACGAAGAGAAGGATAGAAGGCAACAACTGAGAGAGAGTCTCAACCTTTCTATTTATACCCTATCCATAATGCATGGCAGGTTACATTACACGTGTCACCTTTTGGTTGGTTGCATGCCTCTGACTTTTGGTGACATGCTTTTCGCCGAATGGTGAACAATGTAGTCTTCAGAGTTGTTGTACGATTTGTCACAGAGGTATGTCTCTTCTGACATTTGTACTATGTGTGCAAGGATAAGACAAAATAAAGTTGGAGCATAAGCTATGTGATCTTCAGTTGCTGAATATCTCTTCCTTTATTGAGATAAAAGGAAGTTCAGTGATCGTTGATGCTTTTCTTCATATTTCTTCACGTGTTGCTGACTTGTCTTGGTTTCACTGATCTCCGCATCAGATCCTGAGTAGACATGTCGTTTGTTCAGCAGCTTTTGTCTTCGATTCAGCAGTGAACATCCATGTCGCAAGACTTGTCTTTAGGGATTACGTCTAACTGATAGGAGAGAGATCATCAGCGATACTGAACATACTCAGTATTTATTCGCTGATGGTGAAACACTAATACACACAGATGTTAAACGTAATTTTCACTACGTATTTCAAAGGGTCGTCATCAAATCCCTGAGAGAGTTTGGATCAACAATCTCCCCCTATTTGATGATGACAAAGCAATTATGAAGAAAATTACTTTGATTCAAAATATAAGGATAGTCAGGACTTATCCCAATTACTATTTTGAGGGATCTTTTACAGTACTGATGGTTTTAAGTACTTCACTGGAATTTTCATTAATTTGTAAGAAGAGATTACAAAGAAGAATATGAAAATTATAAGTACAAGTGAAATCCTATACTACTGTAAGTTTAACTAATAGATTACAAGATACAAAAGGGAATCTATCAGTTATGTTTGCAAGATTTCAATATTGTGATCATATGATCTTGTACCTCTTCTCCTCTTTGTCTTCGATCAAGGGCTTCTTGTCGAATGAGAGTCTTGATGGGGTCCCCTAAGGAAGAGTAGTCACACCACAAGTATAGAAGATCCTGTAGATGAATGATAGGGCAGAGAGGAATCTCTGAGACTGCTTGAAATCTAAGCTTTTCCTCACCATCTCGGAAGAAAACTCCATAAGGATTCTTTATCACTTTCCCTGGTAAGAAAGGTCCACCAGGGGGTAGTGATAGATTTAGAGCTGAGAGATCTGGAGGAGGCCCAAATAGTGCATCCCTAGAGAATTTGATGGAGGTTTCATTTATAATAACAACATGTTTCTGTTTGACTGTTCTTGGCTGTTGTGGAGGAGCTGAGGGCACATTCATTTTAGCAGCGACCCTGTTAATGAGGGCTTCAAGAAGATTTTCAACATGGCCTATGTACATTGATCTTGACTTCTTCAGTGCTTCTCTAAACTCTAACCATTCATAATAGCCGAAGTATTCCAGTTTTGATAGAAACATGGCTTTTGAACTTCCATCCTCTCTGAATATCCCTGTTGTTCCAGAATCAAGCACACACAATAATAATCAGAGTAATAACAGATATGAATCAAAGGAAAAAGATCATTGATTGGGAAAATACTATATTCATATATCTCACAAAAGAAGGCAACAATACTATGAATTATATTCTAACCTAAAAAGGAAATAACAAGGGACTATATATAGGGTCAATTTACTTGACTCCTACAAAAGTCAAACTTAACAAAATGCATAACAAAATGTAACAAAGGACTAACTATTACAACTTGATTAAACATGATCTAACATTCTCCCCCTTTTAATCAAAGTTGTAATCTTCAACGGTTCCACCTTCTGAAACTAGTTCTCCTCATAGCTAGGAAACTTTTAAATCTTCTGATGCCTTCTCTGATTTCAATTCTATTTCTGATTGCTCGAATCATTCTTTCCATAGCAATTATGTCAAATCTATGCATATGATCTCCCATTTTAAGTCTTCTCATTTCTAAATATCTATGCCTCTCTTCTAGCTCTCTCAGCACCATCTTTAAGGTTCCATCTGAGAAATTTTCTACTTCACTTGCTCGCATGAATTGTTTCTTGTGAGTTTCAGTGTTGACATATATAACTCCAAGTTCAGGAGTTACAACTGGTGTGAAGAATTCCAAATCTCTCATCAAGTAGTGATTGAAGTTAGGGGCAGTAAGGTTTACACTATTCTGATTTGTCTCTACTCCCAACTGAAAATCAAGAATGTATGAATTGTTGACCAGACACCTCATGTACCTCTTCACAATTTCAAGTGCCAAAACTACAACTCTAGGTCTGACCACTCTGCTTCTGAATTCATGGTAAATGAACTCCAGGTCTGCTATGTTCAGGTGTTCAAAGTCAGCTTTACTGAAGGTTGATTCCTTTATATCTCTCCTCTGAACATGAAACTCTAGATACCAGACAGCAAATTAATTCTTCATTCTGACTTCCTTTATCTGAAGAATTCCAGCTCTGTTAATATATCCTTATGTTCTTGAAAAAATCTCAATAAACTTCAGATAATTTTTTTGGTAGTCTAGAGGTCTGTCAATCACTTCATACAATTTGCAAGGATCAATCTTTATCAGTTCATTCACAAAAATCTTGATGGATTCTTCAAGGAATGGAACTCTGAGAGACTTTCTGATAAGCTGAATAAACTCTAGAGAAGTGCCCTATTCATCATAACCTGTAAAAGGTGTACATCCAACTCTGACTAGAACAGAGGGACCTTCTTCAGCATCCTGGTGTTTCTTCGCAATAGATTCTGCTTCCATAGGAGTTACAAGCACAAGCTTTGGTCTTTCAGCTGCACTCAGAATTCTTGGACTGTCAAGGTTTCTTATGTAGGGTAAAGCTTCAATATCAGCTTTTTCTTTGTCAGATTTCTCTTTGTCTTCTCTTTCTCTGGCTTCCCTCTTTCTTCTTTTCTCTTCTCTTTCCATTCTCCTCATTTCTTTACTCAGAGATATTATCAACTTTTCTATGTCAATCAAGATAGGAGCAGAAGGATATGAGACATTTGATCTGAAAACCCTTTTTACAGACTTATGCAATGGCAAGGCAACATTTTGAGCATTAGGAACAGAGGCTTCACTAGTTGTAGAAAAAACACAGTTTCTGTCAGGAGAAACTCTTGGAATGCCAGTTCACTTGTACTGGTTCAACATTTTGTATTGGTTCAGAATTCTATATAGGTTCATCTTCTTGATCAACTTCTTGATCATCTCTTCCAAAATCATCACCAAATATGTGATCGAAAGCACTTTCATTTAGAACACTTCCAGGAATTGCTGCTTCAGATGCATTTTTGACAAATTCTTCAGCATTGACAGAGTTTTCTGGATGACTTTCACATTGTAGACCAAAATCCATTTCCTTTTCACCTTCTTCCTTCACCTTCCAAAACATTTCATACTTAGCTTCAGCTTGCTCATATGTGTCTAGCTCATCTACATCAATAAAGTTGCAAGTTGTGATTCCCATAGCCTCCATCACTTCTTCACAAGTTGATGTCTTAGGCTTTTCAACCCTTGACTCATCCTTAGCAACATAAACAGTTAAGATCCTTGTCTCTCCTTCTTCTAAATCTTCTTCATCATCATTAATATTATGTACCATGTCCTAATTAGATCTTTCAACTTGTTCAGCTCTTTGACTTGTACTTGTACCTTCACCTTGATTGCTAGATCTTTCTCTTCCAGATACAGTACTTATGGGCACAACATTCTCCACCACAACCAATTGTCTTCCAGAGGCAGACTGTTCTCTCCTTGTCTCCCCCTCCTGATCATGCCTTATGAACTGAACAGTTGCTTGGGTTTGGCAAGATAACTGAAAAGCTTGATTCAAAAGAGTGACAACTTTCAGTACATCTACATCAGAGAAGTTTGACTCTGTGGCTCTACCTATATCTGTTGGTTGCACAGATATTGGTGGTTGTTGTTGTTCGTGGTGGTGGTGGGAGTGCAGAAGTGAAAAAAGATTTGCATCTTGTTGGTTATCCAGAGCTTGAGATAAAAGTTTTGTGAGAAGCAAATACTTTAGCTCATCAATGGATAAGTCAACAGGGTTTAGTGTATTTGGTAATGGGGTAGGTACTACTGTTTCTCTCCTTGTGGGCTCAGGTTTAGTAACTAGCTTCCACTTTAACATTCTCTTTATATCCCCCAACTCCTTCTTAACTTTATCATATTTCTCTGACCACCTGTTCTCAATAGCCTTTAGGGCGCTGTCGAGATATTCCCTTGACACATAGTCGGGTGAGCTAACACCGGGATCACTTAGATTGCCCGTTTGCACAACAGTAGACGATTATACTGTGTGACCTGTGCTCGTAGCTGGCATGGAGTTAGCTATGACAGGATTTCCATCCGGTCCTCTTAGTCCGAATTGCGAATCTACTCGGGATGTTCCGCTCAGGTCACGAAGACGACTGAGATCAAAACCTGCAAAAAGTGTCCTATTTACAAAAATTGTATTTCTAACAAGTGCCTCTAGGACTTGTGTATTCAAATGTATTGAGATCGGGGGCAACTGATCTCTATTTTCAATATCAGATTTCTCCGAATGAGACATTGATAGATTATGTGTTAAATCCCCATGAGAAAATAAAACTAACTCCTGTTGGGAGGAATTAAAGTGGCTGGTTTGGGAGTGCAATTGCATGAGTGATCTGCTCATGTCTACATCTTCAGGCAACAAATGCACTGAAGTGTTTGATTTGGTTGATCTTCGGGAATAGTGGGTTGTGGGTCTCTCTCTCTCTTCTAATAATGTTCTATCCCTTTCTCTCAAAATCTCACTTTCATCTTCTACTGTGTCTCCCTCAATTCTCCTTATTCCTCCAATTACATTATCAATGACTGCATCAGCAGTGGCAGTATTAAGTTCAGCAGTATTGGTGTCCATTTCCATATTATAGAAACCTGCAAAGGCATTTATTGGTTCATCATCCTCAACATTTAAAATTCTTGCACCACCATCATTATTGTTGTCATCATCCTCGTCACCTGATTCATCCGCATCATTTCCATCATCATCTCTTCTTTCAGTTATGGTTTTCTTAGAATCTGTTTCATCTCTTCCCAAGTCATCATTTTCAGTGATTCTGTCTGGTGTACTTGTAGCGAATGCACTTCTTCATCACTGCTTTGATCTACCAACTCAAGAGCTTGAGTTTTAGGTTCTTCATTAGTTTGTGCTTCTCTTTCTTGTTCTTCCATAAAATGTTGTTCAGTGATATGTTGCTGTTGTTGTTGTTGTTGATCCAAGGCATTTGCAGAGCCTAGACCTTCATTGACTACAGGTGTCACATGAGGTGGGGTAAGAACCCGTGACCCTGAAGTCTCAAGTCTTGGTCTCCGACCCCCTCCGGTTCCCCTCTCTGTATTTTTTCTTTTCACACCCCATACCCAAACTCCCTAAGTTACAGGTACCTTCCAGACTCCGCTCACCTAGGGGTTGGACCTTGGGTAGGTACAGCCGGTTCTAGCTGTGCCATAGATCCTCTATACTCTAGAAGACACTCGGCCTCTGGATCAACAAATCTCAGTAACACTTCTGGAATGGGCATGGAGTAAGCAAATTGTTTCTTCTGCTTAACTAAGAACTTCATTTCATTCACCACAGTTGCTTCATGAGAACTCCTTTTGGGGATCTGCCTGTTCCCTCTCAGTACACTCCTAACCAAGATAGTCATAAACCTCTGATATGGCAAATAATTGAGGACTTTTACAGTGTTGCTCTTGGCAAATATCTTCTCAAGCAGTTTAGTCCAAAATACTACAACATAGTCTATGTGCAAGTCATGCACTATAGAATAGAAAAGCTTCAGTATATGGCTGCTGCCATTGTTAGTTTCATATGTTTTTGTTGTTAAGCACCGGTTGATAACTAAGAACAATGCATAGTAGAAGGGTGGCAGATTGTTCTTCTTGAATTGCCTGACTCTGTTTAGTTCACCATCATAGCCTCTCTCTCTAATTCCAGTAAGATCAGTTTCTTCAGTGGGTAAGTCGTCAAATTCTGTTCTGCCCTTCCTTGAATTAGCTTCTGGAAATTGAAGGGATCTTCTGAACAATTCAAGAGAAATATCAACAGAGTAGAAGTCAACATTGACTCTGAGAACTGGACATCTGATTTGTCCAACTGTGATGTGAGTGAGATGGATGGTCTTCCATGCCTGTTGAACATATATTTCTGGTACATCAGCACTATCAGATAGTGCTTTGTTCAAAGGGTGATTCTGGAGGATGTGGTTTACCAGTGGATTGATGTTCAACTTGAATTCAAATTTGTTGTTGTTTGCAGTTTGAGGCGCCATGTCAGAAGGTAAGATGAGTAACATGTCAGGATTGACATTTGGTGGTGGATGGACAGTTGTTCTGCTTGATGGAATAGAGTGCTCCTGATGAGCCTCATGGACAGAGTTTTCATCCATTTGCACATTTGGAGAATTGTTGGTTGCCATTTGACCACTTACAACACATCTTTACTCCCCCTTGATGTAAAAGTGTAACACTCCCTTGAGTTGATCAGATACTCCCCCTTGATCTGATATCTAGTTGATCTTGTTTGACACTATTTGTTGTTGTCAAGTATCTCATATTCATTGTTGTTTGTAATTGCTCTTGCAGCTCCCCCTTAACATATTGTGGATCTTTGTTAAGGTTTGTGCAGACATGCTCCCCCTTCATATCTGGATGTAAAATTTAACAATTAAGCTCATTTTCCTCCTATACCTTCAACATAAAGATATGACATTGAAAATACCAATTGTTGATTTCAATTGTTGAAAATACCAAACATTGTGTGATAGAGAGTGAGAGTAAGAGAAACTCCCTGTATTCCAAAAGATCACCAACTTTTGACAGTTAAGTATGAGTCCTAAGTTGTTGTACTTAGAAGTCATAGTTTTGACATTGAGGCAAGAGTCCTGATCTGTAGTAATCAGAAGTCATTATTCCTTAAGTCCTTCTTGACTGGCACATCTTCTATCTTCTCTTTTCCTTTTTCCTCTACCTGCAACACAGGTTTAGGTTTTGGTACCCAGATAAACTTGGGTCCAGTTTGGTCAGTATTTGAGAATTTCTTTGAGTGATTCTCATACCTGTGATAAGCACTGTGATGATAAGATCTATTATATGTGTGTGCTTTGTGAGTGAACGTATCAGAGTAACAATAAGAGCAACATAATTTTCTTTTTGTTATCATGATCAAATGAGTTGTTGATTTGACAAAGTCAGGTGCAAAAGACTTACCTCTTGAAGATCTGTTCTTATTCTTGTTAGCTCTGTTAAGCTTTGCTGCTTCTGGAGAACCCTTTACAACCCAGACCATTTGATCTTTCCTTGGAGACTGAGTTGGAGATTTTTGAAAATGATTATCACTCTTATCAGCTGATTTTACATAAAAGGACTTTGGAGTGTTAATCTGATCTGGTTTAGAAACTTTAGATTATTCAGTTTGTTTTCTAAAAACCATTTTCTGAAACATGCTTGATACTGACTCAAAAAAACACATTGATTCAGCTGAATCATCATCATAGGAGGATAAGATAGATGTATCAGTTGTTAACTTGTTAGAAAAGTCAGTATTATTAATCTCAAGTTGTTGAATTTTATCACACAGCTTGGATCTCTCATTGTAGAGTTTATCAAATTTGCTTTGAATTCCAGATTTACTCCTCTGCTCTTTCATAATCTCAATAGATAAGTTTGCCAATTTACAGGTTAGCTTTGAGATTTCCTTTTCAAAAATCTGGTTTTTATCTGAATTTTCTTTTAACAGATTTACATTTTTGTTTTCAAAACCTTTTCTTTCATTATCAAAGGATTTCCTTTCAGATATAATGAGTTGTTCAAAGTCAGAAACTTGTTTTAAAAGATTTGAGACTTCTTGGAAATATTAGACGGTCTCTGGTTAAAAGTCTTTTCCAGTTCAACTATTTCTTTGTTTTTTCTCTCACCCACTCTCTTAAGCCAGTCATGACCTTTGCCTTGATACAGCTTCACTTGAACTTCAGCCTTTGTCACTTTGACATTTAAAGAATCCATATCATCTCTCAATTTCTTGTTTTGACATCTGAGAGTTTCAAGCTCAGCTTCCATTTTGGGTATCTCTGGCATGTAGGATAATGCACAGTCTCTAGGAGTGAGTACAGTGTTTCCCATATCATCTTTGTATGGCATCTTTCCTGTGTGTCTGAAATTTGTGCTTGAAGTGATCTTTAGTCAGAAAATCAGATATTGAAGTACAGAAAATCAACAAGTATGCAAAAATGTGAATAATAAGGCAAGAATTCACAAACAATAAGCAAAGGATACTCAAAAGATATAAATTTCGCAAACCAAAGGATTTGAACCAAGATTCGCAAGCAATTGGGTTGCAAATATTTAGCTTTCGCAAGTAAGAGGGTTGCGAATCTTTTGACTTTCGCAGGGAACACTTCTGCAAATCTTGCACTTAGAATATTTTCACTTCAATCTTGAGAAACCTTAATCCTGCGAGTTCTAGGAGTTTTGCGAGTTCTTCACTGCGTCTTGCGAAACCTCTATGTTTTAAGCCTTTTCTTCAAATTTTCACCAAATCCATAGCAATACTTGTTCAATCAATACCAAATTTTGACGGTATGCTCTATGATTGATCATGAGCAAACCCTAATCACTTAATTTTCCTAAAACTTCAATAAATCTGACTTTGTGATTCTTGACAGTTCGTAGATGAATACTTCTAAAAAACCAAAGATTGATCAAATAGATTAATCAAATCTATTTCTAACCAACATGAAACATGTTCATCTTCGTCATACGTATCTATTGAACCTAAAATTGCATCAAAATGACCACTGAATCACAAAATCACTAATGGAACAGTGAAGTTTCCGAAAATGGAAAACTTGAACTAACTTCTGCACAAATTGGTTGAATTTGAGTTTCTAAGGTAGCTCTGATACCAATTGTTGTTCCAGAATCAAGCACACACAATAATAATCAGAGTAATAACATATATGAATCAAAGGAAAAAGATCATTCATTGGGAAAATACTATATTCATATATCTCACAAAAGGAGGCTACAATACTATGAATGAGATTCTAACCCGAAAAGGAAATAACAAGGGACTATATATAGGATCAATTTACTTGACTCCTACAAAAGTCAAACTTAACAAAATACATAAAAAATGTAACAAAGGACTAACTATTACAACTGGATTAAACATGATCTAACAATCTCCATGGTGATAGACGATCGGTTCTTCTTTTTCCTTCCAGAGATTGTTACGACATAGATTTTCAGTGGATCGAATCGATGGTCAAGCTTCTTTTTGCACCAAGCTAGACTAGCATCGCTGATCTCTTTTTCTTTTTTTGTTTTTGTCCTCTATCTCGTTCAAAAGAGCAGCTTGTACTTTCACCGGGTTCTTTTTAAGATTGTCATCTTCGAACAGGGATGAATGTACCTCAAGAGCTATTTTAGCATCCCTTCGGCATTCGGCTATTAATTTTTCGGCCCTGACAAAATCTTCGATTTCTTCCGATGAAAGAAAGTCAAAATCTTCAGTGGAGGTTTGAGGAGGGATCTTCATCCATAGAGTCTCTAGGTTGGAGATCATATCTGAGCGTCTCTGAGATTCATCCTCTGACCATTGAAGAGGTCGAGAGGGTCTTTTTGGATGGTTTAGGGATTCATCCTCTTCTTCATCATCATCAGTCTCTCTGATGGAGACTGGGATTATTTTATCTTCAGCTAGAGTGCCTGGGATTATTTGCAGAGACATTCCCTTAAGCAGGGTAGAGAATTGTCTGAGCAATAAAAGAAGGAGTTAGAAAGAGGAACTATAGAGAGACATCCCTGAGAAGGTATCTCCCCCTCAGATGGTGACAGAAGTTTCAGATTTCCTTCAGCAGCAATGCCTTTTTGCTTGCCTTGGTTTGAGGTATCTGGAGCTTTGTCATGTTGTCTCCCCCCTGCTTCATTTATTGAAATCCCTTTCATCACTAGGGCTGAAGTGATGTTTGACGCGGAGAACCATAAGGATGAGTCCTCATCGTCGTCATCATCAGGGATGATGTCTTAAGAATCTTGATCTTCAAAATCAAGTTCTTCTTCGTCTTCATCCTTCTCTTCCTATTCTTCGTCGAGCACTGGAGAAGAGGAAGGAGGTGCTTGCTCTTCAGCAACAGCAGACTCTTCAGCTGTCTTCTCCCCCTTAACCTGAGAAGGAGGTTCTTCCACGTTCATTTGTGCAATCACTGCATTTTCTTCATTAGGATCTTTCTCCCCCTCTTTGTCATCATCATGGGAGAGGAGGGATGCAGCAGTAGTATCAGCAGTAGTGGATTTGTGGGCATCAGCCCCCAACGCATCCAGACGTGCTTCGATCTCTGGAATGGCAGATGTAGCAGATTGAATAAAATCCACAGCTAAGGTCAGGGACGTCCGGTCATTATCAGTAAAGGAAAGAGTAGGAACGCGAGATGGTGTATTCATCTTTGACAAAATTTTGGAGATCAGCTGGTTGGTACTGTCAACCTTACCACTGAGAGTTTTTACCTCTCAAGTGAGGGTCTTGACATAGTTGGTGAGTGCATAAACGTGACCATTTAAAAGTTGCAGCTGAGTAGAATTGGTGGTCACGTTTTCTTTCAGCGAGATGACTTCATATTGTAGAGCACTAAGCTGAGAGGCTTCAGCCTTGGTGGAGATGGTGGTAGAGAGATTTTTCAACTCTTCACCAGTAGTGTTGACGGTTGTAGTATTGGTGTTGAGGGAAGTAGAAATAAAGTCCACCTTCTCTACAACTTTATTCAGCGATGCATCAATGGTTTCCAAAGTAGGACCTGAAAAATAAGTTGGTGGTTCAGCAAGGTGATGCTCAGGCTTATTTAGAGGGGTGGGAGAAGTGTGTAGGGTTGTACAAATACCTTATATGTCAAAAATGTTGTAAAATGCCATGTCCCTTTCAAAATATGAGTGCGGCAGAGATATTTGAGGAAAACATCCAAGAGGGATGCCACCAAGTCCTAATTTGAAGCTTGAATGACAGGCTGCTGTAAATGTGGGATGTTAGAGACCAAGGAGTTAGAAGGAGAAATAGATGGGATAGAAAGAGGAGCACTGGTGATTATGGGAATTACCTAAGTAGCGGGTGGAGAAACTGAAGTAAACGGGGTGGACACCAGTAGGGACTCAGTGGTAGAAGCCACTGAAATGGTTGTTACGGGAGCAGTAGTGGAAGAGCGGCCCATGAAATCATTTAAGGTGCTCTGTTGAGAGACAACCCTAGTTGGAGGCAGCAGAGAGGTTTGCTCCACGGTCTTTCTGGACTTTTTAGGGATTCCAGAAGGAGCTGATGATTTACGTTTTAAAGGGGTGGTAATGGCGGGTGTAGTCGATGAAGGAACCATCGATGTAGCCACTAAAGAAGAAGAATTTGGAGAGAGAAGAGAGCGTAGGGTGCGAAAACTTACCTCGTTTTCAGCAGTAGGGACATCGAGAATTCCGGAGCCAACTTTGGCAAATTTCCAGTCACTATTCGTAGGGTAGCGGTCCTTTAAGAAGAATTGAAGGATGGCTGAGATGAACCATACATAGAGAAATTTGATTTTCCTGTCAGATTTTTCAATCTTGGACAACAAGTCATCAAAGATTATACCAGCGTAGTCGACATGTCGTCCAGTAATCACTAAGTAACCCATTTGCAGCTGAATCTTGCTCGCTTGATCTAGCGAACCCTGTTTGCCACTCATGCATTGAATTATGTGAGAGAAGACATAATTCAACTCAGAGGGCATCTTCGCCTTGAGAATCTTTGTAAGTTTCTTATCAGGTACAGTGGTGCGGGCTTTGTAGTCCTATTGATATCCCATGTGGTCAAGTAATTGGATGAGTTCCTCATCAGTGGGCAAGGAGTTGAAGCCTGCTTTGGTACGGGAAGGAAAGCGAAAAGCTATACGTATAACGAGAGAAGCGATAGCACCAGTTCCATGCTGATTCTGAAAGTTGATTGCAGTGATTGGTTTTTGTTGCTTGTTCAGGACTCTTTTCAGCAGTAAACCATAACTCTTAAAGAAGAGTCTTGGATGGTAGAGGAGCTACTTTTAGAGCGTAGCCAAGAGAAGATGCCTTGAGGAAGTCAACGACATATTGAAGATGAGGAGATGGTTTCTTTTTGCGAAGATCCAAAAGTCCCAAATGATTGTTGCTAGCAAGTAGTGAAGTTGAGAGTTCAAATTTCACATTTTTGGACTTGATGAGAGTAGCTTGGGAGGCCATTTCTGAAGAATGGTAGGAGAATAATGTAACAAAGATGGTTTAAAAATTCAAAAGAAATGGAGAATAATTTTACCAGTTTCTTATTGAAGATAGAAACTTGTAAAAGAAGTTTGGTTCAGAAGATCCAGTTTCCTTGTTGAGAAGAGGACATGAATAGTCTTAAAAACCATAAGTTTGTTGCAAGAAAATCATTAAGAAAAATGATTTGATACCAAACCAGTTTTAATCCAAGATACAAAGAAGATTTACGATTAAACAAGGGTTTTTGATAGAAAAGAAGTAAAGAATAATAACCTGGATTACTTGAAGATTTTGAAGATTCAAGTGTTCTTGAGTTCTTAACTTGAATGCCGAGAGTAATTCTTGCCTTTTGAATTTTAGAGAGCTTAAAAGGTAAAAATATGAATGACATTCCTTTTATATGAGGAGATAGAAAGAGCTAGGAGCGGGAAAAGGTGCTCATCATGACACGGACACGTCCCACGAAGTTGATTGGACAAGAAATGCAACGGACGAACGTGTCAGAAAAAAACGTGCCATAGATTATCGGTTCGAATGACGTCAGAAGAGAGAGAGTCATTTTGATTTTTGGAAAGTATCTCTAATAGAAAGTCAGGGATATGGTTTATTTTCAAAGGATCACTGTTGAGAAATGTTAGTGATAAGTTTTGTTTTTCAAAAAGCTTTTAATCACTTGAAGAAAGTCAGTGATTTAAGTTTTGGTTTTTGAGGAACATCTTACTGAATAGGATTCAGTGAGGAAAGATGTGAGAACATACTTGAGGGTCAGAGATATTTAGTCAGAGATGATGAAATGAAATAGAACTTTATGACTGACATAATGCATGAAAGCTGAAGATTTATTCTTCAAGGTTCAGCATTCCAAGCTCACGAATGAGAAAGTTAAATCGTCTCATCAAGAGGTTTGGTGAAAAGATCAGCGAGCTGATAGTCAGTAGGAATAAAGTGGAGTTCTATATCACCGTTCATCACATGATCTCTGATAAAATGATATTTGGTCTCAATGTGCTTTGTCTTTGAGTGTAGTATTGGATTGTTTGCTATTGCGACGACACTAGTGTTATCGCAATTGATTGGAATCTTGGATAGTTGAAGGTCATAGTCTAATAGTTGATTTCTCATCCACAAGACTTGAGCACAACAACTTCCAGCTGCTACGTACTCAACTTCAGCTATGGAAGTAGATATTGAGTTATGCTTTTTGCTAGTCCAACTTACCAGCTTTCCACCTAGGAGTTGACATCCGCCAGTGGTGCTTTTTCTATCAAGTTTTCAACCTGCAAAACCACTATTTGAAAATCCAGTGAGTTCGAACCCTGAATATTTGGGGTACCAAAGACCGAGGTCAGGAGTTTCCGCGATCAGATGAGATTCCTTGGGTTCTGATTTATAGCGTGTACAGAGACAGGTAGAATACATGATATCAGGTCAGCTTGTTGTAAGGTACATCAATGAGCCTATCATTCTTCTATAGGCAGTGACCTTTACAGGTTTTTCATCTAGATCCTTGTTTAATGTCAGCGGAGGTGCCATAGGAGTTTTCATCACTGAGGTTTGAGTGAGATCAAACTTTTTCAGCATATCTATAACATACTTACCCTGATGAATAAACATACATTTTTCAAATTTCTTGATATAAAGTCCAAGGAAGTAAGTTAGTTCACCCATCATACTCATTCTACATTCTTTCTTCATTCTTTCAGCGAAACGAGTACACAAAGATGAGTTACTAGAACCAAATATAATGTCATCAACATATATTTGCACAAGAATAATATGACCTTTTATCTTTCTGAAAAATAACGTGTTGTCAATTTTGCCACGCTCAAATTTTTTAGAGATAAGAAAAGAAGAGAGGGTGTCATACCAAGCGTGAGGATCTTGTTTTAACCCATAGAGAGCCTAATCCAACTTATATACAAAATGTGGATGCTTAGGGTCAGAGAACCCTGGGGGTTGTTTAACATAGACTTCTTCATTTAGCTTTCCATTAAGAAATGTTGACCTGACGTCCATTTGATAGACTTTGAAGTCTTTGTGAACTGCATATGCTAAGAATAATCGAATTGCTTCGAGTCTAGCCACAGGGGCAAAGGTTTCATCATAGTTTATGCCTTCCTCTTGTTTGTATCCTTGAGCAACTAGCCTAGCTTTGTTGCGCGTTACAGTCCCATTTTCATCTAAATTGTTTCTAAACACCTGTTTAGTGTCTATAACAGAGTTATCAGATGGTCGGGGAACGAGATTGCATACTTTGTTTCTTGCAAACTCAGTCAGCTCTTCTTGCATAACGCTAACCCAGTTTGGATCTCTGAGGGCATCATCAATCTTCTTAGGCTCAATGAGAAAAAGAAAATTAACAAAGAGACAGATATTACCTTAACTTCGTCGAGTCTGAATACCTGCATTAGAATCACTAAGAATTTGAAATATGGAGTGATATATGGTCCATCGTTGAGATGGAGCATAATTACTTACCTCAGAAGTTGGATCATTAATAGAAAAGTTCAATGATGAAGAAGCTTGAGTTTCCTCAGCTATCAATTGTTGTGATTCAGATAGAACATTATTCACTGAGAGGTTTACAGAAGTAGGAGGATCTGATGAAGGGAGTGTGTTTAGATGAACAGCGGAAACCCATGAGGTGGAGTTAGCGTTAGGAGGTATGATGTTTGGATCATCATCAGAATTTGGAGAATCTACATGCTGATGTGAGTTGAGGAGTGGTTCAGTTTCCCTGTAATGTGAAAACATCCAAGCATGTAGTTCATCATTATCAGTGATAGGTTTAGAGTTCGCTAATCTGGATTCGTCAAAGGTGACGTGAAATGTTTCTTCTACAGTTTGTCTTCTCTTGTTGAAGTCTCTGTAGGCTTTAGGAACCGAGGAAAATCCAAGAAAGATTCCATCATCAGCTTTTGGGTCAAACTTCCAACTGTATCTTTGTTGCTTAAGATGAAACACTAACAACCAAAGATGTGAAGAAAACTGATAGAAGGTTTTCTTCCATGAGAGAGTTCATAAGCGGTCTTGTTGAATCGTTTTACTATCAGTGACCTGTTTTGAGTAAAACAAGCCATGTTGACAGCTTCTGCCCAAAACTGAGTTGGAAGATGAGAATCTTTGAGCATTGATCTAGCAACTTCAATGATCGTTATTTCTTCTATCTGCGACTCCGTTGTGCTGAGGAGTTTTTACATAAGAGAAATTGTGTGAAATTCCCTTACTCTCAAAAAAGTTGTTCAGGGAACTATTTTTGAATTCGGTTCCATGATCACTTCTTATTGAGCTAACAATTAAGTTGTTAAGTACTTCCATCTTTCTAACAAAAGATATAAGTTCTTCTAAAGTATCACTCTTAGAGCGAAAAAAGATTACCCAGGTGTAGCGAGAGTATTCATCTACTATGACAAGAGTATATTTCTTTCCAGCTATGGATTGAATATTGACATGGCCAAACAACTCCATATGTAAGAGTTGAAGAGTACTTGTCACTGATGAAACTTGTTTAGATTAGAAACTACCTTTAGTCTGCTTTCCCATTTCACATGTTGAACAAAGGGATTCCTTGGCATATGAATGGTGAGGATGACCAGAGACTAGTTCTTTTGAGGAGAGAGTATTCAGTGTTTTGAAGTTGGATGAGAGAGCCTTTTGTGCCACAACCAGTTGACATCAGAAGAGGCTTTGGATAGTATACAAACGTTTTAGTGGATGTAGAGTGTATGTCTATTAGATAAACATTTTCCATACGATAACCACTGAGAGCAAGCTTTCATTTTTCGTCCACCACTGAACATGCTTTCTTACAAAAGCGTACCTCATAGTCTTATTCACATAGATGACTGATGCTGAGAAGATTGTGCTTCAGTCCATCTACATAAGCGACTCTTCGAACGATAGTTTTCCCATTACTGATTACACCAAATCCTCTGGTATAACCTTTTCCATTTCCACCAAAAGTCACTAAGGGACCTTTCTCTTCCTTGTATTCAGTGAGCAAGTCTTTTCTGCCAGTCATGTGTCGAGAGCATCCACTATCTAGATACCAGATACCCTTCGATCCTTGCAAACATATGGAAGATTAAGTTTTGATTGGTACCCACTTTTCAATGGGTCCAGTAGGGTTAGTGGAGATGGAAGGTTCAGCAATCTTCAAGGCATCTGAAGATTCAGCGTCAGTGGTAACTTTCACTTTGGTTAATTGTTTAACCTTAGTGGTATTTTTCACCTTGGCAGATTTATCAGCTTTGGTAACCTTCTTAGCCTTGTAGGCATTCGTCTTCACTCTAGCTGTCTTTTCAGCTCTTGTGGCATTAGGACATTTACTGGCAATATGGTCAGTAAGTCCATAGTGATAGCACTTTTGATAGATGAGAGTAGCTTTAAGACCAGAAGCAGTTGTATTAGAAAACTTAAGGTGAGCAGGGTCAGCTCCAAGAATTCCCTTAGCATTGGATCTCAGAGGAACTTTCAGTTCTTCTGATTTCTTAGGCTTGATATCAATTTTCAACTTTGGAGTGGATCTCTGAATGATGTCTGTGATTTTAGATCCAGAGATAGAGGATTGATTTACTAAAGGTTTGGATGAGACCTTCAGCTTTGCTATCTTTGTAGCCTTCTAAGAATGATGGGAAATTGATGTCCTTTTATCAGCGAGCATGGAGCTCTTAGATAAGTCCTCACGGATAGGATTAGAGGACGAGGAGCACTGAGTGGAAGACGTGTCATGGATAGAAGAGACGAACATCCCAAACTTAAGCATGGAGCAGTCTCTGTTAGGTTCATCCTTTTCATATCGATAACCGACATCGGTTTTGTCATGAGCAGGAATTTGAGCACTTAAGATTTCAGTGATCTTGGTTGAAGATTTACACCATCCCTCAACAGTTGCCTTTTTATCTTTTAGAGCAACGATGGTTTATTCGCGATCAATGTTGATAATTTCATTAACCATGACTTGATCTTTTAAACTTTCCTCTAAAAAAGTTAGTTCTTTGATCCTTAAATGGCATTTTTCTTGTTGTTCAGTTAAATCAATATTTTTGTTTTCAGCTAAAGTTTTGCCATTCAGTGCATTTTACAAGTCTATTGTCAGCACATCAACCGCGCGACTTCTCTCTGCCTCGAAAAGAGAAGGATTGGTAGAGATTGATACCTAAGAAGAGATGTAACTCAAAGAAATTCCATTTGGTTCTTCCACTTCTTATTTAATCTCATCCATAAGACGGAGATTGGCGAATTTTTCTTCAACAGAACTTGATTCTTCTGATTCAGCCCAATCATGTTCTTTAGTTCAACAATAAGACCATTACCTTTTCGCTTAAAGCCTTTCAACTTTTGATATTTTTTTTTCAGCTTGAGGTATTTGTTATCGCCGGTTTTCCTGGATATGGAAGGTTTGAAGATTTTCTTTGACCTGCATTCGCTGGAAAAATGCCCAACTTTCTCACAGTTATAGCAAGTAGCAGTAACCTTATCAACAGGAGTTGATTTTGGCTTATCAGATAGGGAGAGAGGCTTATTTCTTCTGAAATTGCTCTTTCTTGCAAATCTTTTGAAAGAGTTTGTCAAGAGTGCTAAGGATTCATCAAACTCTGAAAGGTCAGTGTCTGATAATTCCTCAGAGTCAGAATATAACTCAGTGATGGTGAGAGTAGATCGTTGAGATGGAATGATCTCTAAAGAGACTAAAGCGACAAAAGTGGTTTTGGAGTCTTTAGAATCTTTTACAAGATTCTTCTTCAGGAGATTTGATTGCTCATAGTTGAGCAATATTCCATACAAAGTGCTAAGAGAAAGATGATTTATGTCTTTGGTCAGCTTGAGACACTTTGAATATTTGTCCCAACTTTCAGGAAGACATTCCAAAAATTTAGTTAGGACCTCAGAATTAGAGTAGGTCCTACCAACAGTCCTTAGATCAATGATTAAACATTTAAATCTTTGGTGAACATCAGATAGAGACTTATTCTTACCACAGATAACACTTTCATATTGTCTTACCAAATTGATCTTTCTGGTTTCTTGGATTTCAGTGGTACCTTCATACTGAACACATATAGTGTCCCACATTTCTTTAGCAGTTTTCAGATGCATGATGGAATGGAAGGCTTCATCAGGCAAGGCCATAGAAATAATGGTTTTTTCCTTAGCATATAATCCTACTTTCTTTTGGTCTTCATCACTCCATTATCTAATTTCCTTAGGATCATATCTTTCAGGAATGGCAAGGGTTGGTTGCGGTGGCAGGAACTGCGGCTATGATCATAAAAGGTTCATATGGACCATTTGCCACATATTCAGGTATAGTAGGATCTACACCTTCTAGAATCATTCGATTTTTCTAGAGAGCAAAGTTGTCTCTACTAAATCGAGGAGGTTTTGAGAGTGAACCATTATCATAATAGTTAGAGCTTGTGTTGAGTGCCATTTTGACAATAGCAAGGAAGAGAATAAAGCAAGATCTTGTTTATGAGATTAAACAATCAGCTTTGATACAACTTGTTGGTCCCGAAGGTGCTTAACAAGTTCGTAGAAGGGGTTGAATACAAACACAAAAAATTAGTTTAATAAATTGTTTATTGATAAATCAAATCACAATTTATAGCTTGTTGCGGAATAAAATTAAGTAAAACCTAATCTAAACAAACTTAAGAAACACACAGATTTTTGCACAAGAACTAGAGAATAAAGGTTGAAGAAATATAGAAAACAAGGGTTTCTATATTATGGTTCATGAAGAGAAGGATAGAAGGAAATAACTCAGAGAGAGTATCAACCTTTCTATTTATACCCTATGCATTAAATGCATGACAGGGTACTTTACACGTGTCACCCCTTGGTTGGTTGCATGCCTCTAACTTTTGGTGACATGCTTTTGACCAAATGGTGAACAATGTAGTCTTCATAGTTGTACGATTTGTCGCAGAGGTATGTCTCTTTTGACATTTGTACTATGTGTGCAAGGATAAGACAAAAGAAACTTGGAGCATAAATTATGTGATCTTCAGTCGTTGAATATCTCTTCCTTCATTAATATAAAAGGAAGTTCAATGATCGCATAGCTTTTCTTCAGATTTCTTTGTGTCTTGCTGACTTGTCTTGGTTTCACTGATATCCACATCAGATCATGAGTAGACTTGTCGTTTGTTCAGCAGCTTTATCTTTGATTCAGCAGGGAACATCTTTTTCACGAAACTTTTCTTTAGGGATTACGTCTAACTGATAGGAGAGAGATCATCAGTGATACTGAACATACTCAATATTTATTCGTTGACGGTGAAACACTAATACATACATATGTTAAACGTAATTTTCAGTAAGTATTTCAAAGGTTCGTCATCAAATCACTGAGAGAGGTTGGATCAACATCTATGTGTTTGGGCTTTGTGTGCTGAACAGGATTAGCAGATATCGCTATGGCACTCTTCGAATCACAATATATAGGAATCTTGTTGAAATGGAATCCATAGTCTCGAAGTTGTGTGCGCATCCACAATACTTGAGAGCAACAACTTGCGACAGCTACATACTGTGTTTTAGAAGTTGATGTGGAAACACATAGTTGTTTCTTTGATGCCCAACTTACGAACTTGTCTCCCAGAAATTGTATGTGACCCGATGTACTTTTTTTGTCTAGCATACAACCTGCATGATCTGCGTCTGAATATGTTGTTAGCTCAAAATCAGTATATTTAGGATACCACAAACCAAGGTCTACAGTCCCCTTCAGATATCTAAAGATACGCTTTACAGCTAAGAGATGGGATTCTTTAGGCTTAGCTTGATATCTAGCGCATAAACAAGTAGAGAACATAATATCCGGTCTACTAGTTGTTAAGTACATTAAAGATTAATCATTCCTCTATAGGTTCTAAGATCAACAGCCTTTCCAGAAAGATCTGCTCCGATCTTAGTTCCCGGTGCCATCGGGGTACCAATTGGAGTACAATTTTCCATTTTAAATTTTCGTAAAATATCATAAATATACTTCGCTTGATTAATAAAAATTTCTATAGAGAATTGTCTAACTTGTAATCCGAGAAATAAATTCATCTCACCCATCATACTAATTTGAAATCTAAACCCAAAACCTCACCCCCGCAAAAATGTTTTATCTCTGGACAAAAAGGGGTGCATCACAAGGAATTCCCAGGGGGTCACCCATCGTATTACTACTCTCGCACAAGCACGTTTATCTGTGGAGTTCTGATGGGATACAGTACATTAGTGCTGGTATGATCGCACCAAAAATACTACCCCCGTTTTATTCCTTTATGCCTTACCACCCCCGATTAGGGATGCTCACGAGTTGGGTTGATCGGGTTGAAGGCATTTGATCAACCTAACACAATGTTGGTGGTTTCAAATTTTTCAGCCCAATCCAAACAAAAGTGCAACCCAACCCTACCCAACTCGTTCGGGTTGGTCGGTTTGGTCGGGTTGTGTTTAAACAAAGTAAAAGCAATAATGTAAACATAAAAATTGAGAAACCTTCCTTTAAAATATGATCAACATTCAAAAATATATACGAGTTCATCAAATATTTAGGAATTACGAATAACTTTTAAAAAATGTCCTCTTATGAGTGTCATTGCTCATTGTTGCCGACATGTTTTTGGTAACTTATAAGTATAAAAGAGAAATACAAAAAATATAAAAGAAGCCGCTTAAACTTTCATTGGGTTATCAGGTTGGTCGGGTTACTTTAGGCCTAACCCAATATCAACACAAAAAGATTCGGGTTGTCCAAATTTAGTATCGATTAGGGGTGTGCAGAAACTCAACCGATCCAATAGGAACCGACCAATCCAATTAGAACCGACCGACCATAATTGGATATCCAATTGTAAATGGATCAGATTGGATTGAAAATCTCAACATCCAATTTGGATCGGTCGGTTCTTGGATGGAAGTACAGAACCGACCAAAACCGACCGAACCGAACCGACCAACATCCAGTTACCCATCTAATTAACCATCCGATTACCATCCCGTTTTCCATCCAACTATCATCTAATTATTTTTTTTGCAATT
The DNA here is from genome assembly GCA_023525745.1 of Arctium lappa. Lineage (NCBI taxonomy): Eukaryota > Viridiplantae > Streptophyta > Magnoliopsida > Asterales > Asteraceae > Arctium > Arctium lappa. Next base: position 51,218,612 of record CM042059.1, on the reverse strand, counting down.
TGCTTAAATCTAAATTTGTTTTTTGTAGGTTTTTGAATTTTTAGTCTCACTTATGTTGGTTTTAACACAAACTAAAAGTAATTAATTAGAACATTGCATTAAATTAACAAGTTGGATGGATCCGATTTGATCATCCATTGGATGTCGGATGGATCCAATCCGATCCAATGGATATCCAATAAGAACATCCAATGGATGGAACCGAACTGATCCAATCACCCATTGGATTGAAAAAATCCAACATCCAATGGATGATTGGATTGGTTCGGTTCCCCTCACATCCATTGGATGTCAACCGATGAACACCCCTAGTATCGATTATATGTCGGGTTACCACGAGTCCATTTTTTCGTATTTTTTCAGGGTGGGTTGATCGGGGTGGTCGGTTTTTTGAGCACCCCTACCCCCGATCGCTCACCCTGCCCGTCTCACAGTCGTGCACATGTGTCGGGTTGACTGAGGCGCCGTTCAGCACGACCTCCCGGCCATTCTGCTCTATTCATAGAAAGATATGGCACAGGAAGGAGAACAAAGATAAAACTATCAAACCGAACCGCTCCTCATCTCGGGCGCGCCAGTTCCGCCAGGCCTGCCGCTCATGCCCGCCTCCACTGTCTTCCCCTATACTGGCACGAAAGAAAATCACAAAACCTCACCTCCGCAAAAATGTATGATCTCCGACCAAAAAGGTGTGCAACATGAGCACTTCCAAGGGGATTATCCAACTTAGAGCTAAACATCAGAGCTCTAATGAGATCCTGTTCATTAGTGTTGGTATGATGGCACCCAAAATACTAAATCCGCTTTATTACTTTATGCCATATCACACCCGGTCGCTCCCCTACCCGTCTCATGGTCATGCACACATGTTAGGCCAACTCAGGCCCCGTACGGCACGGCCTCCCAGCCATTCCACTCCATTTACAGAAAGAGGGAGCACGGGAAGGAGAAGGAAGAAAAACTATCCACCAGAACTGCTCGTCATCTTAGGCGATCCTGTTCCGCCAGGTCCGTCGCTCGTACCCGCCTCTACCGTCTCCACCCATTCTAGCACAAAACAAAAACACAAAACATCACCCCCACAAAAATGTATGATCTCCGGCCAAAAAGGGGTTCCATGCGAAGACTTCCAACGGGGTTACCCATCCTAGTACTACTCTAGCCCAAACACGCTTAATCGCGGAGTTCTGATGGGATACGGTGCATTAGTGCCGGTATGATCGCACCCAAAATACTACCTCTGATTTATTCTTGTATGCCTTACCACCCCCGGTCGCTCCCCCTGCCCATCTCATAGCCATGCACACGTGTCGGGCCGACTCAGGCCCCATTAGGTATGGCCTCTCGTCCGTTCCGCTCCGTTCACAGAAAGAGGGGGCATGGAACGGAGAATGAAGAAAAACTATCCACCATCTCGGGCCCGCCAGTTCCCCCGGGCCTGCCGCTCGTGCCCGCCTCCACCATCTCCCCTTATCCCTACACGAAAGAAAAATAAAAAACCTCACCCCTGCCAAAATGTATGATCTCTTGCCAAAAAGGTGTGCAACACGATGACTTCTGAGGTGTCACCTATCCTAGTACTACCTTCTCCTAAGCACGCTTAACTGCAGAGCTCTAATGGGATCTGGTTCATTAGTGTTGGTATAATTGTACCCGAAATAATACCTCTGTTTTATTCCGTTATGCCTTACCACACCTGGTCGCTCCCCTGCCCGTGTCACGGCCTCCTGTCCGTTCCACTTCGTTCACAGAAAGAGGGGGCACGGGAAGGAGAAGGAAGAAAAACAATACACAAGAACCGCTCGTCATCTTAGGCGAACCCGTTCCGCCAGGTCCGCCGCTCATGCCCACCTCCACCGTCTCCCCCTATCCCGGCACGAAAGAAAAACACAAAACCTCACCCCCGCAAAAATGTATGACCTTCCACCAAAAAGGTGTGCAACACGAGGACTTCCGAGGGGGTCACCCATCCTAGTACTACGATCTCTCAGGCACGCATAACTGCAGAGCTCTGTTGCGGTCCAGTTCATTTGTGTTGGAATGATTAGACCCGAAATACTACCTCCACTTTATTCCTTTATGCTTTACCACCCCCAGTTGCTCCCCCGGCCCTGTCTCATGGCTGCCCAAATGTGTTGAGCCAACTCAATCACCGTTTGGCATGACCTCCAAGGTCGTTCCGCTCTGTTCACAGAAAGAGGGGGCACGAGTAGAAGAACGAAGAAAACAATCCACACGAACCGCTCCTCATCTCGGGCAAGCCCGTTCCTCCAGGCCCGTCGCTCGTGTCCGCCTCCACCGTATCCCCTTATCTCGGCACAAAAGAAAAACTACTAACCTCACCCCCCATAAAAATTTATGATTTCTGTCCAAAATAGAGTGTAACATGAGGACTTCCCAAAGGTCACCCATCCAATTACTACACTCGTCCAAGCACGGTTAACAACGGAGCTCTGATGGGATCTGGTGCATTAATGATGGTATGATAGCACCCGAAAAACTACCCCCGGTCTATTCCTTTATGCCTTACCACCCCTGGTCGTGCCCCTGCCCTTCTCATGGTTGTGCACACTTCTCTAGGTTTTTTTGCTCCATTCACAGAAAGACAGGGTACGGGAAGAGGAACGAAGAAAAACTATTCACTAGAACCGCTCCTCATCTCGAGCGAGCCTATTCCACCACATCCGTCAATCGTCCCCGCCTCCACCGTCTCCCCCCATCCCGACACGAAACAAAAACCCAAAACTTCACCCCCACAAAAATGTTTGATCTTCGGACAAAAAGGGGTGCATCACAAGGACTTCCCAGGGGGTCACCCATCGTATTACTACTCTCGCCCAAGCACGCTTATCTGTGGAGTTCTGATGGGATACGGTGTATTAGTACTGGTATGATCGCACCAAAAATACTACCCCCGTTTTATTCCTTTATGCCTTACCACCCCCGGTTAGAGGTGCTCACGAGTTGGGTGGATCGGGTTGAAGGCATTTGATCAACCCAACCCAATGTTGGCGGTTTCAAAATTTTCAACCCAACCCAACCCAACCCAGACAAATTTGGGTTGTCCTAATTTAGTATCGATTATATGTCTTGTTACCTCGAGTTGATTTTTTTCTGGTTGGGACGATCGGGTTGGTCGGTTTTTTGTTCACCCCTACCCCTGTCGCTCCCCCTGCCTACAGACTCAGGTGTCATTTAGCAAGGACTCTCGGTCATTCCACTTTGTTCGTAAAAAAATAGGGCACGGGAAAGAAAACGACAATAAAGTATCAACCGGAACCGATCCTCATCTCGGGCGCGCCAGTTCTGTCGGACCCGCCGCTCGTACCCGCCTCCACCAATCCCCCTATACTGGCATGAAAGAAAAACACAAAACCTCACCCCGGCAAAAATGTATCTTCTCCAGCAAAAGAAGTGTGAAACATGAGGACTTCCGAGGGGGTCACCCAACCTAGAGCTTAACATCATAGCTCTGATGGGATCCGGTTCATTGGTGTTGGTATGATCGCACCCGAAATACTACCTCCGCTTTATTCCTTTATGCCTTACCACACCTGGTCGCTCCCCTGCCCGTCTCATTGCCATGCACACGTGTCGGTCCGACTCAGGCCCCGTTAGGCACAGCCTCTCGGCCTTTCCACTTCGTTCGCAAATAGAGGGAGCATGGAAAGAAGAAGGAAGAAAAACTATCCACCAAAACCGCTCGTCATCTCAGGCGCGCCAGTTCCGCCGAGCCCACCGCTCGTGCCCACCACCACCGTCTCCCCTATCCCGACACGAAAGAAAAACATAAAACCCCACCCCCCGCAAAAATGTATGATCTTCGAACAAAAAGTCCTGTAACACGAGGACTTCCCAGGAGATCACCCAAGCTAGTACTACTTTCACATAAGCACGCTTAACTACAGACCTCTGATGGGATCCGGTTCATTAGTGGTGGTATGACCGCACCTGAAATACTACCCCGCTTTATTCTTTTATGCCTTACCACCCCTGATCGCTCCGCATGCCCTTCTCATGGTCGTGCACATGTGTCGGGCCGACTCAGGTCCCATTCGGCACGACCTTCCGGTTTTTCCACTCCATTGGGCACACGACGGGGAATGAAGAAAAACTATATACCAGAACTGGTCCTCATCTCGGGCGCCCCTGTTCCGCCTGGCCCGCCGCTTGTGCCTGCCTCCACCATCTCCCCCCATCCCGACACGAAAAAAAACACAAAACCTCACCCCTTCAAAAATTCATGATCTCCAGCCAAAAAGGGCTGCAACACAAGGAGTTCCCAGGAGATCACCCATCCAAGTACTACTATCGCCAAAGCATGCTTAGGTGCGGAGTTCTGATGGCATCCGGTGCATTAATCCTGGTATGATCACACCCGAAATAGTACCACCATTTTATTCCTTTATGCCTTACCACTCCCAGTCGCTCCCCCTGCCCGTATCATGGTCGTGCACATATGCCGATCCGACTCAGGAATGGCTTCTCGGTCCTTCCAGTCTGTTCATAGAAAGAGGGGGAGGGGAATGGGAACAAGGAAAAACATGCACCCGAACCGCTCCTCATCTCGGGCGTCCCGTTCCGCTAGATCCACCACTCGAGCCCGCCACCACCGTCTCCCCCAATCCGAGCACGAAACAAAAACAGAAAACCTCACCCCGGCAAAAATATATGATCTTCGGCCAAAAAGGGGTGCCACACGAGGACTTCCCATAAGGTCACCCGTCCTAGTACTACTCTCGCCCAAGCATAATTAACCGCATAGCTCTTATGGGATCTGGTTCGTTAGTGATGGTATGATTCCACCCGAATTAATAACCCCGCTTTATTCCTTTATGCCTTACCATCCCCGGTCGCTCCCCCTGCCCGTCTCATGGTCGTGCACATGTGACGGGCCGACTAAGGCCCCATTCGGCTCGGCCTCCCTGCCATTCCTCACCATTCACAAAAAGAGGGGGCACAAGAAAGAGAACGAAGAAAAACTATCCACCCGTACCGCTGGTCATCTCGGGCGCGCAAGTTCCGCTGGGCCCGCCACTCCTTCCCGCCTCCACCGTCTCCCCCTATCTCGACACGAAAGAAAAACACAAAACCTCACCTCCGCAAAAATGTATGATCTCCGTCCAAAGAGGTATACAACACGAGGAATTCACAGGGGGTCACCAATCCTAGTACTACTCTCCCCCAAGCACGCTTAACTGTAGAGCTCTGATGGGATCCGATTCAATAGTCTTGGTATGATTGCACCGTTAATACTACCTCCGCTTTATTTTTTATTGCTCACCACCGCGGTCGCTCCCCCTGCCCGTCTCATGGTTGTGTACACATGTCGGGCCGACTCAGGCCCCGTTCGGCACGACCTCTCGGTCGTTCCACTCCATTCACAGAAAGAGAGGGCATGGGAAGGGGAATGAGTAAAAAACTATCCACCAGAATTGTTCTTCATCTCGGTTGCCCCCGTTCTGCCAGGCCCGCCGCTCGTGCCCGCCTTCACCGTCTCGCCCATCCTAGCACGAAACAAAAATACAAAACCTTACCCCCGCAAAAATGTATGATCTACGATTAAAAAGGGGTGCAACACGAGGACTTCCTAGGGGGTTACCCATCCTAGTACTATTCTCGTCCATGAATGCTTAATTACGGAGTTTTGATGGCATACGATACATTAGTGTTGGTATGATCACACCCGAAATACTACCTCTACTTTATTCCTTTATGCCTTACCACCCCCGGTCACTCCCCTAGCCCGTCTCATAGTTGTGCACACGTGTCTGGCCAACTCAGGCCCCATTCAGCATGGCCACCCGGTCGTTCTCCTCCGTTCACAAAATGAGGGGGTACGGGAAGGAGAAGGAAGAAAAACTATCCACCCGTACCGCTCATCATCTCGGGCCTGCCAGTCCCGCCGCTTGGCCCGCCTTCACCAAATCCCCCTATCCCGGCACGAAAGAAAAACACAAAACCTCACACCTCGCAAAAATGTATGATCTCCGGCGAAAAAGGTGTGCAACACGAGAACTTCCCAGGGGGTTACCCACCCTAGTACTACTCTTTCCCAAGCACGCTTAATTACAGAGCTCTGATGGATACGGTGCTATAGTGTTGGTATGATCGTGTGTGTCCCACAATAACAGTTCTAATCAAAATTAACAATAACAAATTCAATCCAAATTGTCATATGTCATTAATCTCAATTTCACAATTTACAGATTGATTACATAGGATGATTTCTCTCTCTAGGACTCTCTCTGGATACGAAGTCTCAATATCAGACGTCTTACACCCTATTAAGTTCTACACAACACAAAGACAAAAGGAAATCTATTTATACTACTAACAAATACATGATAAAACTAGAACAATAAACACTTTGACTTTGACTTATTACAAAGACTTTGACTTTGCTTGAGAGGCTTTGACTTGAGCTTTGACTTTAATTCCTATGATCTTGGATCCAACACATTTGTGCACTAACAATCTCCCCCTTTGGATTCAAGATCATCTTTAAAAAGATATGCATTGAAACTCCCTCTTTGGATTCAGATTAAATTTCAGCATCAAAGAACAATTTCCCCCTTTCGGATAAACTTGTACTTCTCTTCAAATGAATTTCATCTTTCAAGCACGTTCTCCCCTTTTTAAGAACATTCTCTCTCTTTAAGTTTATGACAAATATTTTTTTTTTTTGAAAATCAATCTCTCCCTTTGAGAAAATTTGTTCAAAAACAATCTTTCCTTTCTTTAAACTGTCTTCAGACCTTCTGTAGTCTCCTCCAAAGTCAATGAATATCTTTTGCAAGAATCTTTAACAATCTCCCTCAAGGTAATAAAACCTCTCTCAGACTTCAGAAAAGAAATTAGCTTCATATTTAACTCACTTTGGTTCAGCAACCAAACTTCAAAGAAAATTTCAGCAAATTTCAGCTAGCTATCAGAATTCCACGAACTTTTAATAATATTCTGATTATTCTCCCCATAGATCTGACAATAAAACTTTCAAACTTTCACCATCTGAACTCTAGTCTTCATTTCTTGAAATAATTTCTCCCATATTCCAACATTTCTTAATCATCTATCCCCCTTTTTGATGATGTAGCATAGAAAACATCAAAACATCTTCAAGAAATGTCATAAATCTTTTTCTGATATTTGACCAACTGATCTTTTCATAAGAGCCACTGAGTGTCCGTCAATTCATAATGTATTCATTTGAATCTTTCCAAATTCAGACAAATAAGAATGTAACCCTGAATCAACAAATGAATCAGTTAATATGCTTGTAAGAAGCACGAAGCTACTTCGTACAACGAATGTACTATACAAGAAGTTTTATTGATGATCACTCCCCAGGTCTTCCATTCAATCATTGAATAACACAAGATTATTCTATGAACGTTCCAACAGAAAAACGAATTTTCTGTGTGATCATGATTGTGTATGAAAGAATTAAAACATAAATGTTTATAAAAGGCTCAACATGTGTATACAATTGATATAACAACAGTAATACACAGACTCAATTGTGCATGATCGAAGTGCGAAGGTGGGGGCAGACTTCCTTCTTTTTCAATATCCACATCTTCCGAATGAAGACGAGATAGATTATGTGTTGCGTCCCCATGATAAATTGAAACATCTCTTTTTTGAGAAAGAAATGAGTAGAAGGTGGGGTTTAAGCAAGAGTTGGCATGGGCTAGTTGCCTATTTCAATGAAGTTCACGAAAGAGTTGTGAAACATCAGTAATGTGGTTGCCCGTCTCAGAAAAAGTTGGTGCAAAGTTTGATATTCTTTTACTCTGATATCTCACCCTCTTTCTTTTTAACATTAAGCTTACTTCTAACCAATCTCTCTTTTCATTTTATCTCAGCACACCCACACTCAGATATTGACCCCTCGTCTCTCGATCACTAAAAGATAATTTCTTGGGTAGGAAACACTGGTTATCGTGAATCCATAGAAGTTCTATTAAGTTCACACAATTTCCATGTATATAGTCATATAAGCAAAATGTTGCTCAATTGGTTTAACTTTAACAGTTAAAGCATAGTATGAAATACATGTCAGATATATGTATGCTCAATAATATAATCATGAAGATTTGAGCATTTTAAACATGGAAGATTTTCTCAAAAACAAGTATATTTGAAAGAATGAAATTAGTATAAAAGACTTGTTTCAGAATCTGACAATGTATTGAAAAAGATCAAATATGAATGATTTATTATTAAAAACTTAGGTCATGAAAAATTGGATGTTGTCTATACGAATCAAATATAGACATTCTTGAAAGAAACGTTTTGAATGAAATAATGCACAAATATCAATGAAGTTCAAACGGGGTGTCTTACCATGGAAATTTATGTTCAATTTTGAGACATGGTAAGAACATAGTCAATAAAAGTACTAAACCGGTATGTATGAATACTTGACAGTATAAGGAAAAGATAATACACAAGTATATATCTTTGGAAACACACGGTTAGTTAACAATAAAGCGCATAAAATGAAAACATTTAAAATCACACTTCTAAATTCATGAAATCTTTTTAAGAGTCGAGAAGTGGTTTAAACGTTTAAGAAAATTGTTTTCATGTTTGAAAGTTGTCCTTTCAAACACAATGAGATTAAGGTTAGAATAATCCTTACGCTCAGCTTGAATCTCATGAAATCAACTCCAAAGTCATGATTGATATGATCATGTAAGCTCCCCCTCAAAATTTGCATTTAGTCAAAAAGTCGTCAAAGTAACAAGGTCTTATTCACAAACTTTATTGAAAAATAAAGACATAAAAACAGTAAAACTTTTTAGAACGAGTTCTGATCAAATGTAATCAGAAGTCAATTACTTACTCCCCCTGAACATATGTATCACAAAATATGTCAGTGAAAAATATATGCAACAAAACTTATAACTCCCCCTAGAATGTAGATCAATTTAACTTTATCTCACTCCCTCTGAAAACATGAACAGAACCTTTCAGTGCAAATATCGTTCAGATTAAAATTAAAGAAATGAAGAAAGATAACAAGAATAAAATGTACTAGGTAACTACAAATTATGTCTTGAGGTTTAACATGCCAAGTTTCTAAATGAGAAAATTAAATGTCTTTTTGTCTAACGACTTGGTAAACAAATCTGCAAGTTGATAATCTGTGTTTACAAAGTAAAGTTCAATTGTACCTTTTTCGACATTATCTTTGATAAAAAGATATCTCACATCAATATGTTTAGTCTTCGTGTGTTGAACAGGATTAGCAGATATTGCAATGGCGCTTTTCGAATCACAATATATTGGAATCTTGTTGAACTGGAAACCATAGTCTCGAAGCTGTGTCCTCATCCACAATACTTGAGAGCAGCAACTGGCAACAACTACATATTCTTCTTCAGCAGTTGAAGTGGAAACACAAAGTTCTTTCTTTGATGGCCAGCTTACGAGCTTGTCTCCAAGAAATTGAATGTGACCCGATGTGCTTTTCTTGTCTAGCGTACAACCTACATGATCTGCATCTGAATACGTTGTTAGCTCAAAACCAGTATCTTTAGGATGCCACAAACCAAGATCTTTACAGCCGACATATGGGATTCTTTAGGCGAAGCTTAATATCTAGCACATAAGCATGTAGAAAACATAATATCTGACACACTAGCCCTCAAGTACGTTAAAGAACCAATCATTCTTCTATAGGTTCTAACATCAACAACTTTTCCCGAGAGATCAGCTCTGATTTTAGTTCCTGGTGCCATCGGGGTTGAAATTGGAGTACAATTTGACATATTAAATTTCTTTAAAATGTCAGCAATATACTTCGCTTGATTTATAAAAATCCCCGTGGAAAATTTTTTAACTTGTAATCCTAGAAAGAAGTTCATCTCTCCCATCATACTCATTTGAAAACGTGACACAATGAGGTTAAAAAAATTCTTACAGTACTTTGGATTAGTTGAACCAAATATGATATCGTCCACATATATTTGAATTAAAATGATATCAGATTTCTCCCTTTTAATGAATAAAGTGGTGTCGATTTTACCTTTCGAAAATCCAGACTTGACAAGGAACTTGGATAACACGTCATACCAGGATCGAGGGGCTTGTTTGAGTCTGTAAAGTGCTTTGTCTAAAATATAGACATGATCTAGTTTGTATGCACTTACGAATCCTTCTAGTTGATAAACGTACACCTCTTCTTTTAACAATCCATTCAGAAAGGTTGTCTTGACATCCATCTGATAGACCGTAAAATTCTTATGTGCAGCGTAGGCTAGGAACAACCTAATTTCCACAATACGTGCAACCGGTGCATACGGCTCATCATAATCATTGTCTTCCACTTGTCTGTATCCCTTGGCTACAAGTCTTGCTTTGTTTCAAATAACAACACCATCTTTATCCTTTTTGTTTTTGAATATCCACTTCGTGTCAATGATTGTCTTTCCTTCAGGTCAGGGCACCAATCGCCAAACTTTAAGTGCTTCAAATTGGTTGAGCTCTTCTTGCATAGTTGTAACCCAATCTGGATCACAGAGAGCTTCTGAAACTTTTTTCGGTTCTATTTTGCGCAGTAATGAATCAAACAAACATTCATTTGTTGTTGCAGGCCTAGTTTGCACCGGCTTTGATGAGTCTCCAATAATTTGATGAATCGGGTGGTCTTTGGTCCACTTGTATATGTGAGGGAGTGGATTAGGTGTAGATTGATCATGGTGTTCATCTAAGTATCCAGTATTTTCTTCATGTTGGGGTTTAGTTGAAGTAATCGGTGCAGAAGTTTAGTGGATTGGACATTTGATGTCTGTTGAGTAGGCATTAACGTACATCCAACTGAATGTGTAACTTCTGGCTCTGCAGTATCATTTGCAACTTCAACTGAGTGAGTAGATGTTTGAACTGGAGTTTCTTCCTGAATCGGGGAATCAAATTGTTGGGAACTAAAGAAAAGATCAAGTATGGTTAATGCTGCTGATTCAGATTACTACTGCTAGTGTTATTCAAGGTTAATACTGCTGAGTATTACTACTGCTAGTGGTTAATACTGCTAGTCAAAGTTAGTGCTGCTTGAACAAAGTTAGTACTGCTTAGCTAGTTAGTACTGCTAGTAGTTAGTGCTGCTTAGTAGTTAATGCTGCTAGAAGAAGTTAATGCTGCTGAGCATAGTTAGTGCTGCTTAAGAGATCCGAATGAAAAGAATAACAGCTGGATGGATTGAAGATATACAAGGAAGCTTAGAGATATACATGGAAGATATACTGAAGATATGTTTATTTTTTTGTAATTATCTTTTTGTTTAGTATATGTATAGCTGATACAGAATAGTTTTAGAATATTTTTTTTATTCCAAGTTCTAGAGAAATCAACCTCAAGGCATAGATCCTAATTCTAGAGAAGTAGAATTCGTATTGGTGAGTCTGTTCATCAATATTGAGGTTGAGTGTGTAATCTTGTAACTTCAAAGCATTCAATACAAGTTTACAGTTTGTTCTTCATATTTTCTGTATTGATTTACTGTTTCATTGAATATCAAAGTGTTATTCCGCAAACTCCTTTGATATTGTTTCTGAGAATTAATTCTTGTTGAGAATTCGATCCTGACAAGTGGTATCAGAGCAGTACTTCTCAGAAACATCTATTTATCATGGAAAATCTTACAGAATCAAGCAGTACTTTGGTCTCCAAGGTTCCAATGCTCAAACCCAGTGAGTTTGACATGTGGAAGATCAGAATCAGACAATATATTCTTCTCACTGACTACTCAATGTGGGATATTATTGAGAATGGTCCTTCTGAAGCTGGAAGGATAGGACCAGATGGGAAAAGACCTCCACCAAAGACAGATGGTGAAAGGAAGATCAGACAGACAGAGATGAAGGCCTTGAGCACTCTGCTCTTGGCCATCCCCAATGAATATCAGCATCAATTTTGCAACTCCACTGATGCTCAGATTCTCTGGAATGCTCTAGAGAAAAGATTTGTTGGAACTAAGAGCATCAAAAGAAATCAAAGAGATGTTCTAAAGCAGCAGTATGAGAACTTTACTTCCTCAAAGAATGAGTCTATGACTCAAACTTTTGATAGGTTCAACAAGCTCATTGCTGAACTGGCTACTGTAGGAGTGAAGATGGATCAAGATGACATCAACAGAAAGTTCCTCAGATCTCTTGTGGATGAATGGACTATGTACACTGTCTCATATAGACAGAGTGACAATCTGGAAGAGAAAGAACTTGATGATCTATACAATGATCTAAGAGTTTTTGAAACTGAGGTAGAGATCAAGAAGAAGCCCACAGGTTATATCCACAATGCTGCACTTCTTTCAGCATCCACTGATACTACTGCCATCCCTGAAGCAGTTAGTACGGCTAGTGGAGCAAGTTCAGAAAAAGGAACTGAAACAATCTTTGAAGCCTTTTTGTCCAGTCATAGTAACAATTCATTGATTAATGATGATCTGGATCAACTTCACCCTGATGACCTGGAGGAGATGGATATTAAATG